>OX465285.1:8596383-9798796 GCA_949987705.1 Thereva unica
TTGGAAGTTAAATTTGACCCACTTCCCGGTTTCGGATAGAGCTGAAATTTTGCATACACGTTTAGTTTGGATGACAATGCAATCTGGCCATTTTGTAAAAATATCAAGATAGCGGTTCCAAAATGGCGCCCGCTTTTATTAAATTCTTTTATTTAACTTGCACTGTTTATCGTCAAATCTTGGAAGTTAAATTTGACCCACTTCCCGGTTTCGGATAGAGCTGAAATTTTGCATACACGTTTAGTTTGGATGACAATGCAATCTGGCCAATTTGTAAAAATATCAAGATAGCGGTTCCAAATGGCGCCCGCTTTTATTTTACTTACACTGTTTGTCGTCAAATCTTGGAAGTTAAATTTGACCCACTTCCCGGTTTCGGATAGAGCTGAAATTTTGCATACACGTTTAGTTTGGATGACAATGCAATCTGGCCATTTTGTAAAAATATCAAGATAGCGGTTCCAAAATGGCGCCCGCTTTGTTTGTCGTCAAATCTTGGAAGTTAAATTTGACCCACTTCCCGGTTTCGGATAGAGCTGAAATTTTGCATACACGTTTAGTTTGGATAACAATGCAATCTGGCCATTTTGTAAAAATATCAAGATGGCGGTTCCAAAATGGCGCCCAATTTTTGAAATTGTGCTCCGCGGCCCTTTGAAATGGGTATCAAATGAAAGCATATGACAGGTAGAACACAATAAGCTATGTGGCGTCATTCCAAATTCAAAATGGCGGACAACACTTACACTGTTTGTCGTCAAATCTTGGAAGTTAAATTTGACCCACTTCCGGTTTCGGATAGAGCTGAAATTTTGCATACACGTTAAGTTTGGATGACAATGCAATCTGGCCATTTTGTAAAAAATATCATGATGGCGGTTCCAAAATGGCGCCCGATTTTTGAAATTGTGCTCCGCGGCCCTCTGACATGGGTATCAAATGAAAGGATATGACAGGTAGAACACAATAAGCTATGTGGAGTCATTCTAAATTCAAAATGGCGGCCAACACTTGCACTGTTTGTCGTCAAATCTTGGAAGTTAAATTTGACCCACTTCCCCGTTTCGGATAGAGCTGAGATTTTGCATACACGTTTAGTTTGGGTGACAATGCAATCTGGCCATTTTGTAAAAATATCAAGATGGCGGTTCCAAAATGGCGCCCGATTTTGAAATTGTGCTCCGCGGCCCTCTGACATGGGTATCAAATGAAAGGATATGACAGGTAGAACACAATAAGCTATGTGGCGTCATTCCAAATTCAAAATGGCGGCCAACACTTACACTGTTTGTCGTCAAATCTTGGAAGTTAAATTTGACCCACTTCCGGTTTCGGATAGAGCTGAAATTTTGCATACACGTTTAGTTTGGATGACAATGCAATCTGGCCATTTTGTAAAAATATCAAGATGGCGGTTCCAAAATGGCGCCCGATTTTTGAAATTGTGCTCCGCGGCCCTCTGACATGGGTATTAAATGAAAGGATATGACAGGTAGAACACAATAAGCTATGTGGCGTCATTCCAAATTCAAAATGGCGGCCAACACTTACACTGTTTGTCGTCAAATCTTGGAAGTTAAATTTGACCCACTTCCCGATTTCGGATAGAGCTGAAATTTTGCATACACGTTTAGTTTGGATGACAATGCAATCTGGCCATTTTGTAAAAATATCAAGATGGCGGTTCCAAAATGGCGCCCGATTTTTGAAATTGTGCTCCGCGGCCCTCTGACATGGGTATCAAATGAAAGGATATGACAGGTAGAACACAATAAGCTATGTGGCGTCATTCCAAATTCAAAATGGCGGACAACACTTACACTGTTTGTCGTCAAATCTTGGAAGTTAAATTTGACCCACTTCCCGGTTTCGGATAGAGCTGAAATTTTGCATACACCTTTAGTTTGGATGACAATGTAATCTGGCCATTTTGTAAAAATATCAAGATGGCGGATCCAAAATGGCGCCCGATTTTAAAATTGTGCTCCGCGGCCCTCTGACATGGGTATCAAATGAAAGGATATGACAGGTAGAACACAATAAGCTATATGGCGTCATTCCAAATTCAAAATGGCGGCCAACACTTACACTGTTTGTCGTCAAATCTTGGAAGTTAAATTTGACCCACTTCCCGGTTTCGGATAGAGCTGAAATTTTGCATACACGTTTAGTTTGGATGACAATGCAATCTGGCCATTTTGTAAAAATATCAAGATGGCGGTTCCAAAATGGCGCCCGATTTTTGAAATTGTGCTCCGCGGCCCTCTGACATGGGTATCAAATGAAAGGATATGACAGGTAGAACACAATAAGCTATGTGGCGTCATTCCAAATTCAAAATGGCGGCCAACACTTACACTGTTTGTCGTCAAATCTTGGAAGTTAAATTTGACCCACTTCCCGGTTACGGATAGAGCTGAAATTTTGCATACACGTTTAGTTTGGATGACAATGCAATCTGGCCATTTTGTAAAAATATCAAGATGGCGGTTCCAAAATGGCGCCCGATTTTTGAAACTGTGCTCCGCGGCCCTCTTACATGGGTATCAAATGAAAGGATATGACAGGTAGAACACAATAAGCTATGTGGCGTCATTCCAAATTCAAAATGGCGGCCAACACTTACACTGTTTGTCGTCAAATCTTGGAAGTTAAATTGACCCACTTCCCGGTTTCGGATAGAGCTGAAATTTTGCATACACGTTTAGTTTGGATGACAATGCAATCTGGCCATTTTGTAAAAATATCAAGATGGCGGTTCCAAAATGGCGCCCGATTTTTGAAATTGTGCTCCGCGGCCCTTTGAAATGGGTATCAAATGAAAGGATATGACAGGTAGAACACAATAAGCTATGTGGCGTCATTCCAAATTCAAAATGGCGGACAACACTTACACTGTTTGTCGTCAAATCTTGGAAGTTAAATTTGACCCACTTCCCGGTTTCGGATAGAGCTGAAATTTTGCATACACGTTTAGTTTGGATGACAATGCAATCTGGCCATTTTGTAAAAATATCAAGATAGCGGTTCCAAAATGGCGCCCGCTTTTATTTTACTTACACTGTTTGTCGTCAAATCTTGGAAGTTAAATTTGACCCACTTCCCGGTTTCGGATAGAGCTGAAATTTTGCATACACGTTTAGTTTGGATGACAATGCAATCTGGCCATTTTGTAAAAATATCAAGATAGCGGTTCCAAAATGACGCCCGCTTTTCTTAAATTCTTTTATTTAACTTGCACTGTTTGTCGTCAAATCTTGGAAGTTAAATTTGACCCACTTCCCGTTTCGGATAGAGCTGAAATTTTGCATACACGTTTAGTTTGGATGACAATGCAATCTGGCCATTTTGTAAAAATATCAAGATAGCGGTTCCAAAATGGCGCCCGCTTTTATTTTACTTACACTGTTTGTCGTCAAATCTTGGAAGTTAAATTTGACCCACTTCCCGGTTTCGGATAGAGCTGAAATATTGCATACACGTTTAGTTTGGATGACAATGCAATCTGGCCATTTTGTAAAAATATCAAGATAGCGGTTCCAAAATGGCGCCCGCTTTTATTTTACTTACACTGTTTGTCGTCAAATCTTGGAAGTTAAATTTGACCCACTTCCCGGTTTCGGATAGAGCTGAAATTTTGCATACACGTTTAGTTTGGATAACAATGCAATCTGGCCATTTTGTAAAAATATCAAGATGGCGGTTCCAAAATGGCGCCCGATTTTTGAAATTGTGCTCCGCGGCCCTTTGAAATGGGTATCAAATGAAAGGATATGACAGGTAGAACACAATAAGCTATGTGGCGTCATTCCAAATTCAAAATGGCGGACAACACTTACACTGTTTGTTGTCAAATCTTGGAAGTTAAATTTGACCCACTTCCCGGTTTCGGATAGAGCTGAAATTTTGCATACACGTTAAGTTTGGATGACAATGCAATCTGGCCATTTTGTTAAAATATCATGATGGCGGTTCCAAAATGGCGCCCGATTTTTGAAATTGTGCTCCGCGGCCCTCTGACATGGGTATCAAATGAAAGGATATGACAGGTAGAACACAATAAGCTATGTGGCGTCATTCTAAATTCAAAATGGCGGCCAACACTTGCACTGTTTGTCGTCAAATCTTGGAAGTTAAATTTGACCCACTTCCCGGTTTCGGATAGAGCTGAAATTTTGCATACACGTTTAGTTTGGGTGACAATGCAATCTGGCCATTTTGTAAAAATATCAAGATGGCGGTTCCAAAATGGCGCCCGATTTTTGAAATTGTGCTCCGCGGCCCTCTGACATGGGTATTAAATGAAAGGATATGACAGGTAGAACACAATAAGCTATGTGGCGTCATTCCAAATTCAAAATGGCGGCCAACACTTACACTGTTTGTGGTCAAATCTTGGAAGTTAAATTTGACCCACTTCCCGATTTCGGATAGAGCTGAAATTTTGCATACACGTTTAGTTTGGATGACAATGCAATCTGGCCATTTTGTAAAAATATCAAGATAGCGGTTCCAAAATGGAGCCCGCTTTTATTTTACTTACACTGTTTGTCGTCAAATCTTGGAAGTTAAATTTGACCCACTTCCCGGTTTCGGATAGAGCTGAAATATTGCATACACGTTTAGTTTGGATGACAATGCAATCTGGCCATTTTGTAAAAATATCAAGATAGCGGTTCCAAAATGGCGCCCGCTTTTATTTTACTTACACTGTTTGTCGTCAAATCTTGCATTTTGTTAAAATATCATGATGGCGGTTCCAAAATGGCGCCCGATTTTTGAAATTGTGCTCCGCGGCCCTCTGACATGGGTATCAAATGAAAGGATATGACAGGTAGAACACAATAAGCTATGTGGCGTCATTCTAAATTCAAAATGGCGGCCAACACTTGCACTGTTTGTCGTCAAATCTTGGAAGTTAAATTTGACCCACTTCCCGGTTTCGGATAGAGCTGAAATTTTGCATACACGTTTAGTTTGGGTGACAATGCAATCTGGCCATTTTGTAAAAATATCAAGATGGCGGTTCCAAAATGGCGCCCGATTTTTGAAATTGTGCTCCGCGGCCCTCTGACATGGGTATCAAATGAAAGGATATGACAGGTAGAACACAATAAGCTATGTGGCGTCATTCCAAATTCAAAATGGCGGCCAACACTTACACTGTTTGTCGTCAAATCTTGGAAGTTAAATTTGACCCACTTCCCGGTTTCGGATAGAGCTGAAATTTTGCATACACGTTTAGTTTGGATGACAATGCAATCTGGCCATTTTGTAAAAATATCAAGATGGCGGTTCCAAAATGGCGCTCGATTTTTGAAATTGTGCTCCGCGGCCCTCTGACATGGGTATCAAATGAAAGCATATGACAGGTAGAACACAATAAGCTATGTGGCGTCATTCCAAATTCAAAATGGCGGCCAACACTTACACTGTTTGTCGTCAAATCTTGGAAGTTAAATTTGACCCACTTCCCGGTTTCGGATAGAGCTGAAATTTTGCATACACGTTTAGTTTGGATGACAATGCAATCTGGCCATTTTGTAAAAATATCAAGATGGCGGTTCCAAAATGGCGCCCGATTTTTAAAATTGTGCTCCGCGGCCCTCTGACATGGGTATCAAATGAAAGGATATGACAGGTAGAACACAATAAGCTATGTGGCGTCATTCCAAATTCAAAATGGCGGCCAACACTTACACTGTTTGTCGTCAAATCTTGGAAGTTAAATTTGACCCCCTTCCCGGTTTCGGATAGAGCTGAAATTTTGCATACACGTTTAGTTTGGATGACAATGCAATCTGGCCATTTTGTAAAAATATCAAGATGGCGGTTCCAAAATGGCGCCCGATTTTTGAAATTGTGCTCCGCGGCCCTTTGATATGGGTATCAAATGAAAGGATATGACAGGTAGAACACAATAAGCTATGTGGCGTCATTCCAAATTCAAAATGGCGGACAACACTTACACTGTTTGTCGTCAAATCTTGGAAGTTAAATTTGACCCACTTCCCGGTTTCGGATAGAGCTGAAATTATGCATACACGTTTAGTTTGGATGACAATGCAATCTGGCCATTTTGTAAAAATATCAAGATAGCGGTTCCAAAATGGCGCCCGCTTTTATTTTACTTACACTGTTTGTCGTCAAATCTTGGAAGTTAAACTTGACCCACTTCCCGGTTTCGGATAGAGCTGAAATTTTGCATACACGTTTAGTTTGGATGACAATGCAATCTGGCCATTTTGTAAAAATATCAAGATAGCGGTTCCAAAATGGCGCCCGCTTTTATTTTACTTACACTGTTTGTCGTCAAATCTTGGAAGTTAAATTTGACCCACTTCCCGGTTTCGGATAGAGCTGAAATTTTGCATACACGTTTAGTTTGGATAGCAATGCAATCTGGCCATTTTGTAAAAATATCAAGATGGCGGTTCCAAAATGGCGCCCGATTTTTGAAATTGTGCTCCGCGGCCCTTTGAAATGGGTATCAAATGAAAGGATATGACAGGTAGAACACAATAAGCTATGTGGCGTCATTCCAAATTCAAAATGGCGGCCAACACTTACACTGTTTGTTGTCAAATCTTGGAAGTTAAATTTGACCCACTTCCCGGTTTCGGATAGAGCTGAAATTTTGCATACACGTTAAGTTTGGATGACAATGCAATCTGGCCATTTTGTAAAAATATCATGATGGCGGTTCCAAAATGGCGCCCGATTTTTGAAATTGTGCTCCGCGGCCCTCTGACATGGGTATCAAATGAAAGGATATGACAGGTAGAACACAATAAACTATGTGGCGTCATTCTAAATTCAAAATGGCGGCCAACACTTGCACTGTTTGTCGTCAAATCTTGGAAGTTAAATTTGACCCACTTCCCGGTTTCGGATAGAGCTGAAATTTTGCATACACGTTTAGTTTGGGTGACAATGCAATCTGGCCATTTTGTAAAAATATCAAGATGGCGGTTCCAAAATGGCGCCCGATTTTTGAAATTGTGCTCCGCGGCCCTCTGACATGGGTATCAAATGAAAGGATATGACAGGTAGAACACAATAAGCTATGTGGCGTCATTCCAAATTCAAAATGGTGGCCAACACTTACACTGTTTGTCGTCAAATCTTGGAAGTTAAATTTGACCCACTTCCCGGTTTCGGATAGAGCTGAAATTTTGCATACACGTTTAGTTTGGATGACAATGCAATCTGGCCATTTTGTAAAAATATCAAGATGGCGGTTCCAAAATGGCGCCCGATTTTTGAATTTGTGCTCCGCGGCCCTCTGACATGGGTATTAAATGAAAGGATATGACAGGTAGAACACAATAAGCTATGTGGCGTCATTCCAAATTCAAAATGGCGGCCAACACTTACACTGTTTGTCGTCAAATCTTGGAAGTTAAATTTGACCCACTTCCCGATTTCGGATAGAGCTGAAATTTTGCATACACGTTTAGTTTGGATGACAATGCAATCTGGCCATTTTGTAAAAATATCAAGATGGCGGTTCCAAAATGGCGCCCGATTTTTGAAATTGTGCTCCGCGGCCCTCTGACATGGGTATCAAATGAAAGGATATGACAGGTAGAACACAATAAGCTATGTGGCGTCATTCCAAATTCAAAATGGCGGACAACACTTACACTGTTTGTCGTCAAATCTTGGAAGTTAAATTTGACCCACTTCCCGGTTTCGGATAGAGCTGAAATTTTGCATACACGTTTAGTTTGGATGACAATGCAATCTGGCCATTTTGTAAAAATATCAAGATGGCGGTTCCAAAATGGCGCCCGATTTTTGAAATTGTGCTCCGCGGCCCTCTGACATGGGTATCAAATGAAAGGATATGACAGGTAGAACACAATAAGCTATGTGGCGTCATTCCAAATTCAAAATGGTGGCCAACACTTACACTGTTTGTCGTCAAATCTTGGAAGTTAAATTTGACCCACTTCCCGGTTTCGGATAGAGCTGAAATTTTGCATACACGTTTAGTTTGGATGACAATGCAATCTGGCCATTTTGTAAAAATATCAAGATGGCGGTTCCAAAATGGCGCCCGATTTTTGAATTTGTGCTCCGCGGCCCTCTGACATGGGTATTAAATGAAAGGATATGACAGGTAGAACACAATAAGCTATGTGGCGTCATTCCAAATTCAAAATGGCGGCCAACACTTACACTGTTTGTCGTCAAATCTTGGAAGTTAAATTTGACCCACTTCCCGATTTCGGATAGAGCTGAAATTTTGCATACACGTTTAGTTTGGATGACAATGCAATCTGGCCATTTTGTAAAAATATCAAGATGGCGGTTCCAAAATGGCGCCCGATTTTTGAAATTGTGCTCCGCGGCCCTCTGACATGGGTATCAAATGAAAGGATATGACAGGTAGAACACAATAAGCTATGTGGCGTCATTCCAAATTCAAAATGGCGGACAACACTTACACTGTTTGTCGTCAAATCTTGGAAGTTAAATTTGACCCACTTCCCGGTTTCGGATAGAGCTGAAATTTTGCATACACGTTTAGTTTGGATGACAATGCAATCTGGCCATTTTGTAAAAATATCAAGATGGCGGTTCCAAAATGGCGCCCGATTTTTGAAATTGTGCTCCGCGGCCCTCTGACATGGGTATCAAATGAAAGGATATGACAGGTAAAACACAATAAGCAATGTGGCGTCATTCCAAATTCAAAATGGCGGCCAACACTTACACTGTTTGTCGTCAAATCTTGGAAGTTAAATTTGACCCACTTCCCGGTTTCGGATAGAGCTGAAATTTTGCATACACGTTTAGTTTGGATGACAATGCAATCTGGCCATTTTGTAAAAATATCAAGATGGCGGTTCCAAAATGGCGCCCGATTTTTGAAATTGTGCTCCGCGGCCCTCTGACATGGGTATCAAATGAAAGGATATGACAGGTAGAACACAATAAGCTATGTGGCGTCATTCCAAATTCAAAATGGCGGCCAACACTTACACTGTTTGTCGTCAAATCTTGGAAGTTAAATTTGACCAACTTCCCGGTTTCGGATAGAGCTGAAATTTTGCATACACGTTTAGTTTGGATGACAATGCAATCTGGCCATTTTGTAAAAATATCAAGATGGCGGTTCCAAAATGGCGCCCGATTTTTGAAATTGTGCTCCGCGGCCCTTTGAAATGGGTATCAAATGAAAGGATATGACAGGTAGAACACAATAAGCTATGTGGCGTCATTCCAAATTCAAAATGGCGGACAACACTTACACTGTTTGTCGTCAAATCTTGGAAGTTAAATTTGACCCACTTCCCGGTTTCGGATAGAGCTGAAATTTTGCATACACGTTTAGTTTGGATGACAATGCAATCTGGCCATTTTGTAAAAATATCAAGATGGCGGTTCCAAAATGGCGCCCGATTTTTGAAATTGTGCTCCGCGGCCCTCTGACATGGGTATCAAATGAAAGGATATGACAGGTAGAACACAATAAGCTATGTGGCGTCATTCCAAATTCAAAATGGCGGCCAACACTTACACTGTTTGTCGTCAAATCTTGGAAGTTAAATTTGACCCACTTCCCGGTTTCGGATAGAGCTGAAATTTTGCATACACGTTTAGTTTGGATGACAATGCAATCTGGCCATTTTGTAAAAATATCAAGATGGCGGTTCCAAAATGGCGCCCGATTTTTGAAATTGTGCTCCGCGGCCCTCTGACATGGGTATCAAATGAAAGGATATGACAGGTAGAACACAATAAGCTATGTGGCGTCATTCCAAATTCAAAATGGCGGCCAACACTTACACTGTTTGTCGTCAAATCTTGGAAGTTAAATTTGACCCACTTCCCGGTTTCGGATAGAGCTGAAATTTTGCATACACGTTTAGTTTGGATGACAATGCAATCTGGCCATTTTGTAAAAATATCAAGATGGCGGTTCCAAAATGGCGCCCGATTTTTGAAATTGTGCTCCGCGGCCCTTTGAAATGGGTATCAAATGAAAGGATATGACAGGTAGAACACAATAAGCTATGTGGCGTCATTCCAAATTCAAAATGGCGGACAACACTTACACTGTTTGTCGTCAAATCTTGGAAGTTAAATTTGACCCACTTCCCGGTTTCGGATAGAGCTGAAATTTTGCATACACGTTTAGTTTGGATGACAATGCAATCTGGCCATTTTGTAAAAATATCAAGATGGCGGTTCCAAAATGGCGCCCGATTTTTGAAATTGTGCTCCGCGGCCCTCTGACATGGGTATCAAATGAAAGGATATGACAGGTAGAACACAATAAGCTATGTGGCGTCATTCCAAATTCAAAATGGCGGCCAACACTTACACTGTTTGTCGTCAAATCTTGGAAGTTAAATTTGACCCACTTCCCGGTTTCGGATAGAGCTGAAATTTTGCATACACGTTTAGTTTGGATGACAATGCAATCTGGCCATTTTGTAAAAATATCAAGATGGCGGTTCCAAAATGGCGCCCGATTTTTGAAATTGTGCTCCGCGGCCCTCTGACATGGGTATCAAATGAAAGGATATGACAGGTAGAACACAATAAGCTATGTGGCGTCATTCCAAATTCAAAATGGCGGCCAACACTTACACTGTTTGTCGTCAAATCTTGGAAGTTAAATTTGACCCACTTCCCGGTTTCGGATAGAGCTGAAATTTTGCATACACATTTAGTTTGGATGAGAATGCAATCTGGGCATTTTGTAAAAATATCAAGATGGCGGTTCCAAAATGGCGCCCGATTTTATTTTACTTACACTGTTTGTCGTCAAATCTTGGAAGTTAAATTTGACCCACTTCCCGGTTTCGGATAGAGCTGAAATTTTGCATACACGTTTAGTTTGGATAACAATGCAATCTGGCCATTTTGTAAAAATATCAAGATGGCGGTTCCAAAATGGCGCCCGATTTTTGAAATTGTGCTCCGCGGCCCTTTGAAATGGGTATCAAATGAAAGGATATGACAGGTAGAACACAATAAGCTATGTGGCGTCATTCCAAATTCAAAATGGCGGACAACACTTACACTGTTTGTCGTCAAATCTTGGAAGTTAAATTTGACCCACTTCCCGGTTTCGGATAGAGCTGAAATTTTGCATACACGTTTAGTTTGGATGACAATGCAATCTGGCCATTTTGTAAAAATATCAAGATGGCGGTTCCAAAATGGCGCCCGATTTTTGAAATTGTGCTCCGCGGCCCTCTGACATGGGTATTAAATGAAAGGATATGACAGGTAGAACACAATAAGCTATGTGGCGTCATTCCAAATTCAAAATGGCGGCCAACACTTACACTGTTTGTCGTCAAATCTTGGAAGTTAAATTTGACCCACTTCCCGGTTTCGGATAGAGCTGAAATTTTGCATACACGTTTAGTTTGGATGACAATGCAATCTGGCCATTTTGTAAAAATATCAAGATAGCGGTTCCAAAATGGCGCCCGCTTTTATTTTACTTACACTGTTTGTCGTCAAATCTTGGAAGTTAAATTTGACCCACTTCCCGGTTTCGGATAGAGCTGAAATTTTGCATACACGTTTAGTTTGGATAACAATGCAATCTGGCCATTTTGTAAAAATATCAAGATGGCGGTTCCAAAATGGCGCCCGATTTTTGAAATTGTGCTCCGCGGCCCTTTGAAATGGGTATCAAATGAAAGGATATGACAGGTAGAACACAATAAGCTATGTGGCGTCATTCCAAATTCAAAATGGCGGACAACACTTACACTGTTTGTTGTCAAATCTTGGAGGTTAAATTTGACCCACTTCCCGGTTTCGGATAGAGCTGAAATTTTGCATACACGTTAAGTTTGGATGACAATGCAATCTGGCCATTTTGTAAAAATATCATGATGGCGGTTCCAAAATGGCGCCCGATTTTTGAAATTGTGCTCCGCGGCCCTCTGACATGGGTATCAAATGAAAGGATATGACAGGTAGAACACAATAAACTATGTGGCGTCATTCTAAATTCAAAATGGCGGCCAACACTTGCACTGTTTGTCGTCAAATCTTGGAAGTTAAATTTGACCCACTTCCCGGTTTCGGATAGAGCTGAAATTTTGCATACACGTTTAGTTTGGGTGACAATGCAATCTGGCCATTTTGTAAAAATATCAAGATGGCGGTTCCAAAATGGCGCCCGATTTTTGAAATTGTGCTCCGCGGCCCTCTGACATGGGTATCAAATGAAAGGATATGACAGGTAGAACACAATAAGCTATGTGGCGTCATTCCAAATTCAAAATGGCGGCCAACACTTACACTGTTTGTCGTCAAATCTTGGAAGTTAAATTTGACCCACTTCCCGGTTTCGGATAGAACTGAAATTTTGCATACACGTTTGGTTTGGATGACAATGCAATCTGGCCATTTTGTAAAAATATCAAGATGGCGGTTCCAAAATGGCGCCCGATTTTTGAATTTGTGCTCCGCGGCCCTCTGACATGGGTATTAAATGAAAGGATATGACAGGTAGAACACAATAAGCTATGTGGCGTCATTCCAAATTCAAAATGGCGGCCAACACTTACACTGTTTGTCGTCAAATCTTGGAAGTTAAATTTGACCCACTTCCCGATTACGGATAGAGCTGAAATTTTGCATACACGTTTAGTTTGGATGACAATGCAATCTGGCCATTTTGTAAAAATATCAAGATGGCGGTTCCAAAATGGCGCCCGATTTTTGAAATTGTGCTCCGCGGCCCTCTGACATGGGTATCAAATGAAAGGATATGACAGGTAGAACACAATAAGCTATGTGGCGTCATTCCAAATTCAAAATGGCGGACAACACTTACACTGTTTGTCGTCAAATCTTGGAAGTTAAATTTGACCCACTTCCCGGTTTCGGATAGAGCTGAAATTTTGCATACACGTTTAGTTTGGATGACAATGCAATCTGGCCATTTTGTAAAAATATCAAGATGGCGGATCCAAAATGGCGCCCGATTTTTAAAATTGTGCTCCGCGGCCCTCTGACATGGGTATCAAATGAAAGGATATGACAGGTAGAACACAATAAGCTATGTGGCGTCATTCCAAATTCAAAATGGCGGCCAACACTTACACTGTTTGTCGTCAAATCTTGGAAGTTAAATTTGACCCACTTCCCGGTTTCGGATAGAGCTGAAATTTTGCATACACGTTTAGTTTGGATGACAATGCAATCTGGCCATTTTGTAAAAATATCAAGATGGCGGTTCCAAAATGGCGCCCGATTTTTGAAATTGTGCTCCGCGGCCCTCTGACATGGGTATCAAATGAAAGGATATGACAGGTAAAACACAATAAGCAATGTGGCGTCATTCCAAATTCAAAATGGCGGCCAACACTTACACTGTTTGTCGTCAAATCTTGGAAGTTAAATTTGACCCACTTCCCGGTTTCGGATAGAGCTGAAATTTTGCATACACGTTTAGTTTGGATGACAATGCAATCTGGCCATTTTGTAAAAATATCAAGATGGCGGTTCCAAAATGGCGCCCGATTTTTGAAATTGTGCTCCGCGGCCCTCTGACATGGGTATCAAATGAAAGGATATGACAGGTAGAACACAATAAGCTATGTGGCGTCATTCCAAATTCAAAATGGCGGCCAACACTTACACTGTTTGTCGTCAAATCTTGGAAGTTAAATTTGACCCACTTCCCGGTTTCGGATAGAGCTGAAATTTTGCACACACGTTTAGTTTGGATGACAATGCAATCTGGCCATTTTGTAAAAATATCAAGATAGCGGTTCCAAAATGGCGCCCGCTTTTATTTTACTTACACTGTTTGTCGTCAAATCTTGGAAGTTAAATTTGACCCACTTCCCGGTTTCGGATAGAGCTGAAATTTTGCATACACGTTTAGTTTGGATGACAATGCAATCTGGCCATTTTGTAAAAATATCAAGATAGCGGTTCCAAAATGGCGCCCGCTTTTATTTTACTTACACTGTTTGTCGTCAAATCTTGGAAGTTAAATTTGACCCACTTCCCGGTTTCGGATAGAGCTGAAATTTTGCATACACGTTAAGTTTGGATGACAATGCAATCTGGCCATTTTGTAAAAATATCATGATGGCGGTTCCAAAATGGCGCCCGATTTTTGAAATTGTGCTCCGCGGCCCTCTGACATGGGTATCAAATGAAAGGATATGACAGGTAGAACACAATAAACTATGTGGCGTCATTCTAAATTCAAAATGGCGGCCAACACTTGCACTGTTTGTCGTCAAATCTTGGAAGTTAAATTTGACCCACTTCCCGGTTTCGGATAGAGCTGAAATTTTGCATACACGTTTAGTTTGGGTGACAATGCAATCTGGCCATTTTGTAAAAATATCAAGATGGCGGTTCCAAAATGGCGCCCGATTTTTGAAATTGTGCTCCGCGGCCCTCTGACATGGGTATCAAATGAAAGGATATGACAGGTAGAACACAATAAGCTATGTGGCGTCATTCCAAATTCAAAATGGCGGCCAACACTTACACTGTTTGTCGTCAAATCTTGGAAGTTAAATTTGACCCACTTCCCGGTTTCGGATAGAGCTGAAATTTTGCATACACGTTTAGTTTGGATGACAATGCAATCTGGCCATTTTGTAAAAATATCAAGATGGCGGTTCCAAAATGGCGCCCGATTTTTGAATTTGTGCTCCGCGGCCCTCTGACATGGGTATTAAATGAAAGGATATGACAGGTAGAACACAATAAGCTATGTGGCGTCATTCCAAATTCAAAATGGCGGCCAACACTTACACTGTTTGTCGTCAAATCTTGGAAGTTAAATTTGACCCACTTCCCGATTTCGGATAGAGCTGAAATTTTGCATACACGTTTAGTTTGGATGACAATGCAATCTGGCCATTTTGTAAAAATATCAAGATGGCGGTTCCAAAATGGCGCCCGATTTTTGAAATTGTGCTCCGCGGCCCTCTGACATGGGTATCAAATGAAAGGATATGACAGGTAGAACACAATAAGCTATGTGGCGTCATTCCAAATTCAAAATGGCGGACAACACTTACACTGTTTGTCGTCAAATCTTGGAAGTTAAATTTGACCCACTTCCCGGTTTCGGATAGAGCTGAAATTTTGCATACACGTTTAGTTTGGATGACAATGCAATCTGGCCATTTTGTAAAAATATCAAGATGGCGGATCCAAAATGGCGCCCGATTTTTAAAATTGTGCTCCGCGGCCCTCTGACATGGGTATCAAATGAAAGGATATTACAGGTAGAACACAATAAGCTATGTGGCGTCATTCCAAATTCAAAATGGCGGCCAACACTTACACTGTTTGTCGTCAAATCTTGGAAGTTAAATTTGACCCACTTCCCGGTTTCGGATAGAGCTGAAATTTTGCATACACGTTTAGTTTGGATGACAATGCAATCTGGCCATTTTGTAAAAATATCAAGATGGCGGTTCCAAAATGGCGCCCGATTTTTGAAATTGTGCTCCGCGGCCCTCTTACATGGGTATCAAATGAAAGGATATGACAGGTAAAACACAATAAGCAATGTGGCGTCATTCCAAATTCAAAATGGCGGCCAACACTAAATTGCGGAAAGCTTATAATAGACTAAAAAGTAGAAAATATAACCGATCAACTTCCAATTTTGCACACACTCGTAGTTCGGGTGGTTAATGTGTATGAATGATGAGATGAATAGTTGAGTTAAGGGTGAGTTGATAATAAAGAAGCAATACACTTTACAAAAAATCACAAACAAACACAGAGATGCTGCTGTCAACTAAATTCAACTACTCAAATACTGAACTCATGTCCGTATGCATAATTTCAACTAAACCCAGGTAGCAGAGCTGAGTCGAGTTCAGTCAACCTTAACCCAACTCGACTCCCGTTTACATGTAGTTAGACTTGGGTTCAACTTGAGCTCAACTCATCATGTATAAGTACTAAATGCAATCTGACCTTTTTGTAAAAAAATCAAGAAGACGGTTCCGAGATGGCGGCCGTTTTTGCAATTATGTTCCACCGAGCCCACGACATGGGTATCAAATGAATACAGTAAACTGTGTGACGTAATTTTAAATCTAATAGAATTGCCATCATAAAATGGCGGAATACATATAATAAACTAAAAAGTAGAAAATAAAATAAATGGTTAAAAAAAAATTTTTAAAAAAAATTCTTTTCATTAACTAAAAAATGTACTGAAAAGTAATAAAATAAATGGTTAAAAAAAATTTTTAAAAAAAATTCTTTTCATTAACTAAAAAATGTACTGAAAAGTAAAAAATAAAATATATTTTAAAGAAAGCGTGAAATTTCAATTTTAATGAAAAAGTTAATTAAAAGAATGGCGCATTTTTCATCAAAAATTGAAAAAATAAATGGTTAAAAAAAATTTTTTAAAAAAAATTCTTTTCATTAACTAAAAAATGTACTGAAAAGTAATAAAATAAATGGTTAAAAAAAATTTTTTAAAAAAAATTCTTTTCATTAACTAAAAAATGTACTGAAAAGTAAAAAATAAAAATTATTTTAAAGAAAGCGTGAAATTTCAATTTTAATGAAAAAGTTAATTAAAAGAATGGCGCATTTTTCATCAAAAAATTTTGTTAGAATTTGAAATTAACAAAGCAAAAAATTTAGGGTTATTGTAAATCTCACGCGATTTACAGTTATATTTTCAATTTTTGATGAAAAATGCGCCATTCTTTTAATTAACTTTTTCATTAAAATTGAAATTTCACGCTTTCTTTAAAATATTTTTTATTTTTTACTTTTCAGTACATTTTTTAGTTAATGAAAAGAATTTTTTTTAAAAAATTTTTTTTTTAACTATTTATTTTATTACTTTTCAGTACATTTTTTAGTTAATGAAAAGAATTTTTTTTAAAATTTTTTTTTAACCATTTTTTATTTTTAAATTCCTTTATTTAACTTGCACTGTTTGTCGTCAAATCTTGGAAGTTAAATTTGACCCACTTCCCGGTTTCGGATAGAGCTGAAATTTTGCATACACGTTTAGTTTGGATGACAATGCAATCTGGCCATTTTGTAAAAATATCAAGATAGCGGTTCCAAAATGGCGCCCGCTTTTTGAAATTGTGCTCCGCGGCCCTCTGACATGGGTATCAAATGAAAGGATATGACAGGTAGAACACAATAAGCTATGTGGCGTCATTCCAAATTCAAAATGGCGGCCAACACTTACACTGTTTGTCGTCAAATCTTGGAAGTTAAATTTGACCCACTTCTCGGTTTCGGATAGAGCTGAAATTTTGCATACACGTTTAGTTTGGATGACAATGCAATCTGGCCATTTTGTAAAAATATCAAGATGGCGGTTCCAAAATGGCGCCCGATTTTTGAAATTGTGCTCCGCGGCCCTCTGACATGGGTATCAAATGAAAGGATATGACAGGTAGAACACAATAAGCTATGTGGCGTCATTCCAAATTCAAAATGGCGGCCAACACTTACACTGTTTGTCGTCAAATCTTGGAAGTTAAATTTGACCCACTTCTCGGTTTCGGATAGAGCTGAAATTTTGCATACACGTTTAGTTTGGATGACAATGCAATCTGGCCATTTTGTAAAAATATCAAGATGGCGGTTCCAAAATGGCGCCCGATTTTTGAAATTGTGCTCCGCGGCCCTCTGACATGGGTATCAAATGAAAGGATATGACAGGTAGAACACAATAAGCTATGTGGCGTCATTCCAAATTCAAAATGGCGGCCAACACTAAATTGCGGAAAGCTTATAATAGACTAAAAAGTAGAAAATATAACCGATCAACTTCCAATTTTGCACACACTCGTAGTTCGGGTGGTTAATGTGTATGAATGATGAGATGAATAGTTGAGTTAAGGGTGAGTTGATAATAAAGAAGCAATACACTTTACAAAAAATCACAAACAAACACAGAGATGCTGCTGTCAACTAAATTCAACTACTCAAATACTGAACTCTTGTCCGTATGCATAATTTCAACTAAACCCAGGTAGCAGAGCTGAGTCGAGTTCAGTCAACCTTAACCCAACTCGACTCCCGTTTACATGTAGTTAGACTTGGGTTCAACTTGAGCTCAACTCATCATGTATAAGTACTAAATGCAATCTGACCTTTTTGTAAAAAAATCAAGAAGACGGTTCCGAGATGGCGGCCGTTTTTGCAATTATGTTCCACCGAGCCCACGACATGGGTATCAAATGAATACAGTAAACTGTGTGACGTAATTTTAAATCTAATAGAATTGCCATCATAAAATGGCGGAATACATATAATAAACTAAAAAGTAGAAAATAAAATAAATGGTTAAAAAAAAATTTTTAAAAAAAATTCTTTTCATTAACTAAAAAATGTACTGAAAAGTAATAAAATAAATGGTTAAAAAAAATTTTTAAAAAAAATTCTTTTCATTAACTAAAAAATGTACTGAAAAGTAAAAAATAAAAAATATTTTAAAGAAAGCGTGAAATTTCAATTTTAATGAAAAAGTTAATTAAAAGAATGGCGCATTTTTCATCAAAAATTGAAAAAATAAATGGTTAAAAAAAATTTTTTAAAAAAAATTCTTTTCATTAACTAAAAAATGTACTGAAAAGTAATAAAATAAATGGTTAAAAAAAATTTTTTAAAAAAAATTCTTTTCATTAACTAAAAAATGTACTGAAAAGTAAAAAATAAAAATTATTTCAAAGAAAGCGTGAAATTTCAATTTTAATGAAAAAGTTAATTAAAAGAATGGCGCATTTTTCATCAAAAAATTTTGTTAGAATTTGAAATTAACAAAGCAAAAAATTTAGGGTTATTGTAAATCTCACGCGATTTACAGTTATATTTTCAATTTTTGATGAAAAATGCGCCATTCTTTTAATTAACTTTTTCATTAAAATTGAAATTTCACGCTTTCTTTAAAATATTTTTTATTTTTTACTTTTCAGTACATTTTTTAGTTAATGAAAAGAATTTTTTTTAAAAAATTTTTTTTTTAACTATTTATTTTATTACTTTTCAGTACATTTTTTAGTTAATGAAAAGAATTTTTTTTTAAATTTTTTTTTAACCATTTTTTATTTTTAAATTCCTTTATTTAACTTGCACTGTTTGTCGTCAAATCTTGGAAGTTAAATTTGACCCACTTCCCGGTTTCGGATAGAGCTGAAATTTTGCATACACGTTTAGTTTGGATGACAATGCAATCTGGCCATTTTGTAAAAATATCAAGATAGCGGTTCCAAAATGGCGCCCGCTTTTATTTTACTTACACTGTTTGTCGTCAAATCTTGGAAGTTAAATTTGACCCACTTCCCGGTTTCGGATAGAGCTGAAATTTTGCATACACGTTTAGTTTGGATAACAATGCAATCTGGCCATTTTGTAAAAATATCAAGATGGCGGTTCCAAAATGGCGCCCGATTTTTGAAATTGTGCTCCGCGGCCCTTTGAAATGGGTATCAAATGAAAGGATATGACAGGTAGAACACAATAAGCTATGTGGCGTCATTCCAAATTCAAAATGGCGGACAACACTTACACTGTTTGTCGTCAAATCTTGGAAGTTAAATTTGACCCACTTCCCGGTTTCGGATAGAGCTGAAATTTTGCATACACGTTTAGTTTGGATGACAATGCAATCTGGCCATTTTGTAAAAATATCATGATGGCGGTTCCAAAATGGCGCCCGATTTTTGAAATTGTGCTCCGCGGCCCTCTGACATGGGTATCAAATGAAACGATATGACAGGTAGAACACAATAAGCTATGTGGCGTCATTCTAAATTCAAAATGGCGGCCAACACTTGCACTGTTTGTCGTCAAATCTTGGAAGTTAAATTTGACCCACTTCCCGGTTTCGGATAGAGCTGAAATTTTGCATACACGTTTAGTTTGGATGACAATGCAATCTGGCCATTTTGTAAAAATATCAAGATGGCGGTTCCAAAATGGCGCCCGATTTTTGAAATTGTGCTCCGCGGCCCTCTGACATGGGTATCAAATGAAAGGATATGACAGGTAGAACACAATAAGCTATGTGGCGTCATTCCAAATTCAAAATGGCGAACAACACTTACACTGTTTGTCGTCAAATCTTGGAAGTTAAATTTGACCCACTTCCCGGTTTCGGATAGAGCTGAAATTTTGCATACACGTTTAGTTTGGATGACAATGCAATCTGGCCATTTTGTAAAAATATCAAGATGGCGGATCCAAAATGGCGCCCGATTTTTGAAATTGTGCTCCGCGGCCCTCTGACATGGGTATCAAATGAAAGGATATGACAGGTAGAACACAATAAGCTATGTGGCGTCATTCCAAATTCAAAATGGCGGACAACACTTGCACTGTTTGTCGTCAAATCTTGGAAGTTAAATTTGACCCACTTCCCGGTTTCGGATAGAGCTGAAATTTTGCATACACGTTTAGTTTGGATGACAATGCAATCTGGCCATTTTGTAAAAATATCAAGATGGCGGATCCAAAATGGCGCCCGATTTTTAAAATTGTGCTCCGCGGCGCTCTGACATGGGTATCAAATGAAAGGATATGACAGGTAGAACACAATAAGCTATGTGGCGTCATTCCAAATTCAAAATGGCGGCCAACACTTACACTGT
This sequence comes from Thereva unica, assembly GCA_949987705.1. Taxonomy (NCBI): domain Eukaryota; kingdom Metazoa; phylum Arthropoda; class Insecta; order Diptera; family Therevidae; genus Thereva; species Thereva unica. The sequence goes on from OX465285.1 coordinate 8,616,990, forward strand.
TTGTCGTCAAATCTTGGAAGTTAAATTTGACCCACTTCCCGGTTTCGGATAGAGCTGAAATTTTGCATACACGTTTAGTTTGGATGACAATGCAATCTGGCCATTTTGTAAAAATATCAAGATGGCGGTTCCAAAATGGCGCCGGATTTTTGAAATTGTGCTCCGCGGCCCTTTGAAATGGGTATCAAATGAAAGGATATGACAGGTAGAACACAATAAGCTATGTGGCGTCATTCCAAATTCAAAATGGCGGACAACGCTTACACTGTTTGTCGTCAAATCTTGGAAGTTAAATTTGACCCACTTCCCGGTTTCGGATAGAGCTGAAATTTTGCATACACGTTTAGTTTGGATGACAATGCAATCTGGCCATTTTGTAAAAATATCAAGATGGCGGTTCCAAAATGGCGCCCGATTTTTGAAATTGTGCTCCGCGGCCCTCTGACATGGGTATCAAATGAAAGGATATGACAGGTAGAACACAATAAGCTATGTGGCGTCATTCCAAATTCAAAATGGCGGCCAACACTTACACTGTTTGTCGTCAAATCTTGGAAGTTAAATTTGACCCACTTCCCGGTTTCGGATAGAGCTGAAATTTTGCATACACGTTTAGTTTGGATGACAATGCAATCTGGCCATTTTGTAAAAATATCAAGATGGCGGTTCCAAAATGGCGCCCGATTTTTGAAATTGTGCTCCGCGGCCCTCTGACATGGGTATCAAATGAAAGGATATGACAGGTAGAACACAATAAGCTATGTGGCGTCGTTCCAAATTCAAAATGGCGGCCAACACTTACACTGTTTGTCGTCAAATCTTGGAAGTTAAATTTGACCCACTTCCCGGTTTCGGATAGAGCTGAAATTTTGCATACACGTTTAGTTTGGATGACAATGCAATCTGGCCATTTTGTAAAAATATCAAGATGGCGGTTCCAAAATGGCGCCGGATTTTTGAAATTGTGCTCCGCGGCCCTTTGAAATGGGTATCAAATGAAAGGATATGACAGGTAGAACACAATAAGCTATGTGGCGTCATTCCAAATTCAAAATGGCGGACAACGCTTACACTGTTTGTCGTCAAATCTTGGAAGTTAAATTTGACCCACTTCCCGGTTTCGGATAGAGCTGAAATTTTGCATACACGTTTAGTTTGGATGACAATGCAATCTGGCCATTTTGTAAAAATATCAAGATGGCGGTTCCAAAATGGCGCCCGATTTTTGAAATTGTGCTCCGCGGCCCTCTGACATGGGTATCAAATGAAAGGATATGACAGGTAGAACACAATAAGCTATGTGGCGTCATTCCAAATTCAAAATGGCGGCCAACACTTACACTGTTTGTCGTCAAATCTTGGAAGTTAAATTTGACCCACTTCCCGGTTTCGGATAGAGCTGAAATTTTGCATACACGTTTAGTTTGGATGACAATGCAATCTGGCCATTTTGTAAAAATATCAAGATGGCGGTTCCAAAATGGCGCCCGATTTTTGAAATTGTGCTCCGCGGCCCTCTGACATGGGTATCAAATGAAAGGATATGACAGGTAGAACACAATAAGCTATGTGGCGTCGTTCCAAATTCAAAATGGCGGCCAACACTTACACTGTTTGTCGTCAAATCTTGGAAGTTAAATTTGACCCACTTCCCGGTTTCGGATAGAGCTGAAATTTTGCATACACGTTTAGTTTGGATGACAATGCAATCTGGCCATTTTGTAAAAATATCATGATGGCGGTTCCAAAATGGCGCCCGATTTTTGAAATTGTGCTCCGCGGCCCTCTGACATGGGTATCAAATGAAAGGAGATGACAGGTAGAACACAATAAGCTATGTGGCGTCATTCCAAATTCAAAATGGCGGCCAACACTAACTTGCGGAAAGCTTATAATAGACTAAAAAGTAGAAAATATAACCGATCAACTTCCAATTTTGCACACACTCGTAGTTCGGGTGGTTAATGTGTATGAATGATGAGATGAATAGTTGAGTTAAGGGTGAGTTGATAATAAAGAAGCAATACACTTTACAAAAAATCACAAACAAACACAGAGATGCTGCTGTCAACTAAATTCAACTACTCAAATACTGAACTCATGTCCGTATGCATAATTTCAACTAAACCCAGGTAGCAGAGCTGAGTCGAGTTCAGTCAACCTTAACCCAACTCGACTCCCGTTTACATGTAGTTAGACTTGGGTTCAACTTGAGTTCAACTCATCATGTATAAGTACTAAATGCAATCTGACCTTTTTGTAAAAAAATCAAGAAGACGGTTCCGAGATGGCGGCCGTTTTTGCAATTATGTTCCACCGAGCCCACGACATGGGTATCAAATGAATACAGTAAACTGTGTGACGTAATTTTAAATCTAATAGAATTGCCATCATAAAATGGCGGAATACATATAATTAAGGCCCGGATTAGTATGTAATATAAAAGTCAAAATATGTACATATATATGTACTTATTTTTGGGAAAACATGTAATAAAAATTTGAAAATATGTAACAAAAAAGTGATATTTATTATTTATTAATTATTAACAAATATAGATATATATTGTGTAAAACATAACAAAATTACATAATTTTGAGAAAAAATGCTGTTAGGAAAAAAATACAAAAATAGGTAATTTAGGAAAAAATACAAAAATATTTGACAAAAAAATTGAGGAACAATGCCAATATTTCGATTATATAAAGATCTAATCATTAAAATTATTCGACACCACATACATTTTTAAATGCTCAAAACTAAAGCTTCTGCGATCTGGTCGCAAAATATTTTTGTATCGACTGAACGATCTTTCGACGTCCACAGATGTGATTGGAGCGTATTTGAATGATGCTAATTCTTGTGGCAAAAAAGAGGTGATGTTGTCGGACATTTTCCCTTCTAAGATAGCCGAAATATCTCGAAGTTCATTTAACCCTTTATTTTTGCATAGAACGTTTTCGAATTTTTGTATAATTTTTTTTCCGATAGCACCTGGAATTTTTTTTAAATTGTTGGTGCCCTCATGTACAATTGCCAAGCTTTCGGACAAACTCATGTTTTGCGTTTCTAGTTTTTTTATAGAATGGACAATAAAAATTAAATTCGCAGATATAAATGCCAAATTATTTTGTAGTGTCATATCCTCCATTACAGTTTTAGCCTTACTTATAGACACTGCCGTGTCACTGTCTAGTTTTGATAATACGTTCCTGATTTTTTCAAAATTCTTACTGTAATACTCGGCAGCCTCCAGCCATGTCCCCATCTAGTGATGATTGGTTGTGGTGGCAAACTTAAATCGGGGTAGCTTTCTTTCAAAATCTTCACACGACTTGGTGCTTTTATAAAGATTTTTTTTACTGTGGAAATGATGAGATCAACAGAAGGGAATTCCGATCTTACAAATTCCGCAACTCGGTGAAACCCATGGGCCAGACATGTTACATGAATCATTTTAGGGTAAAAAACCTTAATTGATTGTCCCGCCTTAACCATGTAAGGTGCTGCATCTGTCAAAAATAAATAAACATTGTTGTGCAAAATACCACCAGGCAAAGTATTGCCATCGAGTTGTTCAAAATCTGGCAATTTCTTCATGGTTACAATGTTCTAACACGGCTATATTTAAAAGATATGGTTTACTGTCGTGCTGTGGTAGTTTCCCCACAATGATATTTGCTATGTACCGTCCATCAACATCTGTCGTCTCATCTATGGAGATCCATATTGGTCCTTCACCAATGATTTCGCGTATTTTAGATATGGTTTCATTATATATGCTAGGAAGATAGTTTTTTCTTATGGTACTTTCATCCGGCATTTTTTTACCAATATATTTTTCTAAAAAGTTTCTTAAACCGATATTATTTAATTTATGGAAAGGAATATCGGCCTGAATAAAGGCACGGCTTAAATCTGTAAATAACTCGTTACCTGTTGAAGAAGATGCAATTGATGTAGGTGCTGTCAATAAAACTTGTTTTAAAGTGTTCTTTTTTTGTTTATTCGCTTGATGCTTTGCTGTTGCAATATGTTGAACAATTTGAAATCGTTGAGACATCGATACAGGTCGATCACAGCAAGTGCAGTACAAAACACTGGAATCACCCCGAAAATGTTCATTAGGAAACTCGCTTAAGTACCTAGACACGAGATCTTTTGGTGTTGACTTCACTTTAGGCATGTTTATTCCTTGATATTTCGAGGCAAACTGAGAAAAGAAAATCTAGAAGGGAAGTAGGGAATACACATTGGAGGGAGATTTCAAGAAATTTTGTAGTAAGCAAAGGGCCGGCAGATTCTAAGAATCTGTGGAGAGATTACACCATAGAAATATAAACTAACACGGAACACATTTTACGTTTGTGCGTTTCTTAGAATTTGACTATGGCAAAGGAGAGTCGCATAGAATGGAATGGGTTTTAAAGTCAAATTAAATTATATGGTCGAAAACTGTGAAATATTGACAAAAATTATGTAAAAACAAGCGAAATATGTAAAAATATGTAATTTACTTAAAATATGTACAAATATGTAAAATAAAAATGGGTTTATTGGGTTGAAAACCCACTAAAACCTCTTTTAAAAACCATTTCAGACTATCAGAAAACCTAGGAGAAAATATGTAAATACATAAAAATCCGGGCCTTGGTAATGAGAAAGGACATAGTCAGGGGAGGCGCTTTCATAGGTGCAAATGGTGCACTTGCACCGGGCGCAATTTCAGAAATTAAGATTTAAAAAAAATTGAAAGAGTGTTCTCGTGCCTTCATTGTTATATATTAAAGGACCTGTACAGACTGTCTGTGCCTTTTTCCATCATCGATCACCGTATATCCTTTCGTGGCCGGCACGGTTTCATAGTTCTTGATTTATAATTCGTACTAGTTGTAATATTACGAATCCCTGATTCTGCGAGAAACACCTGGATCGCCTCTGTTTTGAAGCTGTTGAAAGCGCCTTCTAAGTCCAGGAAGGCTGTTTAGGTGGACTGTTTTTTTTTTCTATGCAAGCTTCTACAGTTGAAATTAATACATACAGTGCAGTGATCACCTATTATCCCTTGAAATATGAAGGCTTAGAAGGAATCTCAATTATGGAGATTCGTGTAAATAGTCCTATAGATTTCCTGAGTATAGGATGTGCTGGAAATAGTTAGAGAAGTGCTGCTAACCCCGTAAAACATCTTGGAGTATTAAACAGCATTAGCGGAGGTTTTGTGAAGCTAAAGCGCAAGCCAACTCAGCACAAAAGCAAGATCTTGAAGCAAGTCCTGATTGGATGATTAGACAAAGGCAGGAGTGACACTTTTATCGGCGCAATTGGTGCATTTGCACCGGGTACAATTTCAGAAAAAAGTGAAAAAGTGTTCCCGTGCCTTCATTTTCAGTGGAGTTAGTGGAGTTAGTGTTTGTGTTTTTTTCCATTGACCTTCACCGTGAACGAGCGCCCGTGGGGGGCGCAATATGGCATACTGCACCGGGTGCAAAAAATCCAAACGCCGGCCCTGGACATAGTGGAAACAGATTTGATTCGGCCGAAAGAACCAGGAATGCTGAAGGAAGACCAGAAACCACAGTACCGGAAGTAGAGTAAGCTATAACTTAATCTAAAACTAACAAGTCACCTGGTTTAGACAAAAAAAACATCTATGCACCAGATTGTAAAATATATTTGGACGCATAAGGAACTTTCTGACGAATGGAATATCGAAATAATCTGGCCTCTACACAAATAATGGTCGACCAACTTGAATGTTCAAACTATAGAGGAATTATGTTACTGAACGTACTTAGCTTTTCTCTTTGGGGCACTACTGAAACCACCAAAGATCAATGAGGCCAATACTACCTACTATTAGAGGGGTCACATGACGATGGATGATCTAAATGTCACTTTTATTTTAAAATATTTTATCCTCTCAAAGAAATTGTGAAATATTTTTGTATGTATAATTTTGATGTGCTGTTTCTTCATAGAATATTTTCAGTTGCTTTACACAACACCCTACAATATGCTATATAATTCTAAAATAAGCCTCGTTACCAATATCCAGTGAATATATTCAAGATGTAACATTAATTCAGTTTAGCAAACATATTCCAGATACAATAATTCATCTTATTTGTATTTAGAAAAACATCCTTTAAAAACACCAATTAAATTGTTTCCAAAAAAAAATTAAATTTAATTCAAGTACTCTGCCATCTCTTATCCACCCCCTACAACCCCCCCAAAAAAAGGTAAAAAAAACTCTTGCCAGTCCACCCAACAAAAGTACGTAAACAAATTTAAATTTTAAACTAAGCAGATTGAGTCCCATTAGTTGATTTGTTTGTAAGAAGCATCAATCACAGCAGGATTGTATTTTTGTTTTTGTTGTTGTTTTTTATTTATTTATTTTTTTGTTTTTGTTTTTGCTTTTTGTACAAAATGATAAATTATCTTTGTCCGTATGCGCCTCAAACCAAAAAGAACAAGAAGAACTATAGGATCTCTTTCTGGCACGATGGGAGGGCGGCCAACAGATACCCGCTCGCTCACCTTCTGTGAGCGCTGGGGCGCTCTGTTACTTTGAAAAATATTATAGTATATACATTGAAAGCAAAGGATCCTATATCCTGAGGCTCAAGCTCATTGTCTTCTCAAATTTACTACTTGAAGGAAAACAAAGAACAATGATATCTGTCCAAATTACAGCAGTTAAGGATGAAATTTATGAGTAAAAAATGAAAGTTGTTTTTCCCTCCATCATAAATTCTCAAGAAGATCCCCTCCAATTTTAAAGGAATTGTTTAAGACCAAAAGAAGGACCTCTTCTCTCTTCTCCAAGAAGAACTCAATTCGGTTGTGCTGTTGCTGTTAAGAAATGCTTTAATATTTTCTGTGTGTCTAATTTTTCATTTTTGTTAAAAAACAAAAAAAAGGAGGAGAAGAAGAAGAAAATATAAACATAACAAAAACTGTATATAAAATACAGAAATTGGACCAAGGGAGCTTATCATATGCATATACAGAATGTTTCAATAATTTCCTTTTTCTTAACTCGAATTAACTCAATTTTTCAACAACAAAATGACTTTCCCTTGCACTGTGTGTGATAAAAAGGATCCTTGAAAAGTGCAAAGTTCACCAACAATGGCGCAAGCCAGAACTCCAAAGGGACCCAAGAAAACCGGAGTTTCTTCTACCACCACTACTCTTCTGCCAGGGTTCTAGGTCGGGGTTAATTTAAGTGAAAGAAATTAAAACCTCCCATCCATGGTGGGTGCTGTTCAGAGTGTACTGCCGAGGACGGTTGATCCATCTTAATTGCGGGGGTTGGTTTCTGTACCAATCATTTACGACCTCTCATCACATTATTACGACTCGTAAAGGATCTTGAAGGTAATGATAGCTCGGGACTATTTTAGGAATCCTCTGGCTACCATTCGTCGTATTGATGGTCGAGAAAATTGAATATTGAAACAGCGAAAAGTTTATGAGTGAGAAAACGATTTTTAATCAACAAGGATTCAACAGACACGAAAACCGAGGGCCACACACACACCATATGGTGGAAACTTCCAACCCTTAAGCTCATCACTTAACACTAAAGCGCTACAGCTGGGGTAAAATATTTTCTCCTATTAGTCGCCATTATCCTAGATTTCGGCGAGGGTAATCAAGGCAAGTTAATTGCATTTTTTTTTTCATCCTGGTGGAAGAAGCAGGATCCAGGGATGAAGGGAGTACGAAATTCCAGTGCCTAATAACATTAAGGGCGCTACCGCAGGATTCGACTGACTCTGGGGTGTATATAGTGGCAGCCGAGTGATTTGTTTTATGCGAAGTGATATGGATTGAGGCACGCAATTCTCATGTTAGGCCAAAAAGGACCATTTCCTCTATCCGGGGATTTTGCTAAACAATTCGGAAATCTGACATTCAAGCTGCGATACACAATTGTGTGTGAAATGTGTGAAAATGTATTTTCGCACATCACTGACAAATGTGCCATCAGCCCACCAGAAAAACCCAAACAACTTGATTAATAGGGAAAATTCCTAAAGCCAAATCTAATTACAAATTAATGTAGTATTCCAAAAATCTAACTAGTCCAAATCCAGACAACCAAATACAGTCCAAGTTTCCTTGATAAGCACACTAATTAGAGATTTTTAGTTTTACACATATAACGAGAGTTTCGAACATCCCTGGGCATCCTTTAAGGGCTACGAACGAATTTGTCTGGTCATGCAGTGTTACAGTCGTTTTGGTCCTACTACTACTGCTGCTATATATACAGTATGTACCTTCAGCACAGGAGAAAGTTGCACTTTATTAAGTGGGCGTATATGCATCACCTGGTGTCCCCTTAATAAAGTTTCAGATGTGAATATTTCAGTTCACTAAAAGTTTCTCGTTGTAGTATAATGTAAAACGCATACACAGATAGAGATATGTATGTAATTATAGAGAACTAGATCCAAAAATTATGTAGAGAAAACATATCAAAGTGCAAGAGACCTGAACGCCGCCTTTACCTTGCACCTGATACTACTAAATGCTATGCTAAAAAGGCTTACCTGCTTTTAAATACACATACATACATATATACTCGGATATGCAATTTTCCGAAAACTGGCACAGTTCTACGAGAGTATGTCCTTTTCGGTTTGTGTTATTAGGAATTTTAAAGTGACTCTCAAACATAAGAAGAGTGATATATGGTTGAAGCCTTAAGAGAATATAGTAGGTACAAACAATGTGCCAATGCCATAAACACACTATCCTATACATATGTATCTCATACAGTGGGGACGATGTTTTGTAACATTGTAAAATATACGAATAAGTTGCACTAACCGTGGCACTGAGGCTGGTAACCGCAATGGGAACATGGACACATTACGTAGTCCATACAGCTGGATTATTTTGCTTGCCGGATGCACAGAATTACTAATAAGCTGCCGGTGCCATATATGACGACGTTGAAAGTCTGCTTTTAGCGGAATTGAAAATTGCCCAGCTAATTGAGTATGTTCTCTCGGTACTGTAATATGATTAATTTTAATTTATTTGTTTATAAGTGTAAGCTATATTATTCCAGTTAACATGAGCCAATAATAAAATATAAATGTGCGCCGGCATTCGGCTAGTAAATTGTAATGGCAGACCTGAATTTTTGGGGCTGCACTACTACTCTAATTGGGTGTACATTGTATTTTTATATTTTTGTCATATAACCATTTTAGAGTTTAAATGTAAAATGTAAAATTTCTCGGTCTCATCATGAACCCAAAACCTTGCTGGTGGTCGCAGGGCCGGCGTTTGGCTTTTTTGCGCCCGGTGCAGTATTTCATATTGCGCCCCAATCAGCTGTCCATTTTTTGATCGCGGTGCCGGACAATGAAAAAAACACTCTGTGGAGCTCCTTTAATATATGAAAATGAAGACATACGAACCCTTCTCACTTTTTTCTGAAATTGCGCCCGGTGCAACTGCACCAATTGCACCTATGCAAGCGCGACCCCAGGGTGGTCGAACATGAAGGAAAGGTTACGGCAAAGAAAACAGGCAACTCCAGGAAAAACTTGGACAAGTGATAGATAGGGTCTCACACCAAAGATTGGTGGACAGAGGTGGCGCTTTCATAGGTGCGAATGGTGCACCGGGCGCAATTTCAAAAATTAAAATTTAAAAAAAATTTAAAAATTTAAAAAAATGAAAAGAATTCTCACTGTGCCAATTTATTTACCCAAATTCTGTCCATGTACTTTCTCATGTAATCCTGCGAGGAAATTTTACTTCTCCTCATGCACAAGAAGTTTCCAGAGATTTTAGCTTCGAGATTCGAGAAATTCGGGAACAATTTTCAATTATTTATTTCGAACACTTTTTGCAAATTCTGTAAGAAGCACCATATTCTCACATAAAGGAAAAATTGTTCCCAATAAACTCGAAGGTATGACGTATCACAGAGATGGCAGTAAGTCGAAACTGTGTGGTTTTTGTCACTACCATGAAATCAACAACGCAACTACAAGACTTTACAGATTATATGTATTTTTCTAGCTCAATTGAGGGCCTTAAACATCCTTAAACTTTTCTTAATTGAAGCAGAAAATTACACCCAAACATAAACTGGAATTCCTTCATAGCAGAAAAATCTGTAGAGCTCCAATTTACGTTTGTAATGTAAACGGGCTTTTATAGATTTGAATTTACATCCCATCCCGAGTAGAAATCAGACTCGCCCAACTTTAGCCTGAAACAGGTACCCCCAACGTCAAAATGCTCGCATGGCACCCGAAACAGCCAGGGTACGTCTGAGTAAAAATTCTACTTCTCTACAGTCATGAACGGAATAGTCCAAATAGGGCACGGTACCCTCATACTATTCTATACTAAACGGAGTAAAATTTTCGCATTAAAAAAGAAAGGCCATGCCATTAAGCATATTCAGTAGATCTGGTCTCGTTTGATTGCGAAGGTGAAGCAGTTCAGGACGTAATTAGTACTAAGTTGGGGGACCACGTTGTAAAGCGATACTAGAGTTTAGAATGGTCAATTCCGAATACATTCATATCTGAAACAGAGGCGTGCATACCTACCCCTGAGGACGCATTTTTAGAATGTCTTGCTTGGAACGAAAGCGTGCATAACCGCGTGTGAAAAATTCTATGAAAAATAGGATCTTGAAATTTAAGAAACTTTAAACTTGCCTTCTGTGTTAGCTGCAATAGCCATTCCTTTTTCTGAATGGAGCACGGGTGGAACCACAAAACTTTTGTTGAAAAAACATTCTGCCCAAACCACTCAAGATAGCCCGCACCTTTTAGACGACTTTTTTATTTATTTCTGCTTTTCTTTTCTAAATTTTTTGAACAGCTGACAGGTGCTGTCCAAACTCTCCTCAAAACCTTGCCTGTTTTGTGCACTCCCCCAGCCTGCAGTGGAATGGAATTAAGCAATTTAAAACGTTTTATAAAAATCGAACGTCACCCGCACCCCCATCGGCGCCCCCCAAAAAGAGGGTGGTTCCCATTGTATCCAGCAGGGATTGTAAACATTGTTCCAGCTGTAATTTTCATCGAAAATGTATTGCACTGGAAAGGACAATAATTGCAAACTAATTACAGCAATTTCCGGTGAAAATAGAAAAGTCGTCCCGTGCAGGATGTGCCTGTCTGTTGGCTTTTTACAAGGCATTAAGAGTTCGCTTCATTTTTTTTATATGTATGTATGTATACGGCTCGTTTTGCTTTAAAGTGGTGAACTTCAGTGAATGGAAAGTCTAATGGAAATTCAGGTATACCTGGCAGGTTGGAAGAATAAAACCACGACAGGATTGAAATGAGGAAAAATCACCGCACGTCCACCATCAGGCCCCCTAAACCGATCGTCGACGGTTTGGGGGTAGGTGAAAGGGGTGGTATGGTTTTTCAAAATGGGTTAATGCGAATGAGCTCCACCAACTTCCTGTCTGTGCCTTAATGTATCCTTACTTCTGGTTCAATTTACAGCGAGCATTTCACCTTCAGCTTGTCTGCCAGGTAGCAGCAGGTAACGCTGGGTAGCTCTGGCAAAGAGAATAACCAGATGGGGCTGTGCCGAGCGTATATATGTTTATATGTATATACAGAGGGGCGCCTGCTTTTCAGCTGTCGATGTTGTGTTTCTAGTTGACTCTTTATTGCAAAATCTGATAAGGTCAGACATTCCATGTGGCGGATACATCAGCTCTGCGGCTCCTAGAGCAATGTTTTCGCACCCCACAATCCCCACACAAAAGTTTCATGTATCTGCAATGTGTTTCCTAGCTTCGAGCATTAAGTTTCGCTTCGCGAGGCTCAAAAGCGGCTCTTCTGTTACCTGGGATAGCGGGGCCTCGTGAGTCGTGAGTCGATCTGTGCAAGACCCGTTTCCTTCCATTACTTCCATTAGCGCGGGCTGCATTTCAACGAGCCACTCGGGGCCCTAAGGAAGTTTCAAGTTGAGGTGGGTGCACCTCATGCATTTTACAGTTGCTGCTGCAGCCCTAGACGCTAGAATCTGCCGGGGCGTATTCAGGACCCTACAATAGTAGTTTGCGTGCCAATTTGATAATTGCTTGCTTACCAGGCTAATGTACTTATATCGTTTATATCTAGTCAAGTGGGCAGACGGGGCTTTGCATTGGGGATGACGACGACGGGGGGCGGTAGGGGCGATGTATGTAGAATCAGCCTTAGCACACTCCTGTGGGTGTGGATTCATACTCAGCCGCAGGATTTAATTTCTAGTTCTCGTGTCGAGGGTGTAGGTTTTGGTGGTAAGGCAGCGGTGGTTTCCCAGTAAATTGTGTCGGCTGGAAATGAATTGGCTGCCTATAAACCGTATCTAGTGCCCCTCTCTGTATACTGCTCCTCTCTCGCTCTCGTTGGGGCTGCGACAGGCGGTAGCGACTGCTTTAACGTTATATGACTGATGGCAGAACATGAAGGGGGCACCATTAATAACTGTCATGTTAAGTTATGTTGGCAAATTAATTTTCAGACTGTAACAATGAGACGCGTTTTGGGGGTAGATTTTGAAGTATCTGGGCCAATTCATCCTGCTCAGAGCTGACGACCTCTTATGTGAAGAGACTCGGCTCCTCCGTCTTTTTGAAAGACAATGGTATATGTATGTGCGAGGAGAGCTCTCTTTTACAAATGGCAAGAGTTCACTGATGAAACAACACTAAATAAAACGTTCCTTAATGAACTACAATTTTTGGGAAAGTTGATAGATGGACCAGTGTTTTCGTTCGTTCGCTTACTCTACACAATGTATTGACTCAACACTTATATATAATGGGGTTAAGGGATGATATTTTAAGCAGAGTCTATTGCCCTCCGAGTGTATTTTGTTTCACAATTGGGTAAGGGATGTGAAAATTTCTTCACATACATACGTCGTCTGCCAGTTCATAATTATTTAATTCAAAAATAAAATTTTCTTTTGTATACACTGATCTAGGGATTTCTAAAAATAACCAAAAGGGAATTAAGGACATTGTTGTGAATTTGATACATGAAGCTTTAAGGGTTTCATAAATTTTGGGCTATTACACCTTTTTAGTACCCTGTACCTTTTGTGTGGTTTTGTAACAAATGCTTGATTTTAATAATATGCAGAGTATGAGTATTAACACATCTTGGTAAAATAGGAGGTGAGGATTCACGGGCTTTCTGGGTGATACGAACACGTTATTGAGCTGAACAAAAACCTGCTTTTGAGATATAGTGATTTACTGGCAAATTTAATAATTTGAAACTTAGATGTAACTTTTGCATATGGAAAACTCAATGAAAATATAACCTATACAAGTTGGTCTGTGAAAGGTTAAACTTCATAGGTAATCTCCTTTTTTATTGTCGATTGCAATGTCGAGGCCTTTTTTCCACCGGATCCCATTCAATACTATCGCGATGAAATGCTAAATACACACAACACAAAAGGACTTCCTAGACTATACTGTTTTCTATGGGCAATAGCAATGATAGAGAGATGTAAAGATGAAGAACCATTTCGATGGGTGGAATAGGATCACAGACCTTCAGTCCTAGGTTACCGTCGGAAAGGTCTTGACGGAATATGCAACAAGGAGACGAATAAAGACGCGGAGTATTGGCTGAGGTAATTCTATATTCGAAGAACACCATGGACCAGATGAGGAGGTCGGACGATGTGTGAAGAAAGATGGGAGACGCCATCCACCCTTAACCTTAAGCAATGCAAGGCTGAAGGAGCCAAAAAAATGTTAAGAAATTCCAAGAGAAAAAATTTGGAGGGTTGACGACAGGACCCTTTTTGGATTAATTACACGACACTGCAACCTGCATTACTATTTATGGCGGATATGAAGGGCCTACATACTTTGTCTTAAAGAGAGAGAGTCTGAACAGTCAAATCTATGCGACATGCCATTAAGCAGACTTCTTAGCCTGTCAAACGGTCCGGCCTACAAAGATGAGCTATAGGAGTACAGTCCAATAGACCAAGTGAGTGGCCACAGTACTTTCAAACAAACCAATTCATTTCTTGAATATCATTATATTTATTTTACTGAAATACTTATCTTAAAAAATAATGGTAATTAGTAATACCAGCAGAGAATTACTTCAGTTACATCATTTAAAAATTCAAGACAACTTAAAATAAAATACATATATATCCTAAAAAGAAAGAAAGAATCGCTGATTTCTTCATCAATTGCACATTTTACATGTAAAACAGTTTTTCAGTACGGTCATTCCAAATTTGCTCCGTCCATCAAACAAATAAGGAACAAGCAAACTTCAAGTAAAAAAACCCTTAAAAATTTACCAAATTTGGCTGGACAAAACTAGACGTAAAAACTGCCTCGTTCTAGTATTGTCCAACCGAAGTGCTTCTTGTTCTTACTAAAAAATAAATACGCAATCATATGTTGTTGTTGTTGTTGAACTACGTTGTCACATGTATTCCAGTCTTAACCACTGTTTCCCGATATCTTGGTTGATAGTCGAAACGTCTAGCCTCTTCTGCCTTTTCAGCTACAGGACGAAATGTTCGTATTCCGGAATTCGATCGCACTGGTAAGAGTGTTACTAGTGTTGGTGTATGAGATGTGCTAGTACTTGCTGATTGTGATGATAGCATTTCTTCGTATTTTGTTGGATCGACAACTTCAACCTCGGCTTCACCAACGATTACTTCTGGGATTTTATCGAGTGTTGCAGGTAGCAGCATTGGAAGTTCTGTTGTTGTTGTGGTTGTTGTTGTTGTAGTTGAAGCAGTTGTTGATGATGCTGTTGAAATCGATGTTGGTGTAGTTGTACGTTTTGTTATTGTTATTGGCTTTGAAGTGCTAATAGTCTTAACTTTATCTCTAGTATCATTTCGTTGAGATTGTTTCAATTTATTTTGCGAAAATGTTATAAATGGCGGAACTTTTGTCTGAATGCTTGGTGAAATTCCTAGCTTCGATGCAAGTGTATCGAATATCAAGGCGATATCTTGTATCTCAGTAGTATTACTAGCCGTTTTTAATTTTAGGTCTTTCAACGATAAATTTTCTGGCCTTTCAACATTTTCAACAACCCATGCTTGTAGAGTTTTATTAAAAACTTTCTTCATTGCTGTTGATGAATGTAAGTTAGAGCTTCCGTTAACATATTCCCATTTAGAATGACTTGGGAATAGCATTGAATCATCAAAAGTCACTGGTGTAGTCTTTACACCATCAGCGCCAGTCGAAGAAGTAGGTCTTGGTCGTCCTTGTATCCTATTACGTTTAGTTGCAGTCTCAAAAATCTTCTGATTTGTTGTTGTTGTTGTTGGTGTTGTTGGTGGTGTTTTAGTAGATGTTGACATCGATGCGGTTGAAGATGATGTCGTTGATGTTGTTGAATCATTTTCATTCTTCTTCTTATTCAAAACATGTTCCTTAATATTCAAAAAACTTGGCTTTTCCTGCGAATCTGGCTCTATACGTGACTCAACACCCAAATCACTTGAATCATTTCGGTCTTTTGGTATGTCAAGAAGATCATACAACAATTCACCAATTGTATCTGAAAGTTCTGTTGAAACCATATCATCATGTTTATTAATTGAAGGCGTTGATGCAGCATATGGTTTTGTATCTGTTAACTGTGTTACAATTTCCTGAGAAATATTTTTTATTGTTGAAATTGTTGTTGAAATTGTTGTTGAAATCGTTGTTGAATCACTAACTGCAGATTTTGTTACTGGACTCTCTGTTGTCGTAGCATTTTCGTTATGTTTCTTCATAATAACACCTCCACCAATATGTTGGAATTTTTCTTTAGTTTCATCAATCATCATTGGTAAGTTTCCAATTGATTCTGGTATTGTACCAAGTGGCTTAAAAGCTGGTATTACAACATCATCGATTAGTGGTACTGGTAGAGGATGGGGCTTTACATCGGCGTTGCCAAGTCTCTCAATTCCAGCAGTTCCAGGCATAAAAACTGGATTGGTGAAGCTGTGGTAGAAAATCATTTCGTTTGGATTATCTGTGATTGGATCGGAAAACTTCATTTTATGTCTTGGCAGTAGTCCGGATTCAATAGCTTCAATTTCTGGCTGTGATTGAACTGTGAATGTTGGTGACTTGAAGTTTGTTAGTACTGACGGATTTGGCTGGGGTTGCTGTTGAGTTTGTATTGATGGTCGAATTGGCCTCCATGGTTCTGTATCTAAAACTGGTGAACTTGTAAATAAGTTCGCATCAAGCCTCGGAGGGTCTTGTACATTTGAGATTTTATAGTATTCTTCACGAAAATTATCTGATGTTGATGCTGTTGATGGAGACTTTGTGGTTTCTGGTGGAATAGTTGTGGTAGTTGTAGTTGTCGATGTTGTTGTTGTAGTGGGAATAGCAGTTGTTGTTGATGTTGTTGTTGTTGTAGTTGTTGTAGTTTTTCTTGTCGTCGCTGTAGTCATAGCCTTCTTCGGGATTTTACCAGTTGTTGTTTCATATATTGTAGTCTTAAACGGTGTCGTTAACTTCTCAATTGTTGTCTTCTTAGTTTTAACACGTATTGGTGTTGGTGTAACTGAAATCCCCGGCTTTGTTGATGTTGTTACAGATTTTGTTGGACTTGTCTTCTTTCTAGTTATATCAGCATCGGTTTTTGTTATCTCAAATGATCCTTCAAATGAACCCTGTATAACTGGTGCATTTTCAACATCAACCTCTGGCTCATCATCAATAATTGGTTTTGTTTTTGGTCGACCAGTTGTTGTTGATTTTGCTGCTACAACAGATTTTTCTATAGTTCCAGTTTTCTTTGTCAAACGTTTTTCGAAATGTGTTTGACTAGTTGATGGTACCTGAAAAAATATTGTTGTGTGATTAATAAAAAAGTTTTCACCAATGTTTTTATTTTGTGTTTTGTTTGAATAATAAATACCGGCTCATTTGAAAATGATGCAGATTTTATAACTTCTTCATCTAGTACTCGTTTTACTTCAACAGAGTCGGGATCTATTCTTAGAGATTTGTAGAGAGATTTTATCGATGTTGTTTCTAAGAATAAGGACTCTCGAATGTGTTCTTCAACACTATGTATGTTTCTGTGAAAATTAATTGATATATTGCAACAAATTAATTTTTAAATGTTTATGCGACATACTGTGGAAGTTTTCTCATATCTAAAAATGCACGAAAATGACAATTTATTAATGGTCCGTCACCAAACCCAGTTATATCAACTCGTGCTATTTGCAGTCCATTATCACTTAAAGATCTTTCAACAAATCTCTTATAAAAATCATGTTTCTGCTTGTATGTTGATGTATGATTATATTTCATTCCAGTTGAGAAGCTATCTCCTTTCAATATTCGAAATGTTCCTTCAAATGCCATAATAGCTGCAAAATTAACAAAAATATAATTTTAAGTGGTTTTCATATAATAAATTTTAACTTACGATCTTCCAAATTTGATTTGAATGTACTAAAGTAGAATGCTAAGCCGGCTATTGATATAACTGCTAGTAGAACTATAAATGCTGCTGTTGTTAAGATAATTGAGAATGATTTAACACTTTGGCGACTTTTTGATGAGTATGTTGATGGTGACATATTCCGTGGATCACGCCATATACCCCATGTACTGTAGCCATATTGACTGCCTAAGCTGAGATCTGTTGAGTATGATGGATGCTTGCTCATGTGAGTATATGGACCAAGTGTTGATCTACGGCCTAATGTGTTTTGATATGATGAATAGTCGTTTGTCTGAAAAAATAAAAATTTATAGATAAGTCAAAATTCTTAAGAGGTTTTGTTAGCTATAGTTTTGTCAAGTCTGCTACATTTGAATCAGATAGAAACACCCACATGTAATATCAGCAGAAACTCCCGTATACCACAGTCCTTAAAACGTGCAAATTATAATTTGGGACGAATGCCCTATGGCCCATAAAAAATCGCTCGAAGGGCTTGACAGGACTTTGCGAGATTTCCGAGTCAAAAAAACCAACCGATCGGAGACGCTTTGACAGTCCTTGCAAGAGATTTTCCGTCAACTTTACCTCAATTATTGTGGGCCTCGGTAGTCTAGGGGTAAGGCGCCTAACTACTATCCCCAGAGGTCCCGGGTTCGATTCCCGGCGGTGCCACGGTCCTAGCCTTTCCCAATTTCCCGCCTACATAACTTTCCTTCTTTCTTCTTCCCTCTTTGCATTCCTGATTCCTCCTGTCATAAGCCTTCACTAGTTCTCTTCCCCGCTCCACCTAGCGCATGTCATCGGTTGGTTGATGAGATTCAACTCGTTTCAGGAGGCATAACACTCCAGCGAGTTGTTCTCGATGCCCCGGTGTCAGAGTCGCGAAATGGTTGGGAGTAGGTGAAATAAAAATACCGCAGCTAGGTTGTGACAGTTCTTTCCTTCACTTCTCTCTCTATCTTCCGACTAGAGCTGCTGTTCGACATTTCAAAATAAATACATGGTCGACAGTACAAAGGGGCCTTCCCTAAGTCTCTAGTGTGTCACATAAAAAAAAAAAAAAAAAAAAAAAAAAAATCAACGCCTGCAAACGGATTGACACTTTTCTTTTCGAATGTACCCTCGGATGCCTATGAAAAAAGCGATTTTGAGATTCCCAATTGTTTTGGCGCACGCCGTTTTATTGGCTTATGGGTGTAGTGAAGCGCACCGGCTTCCAGCTAGTTATATATAACAATCTGGATCCGATATTAACTCTGTTCCATCGTTTTTGGACATCTCTGCGTTTGTTCAGCCCGGTTCTGTAGCCTCCTACATCAATTACTAATGGGAGACTGCGTTAGCCTTAGAAACTAACACTGGATCGGAAGTCGTTTTAACTGGTCCCACAATAGGAACAAAGGCTTGACAAACAGAATTTTCGGTGCGATAAAATCGAATTTGGATATGGCACCTTCAACACTTTAAAGGCTGCTAGAAAAGACCAACATCTTCCCGACTTTCACATTCAGAGGGACTAGGTACAGATTCTACTAATCCTGACCCCATTATTTTGGGGATTGGTAACTTCTGAGATGACTGGTAGTCGATAACGACAATAGCTGCAAAACTTTGTCTTCAAGAAGGCGTCATCTTCTACGGTCAAGCGGTATCTGAACAATGGGCTTTTAAAACGCAGACCTATGCAGATCATATCGTCATAACGATCATCGACGGTGATCATGGCATCATTTTGGACCTTTTGCAAATCGCTCTATCATACAACATGGTAAGGCTGGGGCAGTCAATCCACCCTGTTGGTCATTAAGTCTCCAGGGTCTTCTCAAAGACTGTCCTTGGTTGTCTTCAATCTCATAAATCATCACCAAAATATTCGTTCAAATTAACAAAGCTAAAGCGGCAAATTTCAATTTCAAGAGGTGAGAGCTAAAACTCCTAACAAGCCACTATTCGCTCAATGATTATGTAAGTATAATAGCGCTGGTCGTTGATTGTCAAGATTGCGTCTCCTCCATCCAGGGCCGGCGCTTGACTTTTTTGCGCCCGGTGCAGTAGGCTATATTGCTACTGTTCACTTTTTAATAGCTAAGAAGGACAATGGAAACAGACATGTGGCGTTCCTTTAATATATGAAAATGAAGGCACGCGAACACTTTTGCACTTTTTTTTCTGAAATTGCGCCGGTTGCAAATGCACCAATTGCAGCTATAAAAGATAGACAATAATGTGCCCTTTAACCAGGGTACAAAATCTTAGCTTATTTTGATCCTCGCTGTAATAGAAAGTATTGTACTGTCTGTCCAGGAACCCTTTTATTTTCCGTCCATGTACCCTAGGCTCTTGTATTAAGGCCGCATCCAGATTTCCCTCCATTAGCGAGATCCGAGGGTTATCTTCGGCTGTATTAAAGAGCTGGAGTTGGATCTTTGCAACTTGCGAGTCTTAACGAAAATACTCTACAACTTTAGAATTATCGAGTTGCAAAAATTCAACTAGGTAAGAAAATGGGTAAAATAGGGTCCATTTCGACTATCTTGCTTCAACTACTTTTTCAAGGTTATTAATCAGGAGAAGCTTTTACCTCTGAGGTATACGTTTATGTTTATAATATTTCGTACACAAAGCGATACAACTATGAAGGAAGACCAGGTAGGCAGCTAGGTTGATCTGTCCGTATGTCTTGTCTATCTGTCTTATCAATCTCATGAAAGCCCATCCGAGACGCACTCTTCCACCACAGCAAGGTTCAATTAGTTCCACATAGGTGGCACATCTTTTCAACCTAAGACACAACCCTTAAAAGCTTCTCAAGACACAAAGAACAAAGCTTAATCCCAAGACACAAACCAAAAAATTTCAATGGTGGTGCAATATTGCGAAAGAGGTGATCCGGAACCCTGTTGCTATACTACTCTTTAATCCCTTCTTCAGTTCGTGCAGGTTGGAAGAATCAGCTACTGAAAAATTAAACGGCTTTTATTCCTCTCTAATGCCTCAATAGAATTCTCGGTAACAAGGAGAAGAATGAAGTGCTATTCTCCTGCGTTCTTCTGCTTTGATAACTGCTCATTCATCCATAAGCACGAAAGAAATTTGATCTTAAAGGCACTGAATAAATATCCCAGTGTCCACCTTTACCTTCGACAACCAAATGGGGGCTCTGAGCGCAGCCTCTGCCCCTCTA
Organism: Thereva unica; assembly: GCA_949987705.1. Lineage (NCBI taxonomy): Eukaryota > Metazoa > Arthropoda > Insecta > Diptera > Therevidae > Thereva > Thereva unica. The sequence goes on from OX465285.1 coordinate 8,637,645, forward strand.
GTTTCTTGCATAGAAAAAAAAGTCCACCTTAACAGCCATCCTGGACTTAGCAGACATTTTCAACAATTTTGAACAGATGCGATCCAGATGTTTCTCGCCGAATTAAGGATTCATAACGACGAAATCAGACGAAATGGAATTGGATTAGCCACATCTTGGCGAAAGACAATGGTAAAAGGCACAGAAGTATAGAGTTCCATTTTTGAAATTTAAATTTTTTTCAAATCTTAATATCTGAAATTGCGCCCGGTGCAAGTGCACCATATCCACCTATGAAAGCGCCGCCCCTGCCTCCATCCTGGCTTCCATGCTTCCAGGGACATTTTGCATATGAATACTAAATCAATTTTAGGCTATATCAAAAGCCTTAACCTGAAAGGTTTTCATCGACAATGTTGGTCCAATAGGCCAATTAAAAAAGTGCCTGCAGAGATGCCCCTTAAAGAATGACCCAACTCTTAAAACTTGAATCTAGAAAAATCTTCAATTGCCAATACCTATTCTGTTAAAACTTCTGTCGATTCTGATCATAATATCTTGCTTTCGAGGACGTACAGTAATGATAGAAGCAGCAAACTGGAAAATGCAGAAAGAAACTGACTTTCCTAGACTAAATTAGAGTAACCTTCTATAAAATCTCTATGACCCAACGAGGAATATAGAAAAAAAACCCAAGATTTGAAGGTCAAAGAAGATAGCATTAAAATTGTAAAAACAATATACCAGTTCAGTGAAAGCTTTTTCCAGAATGAGAACTGTTGAAAAAACCCAATAGACCTAGGTCACCAATAGACCTATGTAGTCACCAAAACAATTCATACCTACAACATCATGCTGACCCTTAAATGACAAACGATGGTTATGTCTAATAATTTTCATATCAACAAAAAAAATGTGAAAAATAATCATTTTTTTTTCTTTCAACTCTCATACATAACTTTCATTCCAGATTCCCAGCAAAAATTTTGATTCATCAACAAATTTCTTTAATGCTGACTTTTTTTTTAGATTCCCCACATCCGCAGTAAAAATATTTTTCATGCGACGAATAATGTTGACTGCTGTTGACACATATCTCTTCTCTTGTTGATGCATCATCATCTTTCTTTTACCTTATGGGAATTTCATTTTCATTTGGAAAATCACTGGACCGAATTAATCAGCATCAAAGAGAAAAGTTAAGAAATGAAAAAAACTTATATTAGATACCATATAAAGGAATTTTAACTATGGAGCTTGTTAACTCAGGTGAAGGAGGAAGATCACTTAATTGTATAAGTTACACAGAAAAACCAACAATCATGCACAAAGATCTAATATCAAGAAGTTCAAGCTCTTGAAAATATATTGAGAAGCAAAACCCCCCGTCAACCTTTTTTCTTGATATCTTCATCGAAGTTACGGAAACGCTCCTACAGAATCCAGGAATCTTAAGCCGCAAGCCCTTAAAAACCTTAAACCTCAAGAAAATCCCGAAGCACAAAACTAGGTCAATAATGTCAACGTCTATTAAGTACCCACAGAAGTGGAAAGTCGTCGTCGTCCTTTTTTCTTGTTTTATTTTTCTTCCTTTTTTGTTTTGTTTTTGCTCTCTTAAAAAACGTCTCCTCCTAAGTCACCTTGTATCCTCCCAAAGGAATGCGATAAGCCTTAATTTGCGTAATTTGCCTGAAATTGAGTAATTTTTCCATTTCATCAACGAAACTCGCTCGCTACTATCTAGGATCTCTGTGTCGGCGGCTCGTCCGTGTTATCCGTGCCCGCCAGTTGTGCCCCCGGAAGTTGACTCTTCTGCATTATTATTATTATTGTCTTTTTTGTCGTCTTAATTCATGCAAATGCCATCCTCCAAAACCGTAGCAGGAGCCCCCAGTCAACTGTAATGTGACGGCGGAACGTCACCTGTGCAACATAATAAAACCGGTGAAAAGTTTCGCAGCAATATACAAGAAGCTCACGACTCTTGCTCCTATAACGGCCCTATGTCTACTGAAATGGCAGAAATAATTCAATTACGTGCACAAAAGTTGAGCAAGACATGAGAAGCCGCCCTGCGGGGGGCAGCGGCTGTAGCGGAGGGATGCCTAGCAATGGGGGGACAATCGAGGAATTGGATTACCTACAGAGAGGAGATACCTATACCAGGTGAGGTGGTGGCTTCAAGTGTTGACAGAATAGTCGCACCAAGAACAACTGCTGGAGAATGTACGAATGAATGAAATTCTTCAGCTGAAGACGACGAAGACGGAAGGTCACTGAACTACGTGCTTACACACCTCAAGAGACGCACCAGGTATATAGTATTGTTGTTGTTCTTAAAGGAATATGAAGAAAAAAGAAAACAAAAACAATAAAAAACACACAGCCAAGAAATAATGCTAAGAAAATAGACGACAGGAACACAACAGCAGGAAACAAACGGCTCTGAGCCGGGCACAGTCGACATCAAACTGGGAAGGTGCAAAAAAATAAAACAGAAACAACACAGGTCTCCAGAAGGTAAACAGCGCACAGCACGGGTACTAATTAACGAATTGTTCACGTTCCATGCTTAATAGAGACCTCCAAAGCTAGAGTATGGATACCTTACAGCTCAGGTGTGCTCCCGAGGGTCTCCGGTCTCTGGTATCCACAAATAGACCCCTGGTCTCGCATATAACGGATTGCCCAAGACTTTGACCATTGTTTTGCGCTACGGTCTGTCTGACCTACCCTGCGCGTACTTAAGTCCGAGCATGAAATTTAATTTTTGAATTTCGTTTTTTTTTTTTTTTCGTCGACATAAATTTTTTTCGGATTTTTTTTTTTGTTTGTTACCTTGACTCATTTTAGCGCAGGTGATTTAACGGTACATGACAGTTCTCTGTTCGTTTAGTTTTAGAACATCAAACAAAGTCAAAATGTCTCGTTCGAATTCTTTTGAGACTTTCCTTTTGTTGAATAACTTGAATGTTAATTGGTTTCGGATATGGATGGCAGGTTGCTAGCCTTATTCTTGGATTGTTTCTTAATTAAAGAGAAGAATGTGTTGTTAGTTGCTGATTGTTGAAAAATAGTCACTGGGTTGAATAGTCAGATTAAGGTCGACCAATGGGTCACATACAAAATGGATCTAGGTAGTACCGATAGTAGACAACTAAGCTACCGCGCTTTTAATATTACATTCGAATACCAATAATAGAATTCATATCTTGGTGGAATGTTCAGTAGTAATAAGCTTAAAATGATAGGTGCCAGGTAGGACATAGTAAGCGGAGTCTGGTAGGGTTAAACCCTGTATATGAACTTCTAGATGTAGTATGAGTTCAAGAATGCTGACTGTGGAAGGTTGTACAACTTATTTTGTTCCTCAAGTGTGCTGACATCAAACCAACAAGTCCAGAGTAAAAATATAAAATAGTCTTACAGCGGGCGAACACCGGCCGCTTGGCTTTTTAAGGGGTCTATGATGGCCTTAGGGTTGTTAACAATTTTAATGGGAGCACATACGGGCTCACAAACCTCTAAACTTGACTAAAAGATTTAAATGGCCATGATCTATGTGTTTGTGTGTTACGCCATCCGTACACTCCAGCACACAACCTTCGATGACTAAGTTTCAATTGCGGTCGGTGTTCGCCCGTTGTAAGGTCATTTTTTATTTTTACTCGGGGTATCCTATCATCCATTATACTGCATCGCAACAATTCGCACAATGGCCTTAAAAGAGCGCACAGGAAGAAAGCGCTTAGGGTTGACCAATCCAGACGGGAACCTCTAGCGTTCGATGTGTTTCATCCAAGTCCGATCCGCAAGGGCTCTTCTCGTCAGACTGGTGGTTGACCCAATGGCCGATTCCGGAGCAATGAATACGAAAATGCCGCCCCCGCCAATGACTTTGAAAGCGTGTTGTTACACCTTATCCAGCCAAGTGGTTTTCAAGGCGCCGGCCCAGAGGAAAGAGTTGATCAGAGAATTGGTCCTCTTGGATATATTGCCGCTTCGTTGTCGAATAGGCTAAAAATCGGCTTGCTAACATAGGCCCTTCTTAAGTATTTATATTTTCTTGGAGGAAGCGGCACCAGTACCGGGAGCTGTTCGTGATTTCTCCTCCATGGGCGCCTGCAGCGGTAGAGAGAATTCTTCCACCAGCTGTACAACCACGATCCCCCACAAGGTCCAGCACCTGAACCGCCGATTATCGAACTGTCGACAAATCAGTTATCGATACCGAACCGACAATTATCGAGTTAGAAACGGCAAGTAGAGCAAGTAACCCCCGAGATGATTAAAACCGAAGGTGATGTCTTATCACACGAACTTCACGACCTTATAATACACATATGGCTTTCGGATTGTGACCTGTTGGCGTGGAAGGAAGCGATCGTTGTGCAATTTTGAAGAAATACGACAGTCGGGAATGCAAGAATTATCGCGGTATTAGCCTCCTTGCAACTGTTGGCAAGGTATTTACGAAAATCATACAATCAAGGCTATAGAAACATCGAGAGCAAACGAGCAGGAAAGATCAAGCGGGATTTGGACCACATCGAAAATTCATTGATCATATATTCGCACTCCGTCAGCTAATGGAAAAAAGAATTCAATGCGGCGAACGAACTATCGTCATATTCCTCGATTTTAAATCCGCTTTCGATTGTATCGATTGGAACAGCTTGTTGAGAGCCTTTGAAACCGAACACGTACTATTGAAAATCATCCAACTTGAAGAGTGAAGAAATGCCTTTACGGGCTCGTACCGCCCTGGACTTGAACATCATGGAGAAATACTTGTTGAGTTAAGTCACTAAAAATCTGACACTACCGTGGTGTGCGGACGTTCAGCGGTGTCTGCTATTGGAGGCGTGGAAGCTGCTAGACCGATGTAATATTCTCACCATTCCATGGTAAAAAGATGCTGTTCGAGCTATCGCGGTGTTACTGTTTGCCACTCATCGTTTTAAAGTAGGCTATTTCTGCTGTTGTAATATTGCAAGACAATTTCTGTCGTTCTTTGACTATTTGAAATAGATCTACCAATAGATTGTGTGTCTCGCAATTTAACTTTCCTTGTTGACTTAGTTGCCGTTGGTACTGCCTAACTGCACCATCTTCTTTTGATATGTTAAATTTTCTATTCGTGTCTTTCCATGGTTGCTTGAAACTTACCCAACATTATCCTACTTTAATATTAAAAAAACTTCTGCTCCGAGCTTTAATAAGAAACAATTCAGGAAGCATGTTACATTTAAGACAAAAAAACAGCAACAAAAATTGGTTGGCTACATTTATCAACAAACTATGTCATAATATGCCAAGGACCTTCACTTTAGCCTCTTAACAAATTTAAACCTTAACCTACTTAAGAAAAATGACGAATAATAAGAAAAAAGTGTTTTCACAATACATAAACATTAACCCAACTTACTAAACCATCTGCAAATGCATTAAGCGAATACAACAACAACAAAAAATATTATGAAAAGGATACAAGAAAAAAAATGTCCACAATACTATAGCAAACGCACATTACCATTAACCCAGGATGGCGTATTTTTAATTTTAATAATGCATACGACATAATGCTCTTGTATGACAATAAGACAAAACGAGACTAAACAACACCTTGTCAGACACAGTAGTATTGCTAGACAATGAGTATAAAATCCGTTGTAAGTAGGAGTAGTTACTTCTGCATCACTTTAAGCAATCTAAAGGACTTTTATAGATATACTAGAGTAATCAGTCAACAGTTTACAGGAAGGACGAAGGGATTTTTTTGCGCGAGGTTGTATATCGCGTATATTGAGGCAGGATTCAAATTAATAGTGTTTCAAATATATAATCAGTTAGAATATTGGGATGTAAATCTCAAATACCACAAGCTGATTAGTACCATCAAAACGTCATATTTGAAATAAGTTTGTGGTCTACGTGATCTTTCCAGAGGAGTTTTGGTCTACCTTGCTATCTAATGCACTAGATTTTCATACCACCAAGATCCGCTAGCCAGCGAGAAAATCGGTGAATTGAACGGTTGAAGATCCCAGAAAATTGCTCTTGATGCAACGCAAATCTGACTTTATTCACCCTACGATTGTGGAAGTCTCTCACCTTATATAACAACAGATTGTTGCTGCACATCAGTAGTAGATTTAAGGAGGCTAGAACCCAAAAGGTAAAAACACTTGTATTCAGTTAATCAAAGGTATTTGAAAAAGGAGCAAACGCTTTTTAAATTTTTCCATTTTCACTTCACCTTTTTTGGATTTTACAATAGCATTGAGAATACGATTAACAGACGGTCTGACTGCAATAAATTCAGCAACGCTTACAGGCTGATTAGTAGAAGACCAACAATAGGAACAGTAAATGATATTTTGTGTCTGTTTAAATTAGCAACCCAAATTGGAGACCTGATCTCCACACTATTGGTGATAAAAAACAGGGGTACCACAAGGTTCCGTCCTGGGCCCCATGCTATTTAACATATTTGTGTTATTTCCCTCATGGAATCTCCGCACTTCACTCCACTTACATCCAGTATGTACATGATACAATGGTGTGGTGTTCGCATGCTTTCCACTCAAGACGACGGAAACTCTTCAACAACACGTGAACCTCATAGTAAAATACTTATACAAATAGAACACAGAGATCAACCAGGGAACTGCGATCTGATCTGTATCAGAAACCCATATGGAAATGAGAGTAGAACTGCCCCGCGTGAATTCAAAACTATCAAACTAATAATAAACGGCCACACCCTAACACCGAACACTAGCATAAAATATATAAGGGTAAACCGAGCTGAAGTGTAACCCGCACGTAAAAATAAAAATCAACAAGCCCCGCGGAGCAGTGTGGCATGGTCAAACTCAGGAATCACCCTTTGTACCACTAGTCCGTCATGTCGTTCAACTGATGGTGCAATGTCTAGTAGTAAGCTTGACCTGAGGATAGAAAAAGAATATGAAAGGTTAAGGGAAGTGTGGTGGATGCATGAAAAAGAGACCAGAGCCTCACATTTGCCCTCGTTGTTTGTAGGAGTTCATTTTTTAGCCGGGTGAGTTACAACGGTCAGGGCCAGCGGAAGACAGTCTTGTTGGAGTGTTGTGCCTCCGGAAACAAGTGAATCCCGCTAAATTGCCGACGAAAGCTATGACGCCAACAGTACCAGACTACCAGGAGAACAAGAAGGTGCACCGATCGCTAGGTGAAGACCCGACCTAAACGGACCCTACCTATTGGTACCCTATTATTAACCGGCTAAGCCAGCGGGACGCCTTATTTGGGCTTCTTAGGAATCGTACACAAAATTAAATCTGCTAATCGAATATGGCCGAATTGAATAATAGGAACTTTTCGACCATACACTTCTTTGACGATTCGACCAAGTTTTGATACATACAGGGTATAATCCAGAAATAAAGGCCCCCATACACGGTCAATTGGATGTACATCGAAGTGCGAATGTACAACCAAAACTATATATTGTGAGCCGGTCGGCCGATTAAAATACGGTACGCATGAGTATCACTTTGCAGAACTCTCTCAATGGAGTTAAGCTGAAAAGAAGAAGCTCAAAAGAAGCTTGTGAAAACTTATCGCTTTGTTAATTGCTTATTAATAAGAAATATAAAGTAGTTTCGAGGAATCACAAATCGGACTAGAATTTTCGTAGATCTCATTTGTCCCCCTAAACCGTCGTGCGAGCTACATACGGTGTTCCCAAGGGGTCTCCAGTGGGTGTACGTCAGTACAAATCGGTGATAGAGCGAAAGCTTCTCAGGGTACTAAGGACACCGTCTTCTGGCTACTTACCAACACTAGAAACTGACAAACTGCCTCTTCTGTTTTCATATTCTAATAAAATCCTTACAATTTCTGTAAATAAAATCTGTTCCATAGCAAAATTCAATAAAATCCCAACACGTCTTAATCAACTCGTGAAAAATACAACTTCTCTACTAAACAATAGTCCCACCAGACATAAACTACAGAGAAACGTCATAAATATAATTCTGCAAGTGCTACTCTAACTCAATCATAGAAGTAGACTATAATTTTGTTTCACACTGCTTTAAATGCCATCAAAAAGGCTCTGTTCTGGTCCAGCCATTACCGTCGTCATTTCATTCTGCCAGAAGCTCTCTTACTTTATGCGATTTACCAGGACAACAGGATCAAAATTGAAAGATACTGCAGAGGCTATGCTGGCCTGGCACAGCTCGCATAGTTAGTGAATGGATGCCGTAGGAGAGCGCACCAACGAGCACTAAGGAGCACTTTCTTCTTCCTTATGCTTCTAGCACTCGTATTTACCTTAATTCGATATTCCCTTTAGTCTTCCGACGAGTCTACTTTTAGCTAGCTACTATGAACAGCCTGTCTCCTGCAGTAATTTCTTCCTTTCTAAAAGGAGTTATGCATTTTAATTTAATAATAAAAAAGATGTTTGTTAGTGTTTGTGTATTTTATGCTAGATTATACTATATAATATCGAAAGGCAAAAAGCATAAAATTGTAAGATTACAATCTTCTTCTTTTGCTGATGTTAAAAGTTAAGTTTAAGAAAAAAAAAGGATACCTTAAGGAATTCCACGGAAATTGGTTGGTAGATTCAGAATTTCACAATATTCGAAGCAATTTAAACGCGAGGAAGGAAAATTTGACTTCTGAGAAAATTCTTCCATATAAAAATTTGTGGGTTTTTATGTTTGTTTCTTGGAAAAAGGACATGTTTGAAAAGGAGGAATTCAGGTAAAATGTAATATTTTAAAGGTTTTGTATATCGTCTGGTATTTTTGTATTGATACAACTGTCCTAGTTTTAAAAATAGAATGGCGTTTGCATTTTTTTTTGTTGTAAGAAGGAAATGTAACAAGAGTAATATTATTTTCTTTGGAAAAAAATTTCAAATGTCCTTTTGGTAAAAAAGTTTTTATATTTATTTTAACTCCTTTAAAGTACTCCTTTTTGTTCTTTAAACGATATTGAAATAAATTTATAATGCAGAAGAAAGCTTAAGCTGGTTACAGCAAATAATTCTAAAACTATATATTTATACTTAGGATAAGGTGGTAAAATAGAGTAACATGCAACACGAGGTAGATATTTCGATCTCCTCTGCTTACTGATAATAAACCATTCCGTGTGCTGCCTTCGCTAGTCTGATCAGATATACCAACCTTGAACAAACTTCGTTTTAACGATAGAAGCGACCAAAAGGAGGAAGCGATCACCCTTTCATTTGAGCGCTTGATTGTTCCACAGTCGAATTGTTTCATTCGGCAGGGTTGTATGAATGACTTGTAGTTTACTAGAAAAGTATCAATCTCGTTTGAGGACAAAAAAGGCAACATTGGATCAGCTACAGACCTTAAAACAAATCCTGGAAAAAAATATGAAAGAGGAATGGTATACCAAATACTTGTCAACTTTCACCAGGCATATGACTATATATGTACGTGTCAGAGTCAGGACTAATCAATGCTAGTACGACTGATCAAATGTGCAACGAATAACTCACTGGCAAAAGTAAGGATACGAAATTCAGTGACAGAAGAGCTTGCAGTGTAGCAGTGGCTCGAAACGCTATTCAGTCTTTCTCTAGAATGGGTGATAAGAAAAACGTCAATAGAAAAAAATGCGTGTAATATCTTGGATATGAACTTGAACTATGTGAAAGAAGAAAGAAGCTTTGTCGTTCTAAAAAGAAACGAGGAAAAGAGGGAGACCAACTAGACGATTCCACCTATTATTTTTGCCCATAAAAACGAAACTCTCACTCTACGAAACAGTAAGACGATCAGTACTGTGCTATAGTAACGAGAATCGGATTATGACTCAAGAAATAGAGGAACAAATCAATAGGTTTCGGTAAAAAGATCTTAGGTGCATAATAGGCCTAACAAGAAAGGATGGAATATGGCAAAGGAAATACAACAGCGATTTAATGATTTTATTAATGATCCAGAACTCCCATTCTTTATAAAAACTAACATACTAAGACTAACCGATCACGTTATCAGTATGGAAGAACACAGTATTCCAGTTCATGAACAAAAATTTGGTCTATAGCGCCATTCGATAGATGCTTGAAGATTAAAGCCCAGGCTAATGGTTGTAGAAGGAAGGAATTCGGTTCTCTTAAGAAATTTAAAGGACTGTTGTTTGACGAATGGCAATACAAATGATTGTTACATCGCAGATCTTGGATAATGCCACGCCTAAAATGTTCTCAAATGAATCCGTTGTGACCAGCACCTGATGGAACACACTGGAGATCGCTAGGGCGATTTGACTAACTTGCAACAAAGGAAAAATAATGGGCCTCCTAAATAGAACCCCAATAGGGTTCTTTCTTTTTCTGCTTGCTAGAATTACGGCAATAATCACGGAGTATTGACTCATAGGGACAATTTTGCCAAGCTGGGAATCTGGCGCAAAGTCTGTTCCCGAAAATATCTCTGCAAAATGGCTTTAGACATCCACCATAGTTGATCACACAACAATCTAACCTAAGGTACGCATCAAAATGGCCATAGCACGAATTGGGACTCTAGTCACACTAGAGGCCACCCTTCACCTATCCTAATCCAGCCAGCGTGGCAGCAGCTTTGGACAGAACCGTTAATAGGAGGAAAAGAAACTCTGCCCATCCGCTAAGAAGTACCCTTTGAGCATGTATACCTTGTTACCGATGAACCCGTATGTGTCATAGCAGGAATGACCCCATTGATATTCCTGTAGTGCTCGTACGGCCCGAGTATGCAAGGAGATAGCCGCAAAGAATGCGATGGATTATGGCCGGTGGCCAGCTTGTCAAAGGAGGATGAGTATACTAAGGGCCGAGGGATCCATCCATAGACTTATACCAAATGTGGCGTAGTGAGCGACTAACTCACGCTGTTCCTGAGTGGGCACGGAGTTAATAGCGTACACCTTAACCGCTTCAGGTTGGACGATTCACCTAGCTGGATCGATGTAAGATTCTCACCAAGAAATACCCACAAAAACCAGGAAAAAATCTCATGTGCAATTGCTGAAATCAGCGTTCTGTCGCATTATTTTACAGATAAAGAAAAAAAAGACGTCTTTATTGCCTCCACAGAATTCTTCCATTCTAAATATCTCTTTTAGTTCCTCGTTAAGGTGCGTATCCACCAAGAGTTTTGTCTCCGCACTATCCCCATACATTATCCGCGAAAGTGTCTCCACCAAAATCAATGTTCGGAGATAAAAAATGTGCGGAGATAAAAAGTGCGGAGACTACACACGCACACCGATATTCCAGTGGATACAAAACGTATCCATTGAAAAATGTTCTGAGTCGGTGCGGAGAACTTCTGCGGGGACTGTGCGCGGATATGTAAATTCAGTGGATACTTGAAAAAAGACTTCGAAAAGTCTTGAAGTAGCTTCTTGAGGCCTATATTTTGTTTTCCAGTGAATATGGAAAACGCGAAATATCTTGGGGCAGACAAGGGGATTATTTTGAAGAAATAGTTTTCGAACGCGGTTTTTTTTATGTGGCATGGTCAAGCTCAGGAATCACCCTTTGTACCACTAGACCGTCATGTCGTTCAACTCATGGTGCAATGTCTAGTACTAAGCTTGACCTGAAAATAGAAAAAGAATAGAAAAGGTTAAGGGTATTCTGGTGGATGCATAAGAAGGCAGGGAGCCTCGCGTTTGCACTACTGGGTGTTATATGAGTGCATCCATTTTTTAACAGCCGCGTGGTGTGAAGCCGGGGTATTACTGTCTAACATATTAATATTGGCGAGTTTCACATGGGCCAACCAACAAAAATTGGATGTATTCGTTAATTCCCTTTTGAAATTTTATGAGGAATAGCATGGGTTTTCACAACAGCCAACTTTTCCAACAAACTATACACTAGAAAGCTATACACAAGCTGGATTCCGAAATTGTTTTCTTAAAAAGTCATAAGGAAGCTGCGTACCAATTTTCAGCCATTTTGGAATTTTGTCTCCGGACTAAACAGGTGTTTTGGAAAAAAGCATGGTTAATAGCAATTAACAAATTTTAACTAGTCTGGCGGGCGTTACATGTTCTTTACATGTTTTTCAGCCAATCTCACTTTATTGTTTTGAGGTGTTCGATGGGGCACTTTTTATGTCATGGGAGCTTAGACTATAATGTGAAATAATGAATATTCCTTCTCTTATTCCGCGAATGCTTGTCTTTTCCTTTGTCCTTCATTGCGTTCAAAAATGAACAGCTTATGGGGCGCAATATGGCATAGTACACCGGGCGCAAATCCCCAAGCGCCGGCCCTGATGTCGAATCCAAAGAATATAAAAATAAATGATTGGGCATCTTTAACAACTCCTCCTTGTCCACAATGATAGACAAAAAGACATTAAATTTTCCGGAGCCAGACAGCCTATGGAAAGAGGAACCAAGGTCCCCTACATAATTGTAGCTGACGACGCCTTCGCCTTGCTTTGCGACGCCTTCGCTCTTACCTGTTCTGCCAGTGGGCTTTTGGATGAAATTTGTAATTTCGGAATGTGCCTTCCAGCGAAAAATTTTAAATGCGGCATAGCAAACCATTTCGATTTGTATATAGTATCTGCGTAAATAGTATTAATAAATTTTCGTCCTCCAAGCTCATTTTTTTTATATCGCCGAACAAATACCAGCGTGGTAATCTATCTAGACTTAAATCGGAAAACATAAAACATTGTGCGCATACAAGAATTTTATCATTCAAGGTCGTATCCACCTAAAGTCTTGTCTCTACAGAGTGCGCGCACAGTCTTTTAGAACATAGTTTGAGACTTACATATGCTTACTGCAAGATTTTAGTGGATACGCAATGAAAACTTTGTCTCCGCACAGTTCGAGATTTTTCGTTTTTTGCTCTATTTTTGTGGGTTTTTATGTGCGCGCACTGTCTGCAGACCGCAGTGGAAACGCACCTTTACGAAACATCTCCAACTTTCATTGTACTGTTAGTAAAAGTTCAAAGACACATGGTAGAAAGACCATCGAAACAGAACCTTTATTAAGCTCACCACAAAAATCTTTCACAGACATCTGAGAAATAGGATGGCAAAAATTAGTGTCATCGTGCCCTATCAAAAAATCTTGTTAGACCAATTGGGACATTATTTGGGGACAGAAATATATTACATTAATTAGGATTAGACACCATGTTATGCTAGTGTTTCTCGGTACAAGATTTCTTGTGATTAATGAAAATATAATGCTTGATCTACATAGACCTGTCTATATACGCTAGGTTACGTATTTTTAGACCAAATAAAAGTATTGGCGAGATTCTAAAAATTGATTATGGTATAAAAAGCGACTTTCAACCAAAAAAAAAACTAACTTCAAACTTGATTATCTGACCAAAAATACTGGGCGTACCGAACACTTGAAAATTTATAAGTTCCCCTTAATCTTGTAAATCATTAAAAGTCACTTTCTCTGCCTCTCTGTTATTGTATGACAATCGCCCCTTTCAGAATCTTGTTTCGTAAATTGTTTGGGCGTCTACACACTATAATTCCTCTTCTATATTCGTCGTGTATCACCTTAAGGAACACCCAACAATCTCTCTCTTGTGTTGACCCCATGTCGGATAAATCGCATTAAAATTGGGTCGAGCTAAAAACCCAACTTCCAGGAACTAAAAACTCCTCATCTTTTCTTAGCCCAGTAAATTCTGATCACATACCGCAGATACCTTATTGACGTCACTAGTTAACAGTTATGGCACAGAAAATCCCCTTCGAAAAAAAATAAAATAAAATAAAACAAAAATAAATAAAGAATAAAGCGCAGGAAAAAAAACAAACAAAATATCATTAAAAGATAAAAACGAAGAAAGAGAAAAGGTTTCCCTACATGCCACTCCGTAACGAGACACCCGAAAGGCGTTGCCAATTTAACGACTCGATTTCGTTAACAAGCAGAAAAAGATAGCAAAAACCCCCTCCGAACGTGTTCAATCAAAAGCCCCAACTTAGTGAGCTACCGGAGCCCCAATTCCTAAAGACGAGGAGGAATCTCGTGAATGGATGTCCAGAGAAATCTTTGCTGGGATTTAGCAAGTCAAAGGTGCCCGAACCCTGGACTATATCAGATCAGTGCAGATGATCATCTCGGCTGCTCCCATAGTGCGGACGGATAGAAGTTGGTAACTGGAGTGCGCTCGCAGGGAATTCAAAGCAAACCAAACAGAATAGAACAAGAAGAAGAAGAAATTCATTAAGATTAAGGTTGGAGTTGGGTTCATTAAACCCTTGCAGCTCTGGTCACAGAACGAACGAACATTACATCACAGACGCTCCAGCGAGAACAGTGGAACAAGCGGCTCCATTCAGTGTCGCCTTACCCCGCGTGCTAAGATAACACAAGATGAACGCGAAAGATACGAAACGACCTGAGGACTTAGGTAGGCACTTGGAGAAACTTCTTCAACCGTGGTCTGTGTGGATGCCAGCCAACTATGTACTCCCCGGCATTTACGCCTTTCCAGGGCAATTTGCAAGCGCAGGGCCTGCACAGAATCTCGACATGAAATCTTCAGATCCTAAGGCCATGCTAGTATTATACACGATACCCACCAGGCCCACCGAGCTCCAGATTCCGAGCTCCTCGTGAGAGAGGGAAATCCTCTGGGCTTCTTCTCTGCCCGTGGTCAATGCCAGGCATTCGGGGCTTTGTTGCCCATTGCCCCATTCAGTGGCTGCAGCATCTTCAGCAGCGCAAATTACCTTGATGGATGGCGAATTTCCATGCGACCATCGGGAAGCGAATAAATTTTCTGGCCGAGTCACTTTTCCTTCAGACAGGAGCCCGGGCACCGGGAGGCAGCAATTGATGGCTGCTGGAGCAATTTTGTGCATGCTAAAGGTAAATTCCACCGTTCCAGGAAAGCCGGGAAATATGTATTTGGGCATTCAGAAGATTTATCTGGAGCCCCCAACTACCCCCAGTGGTCGTGACAGTGCGGAATTTAGAAAAATTCTCGGCTTTATCATTTCGGGGATTCTTTAAGTAGTACACACAAACTTCAACATCTTAAAGGATGAATACTGTTCCTTAAAAAAAAACTGTGAGATACCATGGACGTAGATGCTGAATCAAGTTAGTACTGCTGTGCTGGATATATTTTGACCACATTAGTGAATGTGTTTTTATTTTTTCGCCTGGTAGTCCATGGGTGGGCTACATGCTGTTGAATATGCTCAGAGATGGGTTCAAGTCTCGCAATTTCTTTGAAGGGTCAAGCATGGGTCATTCCAAATAATTGTGTTGTGCCACTTTAATGGTTGAGGGAACTTTCTAACTTGGACCTATACAGAGTAGGATTTATTTTTATTTCATGGGTAGATGAGCTGAAATTGCCGAGAACGTTATTTGAGGGGATTTGGGACGGACGATTATTTTTATATTTCAACCCCTCATGTGTTTACCTTTACTGATTCATTGTTGGATTTCACGACTGTAATTGTAATGTTGGTAATTGTTATGTTATCAATTTTTTTAGGACTAAGCCAATTTGGAGTATTGAAGTATCTGTAATGGATAGGCATGCAAGCCGTTCTAATTCCCAGCCACGAGACTATTGCGGCATAAGTGACAGTAAGTTTACCGAAAGGCAAAGGCCTTTTACCGGCCCATATAGCCATAGTGGCTTTAATGATGTAGTGGTCCAGTAGACCATTTGTCGTATCCTGGATACAAATAGGACCTAGATCCAATTGGGAACTTTTGGAAAAAGGAACTACGACGGGTTTATTTTGGTTGATTAGTACGTGGTACACCATTTTTGAACTTCTCGAAGTGCGGTTCTTATGACCTCTAGTCAAAGTTCCCCAGGCAGTGGGTCTTCTGCATTGCCGATGACATCGACACCAGATTCGTGTAGTTTGGTTAAAGGTTAACCAGAGTAACGAGGCCTGAACTCGACCTTCAGGACAGCCCTTGATAGTCTTGACACTAATGGGGAAGATACCCAAGGTAGATGAAATAGCATGGCATACAACATTGCAGATATCCTCGCCGAGCAGGCACCTCAAGGATTCTACATCGAATGAGCTATCGCCCTTTTTGAAAAGGGCCACTCTGTTGTAGGAGTTTTTGGAGAGGAGTTTTTAGATTCTAGTCACTTCTGATAGGGTCTGTAAGCTCTCAATCCTTGCTCCAAGCAATCTTTTTGGAGCAACCCAACTCCTTGTTGAAGGTGATTGCGGGGAGCCCGGGCACTTTACGTGACGACTGCAAGAAACAGACAGTATAGAAGTCATGTTAAAAGTATATCCGCACTTCAGTGAGTTGTGTGGCAACCGGCTCCAGTTCACACAATAAGTTGATAGAGACTCGAATATGTGGGACATCCGAAATGTCACACCTAATTTGCAAATGGTCCGACAGTAACGCCTCGTCCAGAACATGCCAATATTGAAACCTGCCGGAAAGTAGCCTGTTATGAGGGTCTTCTTCTTCTTCTTTAAGCTCCTTTAATCCCTCATGGGACATAGGGCGGAAACAGTTGCCCTCCAGCGGACTCTGTTTTGCGCGACAGCTCTTAGCTCCGACCAGGATCTCCCAGTTGTTGCGGCTTCTTCTAGTAGGGTTCTCCTCCACGTTGTTCTAGGTCTTCCTACTCGACGGGAACCTTGCGGATTCCAGTCATGGGCCTGTTTGGCTAGATTTTCGTTTTCGCGTCGCAAGGTGTGGCCAACCCAATTCCATTTCCTTCGCCTGATTTGGTCGTCTATCCTTTCTTGGCCGGCACGGCGCCATAGTTCTTCGTTTGAAATTCTATCTTGCCAGCGGATTTTTAGGATACGACGAAGGCATCTGTTGATGAAGACTTGTAGGCCCCCTGTGATGAATTGGGTGACTTTCCATGTTTCGCAACCGTACAAAAGAATTGCCTTAACGTTGGAGTTGAACAACCGCAATTTGGTGTTAGTTGAGATCTCCGTTGATCTCCATATGCGGGACAGGCATGCATATGCGCCTCGTGCTTTAATTATTCTGGAACTGACGTCTTCTTCTGCCCCACCATTTTCGGTAATAATGCTACCGAGGTAGCAGAACTAATTTACCAGTTCCACGTCACGGTTATTCAGCGCTGTCCGTTCAATGGTGTTTGCATTTATCCGCATTTCTTTAGTTTTAGTCGGATTTAGCCTTAAGCTTGTTTAACATGTTTTTGAGGTCCTGGTGTCTGTGGGCCAGCAAACAGATATCATCGGCGTAGTAGAGATCCTTAAGGCGGTCTACCAAACCCCATTGTATACCGCCTGTTCTATTATCTAGAGCGCCGACAAGGATGTCATTTATTACTATAAGAAATAGTAATGGCGAAAGTAGGCATCCTTGTCGTACTCCTGAGCTCACCTCAAAGCTGTCGGATAATTTTCCATTATGGAGAACTCTGCATTTGGAATTGTTATATAGGGCTTTTATCAATTCTATTAGTTTATCAGGCAATCCACGTCGCCGTAGTGCCTGCCAAATGAAGCTCCTATTGACCGAGTCGAACGCTTTCTCATAGTCTACGAAAGCAAGGTAAAGGGGGGATCGGAATTCAGTAGACTGCTCCACTATTATTCTCAAGGTGTTAATATGATCAATACAGGAGCGGCCCTTCCTGAATCCGGCCTGCTGCCTCCTAAGCGTTCGGTCAACTGCCTCACTTATCCTAGATAGTAATATATGGCACAAAATTTTGCCCACTGTAGATAGTAAACAGATGCCTCTCCAGTTGTCGCATATTGTTAGGTCCCCCTTTTTTGGTATTTTGACTATGATACCTTCCGTCCAATCCTCCGGAAAGGTACAGGTGTTCCATGCTATATTTAGGATTGGCTGAAGCGCATCTGCTATGAGGCTTGAGTCGGCTTTCAACAATTCTGGCGGGATGCCATCTTTCCCAGCTGCTTTACCATTGGCCATCGCATGAATTGCGGAGGTTATGAGGGTAAGGTTCGATATTTGTCTTCGAGCTAAACTTACTACTAGACATCGGACAATGACGAGAATGGCCATTTTTTTTACGAAATTTTGCTCTTTGCCTTCACTTCCAAAGAAAAACTTTGGCTGAGGCTGACGAATCATTGTAGAAACTTTTACATACTAGTGAAAGAATGTGTCGCGAATGGTTTCAGCGCTACAAAAATGGTGATTTTTAGATGGTTGATAAGAAGCATCGCTGATTGGTGAAAAAGTCTAAAGACACAAAGCTGAATTACTGTGAAAGATACTTGTCAAACGCAATAAGAGCTTGCAGATTCATTGGACTGGACTCAACAAGCCATTTCCCATTGTCTGAAAGCCTTGAGTAGGATTCAAAAGCAAGGAAATTGGATGCCATACGGGCTTAAGCTGAGAATAGTTGTTTTGTTACTGCGACAAAGAAAGAAGAATTTTTGCATCGTATTGTGTCTGCCGATGAAAAGTGGATCGTGGGGTTATGAACTGCTGCAACCAGATGAAACCATCACAGCAGTACGCTACCGAACACAACTAATGCGTTTCAGCCGAGCATTGAAAGAAAAGCTCAATCGCAAATTCCTAATGTCGCTAAAAACTCCCTGGAAACATTCAATTGGGACTACAACAATTCCGATCGATGACGCAAGACCTGGCTGTACAGCATTTCCGTTTTGACGTAGAGACCGGAAATTGGGTCGATTTGTGGATTGCCTCACAAGACGAACAGTTTTTGGTATTTTTGATAAGGAATCCGTATCTGGAATGACGGGAAACAATTGTTACTAGTGATGGACCTCATTTTAAAGGTCACAATAAAGCCTCAAATTATGATAAAAATGGCGGGTTTCTTTCCATGTGTACTTTTAATAGTATTTGAAATAAGAAGATATGTAGGCTAAAGTCTTGGAGCTGGAAAAATTGAGTAAAATTAAACTAGAAAAAAAAGCATAACATTCCAAAATCTAATTAAGATGATCCAGAACTTGTATACAAATTTCTTTAAAATTCTTTCAATAATTTTCTTCGTCATAAAAAATTGAAATAAAAAAAAAACATTTTTCATTTCAACCTCAAAACCTTAAAAGCAAAAACCTACACCATAACAAATGCGCCAACTCTTCGGCTCTTATAAAACTTCTTCCACTAACTTCCATCCCATATCAAATATCTAAAAATAACCGGCTTGTAACCAGTATCAGAACAAAAATATGAAAAACTGCATTTGATTACACTAAACAACAACAACAAAAACGACGAGAGTAATAAGAAAAGACACAACTAAAAAAAAAAGTGTTTTTTTTTATATTAAAATCCATCACCTGTTAAGGTGTAACTCAATACTTACCACAGCTCTGCATGTTGATGACCGGTAGATGTCACTGGCCCCGGACAAGCTCTGAAAGTATTTTTTTGTGCCATAGACGGTGTCCATCATTCTTGTTGGCACTTTAATTTCGGTCACTTATTGTATATTATAGAGATGGTACCAACATCCAATGGGTGGTTGGTGTATATCGGAAATATCTCTGTGTTTTTTTTTGTAGGTAGGTATTTCGTTGCTACAATCCAGAAATATAAGTGCTTAAATTAAAAAAAAACTGTTCTGAAAAGGACCAAATGGACATGCCTTTTCACTACCACTCTGAATTGCATAAAGCTAGTAAATTAAACCGTGGAAACACTTGCAAACACGTAAAGAAACGAAAAAAATACTGTGTTTCGACATCAATAAAAGTCGATCGATATTATTCACTCTACAAAAACAGGAAATTTAAGGCATGCATCACTTTGTGTGTATCCTTTTTGGGATTTAAGCGTTCTATTCACTTTTTTTGTTACTTTATTATTTGGTAGGATGTTGTTTCACCACTGAAATTTATTCCTATTTTTATTTTGTGTGTGAGAAAACTTTGTAAAAAAATTAAACAAAAATTTTTAAAACACAAAAAATTTTGTTATTTCGAACAATTCCGCTCGCGATTCAGTTTAATTCAATTATGTTGCGGCGAATTCGGCGAATTTTTTCACGGCGAATTCACTTAATATGCAGAAAAATTTAATCCATGCAAGCGTAATTAGCTTAGTTCCAATACCCCAATTGGGGACGCCGCCATTCTGGACTGTTGTTGAAGTTCATGTTGTTTTTTTTTGTTGGGTGGACATTCAGTGTCGTCGGTTCTATAACGTTCATGCGCTGGTAAACCGGCCGGTCCGATCGCGCTTGGTAGCTTATTCGTTGGTGGTGTTCGCACGGGAAACTCTGCAAAATTTCAAAAGAAAAACTTCGTTAGAGCTCTACATATACTCAACACATACTTTCAGGTAAAAAGACGATCTGTGAACTGACCGAAAAGAAATCCACAACCATGGATGGGAAAGAAAGAAAGAAGACCATGGAAGGAAGGAAGCAGCAAGGTAGTAGGATAGGTAGGTAGAGGTAGGTATGCCAGGCGAAAACTGGTCATGCAAACTTCTTCTCCACAACGAGAACGCAGTCAGCTTAGCTGCATACCGGTCCAGTTCGGGTTTTGTATATAATATCACTGAAAAATACACAGTGCCATAGAAAAGAGAGACCATACCACTCTGAAAATACCGATCCGAAAAGCAGAATAACACCATTGTTCAGGGCTGGTTCTTGGGCAGGTTTTACTTTAACCATCAATAAAACGACGAGGAGGCTAGAAGAGATATTTTCTTATCGCTTTTAATTCTTGCTAAAACTTGCACTATACACTAGAAGGTAATAACCCCTTTGCGCGAGAGAGCGCATTTTAATTTCACTAGTTCTGTTTGTGGAGAGTTTTTATTACATGCACGCATATATAGTATGCACTTGAAGCATCTCGAAAGTTGCTCCACAAGCTAAGGAAAGTGGTCATCAAGAAGATTCTTAAAGTGCCCCCGCAACTAAATGATAAATCGCTTACCTTGCTTGGTGGTATCCATACTACTGTATACTGTATACACGTGAAAGTTTTCGCGTAGGCTTATTGTTTTATATGGCATCTCTTTACCTGGATTAAATACTCGAAAAAATACAAGAATAAAAGCTTCAGGGTCAGTGAAAACTGAAAACTAGGTTTGATGCCAATTACGTGCAGGCCAGATTCATTTTTTTGAGATTTAGTGCAATTAGGATGATCTTCAACTTCCTTCGAAATAAGATCAGAGATCTTGTATTGTTCGTAATTTAGTTTCAATGATGAATGGAAAACTGGATATTTTGATGGAGGTTTTGTGTGCTCTTGGATGATAAATGATATCAGAAGATCTGTTTTTGGACAAATGGGACTAAGTAATGCCCATGTTGATTGTATAAAAACAATGCTTATGTCTCGTGATGTTTTGTTAGTGATTTATGGGTCGATCGTGATTTTATTTGTTTATTGTTGTCTTTGTCTTTTTTATTATTAATTTTTAATATATATGCCGAGTATTTGTTAAGAAAATGGAAAGTAGATCTTGCTTTAAAACAAATTTTAGATTAGATGTGATAATATTAAAATAATAGGGCAGTTCATAAATAACGCGCATCATTTCGCAATTGCATGCACTGAGCAAAGTTTTTCTAATTCTTAGTGCAAAATTTGAAGCGCATATTACACTACTAACGGTAGTTTACCCGAACCCACATAGCATCACTTTATGTTAGCGACGATCTGCTTAGTCTGTGATTTGAGGGTGTTTCCTTTGGCTACTTTTAATAAGATTAACCTTTTTGCCCAAGATCCAGTTTTCATCGCCAATCTCAAATCGATCCAAAATAACGTTCATTCGTGAGAAGTGCCAGCAAGGAAGAGCACTGACTATGCCTCCCAAAGTTGGTTTGGAACCCATTGACCAGTTTGCTGACTTCGATGGCATGGATGTGAAGATGAACAGTTGGATAACGAAATCCAAGCTTTTCCGTTCGTCAATAGCTGCGAGGTAGTTTTGTTCTCTCAGGCTCACAAAACCATCTTGCTAAGCTCCACACTTTTTCCAGGACGAAACTCATCTTGTAAGCTGTAGTTTCCGAGGCAGTTTTGGGATTAACGCGCTCGACTACCATTCCAGAGGTGCGCGATTCAATTCCGATCAGGGGCATGTTTTTTTCGCAATTTCTAAAGAACGTACGTATCTATGTATTTAAGGAAATCTTATGGTAAAACCAATGTAAACAGATTGTTCTTTATCGCGTCTAATAATGGAAACGAGATCTTATCTGAATTAAAAGTCTCCTTAAATCTGGTACAACTGATGAAATGCTCAATGGCGAAGGTAAGAATCCAAAATGTTCTAACAGAAAAGTTCGAAGAGTACAGCAAGGTCTTAGAAAAAGAGATGGACTAGCTTTCATACTTATCAGCCTGGCCCTAGTCAACGTCAGTCCAGAGAAGTGCATCAATAGCTACACAGTCGGTACAATTACTTGGTTATGCGGATACTTTGAAAACCGTGGGAAGGTCCTTTTTAGCAACAAAAGAACCTTATGTCGAATTAAAAGAGGCGGAAAAACGAACTTGATGCTACAATTGAGAGCAGGAAGATTTAGAATGGGCAGAAATGTAACCATCGACGAACATAACCTATAAGTAGTGGCTAAAACAGTCTACCTTGAGTCTACAATCACAAAAAGAAATTAAGACAAAGAAGTAATAACCAAACGAATACTACTGGCTAATAGAGCCTTTTATGCCCAAAAACAAATACATACTTCACTCATGATTTTGTCTACAGGAAAACGAAACACTCACTGTAAAAAACAATAATACGACCAGTACTATGTTATGCTAGCGAAATTTGGACTATGACCCAGGACATAGAGGAACGAATCAAGAGGTTTGAGAGACCTGACGGACACAGAAGCACGTGACGTCATAAAAGAAATATACATATAGCGTAGAAGAAGACCTAGGTACCCTAGGTATAAGAAATTGGAGGCTTCAAGCCAGCGAACGACAGTTCTGGAGGAGGATGTTGTAGGAAGCCAATGCCAATAACAGGCTACGGAACTACGTATTTATGATGAAGGTTAGTTTTGGTGAGACTATTTATTACAGGAATTTAGCTAACGAGGACTGAATACAAATTGGTTTCTTCAGTCGCTGTACCACTGCCACTACCCCCTTGGTACCAGATCAAAACTCGTAATTTGAGCTTCGAAACCTCCTCCCAATCTTTTAAGAACAGGTTCCCACATACACTAAAGTGTCTGCTACGGGCTAAAGCTGGACATCCACAGAGAAAGTGTTTGATTATCTCACTGGCCTGTTCCTCTCCGCAACTACGGCATTGTATGTTATATGGAATTCCCATTTTGGCTACATAATACCCAATTGGACATCCTTACGTTTCATTGAAAAGAGGTCTCGAGATTGTTGTAACAATGCCCCCAGCGTGGCCAATCCTCGTTGCCGGTTGCTCGTTGTAGTATTTGAAATATTTCCATTCTTCTATG
The DNA here is from genome assembly GCA_949987705.1 of Thereva unica. Taxonomy (NCBI): domain Eukaryota; kingdom Metazoa; phylum Arthropoda; class Insecta; order Diptera; family Therevidae; genus Thereva; species Thereva unica. The sequence continues at coordinate 8,661,061 of OX465285.1, forward strand.
ATATGGATCTAGGTATTGATGTCTCTGCGAAATTTAATTTTGCATGCTGTCCATGCTACTACCATTTCGTGTGGTATAGAGCGCAGCATATTGTTGTGCTCGTAGGCCTTATGGACCCAGCAAACCGTTTCTCGCATTGTGTAAGCCTCCTGCCGCCTTATGCATAAATCAGGGGCAGCAAGGCGAGAATTACGTTAAGCCCTTCCGTCGAGATAGCGTCCAAGGCAAGCCACTCTTTGGACTTGGCCCAGTCTAGATCTTCAACTCTTTCTATTCTGTGATTCTCCAGTGTTTTTACGATCTTTTCCATCGTTGTGTATAGCAGAGGCGAAAGGACTTAACCTTGAGATGTGCCATGGTACGTGGACTTTATCACTTTCATATTGCTCCTGCTGCTGTGCATGATTCTAGTTTCCATCAAGTGGAGTATTCATTGACAGATTGCAGTGAGTATCCCGATTTCCACCAGGGCTTTTCCGATGGCCGCAGTGATGAGAAAGCTGCTAAAAGAAACGATTTCATTCTAGGAAGTATTCTGCGTTGTGCCTTACTTCATGAAGAATAGGGTCCACTGATCTTCCTGATACTATTCTGATGCTGACATGTAGACATAAGGACATTCAAAGTGGTCTATAATTCATTCTAGGGTCTTTAGGGCAAAGGATATCAAGCTCAACGACCTCTATAAGCTCTTCCCGTCTCCTTCCTGAGTACATGGATGGTTGCCAGGGCTCTTTAGATAGAAATTTGTCAAGCCTAGCCGATTCCCCTAGCCTCTCTCTAGCTTGGCAATGGTCTGTCTATGATTGATTTTATGCGGCCCTTATGCAGCCTTGGAAAGTCTTAAAAGCAGATATATTTGTGTCTATAGCAGACTTTTTTTTTAATTATACCGTAAAAATACACCGCTTGCTCTACTTAAACAAATTGATAAATCATTAGGTCAAATTTAACTGAGTCCAAGATTGCAAAAACATTCTCCTACAGCCATTAACCTTATAACTCTTGTTTTTCTCTTAATTAACCCTAAACTATTTTCCAACAATATCCCGTAATAATATTTATAAGCAATCTTTACTCCATGACCACGAAGCGTAACCACATTTCACGCATTTTAATCTCAACTAGAATTAATTCACCTGTTTCTGTATATTTTTCCTAGTTTTCAAAAAACATAAATTAATATCCGTGCTCCAAATAAATCACTAGGTCTATAAATTTTAAAATTTCCCAACAATCATTCTTCTTGACTACGAGTAGTCAAGTAGTGAAGAAGAAAAAAACACAGAATTCTTCTAGCCCAAACTGTGTTGATTCACTAGCTCAGCTAGACAAGCTCGTAATAGTAATAGAAATTCTTCTTCGTATTTTTTTATATCTAACACGCGTGAGAACTAGCAACGGTTCTGGGCGTGGAATTCACCTGTTCATTGTACCTTCCCCGATATTTCCAAAAAATAAACAAAGTCAGCGTCTTAACTAGCAGCAACCTGCTGACTTATCCTCGAAACCATCTGGCGGGAAAGCTTGTAACCAAAAAAAAAACATAGAAGAACGGCTAATTACCAAGCAAGCGCAAATAGCAGAGTAGAAAATTCAACGGTTCGTACTTTTTCGCCGAATTAATTCGTCACGTATTCTAAGCAATTTTCTCCTACATTTTCGACACGTCTGCCATGCAGATGACTGGCTACAAAGTGTAGAAAACAAATCGGTGTGTTGTTTGGGATGTATCAGCAGAAATCGATAAATCCGCAAGTGATCAAGGTAATCATCTTTCGCGTTCTCACCTGCGCGTTGAAGTTAAGGGTCGATGATTCCACGGTAGTCTAGCAAAACATTATCTTGCAATTATTCATTATTTTTTGTTGTTGTTGTATCTGTTATTCAATTTCGTTCTGCCGAGATAATGCGCTGTTGCGTCGAAAGGCCTAAAATCTAGAAGATCCGCTGCTCGATCGTGAAAGACGTGTGATTGATGAGATACCATCAAGATCACCTCACCTGGGATGGTGGCAAATCGTAAAGATGCATCAGTATTTTTTTGTGTTGATCTCGTCTATGTGTTAAGACTGGCGCAAGCATATGTCAAGAAAATTCCAGAGTTGGATAGATTATCTTCGTTCGTCTTCTATTTTTTTCTTCTTCTTTCTTCATCATTGTATCTATTTATCTGCCTTTTGGTACGTTATGGTAAACATCGCCATGAGATATTTTCTCCATTCTTGGCGCTTTAAAGATTCTTCTTCTTCGTTCTTCAATATTTTTTGTTCTGCTTCAAATTTTTTACGATCACGCACGTTGATTGATCATCATCAACTGTATCTAGCGTTGTTGTTTTGCTTGCTAAGATTATCATCATCATGTTCAGCTATTTTCCATAATTTTAATGTTAACTTGATTGTGGTCACATAATTTCTCCACAATAAGAAATAAAGAAAAGAAAACGGGGTTTAACAACAGTTGTTGATGTTGTTGTTTCTTTCCGATCACCTCCCTACCTTCTATACTATATGTGAAACCATATTTGTAGACCTTTTATTAAGCACCCAGTCATAATAATACCTCGCTAATGTTACATGCCCTATAGAAGATTATGATTGACTACCGATTTAGATGACTAGCTGCTTTCTTGTCTGGCTTTCATTTTATGAAGAGCACTTAACTGAAGATTCAAGAATTCCTAAACGAAATAAATATCGCTTCAATTCTCTTCGCTTCGGCCAATAGTAGTAGTAGTAGTCCATTATGGCAATATAACAATTATTTTCATTATTAGAAAACAGAATTTCAATTAAAATCATTCATTCTAACTGACATTAACTGAAGATGAATAGGGTTTGAAAGGTGGCCTTTATTCGGTTTCTTTTGAACTGTATTATAAATTACTTTTTGTTTCTTAACTGTCTGTCGAAGAAATAATGCGTTGATGTTGGTAATTAAAATATTTTTCTAGCCAAGGAAAAGTGTTTTGATTTCAATTTAAAAAAGAGTTTTTACAGATCGATCAAAACAGTTGGTGTTATGATTTTATCAAAAAAATTCACTATCACTGTCATTATTATCTGGACAAAAACAGGTCGCGAAATTAAAACTGTAGAATTTCTAATAGCACATCAGAAAAAAACTGCCTACAGTATTTTTGCTGCCAAATATAATAGAAACGGAGAAACCCCATGATCATTGGTGATCGTAAATTGATCAATCAACTCTCTTAATCCAATGCATGCAGAGTGACCCACAAAAAATATGCGTGTTCCAAAAACGCATGGATGCTTGATGCTGTATTAATGCATATTAAAGTTGATTTAAAAGAATTTGAAAAAGGTGACGTTACAAAAACGATTCCGTTGATCTAACCTAGAGTCAAATTCCTCTTGAAGACAATTTTTAAGCTTAACGTTTGATTTGAGCATTGCCGAGAGGCCGCTGACTCAACTGAAGTACCAGAAACGAGCCATGTGAGACTTGAGCTAAAAAGTAATCCTATTTGTACAGTCAACTGGTTCTGCTAAGTGCGATGTCAGGCAATTAGCTCTATTCGAAAAGATCCTAGTCGGAAAAAGCTGACTTCTTAGAAAATTGAAATAATTTCAGCACTAGGGGTCAACTGACTATTTCCAGTACTCCTAAGTTCCTGAGAGGAGCTAGTTAAAATCACGATACTGTGGTAGGTCCACAAGATTTTTCTAAAGATTTTGTTTTTTAGTAGTTTTGTAAGCTCAAAAGGAATTAGTTCTCCAAGCAGTCCAAAATGAATTAGTTCTTCAAGAACTGCAAAATGAATTAGTTCTCGAAGTAGTTCAAAATGAATTAGTTCTCCAGTTAGTTCAAAATAAATTAGATGTTGAATTTGTCATCCAAGAACTTTAAAATAAATTAGTTCTCTAAGCAGATGAATTAGTTCTTCAGGACTTTTAAAATGAATTAGTTCTCCAAGAACTTTAAAATGAATTAGGTCTCCTAGGACAACGCTGTACAAAAGTAGTAGGTTGGTTTCATATAAAAGGTACCAAACTGAGAACTACTCCTTAGAAAGTAGCTATTCTACTAGTCTCAGAGCTAGTTCACTTTCGTACTGGGGTAGCAGAAAAAAAGAATGAAAGAAATTACATCCACCAACACACAGTTTTATTCCATCCACTCCTATCGTGGTGATTGAACCGGAAGTGGATTCTCGCTTATGCTGTAAACATTCTGAGGGCGACGGCAAAACTATTGAAGACTGTGGATCTACATGTGGTCTAAACTCCAAAATCTTTTATTGGATATACACCAGCATCCTAAGCCTCATGGTACTATATGCTTCCTTAGTATGGCAACATAGTACCAGGCATAATATTTTGCAGTCACATGGAGCAAGATTCGAAGAATGAGATACCTTTCCATTACTGAGGGCTGCATCACACCCCGAAGTCTAGAGCGCTAGAGACTCAACTTACGATTCACATAAAAGTGGTAATTGTAGGTGACTGAGTCTGGGATTATGGTCCAGGGTTAAATAGAGACATTAGCTTGATCCTGCAGGAAGCGTCTTTCAATTAGAAGTGTACGCTACATTGATACGCACTATTGAGAGCTCAAGGAGGACATTCTCTGACAAACAGATCTTTATTTTTATTTATAAGAGAGATAAGGTCTCGTAGGACTGAATCTAAACTAGTCCGGGTTTCTAACCTACCCTGTATCTGCTGGATAGGTAAATCTGGTGATTAGAGCTTCGAGAGAAACGAAAATATGAACACTCGGACTCTAATAGTGTTTTCATCAGCAAAGAACCTGTTATTGGAGATGAATCAACAATTTAATAAAAAGGATCCTTTACGATCGGCTTCTGATCAAATAAACTGGGGACGCTTAGTATGGTAACACACAACACAACATACAGTTGAAGGATATCAGGGCACAAGTTGGCTTGATTACTGGGCGTTGCACAAACTTTTTTGGACGTGATACTTCATTTGAAAAAGAAGAATCTTAAATTCTCTTTTTTGTTTAAAACGTAGGTGACAAATTGGTACCATTTACTCCTTCCATAAATCCGAACTCTGTTTTTTAAAAACAGTTTGAAGATTACACGCATTGCCTTTATTCGATCTCTTTTTCGAGTACATTTTCGGGTAATTTTCTTCCAAAAAGTATGTTTGCGCTTCCAAAAAGCTTCCATGGAAGCGATTTAGAAGCAATATCACATTAATTTCAATTAATTTGAAGCTGCTACGAGTGAAAAACTATATTCCTAAGTCACAGTGAATTTCGATACAATTTTTGAATCGATAAACTTCAAAGTGATCGAAATCTTATATTAGAAAAATATTTCGCTTTATTGTAATACAATTACATAGCAAAAAAGGAAATATAAACATTCAAAAGAATTGGAATAAACCCAAAACGAACTTATAAACTGAGATCATTTCAAAGTCATTAGTTACAGCTAATATAACTCTCCTTAATTCTCCAAAAAAATTGGTGACACATTTCTCACGGTAAAAGCCATCAGCTATTCGCCATATTTAAAAAGGAATTTCCCTTATTTGGAATTCGTTCGGTTTCTAATCTTTCCATAATCAGTCTTCTCACCTCATCACAGCAAAAGCGATTTTGATTTTGTTTTCACCTATTCCCAACCTCCACAAATCTATTGGTGAAACAAAAAAAAACCATTCTTCAAGAAACCACAAAATATTTTGCTAATATGCAAAAACATCGAAAGAAAGTTATTTCCAGGTCACACAACGTTTAAGCCACCGATCTTGCAAACAGCCAGAGATTACGACTTCTTTTTTGTGTTCTTTCTCTCTCTCGAAATTTCTACTATAATGATAGTCTTTCGGGCATGTGTCTTCGATCTTTCGGATTTTTTCTTCTTCAGATTTACACTTATTTTTTTCTTCATTTTAAGTAAGATCAAATGGGAGGTCATTTTGTTATTACGGACGATCAGTTACGATCAATTTTGCAATTAACCTCTTTTGAGGTATGTTTGTAGAGCAACAGCACACCGATCTTCGGTAACAGACCGATGCAGAAATTGGCCAAGTGGAATAGAAAATCTGCAGAAGAAGAAGAAGATATTTCTGTAAAATTATATACATGATCAGAATGCAGAACGAAAGACGAAGAAGATCAGTGATCTTCAGTGACGATTTAAATCACTTGGTGGATCGTCTTTGGACTTGCAAATTGTCACTTTAGCAAGAATGTTTGATGGCAGAGAAAAAAAAGAATAAGGTAAATATGTGTTAATTTAAGCTGGCCGAATGCCCATCAGGTTAGTCAGGAAATGGAATGAAGAGATGGATGTAGGTAGATTTTGATGTGATTAACAAGTGGCACTTCTATGCTGAATAGTAAAGTGTTGGTTGCGACTGTTGCAGAATTGTAATTAAGAGGAAATTCGAAAATTATGTGTTATGTGGAATGGTTAGGTTAAATGTGTGTCTCGTGCATTATTCTTGAAGATATTTATTAAAGAAAATATGGGTAATTAGAGCGATATATGGAACGATGAAAAGTTGTTTTGGAAATTGGCATTTAAGATTTGCAAAAAAATGCGTACATCATTAAATAGTAACTTAGATTTAATCAAAGTTTGCTTTAAACTTGCTGCTAGGACTACTTATTAGTTCGAATATTAAAATCACATAAAATTAATGATTTTATTTGATATTATAAAACATATCTAGAGCATATTCATAAGTGGACTAGAAATAAAATGGAAAATGTTTTTCGAGAAACAGTAGTCTGCCCGAAATGCCCCACTGAGCACTGCATTTAAAGCATACTTCAAGTGAAATAGCATTAAACCGAACGTTTTTTTTTTTTTTTATCTGTAACTGTAGAATTAACTAATTATATATGCCAGTGTTTGTCTATAAGTACAATATTATTCTGTTGTATTTAGTTTAAGTATGCCTTGTTTGGCAAATAAATAAATAAATAAATAAATAAATAAATAAGTATATTTTGAGCAGCTTCGCCAATGAAATTATAACAGAAATTACTTATATAAATGAGCTGAAGTGTCAATATGCGTATCAGTTGATAGTTAGGATCATACCCTCCTGTTGGGAACCACTGGAAGCTGCCAAAAAAGGAATGCGCTGAAATTCTTGGCCCTCCAAGCTAAAGTTATCGTGTCAAGGTCCGCATGGAAGCAAGTAGATTTTGCACTATCGTTTATCTATCTCCTCCGGGCACCGGGCGCACCCAATTGTATAATGCCTTATCCTGATAGCTGTCTGGATGGACCTTCTCCTTACCTTCTTGGCAAGATCATGGAACTTTTAAGGACCAATTAAGCTAGAGAAGGGCAAGACAAAGAGGGCCGGAATGGAATTGGGAGCCCCAGAAAGCACATCCGAGCCCACACTTTCCAAAAAGACCGAAGGTGGTCATGATCGTGTGAAGCCAAGAAGCGGATTAAGTGAGCTACTGCTCCGCCCAAAGATTGTGGCCCCAGAATTTAGAGCTCCCATAATGGAACAAACCCTTGCCGGATACATTTGGTGTGCTGAATAAACGGCAACGGTCAAAGGACTCTTCAGGACTGCAGAGACCTCAGGAAAAGAAAAGTGGGTTCTGAAAAGATCCTCTTACCGCGACAACAATCACAACCAGACAGCCGCCTCTCTGCTCTAAGATACTGGACCCAGCAGAGGGTCTGAGTGGAGTTGGGGAGTCTCACATATCACACCTGCGCCCTGCGTTCGTGAACTCCGAAGAAATGTTGCGGCCAGAACCTCGGGAAGCCGCAGTTGGTCGGGATCACGAAGTCAATGACACTTCAGCGAATTCCTCCCGGAACAGTCAAGTCTAAACTACAAGCCAGTAGATAACCTGCGGAAATTCTTCAAACGGGGTGGCTTACAGATATGACGTATATTGGCGAAGCACAACAGGGAAAACGAGTGGCTGCGGTAGTTCTGGATCCAATACCCCACCAAAAGCAAAATGATAAGCTGAATTTAATTTACACCTTATCACATTGAAAATTATTTGAAACTTTGTCAGAAGAAGAAGTCTTGTAAGAAATATGTGAACGTAATGAGGGAAGACTACTATTTGGATGACCTCGAATTGCACATATTACTTTATTGAGATTTATGGATATTTATGATCACTCTGGTAACATGGGACCTGTGGTTTACCATTACCTGGCCTGGCCCCGAATTAGCGCATGCGTTGCAGTAAAACTTGAGAACGAAAAAGTGTCCGGTACAAATGAAATTTTTAATGCATTATACATTAGAACTTGGAATGTGTGCGTAGAACATCAACGCCGATGTGGCTGAACGCTCTGGCCGACCAAATTTGGTAGTTATGCCAGAAAACATAAAAAAACGCACCAAATCTTTTTTGAAATGACCGTAAAGTGAAGTTGGGTAAGATAGCTGCCAGCTTAAAGATGTCAGAAGGCAGTATATCAGCTTTTTGCATGAATATTGGTCCATGAGGAAGTTTTGTTCGAAGTGGTAATCGAGTTTGCTCACTGTCGACCAAAAACAACAAAGTGCTAATGATTCAGAGCCCTGTGTGGAGCTATTAAGGATTTTTTCAAGTAATATATGACAATGGATGAAACATGGATAGATCACTTCAATCCAGCAGTAGCGGCGTCTAGATACGGCTCTTCCAGTTGCATGTTGTGAATCGTAGCATTCCCGGCAGGGACCCGGTCATCTTTAAAAGCGTTACATTCCTTATAATTTAGTCAAATAGTGCTGAAAAACGCATTAAACTTCAGGTTAAACTTATCTTAATAAAAGAGGGCTGCTTTTGTGGCCATTCAGAAAAACTATGTACCCAGCATAACGGAAGCTTTAGTCCAACTATTAACCAAATTTGATGCAGTTGTGAAGGAGTATTTCAGACAACTATTGCGGAAGAACGAGCCCTAGACTGTGAGAGCAAAGCCACTTTTACTCCCCACTTAATAAAAGCTTGTAATGAAAGCGGGAAAAATTGAGCACTGCTCAGGGGAGCTAATTTTGAGCGCTGCCAAATATGCTTCCAAGGGAGCCCTAATGGAGTTTGCAGAATTTTATAGGGCGAACAAAACGGGCGATTGCCTTGGTGACCATAAAGGGATATATTGGCATACTCAATAGACCGGTTATTGTTCTAAAACGCTCTTAAAGAGCAATAAAAGTAATTCATACATAACAAAACAAAACAAAAACCAATCCATTTAAATTCCAAATAGGTTTGTCGACACCTATGTAAAAACCCATATAAAAAACCTTCTCGATTATAAAATTTAACATCAATCTTAAAAGGTCAACAACCTACGATAGTACCCCAAAAATTTGATACTAACAAACAAAATTCAATAGATAATATTCAACATAAAAATAAAAATTCTTCAATAACCTATAAAAAATATTTGAAAACGATCCCCCACACCCACCTTTATATTGACTGCATTTTAGAACGCATGCACGCACGTCTTTCGAAACTTGTTTCTATTTCTGACATCTTTGGATTGGAATAATAAAAATTTATCACACCTAGGCATCAATTTAAAGAAGCTATCAAAAACCTCTTACCAAAACCAAAAGAAGATCTCATCATTTTTATCTGTTCCTTTCCAAAAAAAAAACACAAAAATTCCAAAAACTCATAAATAAAATCTAAACAAAAACACCAAAATCGAAGTTTGTCCAAAGAAAACCGTTTTATTATAAAGGTAGAGAAGAGTGAAGCCTTGAAGTTGGAGGAAGTGAGTGAAGTGGTGCCAAAGAAACGAAAGATATATTTTTGTGTATGTTCCTATTTTTTTTTTTTTTTGTAAGGATCAAATCCCTGTCTGAATCCTTGCTTTCCTTCCTCCTATCTCTCTCTCTCTAGTCTGAAGTTAAACTCTCATGACATTTGCAATTTTTTACCTTCTTGAATTCCGGAAATCAGGTGCGAGTATCTCGTGTTACTTTCTTCAACTTTATCCTTAGAGAAAGGCACCACCTATTCATCACCTTCACTGTCATAGAAGCACTTGAAAACTTGTTTCTACACGAAATTCACACCTTAATGGAACCCACTTGATTACGTATCGCACACACCTTGAGCATCCTTTTTCTTAAGAATTTACGGAGGAGTTTTTTTTTTTATTTTTTTATTTTTACTTTTTTCTTATTCTTGGTTTATCCTTTATCTCTTTTTTCATTGAGGTCGGTTTTTAGCACTTTTCACATACACATAAAAAGAGGGAATCCCTTTAAGATCCTTTTTTGTTGTTGTATATATATATATTTATAGAGGGAGAGAGGCACTTCACTGCAGAGTATAGCATACGATGAAGGATATATGAAACATGAAGAGGTCTTGAGACGCGGAATATAACGGCGGTACTGTGTGGACGGCTTTGGATGGTCCAAGACTCAGGCTTAAGACGAGACTTCGTTTTTTCTTCTTTTTCGCTGATGATGAAGCGCTTTTTTACAGTTGTCTTCTGCAAGGTAGCAGCACGGAAGACTTTCCGCTATTAACTTGGGAGGCAGAGCTGAGAGACGGCGGAAAGCCAAGAAGACTACGTTAGCTGCATGCTAAGTGGACTGTGGAGCAGGCTACAACAACAGCAATTATACGAAAGAGCCACCACGAAGAGAAAGAGTTAGAGAGACACGAAGATGGAGGGAGATTTGATGGTATTTTCTTTAATGTTCATTTCCTGCCCACCTGTCCGCGCTTACCTGGCTGAATGATGATGGTCTTGGCGGCACTGCATTACCGGTGACTGCGAGGTGTTGTGAGCCACGATCAAGGTACCCGCGCACTCGGCCCTCTTCACTCGCAGTCACGGTCTTGGTCACTTCTTATTCGTTGCCGATATAATGTTGCCCAGATCACACACATGGATCGACTTCGAAAACTCGCGCGCTCTGCAATTACCTGGAATTCTCAGGTGTGCTTCTATATTCTCTTTCATAAATATTTTCTTTGCCAGTTTTATAATATTATATCCAAGTGGTTCGGGCTTGTTTGCAGAGACCGCTTTGATGGCAACACTTCTCAACACCATCATCATAGATGCCATTTCTTGTGCTTTAATCTTCCAGAGACAAGCAGGTAACTATTTACCTTCCATTAATACCATCCATTCCCCTTTGGTAACGTTCCTATACCGCCCCTACCTATTCGCCTATGTTCCGGCCATTCGCCCTCCCTCGCTTTTCTCCCCCCGGTGATGCCCTTGTCACAGTCGCAGCCATATTTCACTCGGGTGCATACCTGTCCCAGGTGTATGTATGCGGTTGGAAATTGTTTCCTTGAATGCAGCCACTTCAATATGCTATTTGCGCTGCATTACACGTTGCATATAAAAACCTAAAGGATCTCCAGTGTTCTTGTTTAAATTTTACACAAGGATATACCCCCTCCCCTGGAATATAGTATAGGGTGTATGGTAAATGCCTTCAATGCGACATCCTCTATCGTATACGGGGGGGATTCCCCATTCACTCTTCCTACTATAAAATCTGCTGCTGGTGCTGTTACCCACTGTGACGGGATCTATTTGCTGAGGGCTCAATCTTGTAAGCTGTTCGCAAATAGCATGCAAATTACGCTAAATATTTAATTCTAATGGATTTATCCGTCCGCTTAGCGTGTGTTATTTGAGTTAATAATTCAGGACGAAGGCATTGTTCACATTCGCCATAAATCAGAGTGACATCCGCCTCCTTCACGTGTTGAGGACTGTCTGCGAAATTTATGGTAAAAGCACAGCGATGGATATGCCACAATTTGCCTCCTGATGGATACGCGCGGGGGTGGGTAGTGCGTAAACTGTATGGAGCTGGGGATATCGAGGGTGGAGATCCTCACCCAGCTCCTTTCGGTTACCTTGTAAAATTAAAGAGGATTGGCAAAGTTGAATAAAGATTAAATCATAAGTCTGGCAGCTTATTTAGGCGAGTCAAGCAGAGAGCGGGGGTGGATAGAATTTTAATGGTGAATTCATTAGGTAAGTTTTATCGTAATTGTTGCAGACTGTTTGGGTTCAGAGTGGTTGTCTTTTGCCTTTTACGGTGTTTTTTTTTTTTCGTATTCTGGTGTTCGTCCTTAATTTGTGGTGCTTGTTATGGAGTGACTAAATGATTTGCATAAATTTTCGCGTGGAGTAGACTAAAATTCATCTACGATTTATTACAGACAATAGACAGAGACACGAAATTTGCATCTTTTTACTTAAGGTGTCTATTGAGAGTGATTCTATTTTAAAGGAAATGTCCTTGATAGGTTTTTAGGTCAAGGCGAAAAATTAAAGGAATTTAAATCTGTATTTAACAAGTGTAAAGATAAAGATTTTGAAGATTACAGAAATGGGACACAAAATGAATAAAATTAAAGTGGGCTAGGTTAACCTAACTAGATCAAATCGATTACTAAGATGAAAGGAAGAAGTTATAGCCCATGATATGATTAATATACTCGTAGCTAAGTTCAACTAAAGTTCTAAACTTGTGTGAAGGCAAAATATATCAGTTTTAAAGAATCTTCACATTTTTCTTTTTAAATTTTCTTTCTTTCCTCTGGTGAGGTACTGGATCCAAAAGTATTGCGGCTACTCTCTTGGCCTATTGTACTACTCCCCTTTACCTCATATTTGTTGACCAGACCGCTAGAAGATGTTCAGAAGTCGCTTGGAATTGTTTCTTCGTCTTGGCCTTGTCGAACAGCGAGTAATCGCGGGGCACTCACAGCGATCATGAACAGTAGGTACAGTGGTACATTGTCCGGTAATCAAGCCAACAGGTGTCCGACATCATTTTTACTGAGCCTCAATATTTCTTTGGTTGCGATGGACCACCCATACAGGAATCGCTTAAAGCTGGCCAATGCCCCTATAGCCGGTTCCGGAATGATAAAGATCAGCGTCTAGCCAGGTTATTCGCCTGTTACAGCCCTTGAAGCAATGGTGACCCGGCACCCACACTCACCGTCCCAAACCAATTTAGACTTGGTCCTACCGGACCATAACGATCTGATTATCGTTTGAAAGTCTACAAAGCTCGATTCTTTTCACGAAATCTTCATAAGGTAGCGCTCACAGATATCACCAGTATAGAGTCACCAAAATTCACTCGACACTGAAAGGTCGCATTTCCTTTTGAAGACCCCCAAATTTTTTTTTTAGAAATTAGGCACATATTTCCACTTCTTTGCCGTTATTAGTTGGAGTTATTGTCTTCAAGGAAGTTGAAATATTTAACTAGTTCAAACTTAAATTTCATTACCATGCTTGTAGGACCAATGTCTCGCAAGCATGGACATCATGTACTTTGCTCATATTAATACCCAGCCCCATCTATGGCCCTAATCCTATTGTGATCTACTGATGATGTCAATGTCGCCTGTTGAACGCAGTATTTTGATATACATATGTGTATACTGTGACCACTTGAATCTGATATCGCAAAGTATTCATAAAGTCAGGCTGAGGAGAAAGAGCCCAGACGGTTCGCTGGGCGTAGGCTGTTCGAGAAAAACCTTTTTTTCAAGCACTGTTGAAGAAGCCGAACTACATATAGGAAGCCATATTCACTTTCTTTTTGAATCAGCCTTTGCGAGCCTCATTTTTTTCGAGGTTGTTCCCCATAGGTGACTTCTGGAAACCTAGGATGCTCTGAGCCCTGTTGCAGCCCGGCTATCGACATCATAAGACTCCCCTATACGACGAACAGTTGTTCAGCCAGCTGCGGTCATCCTTCGGCTACCTTTTCGATGGCACAGTAAGTACCCGCTCTTACTTGGGTGGACCCTTGAGAGATCTTCTTCCAATGATGAAGTGATCTCCATGGTCTCCTCCGCGGTTTGTGGACCCTCATTGATGGGGATCTGAAAGAGTCCGACAGGCCTTCCATGTCCTGGTTGGGTGGCTATGAAAGCCTAACCGGCCGGCTTCCTAACTATTTAGAGCGTTGATTGGTGTTCCGTCCTCATAGATTTTGTTTAAGGTATCAATATAGATCATTCGAATGGCGCGGGAAAGAATCTTCAGCCATATCAGAGCTCCGCATTACCATGGAACAGCTAGATTAAACCGGAGTCCATGATTAGTAGTACATCATCTATTCCGCACGATTGTTTACACCCTGCGATTGCGGTTTTATCTGGTATATCCTTTCTAGATCCGCCTTATTCAGTCTATTCTCTATAGACTGCCAACGGGCACCTTGATGACCAGCCCTCATCTGTCACGCATCATTGCAGGGTCACGTCGAGCAGAACGGGGCGAAGCGCGGTCAGACTTGAAGCGAAGGCCCCTGATTGAACACTGTCTGGGTCACACTGGTGAACTCGGGGACAGAAAAACTAGTTTGAATTACTTAGTGCCTTGATTATTAAGGAACATTTGTATATAAGACCTTTTTGCTTGCCAGTACAAAATCACTGATATTTGAGACAAAAAATCCCATTATCCGATCAAATAATAACTACTACAATGTCATGGAAAATGTTTTTTTCTAAATTCCACATAAAAACGAAATAAAGCCAACAAATTTAATTATTTATCTGTTTACTGCATCCTACTACTGCGCTATTCTCATATTTAATAAAGGTATTTAGGTCGTAAAAAATACAGGTTTCAGCCAAATAACATCCTTTTCCAAATAAAAACATCCTGCAGATTTTTCTATATTAAATATTTGCCAGTACAAAAAGCAACGATGCAAAGTAATAAAAAGAGGATTCAACAGTTTTCAATATTACATACATACATACACACATATATACGAAAAAAGTAAATAAATATTTTCCCAAAAAACTTAAAAACAAAATATTCGATATTGTTGTTTTGTATGTGTGTTTCTGACGTGCATGTAGGTGTAGATACATATGTTTCAACAACCCCCTATTTTTTATCCAGTAAATACCCCCATATGCGATGCATCGGATAAAATAAATTAATTAACGTAATTTTAGTGAAAGCCTGACACAGAGGGAAAAATAACTTTATCGAAAATATACATGGAAAAAAGGGAAGGAAAAATAAAATGCAACAACAACAACAAAAACAATAACAACAAAAAACAACCCCTACAACAAAAAATTGGATTAAAGTTACCGGCTCTACTACACCCTACCAAAAATGTCTCTCATTTATTCATCGGTGTTCCAGGAAATGAACGATATTTTCCAATGTGTTTAATAAAATTTATTCAGAATGAAAAGTGGTTTTATTGAATGAAAAGATACAGAAGTGATAAAATGGTGGAGAAAATTGAGGGAAAGAATGAAAATTATTAATAAATAATATTTTTTTTTTTGCATTTTTTTCAAAAAAACAAGCCAGAAAATACTTGACAGTTTTATAGTTTTTTTCCTTTTCTGTTGTATTCTGTGACAAAAAAAAATTATTTATCGTTAATGGTTTTTACTCGTTCGGAAGCAGACTACCAACCACTACAGGGTGTCAGGTTCAATAACCAAAAGCTGCTTTTTTGTAAATTAATCTTGGGGGTATTATGGGGTTCCATGATATGGTCATGGGTTGAGTCAGGAGGGATATGATAACTTCAGATTGAGTCTTTTAGGTTTTGAATGGAATCACATAATTACAAGTAAAGAAATGCAATGGCAATGCGTGATGGAAAAGTAAAGAAAAACAACGAAAGACGTTTTTTGATTACATATTGGATATTAATTTAGAAATGTTGCATAGATGTAACTCTACCTTGAATTGACTTGGGCCTAGGTCCTATTTGTGTCCAGGGTACGGCAGTTGAGTAGCCTGAACTGGAACGCTCAACTGGGCTACGCCATATGGTCCTGTAAAAAGCTTTTGGGTAAGATCTTACACTACAAATAATCTACTGGATGTACAACAGGATCGTTAGAACTGTTGTTACTTATGCCACCATATTTTTGTAACACCAGACCAAACAGATCACAGAAATATTCAAATGCAGAAGTCTACTATCCGCCGCCATAAGTTCCTTGAGACTTCAAATCTCATCGAACTGGCCCAATATGTAACCTATAGGTATCCTCAACTCAAATTCCAAATGATGTCCGGGGGCCCACCATACACTATACGAATTGCTACGTTCTTACTGAAAAAAACCGATATATAATTGGTCGCCAGCTCTTTTATATTTTAACGAGCTGCAGACAACACACTTTCACATAACAAAATAAATTAAATACTAAATAAAACAATAATAAAAAAAATTATTTCGTAATATAATTTAATAACGAATTATGTTTTTTTTTAATTACAAATAAATTAAAATATAACTTAAGAGACTGAAATAAAACTATGGGTGCTTAAAGCTCAAATATTGAAAAATCCTAATTCTTAATTTCAATTTTTTTCAACAACGAAATTTAGTAAAAAAAAATATGAAGGAATCAGCGTTTTATTTCCAGATAGAAATATATCCTTGTAAATTTTGTTTTCCCTGGGTTTTACAGCCTAATATCCCACTATATTCTATAATAGTACACAAAAATAGTCAGAGCCAACAAACTTATTGGTTTCATCAAGAGGAGAGCCAAAGAATTCGGTAATGTATGGGTCACAAAAACACTCTTCTGTTCTTTAGTCCGGCCTATCCTGGAATATACGTGACCTATCTGGGATCCTATATTCCAAGTAGACATATTCTTTTTGCACTGAGCCATCTACACAACCCCCATGACTACCAAACCCTGCCGCACTACTTCGACCGGCTCAAAGTGCTTGATCTCATGCCGTTATCTAGCAGAGGAAAACTGCCCATATCTTGCGTTGCCTTTGACGTCCTAAGTGGAAAGCTTAAAGTGAAGTTTCTGTCGTACAGGATCAAATTCAATGATGTAGTCCAACACACACGACACACTAAATTACTTAGGGAATATCCACACCGTACCGATTACGCAAGGAACGAGCCCGACAACAGATGCTGTATTCACTCCACAAGGCATCCTATAAGAAAATACTCAGATCCCTACTAACATAACCCCCTCTCTGACAATAGTAGGTTTTTAGTAGACGTAGGGAGGCAAATTTAAGAAGATGAGCTTAAAGATTCCTTGGACGATGACACCAAAGATGTGATGTAAAAAGTCAGCACTAGTTAAGGGATAAAGATATCCATAAAGCTGGTGATGTGCAATAACCTCATGTCTTCAAGGCAACACTTCTCCCGTCTTCAAGGCAACACTTCTCCCGGAAGAACCTTCCACAGTCAGTATTCCCGAACTTATTCAACGCCCAAGAGTTAAAAAGCAAGGTTCATCGCCATTTCGTGTAAGTATTCTCTGTAGCGGGCGCACCAGCCATCGCGGAGCTTCGAAATTTTGCGTGAAGGTCTCTGTGGGGATGTTCCGTGGGAAGAACATTTTTATGAATTGAAGGCTTTGCTAACTGAGGAGTACATTGGGGTTTCTTCTGCAGGAACATCTAACATTAGTCACACAATCAAGGTAACACAAGTTCGAAGTGGTGAAATCATTTACCTACCTTGGGTCACTAGTACCAGCCGACAATAGCATGGCACCAGCAAAGCCTACTGTATTTTCTCATTGCTCTTCAAATCCAAGTATCCATAACGTCTAAACTGTTACTATATAATACGATGGTCTTACCGGTGCTCGCATAATGCATCTGAGAAATACGTACTTAGCAGAAAGCACTC
The DNA here is from genome assembly GCA_949987705.1 of Thereva unica. NCBI lineage: Eukaryota > Metazoa > Arthropoda > Insecta > Diptera > Therevidae > Thereva > Thereva unica. The sequence goes on from OX465285.1 coordinate 8,678,685, forward strand.
TAATCCCTTGGCCGTGCTCGAGAGGAAAATCCTTCGGAGAATTTATGGCCCTTTATGTGGGGTAGGAAGATTCCGGAGACTCTACAACGACGAGATCTATGAGGGTTATCGCGACATAGATGTGAAGAAAACTAAGCTGGTTTGGCTCCGATGGGCAGAGCATATAGCTCGTATGAGTGAAGATGGACCTACTCGAAAAGTTCTCTACGGTTAGATATATAAGGTATAACAGCGAGGAAGATCCAATCTTTACTGGAAGGAGAGCGTAGACCAGGACGCCGAGAGCTTAGGGATGTTATACTGGATGACATCGGCTCGGAATCGAGACCAGTGGAAAACAGTTGCGGGGGCCAAGACCGGATCTTGGTTGTAGAGCCGTGCAAGAAGAATTATCATGAAGCTCTCTAATCAATCGGTTCATAACTGATCAACAAGGTGTTTCCAATTGGTTTTTTATTGTATATTTCGTAACTTTTTGATACTAATAAAAAAAAAATATATAAAACAATTTCTTTCAGAGCATTTTTTATAAACTTTATCAGCACGGTGGGGCTAAGCCCTTGAAGCTTAATCTCAGGCTGTATACAGTTTTAAGTTTTTAGATTACGACTATTAGTCTTCTGCCTTCTTTAAAAGTTAGGGGATAATCTTCAGGATCAGGATTGGAATTGTTATCACTTCCCGTATTGTTTGACGATTCACCAACATCTGATGTTGGCTACCAGCAAGTGCCGTATATTTGTGCAGTTGGACAGATTTTCTGAAACTAAATCAACCACAAAAACTAAACCTTTGTATGAGTAGGTAAAACTACAGCTTCATGATGGTGTCATTGCCCCATTTCATTTATAATGGTTATTCCATGTCTCAGGTTTACCTTTACCTCATGAGACCCTTATGAAAGATTGATAGGGCATACCTCACTTCACTATGACTGATTTTTTTTGTGTGGTCATCATGAGAAACCTACGGAGAAATCCCTTTATCGGCATTCCCCAAATTTGCTACATAAGACATGTCTTCTATAAATTCAAGTCTGGATAGTTCCATTAAGCGAAGGTCAAACCGAAAGGTGGTTGAACTATCAGACGAACCGAATGCCTAAAAAATTAACAATAATTTTAAAAAAATATTTTAACTACAAAATTATATTTAGAAGCTAAAAAAAGTGACTTTTCTAGTACTAATTTACAAATCATCACTACCAATCCTTTAAAAGCCACCCTCAACATCATCCTCCATACTCCTTCCTTCACAATTCTATATAAAAAAAAAATGTTTTGTTATTTGGTTTTCTCCTTAAAACAACGAAAAAAAATTTTGTTAAACCTGTTTTTACCTATAATTTTGTTTTGTTCTTGCTTCTTCATCTTCTCTCATCATTCATTCTATTTATACTATTTTATCCTTACTAATAACATCCTTAAATCTACTGAGGTATTTTATCGATTGATTCCAAAATAAATTTCATCGTGTGTCCCACTCGAGGAATCCAATCAGGATGAAAAATTGATGACCAATTCCATGCATTAGAATTATCCATAGATGACGACGACGACGATGACGCTGACGATGATGTTGATGTTGATATTGATGGTGATGCTGCTGCTCCGGCTGTTGTCTCATATGGCATATCCACAAAATCCGAATCGTCTGGCATTGATCGGCCGCCGCCCAGGTAATCCACATAGTCATAATCACTGACCAGTGGATTAACTTTTGAATAATAAATTGCAGCAAATGTTGAATAAATGATCAAGCATGCAGTTGCCAGCTGTAAGGTGACAGAAGGTGAAAAAAAATTGTATAGACAGTGTGCAGGATTTTTTCATTATTTTTAAGTGTGTTATGATTTTTAATCGAGGGATTTATTTAAATTAAAAAACATAAAAAATAATGCGTTTTTAGTGTGGGCATAGATGTGTGATTCAGGAATAATAAGGATTTATAGAGATTTTAGGTATGAACAAAATGTACAATATCACACTAGTCTATTTTTTATGTTTAGATTTGCTCAAGAGACAACATTCACCTACGGGCGGGTATCCATGTTTAAACTACCTCTGACAATTTTAATATAAAAAAAAATTACACAAAATTAACAAATCTACATTTAGCAACTGCCAGAAGGTGGAACATGTAAATTAGTTATACATCAATGCTTCTCTGTACAACAATAGATTTTTATTATTTCACTGTAGGGGATTACAGCGAGAGTTATGCAGGTATAAAATACTCCCTTTTCTATATTAAGTCTAGCATATTCGTTGCTTGCTTAAATCTGTTAATTTCAAGTATGAAAAAAAAATATATTTTTTCCAGTTGGTTGTTTTCTGATATTTTTTTTAATGTGATTAGCAACTCGTTCAGGTTTATGTGTAATCGTGATGATTTTATGTATGTTTAAAACTCAAGGGAATTATATTATAATATGGGAGTTGAGAATATGTTAAGGGTGAATTAACAAAAAAAGAATATGTAGAAAAAGTAGAATCAGAAGGAGCACCAGCTGTTATGACCAGAGGGAGAACGATCTCCTCTGCTCTGCCAGGATATATCTTCCCTTCCCCCCCCCCCCCCCTCCCCCCCAACTCGTAGGATTTTTATGGGCCAATATACTTCATAAACACCTGACGAAGAAGGAAGTTGTGGGTCTGATGCTAAATGCATCAATAGATTCAAAGTTGGAGAGGGATCTCCTCAGAGGTACCTCGTTAAGTACAGATGCTTTGGCTTTGCAATCAATAAAAAAGCTCCAGGCAAGTGGAAGCAATGATTTTGAAGATCTAGCTGACAAGGTTATTGGTATGACCGTGCAACCCAACAGGAAAAAAATATCTAGCCCCCGGCAGGAGGAAGAGGATAAGAGAAGAAAGGTCAAAGCAGAATTGGGATGCTTCACGTTCTGCACCCAATCCCAGCTTTCGTCAAAAAATTTCCAACAAAACCCACAGAAGCAGATCCAGTCAGTCGCCGTTCCATACCTTCCGGTTTCCATACTGTCGCAGCGGTTAGAGGATTCTCCATTGGCGCAGAGACCCCAAAGAAGAAAAGTGGAGGGAACCGCAAGGGCCTTTATACCGAGATAAGTTGGCCGGGACAACCATTTCAACTTCCCTGAAGGCAAATCGACTGAGGAGCAATCCTGAGGCAAACGAAAGCCTTGAAGCCAATTATTCAGCTCAGTGTTTGTGTGTAAAGGTAGAAAGGGGTTCATTAAGATCCCCTTTGCCACAAGCCTATCAGCCAACAGTTGACGAGTGCTATCGCCAGACTACGGGCTTTGGAGGAAAATACCTTCCTAAATTCTAAGGGATTAGCTTCTGAGTCCCTGAAGATGCATTCAAATCGGTAAAGCTGATGCGGGCTAACTTTCAAATTTCAAGAAGTAGGGGCTAAAAACAATAACAGAGCTCTTGTCAAGCCACTTTTCGCTCAATTAGCATCTAAGCAAAATACGGCCGGTAGTTGATTGTAGCTGTCGGTTCTGCGGGGCAGCTCCCGAAACTACAATGCACTTGCTGCTTGACTGTGAGGCTACAGCGAGGAAGAGATTGAGTCTCATCCATTTGCGAATTGTGATTTCTGATATGAACCCTAAATCAATTTTAGGCTATGTTAAAAACCTTAACATGGAAGGTTTTTAACGACGGGTCGGCACAATAGACCAAATAAAATAGGTCGCAGTGCCCGCCAAGGCGCCCCTCAACAGGAAATATAAATACAAGAGAACAGATAACTCATGCAGCATGTGGGCTACATGTGGCAAATGAGGGTCGTGTCGAAAGAGGAATTTCCCCTTAGGTTCCCTTTGAGGACCCCCTATGGCAAAGAAGCGACATGCCGAAAAAGTGCGTTCCTCTAGGATTCCTTATAAGTACCACATAAAAAAATATCTACTATACAGAAGTGAGGTATGCCCTATCAGTTTCTCATAAGGGCTCTATGAGGCAACCCCAAATGAAATGTTAAGTTTAAGCTTTGGTTTACTCATACAAAACTTTAGTGATTGTTGTTGCCTTGCTTCATATTTCAGGCGATTCCCAATAGACCGGTTCTCGTTCGATTGTGGAGGTTAAGTAGCATTGGACCTGATTTGTACTTGGTTGGGGGACCGCTAAAAAAACTACAGCGTTTAAAAATGTAAAACTTTCAGCACAACTGCAGTTATTACTCGCATATCGACACAGAAATTATCAAATTTTTCAGCCACTATTTTTCACTTGGGATGGAGCAAGGCGTTAGATGCTGCTTGTGGGCGTTATAGAGCAATCCACACAAAGTCCACTTCATGAGGTTATGGGGCTAGCCACATAGAGGCTCCATCAGTACTCCTTAGACAGTCGGGACAGACTAAGGAAACCTTAATAATTTTACAGTAAACGCACTTTAAGACCGGAGCCACACTATAGTTCCATTCCCTGTGCATTCCCATGCCAGTCTCGATCCAGCCAAATATTTTCATGGGAAAAGCAATGAGCGTATTCGCACTTTCGCTCCCGTTTAAGCTTGGTGCCAGTGTGTAAATACCTCGATTGCTTTTCCTCTAAAAATATATGACTAGACCGAGACTGGCATAATACCAGAACCTAGAACGATATTAAGAACAGGCAAAGCTGCCAGGACAAAAGCAAACACCGCTTTCAAGCACGAAGCTATTAGCACGGCGGCGATTAAATCGTTCAAATCATACAAGTTTACTGGGGCAGGCAGACTTATCTATCCCATTATGGTACAGGAGGTCTGCGACCTATCACTACCTTACTATACAAAATATTCAAGGCTTACTTCGCACATGGTTATATCCCATCTGTCTAAAGGAATGTCCACATAAGATTTATACCCAAGCCAGGACGTTCGAATTACACCTTGGCGGAATCTTTCAGGCCGTAAAATTACCCCGCTAAGTTTGCTATTCGTCTAGCTTGCCCGTTTACACTGCAAATTAAGGCTCCAACTGAATATTGTGTCATGATCCGAAGGGCATTGCAAGCTGGTAGCACAAAGGATCATTTTAAGCTAGATTTATGCCAAACCTAAATAATATACTTCACACTTGGTTTTCATATCGCAGCCTTTTTAGGGATTTGTTAGTCCACCAGAAACAGCACAGTTCTCGGAAACCAACAAGCTACCATAGCAAGATATGAAATATATTTAGGATTTTAACTTTGTGAAATCGAAGGCCCGAAACAATAATTTTTGTTTTGATTTTTGTTACATCCGTGGGCTTTGCGAAAATTATTCCTTCTTTTTGGGTTCAGCCTCTACAACATCCAGGAGTTCAAAATGCAAGGTCCATCTTCAGCACCCTCCAGACCCAGACTCCTGTAGGTTAACATCATCTATCCCTTTCTTCGACCTAAGCTTACTACTAGACATTGCACCATGACGAGTACAACATCGCCGAATGGCAATACAAAGAGTGGCTCCTAAGCTTGGAATTTCATACGAAAAAAGTAGTAGGGTGCAAAGTTTAAATTTATATTTACTCGGATTTACTGACCGACCCGCAATATTATAAAAATAATGGACCATAATTAAGTACCAAATCTAAATCAAAAAAAAACTACCAAACCCTTCACTATACATTTTTAGCTTATTTCGACTACGTACCGCTCCTCAAACCCGGGCCACGCCTTTGAACTCAATTCGTTTGCAAATATTTTACTCCATACAGTGTTGTTCCCTTAATGGGATCCAAAAGCATAAACCCAAATCCCTATTACATGCACACGTAATTATTAATACACCTTTTTAAATGATTAAAGGTATTAAGGGCATTTACACCCAGAACAGCGATTATCTTCACTTTTTCAGGTATAAAAGCAATTTACAGAAAATATTTATTTATTTTTTTTTCATAGAACAATTTGCTTAAAAATTAACCCAGGTTCGATACCAAAATCCTTTTTTCAATACGCACTCTTCCACAAGAATATTGGAGAAAATTGCACCTGAAATTCATGGGGGACGGGGATAACTTCATCAGGACTCGGCATGACAGGTTGCATTTCGCATGGTAAATTAACGAACAAGGATAAAGAAATCAACAATTCGACTGTCATGCATACGTTTACATATTTAAATAAAGGATATAGTATACGTGTGTGTGTGGACAATATGCGAAGGATATATTGAATCGATACTCCCCAACTGGATTTACAATATTTTTTTTGCGCTGGCATGGAATATTCATTAGGTTCATTTGGGATTATGCTGCACTCAACAGATGCATCCCAGATATGGTAAATATTAAGTTTTATATTTTTAATGGAAGCCTGAATCATGGCACCAAGGAGTGATGGAAGGATACGGAAACAAGGACTATGGGAATATTTTTTTATATTTTTTATATTTTTTGGGCTTTTTTCAGGATTTAATATGAAACAATTACCTGGAATGCGGCCCAAAATTTGTAGGAACCTTCTGTTATAACAAAGTCATAATATCCTTTAAGAGGATCCCCTTTGATATACCGTCCCTCTGCTATGGCCATTTCTGTAGAAGTTGACATTGTTAATGGAGATGATAATGGCAGTGGTGTTGTCAGTTGATGATTAAAAATTTCATCAGGATATGTTGGTTGAGTTACATTTGTATAATAAAGTGAGTCCCTTCTTGGTCTATCATCATCATCAGCATTATAATTCTGTTGATGTGTGCTATTGTATTGATGCTGTTGTTGTTCTTGTTCTTGTTGTTGTTGTTTATCTTGTTTCTGCTGATTTTGTCCTTCCTGTTCACCAATTGCATTCCATGCTGTATTAACAGCTACAAAAATATCCCACAGATTTTTAGCTCTATTCATATATGATGAAATTTGTGCTATTGAATTGTTTTCAGTGTTTTTGTTTTCATCATTTTCATTATCATAATCATCATAATCATTTTCATACTCATATGATGGTGAATACCTAAAATATAATGAAAATTTATTAATTATTTTAATAATAAACACGTTAACACACATGAATTTAACTGAAAAAAAATTAACAAAAATATTTTTCTTAGATTTAATTTATATGAAAACATGAAATCATGCAAATACATTCATTGTGCAAAAAATACACAGCAATTATCATTTTTATTTTTATATGTATATCTAAATTTTCCTTCTTCTGCAACCTGGTAACCCTTTGCCGAGATACCACTCAGAACTTAAACCCCCATCTGTCACTTAGTGTGCCCACAGCAATTTTTTATCTTAATCCTACTCTTGTAAGGGCTTCGTCGGCCGGTCCTCTTAGCAGGGATTAGCCATGAAGTTGACAATCTCTCCTCAGAAAATAATTATTGTTATGGTATTGAAAAGTCAGCCTTGGAACAGTTAGGAGTCATCCATAAATTACGGGAAATGATTTTGGCGATTTTTCGAGCCGCCTCGCCCTATTCACACACATGTTGCCGGCAAGCCCTGTCCTGAAAGTTTTCGCCTTGAGGCCAAGTATCACCACACACTCCAACCGCCGCCAACTGGATGGGGCCTGCAGTCCAATAAAACAAAAATGATGACATGTCATTTATCGTCAGTTCGCGCCTGAAGGTCTGAACTTCTATCCAGTCTCAAGCCTTGAATTTACGGCAAAAATTCACGCCACTCGGGACCGAAAGCAAGGTGCAAGCTAGGCGCGAAAACCAACCACATTCGCGTTCGCGCTTGTTCGCGAGTGTTCATAGCGTGAATCTGGATCCGACTTGAAGTTTTCGTTGAGACCATAAACATTTTCGCCCTTGATTTAACTATGCTAAACTGTCTTCGCCTGTATGTCTGTAGGGCAGTGGTTCCCAAACTTTATTTCGTTCGGAACCTTTCTACAATTTATAAAATTTGGCGGAACCCAACGATGAAAGTTTTCTTGTCTGTCTGTTTGTCCGGTACATATCTTGCAATCGATTGTTTGAATACTTCCGGTTACCCGATCACCCTGAAATTTTGCACACAACTTCCGCTCCGATGACAAAATGCAAAATGGTAAACTCATTATACCGTTAGATCCATGGCGGCCGTCTCAAGAGGACGGATTACTGCTTTCTTCACGGAACAAATTTTGCAATCAATTTTTCAAATACTTACGGATATCCTATCATGCTGAAATTTTATCAGCTTTAGCTCCGATGACAATGCAAAATGGTATACTCAATATACCTTTAGATCCATGGCGGCAGTCTCAGGAGGGCGGATTGAAATATTCTTCACAACCCCTTGGACATGGGTATCAAATGAAACGGTATGATAAGTAGAACACCATAAGCAGTATGGTATACTCAATATATTGTTTGGCCCATGGCGGCCATCTCAAGAGGGCGGATTACCATTTTCTTCACAACCTCCTCGACATGGGAATATGGAATGGAGGCCAAAATGTTACGCGACGTGACGTAGACCAAATTTCAAGGAAGAAGGGCCACTTGCACTTTCTGATTAGCAAGAACGCGTTAAACGTCCGGCGCAGCGCCAGTGAGTCTGCGAATGTATTTGCGCTTCGGAGCTGGTGACACGGAACCCTACAATTTTTTCGTGGAACCGTAAGGTTCCGCGGAACCCACTTTGGGAATCACTGCTGTAGGGAATTGTGACTTAACCTGCATGCCACGGCCCGTCAGGCGGATACCTGAATCCTCAACCCTCAGTCAGACTGAGTAATTTGTGGCCTTCATCGGGCCGTGCTTGCTGACCTGGTCTGAAAGGCCACTACCTACCGGCAGCTTGTAAGTGAATGGGGTCTTCAGTGGAGAAACAAGTTTTACTTAATTTAACCCAGTTTTTTCGTAATTTTATCCTGTTTCTTGAGTCAAAAATTGCTTGATATTCGCCGGGAGCCCCTCTCCACCACGTTAAATTAGGGGAGATTCTTCTCGACTTATTATTATTATAAGTGTTCCAAATTAAAGAGACAACATATTTAACTATTTTGGCCTGTCCCAGTCTCCAACATCCACTGCCGTAACTGATCGAAAGTGCAAGCCAGAGAAGCAATGGAGGATTTTTTTGCAGGTGTCGTCTCACAGGAGTATAGAGAGGTTTTGAAAATCAAAAAAGGAAATCTGATCTTCTATTTGAACATGATAGGCTGGTTCTAAATTCACTCCAAACGCACTGCCACAAACGTACGTATGTATCGGTTTTTCACAAAACTGTGTCTTTTCAGCGCCTACATTCTCAGTCCATCAACATATATTTAGCCTCACTCCCTTCTATCAAAAAATAACAAACAATTCCCTTTAATAAAAAAATTTCACAAACACAATCATCAACCTTATTATATAATAATCCAGCAGGGTAAATGACCCCTTGTTAAGTATCCACCTACAATTTCACCTGAAAAAAGTCGTTCAATTTCCGTTGACCCTTAAAAAAGGCAACCGGCGTCCATTACAAATATTTGCGAAAAATCTTTCAAAACAACTCAAACATAAAATTTCCTCCCAGGTAAACAAAAATGCGAAAGTTTTTAACAATATAACAAAAGCAACAGCCAAAACAAAACTAAAAAAAATACAACAACACGCAATTAGGTGACCGCGACGTTATCAGGAAAACTCACCCTTCAACTACTACCCCCAGAGAATGTCATTTTCCATTTCAGCAAGTCTAATGTCGACCCATTGGAAGAACCGCAATTAGGTCACACACGTTACAACTACAATAATATAGAGTAAAATTGGTTTAACAAAACAAAAAAGTACAGAAACATTCTAAATTATACCTAGACCTAAAATCGACGAGACCCACTATAGCACCTGGTTTCAAGTATACAAACGGCATATATACGAAATCCAGTGGGGCACATTACACCTGGCCGAATATGCGTATCTGGCACGCACACCTCCTATCAAGCAATTCCAGAACTACTGCCAGGTACTTTAATGGTTCGTTAATTCCGAAAACACTAGACTTTCCTTCATACATATCACCACCGCCGCCGCCGCCTTTTCGTTGTGACGTTCTATCTCCACCCTGCAATGCTACCGAAAAACTCTTGTTGGAAGTCTACCTGCGGCGAGCGGATGTCTCCCCAGGAAACCTCTTCTCATTTGACTGTTTTGCAGTCATGCCTCGTGGATGGAGGCGCAGTGTTTCATTTTGTACTATAGTTACTTCAACCCCGTAGCGAAAACTACATCAAGAGATTTCGAGTTCCCAGAACTCTGGTGTCTAGCTGCCAAGGGTAGGAGTGCGATTCCTTTCGTCCACCCACCAAGCACCTACCCCAAAACAGGAAACATTTATGAGTTGTATGCGCGCACAACAACAGGAGTAAATTCCCAGCTCCCTTCGCAGCCCATTCACACCCACAACAAAAAAAACGGAAATCGTGTTCAGTGGTTTGGGATCCTTGTGCTTTGTACCCTTGTCGCGGGTTGAGCAAGACGCGTATCGTTTCTGCACCAGTGACATTAGCAGGGAACACCGTTTTCTATGATATGGGGGTAAGACACCACCGCTCCTCTACCAGCAAAAAAGCGCATCAAAACAGTGTTGTTATACGGTGCTGTAGAATGCACCCATCCACCCAGCTACCGCCGCCGACCCGTAAACTGCAGCCCCCGAAAAAGGATGAGAAGATAAACACTTCACAAAAGAAAGAAATCTCCTGAGCATAAAGGATTTCGCTGGTACGTTTGCGGGTAAACAACTGGAAATTTTAGCTAAGGGAATACCAGCAACCTAGGCACGAAGGCACCCAAAGATGCCTCAGCTTAACTCCAACCGGGTGGCAATTTTCCCTAATTAGATGATGCGATCCGTGTTCATAGCAACGGAAGCAACGGATTTTGGGCCGAGAAAATGCAGCTGTTACACAGTGCATTTTATGTTCCAGCACTCGTGGAATTGTAGGGGATTGTTCTGCATCCCCGGCTGCATCTCCTGCTGCAGCCCTATACCTTTGTACCTCACTACCAGCAATATCCACCAGCTTGATTTACTAGATTCGCATAAAGGATTAGCGAGGAAATTGTACGACACCTAGAAGATGTCTTGGTGGTGCGCGCCGGCTTTATCGTTGGACTCCTTTACGACTTTTGTTTAAAACTTGAAACTTTTAAGGAGGGAATTTCTGGTATCTGAGGTCATTATGACTTTATTATGGCGTAATTTAAAGGTAATCACAAAGTGAATATTAAGGTTCATACATTGTGCAGAAACCTTAGACCATTCGGAATAGGGAGCGAGGAACAAAGACATTATTATTATTGTGTTTGTGAAATTTCACTATTTTTCACATAAAAGTATTATGGGGTAGTAAGTTAATGAATAGGTGTAGAACATATTGAGCGAAGATGTTTATTCGCCATTAACCAACTATTTACAGGTGGAGGTTGGTACTAACTTGTCATAAACTTGGGTTCATCTCTCCACTTTTCGGGTTTTCAAGGTTTTGTTTGTATGGACAGATTTCTAAATTGGTTTTGCACATACTTCTATAGAACCAAAATTAATCAAAGTTAAGATACATCGACGACTTATGCAGAAGTTGTGGTAATGAAGAAGAGGAAGAAGCTGTCTCCCATATTCTCTGTACATGTCCCGCCCTCGCAAGGAAAAGAAGGGCCTTCCTTGGCTCACCCTTGCTTGATGGATTGAGCAAGCTGCAAAATACTGGTGTTTCTAACCTCTGTCGCTTTATCAAAAGCTCAAAATAGCTTGAAAAGGCCTGAACTTTGTCTCAACACTAGAATGGCATCACAATGGGCCCAATGGCGTGCCTAAGTGGGCTCCCTAGTGGGGGCAGCCATTTCAACCTAACCTAAGATACATCGATGAATCAAGGCTTGATCAAAATTCTCGCATGCCTACTTGGGACCTGGTAATATGCCCATTTCATTTGAAAACTAGCTGCAAAACAAATCATTCCGAAAAACTGATCCCCAGTTCCATAGCTGTTTTGATTTTATTCAGGGGAGTAGTGGCGGAAGGGACCTATATTCCTATCTTCTTCTTTTTTGACGGCTCTACAACCGGGATCCGGTCTTGGCCTCTCGCAACTGTTCTCTCAATCGGTCCTGATTCTGAGCCGGTCACCCAGTTTGAAATCCCTAAGCTCTGAGTGTGTCTGAGTCTCCCTCGCTCTCGCACCCCATAGGTCTTACCTTATTCTCATAAAGGACCTATATTCTTCCATCTAGCAGTGGCTTCCAAAAACAAATTGAATGTACAAAACGTCTTTGAAATTTAGAAAAGATCGTTGCACTTTTTTTCTGAACAACTTTTCTTGGCAAAACTCGAGCGTCTTCATCTATCATGTCATTAAATATTTGAACCAATTTAAAATGGACAAACTAAGCCGAATGGACTTTAAAAACGGCAGAAAGATAGTAGAATTGAAACGGAGATTAACTAAAAACTATCTTATTTCGTAAACTTATCTATTACGTTATACGCGACTCCCTCAGAACGATGTGAAGTCCAGCTACTGTAAACTTGCTGAGGAAATATTATCCTTAGGAAAAAACATCAAAAAGGAATGGATTTCGAACGAGACATGGTTGGAGATTCAAAACGCTAAGTTCAAAAAGAGTTGAAAATTATTAATGATATAAGACCTTCATTTGAAGCACAAGAGAAATATGGATCTGCAGCAAAAGAAATGCCTTGGGGAAGTCAGCTAGACTAGAGAAGGACGTAATGGTTCTGCAAGATTGTCGACCAGTTTACTATGCTGCCGCAATGACTGAATACAAAAATGTCGTTCAGCTACGAATAATAGAGAAATAGAGTTGGCTGCGTTCGTAAATTGCGGTAATCACTCACTAAATTTGCTTAGTGTACATATGTGTTAGCTTCAAAAGCTTTTTGTTTATCCTTTACAAGATTTTATTTGCGCTTGAAAAGCTTTTATTGAAGCAAAGGCTTTTAAAGGTTTTATAGAGCTTAAAAGCTCTGATTGAACCTTTTAAAGCTTTTATTGGAGCTTTTAAACTTTAATTGAAGCTTTAAAAGCTTTTGCTGAAGCTTTAAAAGCTTTTGCTTAGGCTTTAAGAGCTTTTGTATTTAAAACTGAAAACTTATTACTGCTGCCTAAGTTCAATCTCTAAAATCTCTGAAGTTCAGTCTCTATTTCATTTAGCGTGCAATTTTAAACAAGAAGCTCTAGTTCAAAAGAACTACCTACTACTACTCTAGTTCAAAAGAACTACTGTGCTAGAACGCTGATTTCGGTGATTGATACCTTATTCTCATAAAGGACCTATATTCTTCAATCTAGTAATGGCTTCCAAAAACAAACTGATAAATTATCGAGGCTATTTCTATTTGCCATTTGGCATACTGAATAGATCGCTTCTAGTGCGATTACCGAACTCAAGTAGCTTGGATACAGCTAGTATATTGTGATCTGCATATGACCCAGATAAAGTGTTCGTCACTATCGGTATTTGGCTCATCATTGTCAAATTGAACATACGGCTTCATATGATCTGTGGGTGAGGAAGTTTGACACGGAGCGTCACCTTCGCCATCTCATATCTGTCATAGCCTTTTGCTTTTACTATCGGCTATGGGCCCTAGAACTTCAGGAACAATATCAAGCCAACCACAACTCATGATCGTTTGAGCGCTACTAAATCATCTGGTTGGTTCTATCTAAATTATTTTGTCTTTTTGTTCGAGTTTCTTACTATTTCTTTTCGGGTCACCAAAATCGGCTTCTACTATCGTTTCGGCTTTCAACAAAATCCTTAACAAGTCCCATCTAAACTACTTGAACGAACATTTCTTCTTGAGGCGTAAACATTTTCGTTCCTACCATAACGAAGTAGGGCCTCGGTAGCTTAGAGAGTAAGGCATCTGGCTACCATCCCAGAGGTTCCGGGGTCGAATTCCGGCCAGCCCCACGGCCCCTCGTCTTTTCCACTTTCCCATCTACAGAACTTTCCTTGCTGCTTCTTCCCTCTTTACATTCCTGATTCCTGCTGTCATTAACCTTCCCCTTCCCCGCTAAACCAAAGCGCATGTCATCGGTTGGTTGATGAGATTCAACTCGTTTCAGGAGGCATAACACTCCAGCGAGTTGTTTCTCAATGCCCCGATGTCAAAGTTTTTCGGGTTTTCGATGGGAATTTTACTGATCACTGCGATGAGATTTGATCCTGTCAACCTGTCCATAACTTCTTAGGAGACCTGTTGTGATTTTCATGCACCATATGTAGTTTTCTTAGCTCAATCTTTAAATTGCTTTGAAATGAACGATTCGCCTCTGTCTGAAATAATCCGATCAGGGTGTCCAATTTTGAAAGTTCAACAATTCGACTACTTCTTAAGGGTTTGTGGTCTTGATTAGGTATATCCATGTAAACTTGAAAAACGCATCTACTGCCCCGAAGATGTATCTATAAGAACCATGGTGCCTTGTGTAGAAATGGCTCAAAGATGATACAAAAATATGCCCTCAATTACAACACAGTCGAAACCTTAAAAAAATATTATCTGCCCAATTATGTAAAGCCTTGATTAGGTATAGTCACGTAAACTTGAAAAACGCATCTACCGCCACGAATATGTATCTATAAGAACCATGATGCCTTGTGCAGAAATGGCTCAAAGATAAAACAAAAATATGCCCTCAATTACAACACAGTCAAAACCTTAAAAAAATATTATTTGCCCAATAACAACTACATCAATATTCCACTTTGTAGCCCCATCGAAATTTGCTGTACTAAGTAATAGACTTCAATAATAAATCGTTATCATCTATGAAGCCCTACACAATAATAATATTGTTACAAGTATCCAAAAACCACCCCCGTACTGCCCCAACACTAAAAACCAACTAACATAACCACATTTTCACATTCAAGACCTGCACTAACAAATCGCATATGTATATACAAAATTCCAACTAATAAACACTGATTGCTCAAAAGCTAGGCTTGTTATTGATTATGGTGTCAGAATGAAGGACGACTATGAGCCAGAATGGTAGAGAAACACTAGAGGAATAATGTGGCCGGGGCGAAGGGGGGGTAGTAAAGAATCCAAACACGATGTCAATCATCAGGAAATTCCTTATCAAAACGTAATAAACTAATTACTTTGGCTTTCAGACCAGATGTAGACGTCTATCCAAAAAGGAGCAATAATTGCTATACTAACGTGTATTCTATAGTATTAAAGCGGAAAATTCGCACAGGCGAATATAGGAGAGTATCACCATATCTCCCGGCACAAGTATACGGGGTATAACTTCCAAATTCAATTTAGTATAACAGCCGGGTGATCCTTGGGTATTAGACACATGCTGGAGTCATGTTCCAGTGAAAGGGTCTCAGAAGGCATTTATCTGACATTTGATATCCAGCTGTGCAACATCAATAATTACACTGGTTGGAAATTTATCGCGCTAATGATAATAATTATATCCTTGTGTATGGGGCTCTGGATGGTTTTTAGGGTCTCCTAAACGCTGTGAAAATTGTTCATGAGTGTTTGCGCGTTATATTGGTGGTACATACATACATACATCCCGCCCCGCCATATGACATAAAATGTTGCATGGGTGTAATCCTAAAATTTCATGTAAACACGTTATCAATACGGCACCATAGAACACACGTCCCTCGTTCTTTATGGTACAGCCCTCATTCATCTCGTCGTCCTCCTCCTAACGCCCCCCCCCCCCCCCCCCGTCCACGGGCTTTATATGTGCCCCATTAATTCCACTTCATTTAGGTAAGCTTTTCTCCTCCTCCTGCTCTCTCTTGGGGGATTTTACGAGGATCCTTTTATGGTGTCGGGCCACGTTTATCTGTCTGTCTGCACACGAGGTCCTCAAATCTCATCATATTACATCTTCTATGGCTAATTGCGATCCGTTTAAGTCACAGTCACATCAGGACGAGCAAAAGGGGTTGTTTAGTGAAGCATACACACTCAGAATGTTCAAATTGCGCCACTTAAAGCGAACAGCAATAAGATCTGGCAGAGAAAATGACATTTTCACAACCCTTTCAACCCGTATCTCAGTTCTTCTCGTAATATACAACAGCGTCTCCTTGTCCTGGATGCGTGTACCTACCACCACCACCCTAGCCACCCACGAAAATCCGCTATTTCTGGCGAAAGGGTTGAGAGAAATTATGGAAGTAACATGCTCGGATTTTGTGTCGTCTTGTGTCTCTCTTACAAATGAGAATCCTTAAAGTGCACAATTCCATGCTGGAAGGAATCTCCGCCAGCTCTTTCATGATTTTATTTTTACCACAAATGCGGTCCTTAGAAATTGCGACAAAAGGGGCGGAAAATGTAAGGTAGAAGATCCTTAACGAAAAAAAGGGCTCCTTGCTAATGTTATTCCCTGAGATATCGTTCGTCGTCGCTGTAAACAAATCACGTTAACTTGATGCTCAAGATAATTGATATTCAAAACGAGTTGGAACTTAGAACCGCTCACGCTTCACCCACACCCTGTGCTCGGCCCTATATATTTATAAACTCACCCTATGTACTTCTATCTCTCTCTCCCTCTCCTTGGGCCTATCTCTCTGCCACTCTCTCACCCACTGTACCTCATGGACCTTTACATACACTTTTTCTCTCGTTATGGATAAAAGGGAGATCATTTGAAGTCAGGAATAGCAAGAGCGTAATTGAAGCGAATTACGTGGAAATGTAAGCTTAAACGAATTCATTTGTGAAGGATCAAAATAAAGCGCACCCAAACGTTCAAAGATTATGTATGTAATTGAAAAATTTCGTTATGGCCAACTGGGGAGGAAATTTCTGGTGACACGAGATTACAATAAATTTTTTTGTTCCCCGATTTTCCTTCCTTTATCTTTTTTACATTTCGACAAAATATAAGGAAAAGAATTCTTCATGAAGAGTTCCTTTCTGTCAATTTTGATGTAAATTGATTTTGTGTTACTTAGGATTTTAGGATGAACTCGCTCTCTACACTTTAAGGGTCCAAATAAACCCCATTGGAGATTTAGGATTACCAATCATGATACTAACGAAGGTCGAAATTCTAGGAAACGAATAATAGCTATTCTGAAAAATAAGAGTTAAGAGCTCCTGATCTTTTTCTCGTATAGGTAGGTTTGTAGGTAGGAGCGACAGTCCCATATCCAACCCGGAAAATGGAATGCAGTTGCCGCCAAGGTCCGCTGTCTCGTATCCGCACTGTTTGCGTAGGAAAGATTTTAGATCCAGCTAGTTACATACATATGTTTTAGTACCACATCAATCTCTTATTTTGAGCTTTTAACCCTCCCCCTAATCCTTTAAAAAGCAGTTTCCAAATACACTGTATACTATGTTGGCTAGAGCTGGACAGCCTCAGAGAAAGTGTTTGGTGGCTACGTAACCCCCTTTTGCCCATAGGCTCGATACGATTCTGGTGATATCCTTACGATACAGCAACAATAGGACACGAGATCTCTGATTGCAATAACAAGGCCAAGTCTTCGTCCCTTGACTTGACACATGATAAAAAGTTCCTCCATCTGCAACCAGCTACTGAGAAAAAGTACAGAGATGTCTCTCCAGTCTCTCCCTCCCAAGTCTAGCCGTTCTGCCTTGTCACAATGCCTTGGATTTCTTAAGAGATGCAAGTTTCTCCTTTGAATACAACTCATATATCTGGCAGGAGCTCCCGAAAACCATCTTGACTTTCCTCGACAAGGTGCAAAACCGTTCCATCAAACTCCTTGGCCACCTCGCACCTTGTTAGACTTCTTAGGCCAACGTACGAATATAGTAGCCTTCTCTATACTTTACTTTAAATTAATAACCTCCTGCCTGCATGACAATGTTTTTTCCGCAACACAAGATAAGCCCGCTCGGCCCAGCCTCATTCTAGTAGCAAGTAATACAAAGGATGACACCTAAGCTTACACTTTCACTTAAAAAAAATCAGTATTCTCGAACTCGTACAACATCGTAGAGTTCAAACGTAAGGTTTGTCGACATCCCCTTGAACAGCCTCAGACCACCTCTATTCGTTCCTATTCTTAAGGTTACAACTAAATATTGCAACATGACCTTAACGGCATGACAAACTAGTAGTACAAAGAGGGACTCCTAAGTTGGATTTTTTCATTTAAAAAAACGCTTCCAATCTGGGTTCAGACACAGCATCTAAGGAGAAATGCACGAGAAACAAACGCTCGTACACCTCCTGTATAAATACACGACTCTCGAATAAAAATAAAAAATGGGCTTACGGCGGGCCGATCACGGCCGCTTGGCTTTTTACGGGGGATATGATGGCCGTAGAATTTTTAATGGGAGCACATACGGCCTCCCGACTTCCAAACTTGACCAAAAGATTTAAATGACCAAGAACTAAGCTGTATAACGAAAATGATCAAGTTCCCATAAAAAAATTCAACAATATATTTGGTGCAGATTCTTTTTTGGATCAAATATGCCTTGGAATGCCCGCGTGTAGCTTAGTTAGCTTAGTTCTTGACCATATAAATATTTTGGTCAATTTTGGCCAGGTCGTAAAAATGGTTAAAAATTCTACGGCCACCATATCCCCCTCGAAAGGCCAAGCGGCCGCTGTTTCCCCGCTGTAAGCTCATTTTTAACTTCCCAGTATAGGAAGTTATTGTAATCGGTCCGAAAATGGAAATCGAAAATTTCAACGTATTTTCATCTTTCAAGGTCCCAGGAGCATTTTAAGCAAAACATTGGGAGGAAGTATGTGTGTGTGTGTATGTGTGTGTGTGCGTACGGATGTGGTCATTTTTTCCTGCACGATATCGCGCGAACCAAAACTGATATCGACTTCGTTGAGGTGTCGTTCGAAGCGTATTAACCGAAATATGATCTGAAAAGATTTTCATAAAATTCGGTCCAGCCGTTTTTTTTGTTTAAGCGACGTAAGTGATTTTTGTACCTGCACGATACCGCGCTAACTAAAAACTATATCGACTTCATTGAGGTGCCGAAAAACATTAATACATCAATTTTATATAGCTTTTCGTCATCCTAATCTTGTAAGTGCGCACATTTAGTTTGACATTTTAGCGAAAATATTGATAAACAATTGTGACAAATTCTCGGTATTATACATATATTCTATATTGCCTATTGTTCATTTACTATTAAAATATCCAATCATAATATTCAACATCCATCATACTGGGAAGTTGATCGTGTGGACCGAAAGGGTCGAACCCACATCCCAACTAGTTTATTTTTACTCTCGGGAGATAACACTAAAAATAAACCTTTTCCGATACTAGGCGCCATCTCGTTACTTTTCTAAGCACTTATTCCAACGATCCCCTTTACATGCCTCCATAATAATCCATTTCAGATGTACAATAAAACATATTTAGGATTAAATATTATTATAGGAAGAATCATTTTTCATTATTAGCAAATCTGTCTACGTTTACAAGCCAGTTATATCCCATCAAGATTTCATCAGTGAAAACTCATTCTCATTTATCACGTAAGATTGATCCCCCCACCCACGCACAATTCTATCTTTAAACAAGTTTAAATAAATATGAAAGCACCCATTTCCCTCCACTATTTATTATTATAAGATCGGACCACAAAAATATTAAATAATGAAACCTTTTCTGGGGAAGAATATTAAACAAATTAAATCAACCTCATGCTTGAATCCATCATTCTGTAAAACACCTTCGCCGGCAGAGCCGGATCCTTTTGATGTTGATATTATGACCAGATTTTCAAATATTCATAACAATAATCTCAAGATTACAACCAGAGATTCATTTATACATCTGTGACTCTTATCCTTTGTAGTATCCCTTCAAGGATGTTCCCCTGCACCATCACCGCCCCCGCGTGTCCCATCGGGGCGCTCCGTTTTCGCTGTCTAATGAACCGCAGAATTCCCTAAAGAGAGGCCCGCCGCTATTCAGCGCAAAAATTTACTCAAGTTTATTTGTTGCTTATCTGCCCCGGCTCATCTCGACACATCCCCCCTCCCCCGGTCACCGGCACTACGTGCTCAATAACCAACGAGTATAGATCCTTGGACCATCCAACAACATCCACCATCCCCCCCCCGGTCCACGCTGGGTGTTCGTCGTCTAATTCTTTTGAAGTCTTTACAGGAAAAAGGATGCGAACAGAAAAGGAGTGGCTTTTATCCTCTTAAATACGTCAAAACCCTTTTGACAAATTGTTTTTCACGAGAGCCAAAAATTTTGCGGAGGGTAAAAGCTTTCTCGGGAGGGAAATTATGAGGACGATGTGGAAAGCTCATTAAACCAATTAATTACAGCGTTGGCAGGTCTCCCCATTAACGGAGAATAATCTGAAATCTCCTTTGAGATAAAATTTTTTGGTGGGGAGTGAGAGGGGGTTGTCCCCCCAGTTATTTATTAGGATTGTTGCTTCCTGTGAATATTTATTATCCACCGGCCTAAAAGGACGGTGTCTCTACTCAATCAGAGGACTAGAGAGAGTCCCAAGGACGATAAGGATCAACTCCTTTTCTTTTGATTCTCTCCTGTATTTTCCTTTTATGAAAGAACGAAATGGACGCAGAATATAAATGGGTGATATTCGCAAAATGGAAAATCCTTTTTCCCAGTTTTTTTCGTCCCTCCACTCTCTCCTTCGTCATTATTTTAATAATTTGCTCATTAGGAATGAAATTAGCTAATTGTTTGCTTATTGTTCGGTTTAAGTAAAATTTAATTGATTAAGCTCCAATCTGACATCTGCAGATTTATAAGGTAGGATCTGTAGAAGGGAGAACAGAAGGCTTTTTATCTTCGGGAAATTAAACCTTTGTTTTGACCACTCCAGTTTGATTAGACTTAATAATTTTTGATTTTACTTTTACTGTGCAGAATACAAAACAAGAAATACCAAAAGACACCCTCTCTTACGAAATATACATAAATCGTACTTCAAGACACCGAAAATGGCACACTGTACTGTATCCTTCAACAGGAACAATTAATATCCTTGTACAGCAATTGATCTCCTTCACAACTGCTTACTGCATCCCAAAAAGAGCTAACTCCCCTTGATGCAGAAAGATGCAATATTACAGATTGCTCATCTGAAGGGAATCCTTTTAAAAATATTGCCTTCAAAGGTATAATAAGTCACTGCTTAAAAGCTTTCTTAATGGACGCAGTCATAGCTGAAATGGAAGCTGTATGGAATGTACAAAACGTCTTTGAAATTTAGAAAAGATTTTTCTGAACAACTTTTCTTGGCAAACTCGAGCATCTTCATCTATCAAGTCATTAAATATTTGAAGCAATATAAAATGGACAAACTTAACCAAATGGACTTTAATAACGGCAGAAATATAGTAGAATTTGAAACGGAGATTAACTCAAAATGCAGAATAGGACCATCTTATTTCGTAAACGTATCTATTACGTTATATGCTGCTGCCTCAGAACGATGTGAAGTCCAGCTACTGTAAACTTGCTGAGGAAATATTATCCCTAGGAAACCACATCAAAAAGGAATGGATTTCGAACGAGATATGGTTGGAGATTCAGTACGCTAAGTTCAAAAAGAGTTGAAAATTATTAATGATATAAGACCTTCATAAGAAGCACAAGGGAAATATGGATCTGCAGCAAAAGAAATTAAAAGAAGGACTAGGCTAACAAGAGATAGGTATAACAAGCTAATGGTAACAGAGACAGTGCGAGTTGCTGAAACTGGACATATAATACCACTGGTCCAAATTTTTAAGAATATTAATAATAGAAATATCTGGTTTTCTTCTGCTCCTTTTAATCCCTCATGGAATATAGGACGGAAAGAGTTGCCGTCCGGCGAACTTTGCTTTGCACCACATCTCTCCGCTCCGTCCAAAATCGGCCGGTTGTTGAGGCCTCTGCTAATCTCCAATAATGCTTCACTAACTTCGCTAGTGTTTACGAGGCAGAACTTCTTCAAGCCTTTTAAGCCTGCCTGGCAAAACAGTCATATCTAAGACAGGCAAAAAAATAGCCTAGCGGCCATCAAACCATTAGGATCGTACCATATAATTTCGAAACTGGACAAAAACTCCCAGAAGGAGGTGTCTTCTGAATACAAAAATGGTGTTCAGCTATGAATAATAGAGAAGTAGAGTTGGCTGCGTTCGTAAATTGCGGTAATCACTCACTAAATTTCCTTGGTGTACATATGTGCCAGCTTCAAAAGCTTTTTGTTTAACCTTTAAAAGATTTCATTTGCCTCTGAAAAGTTTTTATTGAACTTTGAAAAGCTTTTATTGAAGCTTTAAAAGCTTTTAAAGCTTTTATAGAGCTTTAAAGTTTTGATTGAAGCTTTTAAAGCTTTTATTGAAGCTTTTAAAGCTTTTATTGAAGCTTTGGTTGAACCTTTTAAAGCTTTTATTGAAGTTTTAAGGCTTTTACTGAAGCTTTTAAACTTTAATTGAAACTTTAAAAGCTTTTGCTGAAGCTTTCAAAGCTTTTGCTTAGGCTTTAAGAGCTTTTGTATTTAAAACTGAAAACTTATTATTGTTTGTGCCTAAGTTCAATCTCTAAAATCTCTGAAGTTCAGTCTCTGTTTCATTTAGCGTACAATTTTAAACAGGAAGCTCTAGTCCAAAAGAATACTACCGTGCTAGAACGCTGATTTCGGTGATTGTAGAGGAAACCGGTTACTGGCTTATTGTGCCTACAGGAATAACTCCTAATGGATGCTGCCAACCCCCAGCGGAACGTAGGAGAACGAATGCAGAATGCAGTGAGAAGACACTGTTCCAAACTTTTTTTTTTTATGTGAAAGTCTAGAGTCACAGGAAAGGCCCTTTATACTGTTGACAATCTATTTTCTTCTTATAGAGTGCAATGTCGAACAGCAGCTCTAGTCGGGGAGGAAGGAACTGCCACAACCTTCTCTCGATATTTTTTAGTCCACCTACTCCCAACCATTACTATCGCGACTTTGAAATCGGGGCATCGAGAAACAACTCACTGGAGTGTTATGCCTCCTGAAACGAGTTGAATCTCATCAACCAACCGATGACATGCGCTTTGGTGGAGCGGGGAAGGGCTAAGGAAGGCTATGATAGAAGGAATCAGGAATGTAAAGAGGGGAGAAGAAAGAAGGAAAGTTATGTAGGCGGGAAATTGGGAAAGGCTAGGACCGTGGCACCGCCGGGAATCGAACCCGGGACCTCTGGGGATAGTAGTCAGGCGCCTTACCCCTAGACTACCGAGGCACCAATGATGTAAAGGTATTGTGCCCAGGTCTGCATGGTAGTGGATAGTTTTTAGACTATGTCTGTACGATCTCACCGGGTGCACCTAGTTATTGCTCCGATATCAACGATCTATGAGGATGGACCTTCTCCTTCCTACCATGCGTTTGGGACTTTTATGGACGAATTACTTTGTATTTATGGGGCCGGAATCAGCTATTGGGCCACCCACTAGTTTGGTGAAAATTGCCCCTGCCGATCGAACTTTGATAAAGCCGGAACGCCGGAGGTCCATGCCTGTATTGGCCAACTTTGAGCTGTTTCTTCCTGTTACATTTCTTAACGCGGTCAAGTAATTCTTGGGGGCGCAATATAAAAGCTGTCAGGACACACGACGGCTCCCTGAACTACCACTTATGGAAGATAGGAAGGGCGGAACCTCCCACCTTTTGCCTTGAGGAGCATGAGTCTGTCCTTCATGTTTTCTGGGAGTGCTTTGCGATAGCGTGAAGCAACAACTCGGGGATGGCGAGGAATTAAACAAAAAACCCACCTCGAACAGTCAAGTTTAAGATACTAGCAAACTACTGCCAATAGGCAGACTGCTGCGGTCCGTCTCATAACTCATATGCCAGCGGTACTTTTGAGCCCAACATCTCACCAAAAGAAGAACAAGGAGAAGCGGCATCGTAGAAATGTAGGCGCTCTGGCTAAATTTTACTACTGTCGTACTAATAGTTCATTTCTAGCAGTTCATCTGCACCTTTTGCCTAGGTTCACCTTCACCTACCAGACTGTATCTATCTGATGATATGACAGACTCAGACTGCTATTACAAATGACGAGCTTCAACTTCTAGATAAAAACATTATATGGGTGGAAACAATGGAAGGACAAATGGCAAATGGCCATATTGCACAGCGGAATCGAACCATGAACCTCTGCGATCGCAGTCCGGAACATTAACCCTTGGTCTACCGAGACCCCTAAACCTAGGTACAACTAAAATTCATATTTATTAACCGGCGAATGACTTATACATAATTACTATTACATTTCTGCTAGTTTCAAAAAATGCTCAACAACCACTCAATAAACACGTAGCTTAAAAGTTTCCAAATGAATTTGCTTCGTATGAAACGAATAAACTTTGAAGAACCTATAGTACCTTTAGTGACAATTAGACAATAATCAATAATAGCATACTCAAAAACTCAATAAAAATCACTCAAATCTTCTACTCAAAACTCACACCGAAATCTCCTCAAGTATCGCTGCAAAACTTTCAAGTGCACTTCTTACTCGTTGAAATTTTATATCAAAGGGACAAATCGAAATTAATTAACCAATTTCATTGTTTCAATAAACTTTAAATAAAACACACAAATTCAATCAAATCCGCCCTCTATTGTATACTAAAATGCACAACAAGCCACTTAATACTATCAAACAATATTCTCTCTCTCGTCAACTTTAATTGAATTCAATCTACAATTCTCTAGATTCCTTGCAACATCAAACAAATCCTACTATACTCTCTCTTCATTCTATATACCCCCGTCAAAACCACAAGGAAAACTCCTATTGATGACACACCGCATATTCCCTTTTTCCATACCCTGAATTTCTTACCCCGAAAAACCAGATTCTACCCGGGGTTAACAATTTTGCCAGCCACCCCGCTTTCGGCAACACGCTTTCTCTCTATTCTTCATCATCTTAAGCATTGAACAAGAATTCTCTATCCGAGAGTCCTGGGAGAAAAGTGTGTTGTAAAGGCGCGCGTATACTGTGAAAAGGAAGAGCTCACTTACCGGTCTGACTCCTTTGATGTTAACCCAATTATCCGAGATGTCGTTGCTGTAAATCCATCCCTGTAGCTGTCATCATCGTTGTAGTAGCTGTGTTGTAAATTTTTATCATTAAAATTAGGTGATATCCTAAAGGCGCCGCCACCACCAGCATTGAATTGAGCTTGTATTGGTCCAGATTCGGATTGTATGGCACTAACATCCGATGGAAATGGAGCTGAATACGAATAGAATCCATCGGTGGCGATTTCATCAATTTTATAACTACTATCATCGTCCCTATGTTGACGACTGTGCACCACTTGCGAAGGAATGACATTACTAGTAGTAGTGGTAGATGCTCGACGATTCCTTTTCATATAATCAAGACGATCACGAACTGTAGGTGATTTGAGGATTTTTCTGTCGCCGGTATTGATGTCATCTTGTTGCGATTGAACGTTACGACGGAATGATGATAAAGGAACTGCAGCAACAGCATAAGGTACATTTATAAAGGATATTCCCATTGTGAGAAAACGAAACCCAAGCAGTAATAATAGTATCAATTTTCTTGATTTCAAGAGGAATCTTTTCATTTTTCACTCAAGTTCTTTTTTATACTATTTTCATGGGAAAATTGGTTATTATAAATAAATGAGGGGAAAAAACGGAAAAGGATTTTTCTTTTCTTTATGTGTGTGTGTGTGCGTTGCCACTTTTTATAGCTTCACTTAATACTATTTATTATTTTGTTAAATTGATCTTCTAGTATTTTGATAATCATCTTTATAAATGTGTTGATTTATTTTGAATCAATTCGAAAAATGCCGCACTTGTATCCACTCATTTCACTATTGTTAGCACGCCCTCAATACTCTACAAATCAATTTCTTCTTTCGTGTCATTAACAATTTTAAATTTCATCTATTTCAACAAATCACTAAAACAAAACCACAAAATTTAAAAATGTCCTTCAATAACAAAATGAAACACCATCGTTCAACATCGATCGTTTTTATTCACGATCAGACTATATCTTTCCTCGCCGCCGCAAAAAAAACTTGATCCTCTCCACTTGGTTACGAATAAATAAACTGATCTTAAAATATCTGATATCTCTCCAATATCTGAGAACATCTTACACAGATACTAGAACAAAATTTTACATAATACCAACGAATTGATCTACACTGATCATGCTAAACCAATTAGTATCTTTTTTTCAACTTATATGATAACGGTTACACGCTGATCGACAGAATGATGGATCATACAGGCGCCTGTGATCTACATACATAATATTATCTTTTCAGGTATATCATGTACAACAAGATCATATCATATATAGGCAAGATCGTCATCAATGGGGGATGAAACTAGTATTGTATTGATCATACCATTTACTTTACTGCATTTGTGTATGTTTTTTGAAAATTATTGTGAATATATAAAATGGAAATTTGTTTCTAGGATCTACAAGAAATGATCGGTGATCTTGAAATAATTTTTAATATTTTGTTTATTCAAAATGACCCAAATTACTACTACAAACAAAAAAAACTTTTGATTTTAAAATTCAATGATGCAATAGATCATTCTATTTACAAAAAGAAAAACCCTTTTGCGATCAATCAACAATTTATATATACATGATCGTGAAAGATCTTGCCGAATGTAGTATATACTGTTTGCACTTACACATACACATATACTCGAATACAGTTCGATGTTAATTTTATGGGGATTTGTTAATCACTTGTTTGCTAATTTATGTTGTTGCATGTTGATGTCTTCATTTTTTGTAAAAAAAAAAATATATACAGCCACGAAATATAGCTTGATGAAATGTATTTTCAAGAAGAGGTGAAGAATTCACATTCGTTTAACATTCATCTGTGATGCACTTTTTTTGTAGGGCAGCAGGACAGATCGTGAAGTGCATTTTAGTATGAATATTGTAGTTTGTTATTTTAAAAATAAAAAGAATAAATGCATTTAGCCGTTATTTTGTATAATTGTATATACTAATTGATTGATTAAATTAGGATATTTTTGCATTAAATAATACAGTCTGCGGTCGAGATTAAGCAATAGAGGTTGCATGCAAGATTGGGTATGTTACTATCACCAAAGATTTGGAGATAAAGCCACGTAATGCAGGGATCTATACAGTAACTAAAAGGCGCCAATTTCGGAAAATAGACGGGTCATCTAATAAAAGATGTGACATTACGGCCCTATGTTGAAAGTGAAGTCGTGAGGGGTGATAAGTCGTTTGAGTTGCAGAAAGCGAAATTTCAGTCGAATAACGACTCGGCATGGGTACCATGAACTCAGTTTGGCAGATGCCATAAACTCAACTTAGCACTTCTACCCTTTGGGTCCTGTGCCGAAAGTTGTAATTCGACTGGAACATCACTTTCTTCAACTCAAACAACTTGTCACGCCACACGACTCGACCTTTAGCACCGAGGCCCAGGTGATGTGAAATTCAAACGCCTCGACATCCGAGACCATCTTACGGGGAACAAAATCCATAATAGATTTGGGAGCGGATACCTCCTTAGTTACACCGGACGCAAAGGACATGGCACCAAGCGTTTAGGGCTTTGCCAAACATTTCCATAGATATTTATTATCGCCCAGATGACAAGCGCCATCATTGGAGTCGACTTATTGATTCAGTTTGGGTTTTTTGTTGACATTAGGGACACTCGATCGAATGTATCAGTGGTACGTGCAGTCAAGCCAATGATGGAAGAACGAATCAATAAACGCAACCTGTAACAAAAGTCGCTATTACCACTCTGTCGACTGCCATACTGAAAATGTTGTCTCTAACTATCGTCACTCATTACATGGAAACAGAAGGGCCACCGATATTCTTCAAACATACATAGGAGACTACCCGGAGTAGTTTACCTATTAAAATGGAGATATGTAAGCCTTCCAACAACTCTGCAACTGGTACAGCCCATTACATTTGGTGAAGAAACCCGTAGGAGGTTAGTGGTCCGTCATTTAAACAGGATAACGACACCAGACCGATACATAAAG
Organism: Thereva unica; assembly: GCA_949987705.1. Lineage (NCBI taxonomy): Eukaryota > Metazoa > Arthropoda > Insecta > Diptera > Therevidae > Thereva > Thereva unica. The sequence goes on from OX465285.1 coordinate 8,706,658, forward strand.
CGTCATTAGGTGCTAATCAAGCCAGACGAAACCCAAGTAAAAAGATATGCTGGCCTTCTACACATCAATCAAGCGACTTAGGAACCTCCTAGATGAAAGAATTTTCCAAGTCATGACGTCAAGCCATTAATATTCGCCTTTAGGAAAATTTTGAACGCTAACACACCCCGTAGGACTACACAACTGCATTACATTAGCTAGTTCGCCACGCTACTTATCAGGGAAGGCCCGCCATGGGCGAAACGCCAACATTGATGAACATTTAATTTGTCACCACCAGGAGGTACGCGGTCAGAAATCCAGGCGACGTCACGCAATCCGACAATTGACCCCCTACAATTCACAAACAACCAGGGCACAGGGACAGGGAATTTCAAGAGATCATTTGACACCCTGGGATATACTAGATGTTGAAATTGTCGGAGGCAATTGATACTGCAAACAATCCACAACATCGTACAACCAGGTGTCAAGGACACGACCAGCAAGAGATTCGTAGGGCCAAACCTACAGAGAAATTGTATAGCAGGCTGTAGCAGTATTACAGGCTTGCACCACCTGCAAACGTTCCTAACTCTAACCGTCTCCCTTACGTCCTTCCAGATGTTATAGAAACTCCCTAACGTATAGCGACTACTTCACTCATTAGCCGGAAATCATTTCAATCTTAAACATACCGGCGAGATCACTCCATATCAATCACAGGCAAAAGGCCTTATGGAACGGTAGTGTCAGACCCTAAAATTGTCAACGAATATGTGTCGTAAGTCGAGCAACGAGTCAGACGTTCTACCAACAGTGCTTCTGGGATTGATATCCACAATCATGCAAGACCTGAAGGGTACCTTACCCATTCTCGATTTCTGATTTTTGTGATTTTCATTGGGCCGGTAAATGATGAAAAATCGACTTATGAGGTACGGATATATTTATACATGTAATTGAAAACCTTAAGAACAAGAAAAAAATGTAACATAGTTGTGTATGAACATTTTATAGTCTCTTTTTGCGGTCAACTAAAAGTCCTCTTTTTGGATGGCGGGCATGATTGTAATTGACTGGAACGTCTGAAACCAAAAAATCGAACGGAATTTTAAAGAGTTCATGTTTGGCTAGGGAATAGACTATTATTATTTGTTTAGTGCAAAAATTTACAAAATGGTGGACTTATGAATTTTTTTTTCAAAATCCGAGTTTTTTTTGTAAACTATTAGGCTGTAATAATAGAAGATCATCATCAATCTTTTTACAAATAGTCTAAGTTATAGCTTTTGGTGTTTAGAAAAACATATCAAAATTTCAGAACGATCGCTCTTATAGTTTTTGACTTACAATGCCCGCCAATCGTAAAAACATAGTTTCGAGAAAAATGCGTTTAAAGTTTTTGAAGTAATTTTCCGCGCCACGGCGAAACTAAGCATTTGCGATTTGACGCGCCCACCATCAATCTGCTGGAACTCCAAGAGTATTCCGAATTTCGACTTGAAACTTTCAGGAAATATTTTTGAAGAGTTATAGATTCGAATAAGACAATAAAAAAAAATCGATTTTTTGAAACCGAGAATGGGTAGGGTACCCTGAAAGCAACGATACAAACCGCCGTAGTCTTCGTCTTCATGAGAAATGATACGATGCGGCCGCCACTCATTCATAGTATAAAGACAAGTACAACCAAGTGCAAATAAAAGGTCGCCGGGTCAGAATTTCGCTAGAAATCGTACATCTGCCAAGCCCGTCAAGAAGTTGGAGAAGGCCAGGAGAAAAGAAATAACCACACGTTTCTGCCAGATGGTCTGGTCTGCGAATTGTAAGTGGACAAAGTCGTCTTGGAAATAGTACAGCTCTCCAGTACTTTCCATCTTTGGTTTCCTAGCAGCAGGTAGCGAAAACAGCCGATACTTCACTTCTTCCTTGTTATAATTTTAAAAATATGTATAAAATAACACTAATATACACAGGGTAATGAGGGGAGTAACAGTGGTCATTCCTTGCAAAGATCTGCTTATCAGGCCCCGCCATGATTTGGCAGACGTGCTGCTGCGCAAATTAGATTTGGAAGAAAAGAAAAAGAATTGCGCCTCCATCCAGTTGCGCCCGGTGTAAGTGTACCATTCGCACCTATGAAGGCGCCACTCCTGAATGCGAATCAGCTGCTTGTAGGAGAGCAGCAGCATCAACTACCACTGCTTTTCCACAAATGAGATCAAAATATTGACGTTTTTGACTAGGCCCAAACCTGCAACTCCTTGTGGTAGCTCATGAATTGAAAAGTTTAAAGTAAACTAAAATATTAAATATATTTGTATATTGTCTAACTTACTTGGGAATTGATTTGAACTTGCGATAAATAAACTTTTTATGTTGTAAAAGTTCAATAGACAATATTATCAAAGTTATGTTCCGAAAGGGGCGACTTTTATAACAATTCATTGTAATACCTAAATAATGAGTTTATTCCGATCTCTATTATCAGTTAGAAAGTTGTAGGGCGGGGGCTAACCCTAATAAAACTCGTAGATCCTCTACTACACAAATGCTTCATCAAAATAAATTTACAAGCAGCTAAAGTCCTGTGATTTAAATTCAAATTTCAACTCTAACCATTTCCCTCGGTCTTCCTGTATACTTTTTTGCTTAATTTTTGTAACCCCTACACACAGTTTAAGCAGCAGAAAACGTTCAATATTCCATCATCCCTGGATTATGCCTAAGGCCACGAATATCCCCTTTCCGCCCAGCATCACCCCTCAATCCGAAAAAACCCCGCTCACAGTTCAGTTTTATAATCAACCCCTCCGCTTGTCTCCCCCCGCAAATCATCATTGGATTTTTGTCTTCTTCTATCATCCAGCATCCGATGCAGTAAATAATTGCACCTGAAGGTGTATATTCTAAATCAATATTAAATTCTGGCTAGACGGTTGCAATCTGGTGGATGTTCAATTAAAATTCAATCGTTCCCATCTCCGGCAGCTCTTGAGGGATTCATCCAGCACAGGACAGGTCGAAGTATATATCCTGGCAAAAAGTTAAATTCCGAATCGATTTGCCACTTCTTCCGGCGAACACAGCAGTATCCAGGGTAGGGGTGTTACATTGAAGGTAGAGATATCACCCTGGCCGCCAGCAAATTCCCTTTTCGGCGCCCCTTCACCCCGGCAATACCGTAAACTAGAAACGCAAAAAGGTATGCAAAAGGGCGAAATGATAAAATCCTGTCGAAAGGATGAAGGAGAAAATTAATTTTCCTAATCTGGATGAGCTTCTGGTTATTTGCGGGACGTAGATTGGTACTCGTCTCCTTCAATTACTAATGAATGACTTAATTTCCTTTGTCTGTTGTATTTGGTTCCGGTGTTTCAGATTTTTTTTTATACAAGTATTGAGGAAAACTTTAAGGAACAAATTTTGTCCAGATTTCCTTGAGGTTCACCTTTTTGGATATATCACCACAGGTTGTACTGTACAGGGAGTGTGATATAGAAAATCACGTATACAACAGCAAAAGAATAAACATTTTTTTGCGTGTTTGCTGAAACAGTAAATCAAGGATTCCATCTGTCATGCTGTCCATCAAATTTTCATTGGGAATGGAGTTTTGGTTAATTAACCCCCGGCTGCTTGTGGAGGTAAAAAAATAATTAGGTATATACTCCGCTTCACCATCCAGCGCTCTGCCTGCCGCCTGTGCTCTGGCCCCAATTCAATTATTACGTTACGTTAACAGCGGCGACCCAGAAAGGAAACGTAATCAAAATTCGTGTCACCATCGTATGCGTGCGGAGCAACTGCCACCGCAGCACGCGCGTCTCGATATAATGTTGTTAACTAACAAAATAATAAACGCAAATAAATGATAAAATATGATCACTTTGTAATACTTTTACGGTTGAGCGCCATTGAATAGAAAATATGCAGATTTTGTTCAGCCCGGAGCTGATAATTGCTCTGATTGTGGCGGACGTATTAACAGCGCATAGAAATGCGCAATTGAATGGAGATCAAGCTGTTGGAAAGATAAAAATTTTTGTTTATCCCATATTAAAATTAGCATAAAATCAACATTTGTTTGGTTTGAATAATTGCATGTGACTAAACCGAGTTGAGGATAGCAATGAATTTGCATAGAGAGAATGATGGCGCATGTGGGAGTGATGCTTCACACAGAAATTGGTGTAAAATGAACACATGTGTACCTGAAGCTTAGCTATTAGCTAATTTCTAGTTTTACAATTGTGTTTTGTGTACTATTTGCTAATAGAAAGTCGATAAAAACCGTCCTTTTCCCTTTTTCATCCATAAGATGACGTGGCAGTCACCAGACGGGGTAACTAATAATCAAATTGACCACGTCCTATTTGAGAGAAGAGGGGCCACGAGTGTACTGGACGTAAGAACAATGAGAGGAGCGTGCTGTGGCTCTGACTCAACCAAAATACGATATAGATAAGCTAAAACAGGAAGAAGTAAGAGATGCCTACCAGCCATAACAAGGTAATGTAGAGGTTCCGCCAAAAGAGTTGATGCCGAGAAAGTCGCGTTTTCCATGCGCAGTAGAATCCCCGCATGCCGTTCCCGTCCCTTAGCCTAGTCGCAACAAATTTCGAAGGGAAATTTGAAAATACATAAGCGCATTTCTTATCAATATGTGCGCAATTTTTATTTGTGTGCAGCTTTAATTTCCCCAGCTGCGCGCTCCGGCATCAACTCTTTTGGCGGGACCTCTACCAGCCATAACAAGGTAATGTAACAGACTGTATATCGTAAACGGTATTTTAGTGCAGACGTCACGTGGGGTCCGCTTTCCAAAAAAAAACTGTGGCTGTTGTTTGTGCATTAGGGCTAACGTCACTAGGCGCCCATTTTTTACGGTACAATACTTGAGAGATGCAGAAGAACAGCCCAACATCAACGACAAATGGGAGCAAATCAAAAGCAGCATAAAGAGGGCAGCAGAAGAGGCACTAGGCTGGGCCCCCAGACAGACTAGAATTAATTAGTTTGACCAAGACTGTAGAGCCGCAATTGAAGAATGAAACCAGAGCCACCGAGAGTATACATCGCAAGGCCAACAAAAGCAAGAAAAATCGCAGACAAGCTTTGCTGAAAGAAGAAGAGGGAATATTTAAACAGCAGGATCTTACAGATAAAGGAACACTTCAATCAAGGGAGAATTAGACAAGTATACAAAGGAACTCGCTACATCAGCAATAAGTTTCAGCCAAGAACGGACATCTGCAAAGCCATAGATGGGAACTTATTAGCAGATCCTGATAGGGGAGGAGAGAGTAATTTCCGGGACCCTATTGAATCCTACCCCTTTATAATTCCCCAAGATAACATTTCAACAGTACCACCAGCACAGGATGAGGGTACGGGAAGCTGTAAAAAGGCCGAACAGCAACAAATCGCCAGGCGCTGTTGGAATAGCAGCTAAGCTGGTAAAAGAAGGAAGACCACAACTATTACGAATCTTACACGAACTCATATGCACCATCTGGGAGAAAGAAGTTATACCAAATGACTAGAAGAAAGCGATTGTGTCCAATATACAAGAAAGGAGATAAATTAACCTGTAAAAACTACAGAGGCATCTCACTCCTCAGCACCAGCTACAAAGCCTCAACAATCCTTGTGAAACAAAAGCTAAAACCTATAGCGGAAGGCCTTATAGGAGAATAAAAAGCTGGTTTTAGGACAAACAGGTCAACATCGGACCAACTGCCGACCTTAAGGCAAATTCTGGAGAAAATCTGTCGACTTTTAACAGGCATATGACTCAATAAACAGAGAGAGGCTATATGAGATCTTATCGGAATTACGAGTCTCCTTAAAGCTGGTACAACTGAGCAAATGCGCAGCAAAAAGCTCACTGGCGAAAGTAAGGATCCATAATGTTATAACGGAAGAGTTTCAAGTACAACAAGCACTTAGACAAGGAAATTGATTGGCCCCCATGCTTTTCATCCTGGCCCTAGGACGGGTGATAAAGAAAACGTCATTCTAGAGAAGTGTATCAATAACTACACAGTCGGTACAATTACTTGGTTATGCGGATGACGTGAAGATCGTGGAAAAATCCTTTTTGGCAGCAAAAGAAACTTTCAAATTAAAAGAAGCCGCAAAGGACGTAGGCCTGAAGATAAACGACGAAAAATAAGAAGTTGATGCAACAATCCAGAGCAGGAAGATTTAGAATGGGAGATAGTCGATAAAACAGTCTACAATTACAAAAGGAAACGAAGAAAAGGATGAATAACTAGATGAGTACTACTGGCTAATAGAGCCTATTATTCCCAAAACCAAATCCTGCACAGGAAAACGAAACTTTCACGCTACAAAACAGTCCTGATTGTATCCCAAAGCAGCTCAAAATTTTCGAGAAATAGGTAGACCCAGGAGAAGATGGATAGACTCTGTGACGGCTAACGCAGACGCAATGCTCAACGTCCGGAACTGGAGACATGCTGCAAGAGACCGCCAAACTTGTCGAAATGCCCTATAGGAGGCCAAGGCTTGATTTGGGCTGTAGCGCCATTGGATGGATGAATGGAGGCTCTTTCATCCATAATTTCTGCGATTGCTCCATGTCTAAATATACTTTATCCTTAGATTCCATGTGGTGAATTTTTTTTTTTTTATATATGAAAGAACCAAGCTTAGGTGTAACCCTTTCTACTACCAGTCCGTCATGTCGTGCAGTTCATGGTGCAATGTCTAGTAGTAAGCTTGGTTTGAAGAATAGAGGAGAATAGGAAAGGTTAGAGGGGGTCTGGAGGGTGTAGAAGAAAATGACGATGAACCTCACGTTTGAACTTTAAGGTGTTGTACGAGTTCGGAAATACTGACTGCGGGAGATTATTCCACAGTCGAGTTGTTCTATTCATAAACGAACTTCTAAACCGTATTGTGCGTGAACGGGGTTGCTGTAGGATATGGGGGTGAGCCGAGCGGGCTAGTCTTATGTTGCGGGAAAAGTATTGCCGTGCAGGCAGGAGGTCCTGAATTTCAGTGGAACAGTCGCCATGGTAATAGCGATAAAGAATGGAAAGGGCTGCTACATTCCTACGGTGGCTTAAGGTGTCTATGGAGGCGCGAAAGGGGCCATCACCAATGAGTTTGAGGGCACGATTCTGCACCTTGTCGAGACAAGCCAAGGTGGTTTTTGGGGCGCCTGCCCAGATATACGAGTTGTATTCGAGGCGCGGCCGAATGTAGGATTTGTATATTGTAGCCAATGCGGCTGGCTGGAGGAGGAACTTGCATCTCTTGAGAAATCCAAGGCATTGGGAGGCTTGTTTGGCGATTTGGAATATGTGATCATTCCATCGCAGATGCTCCGTTAAAGTTACCCCTAGGATGTTGAGAGTTGAGTCAGCCGTTAGATTCTTTTTATCCACTGAGATAGGAGGAAGGTCGGTACAATTTTTGTTGGAGATCAGACAGTGCTTCGTTTTTGTGGCATTGAATTCGACGCGGTTCATTTCGCCCCAATGAAGAATCGATTCGATATCCCGGTTGATCGAAGCCGACATCAGTTCACGGTGGTAAAAACAAGGTCTGGCACGTGCTTGTCTTATATTGTCGAAGGAGTAAGAGAAATTCAGAGTACCGTCATCAGCGAAGCAGTGAAGTGGGTTGGAGGGGATTGAGAGCAGATCATTAATGAAGATTAGAAAAAGTGCGGGTGAAAGAATTGACCCCTGGGGAACTCCGGCCGAAATGGCGGGGGGGTTGGATTCGACGCCATCCAATACTACCTTGATTGAACGGCCTGAAAGAAAGCTCTTAATCCAGTTCCTTAGAACTAAGTGTATACCAATAGCTTGGAGTTTATTCAACAGAGCTGGGTGCCATACTTTGTCAAAAGCCTTTGATATATCTAGAGCAACCAGGCTGAACTCACCAAAGCTGTGAATGCTTTGGTTGATACGCTCAGTTAAACACACAAGCAGATCGCCAGTAGACCGTTTAGATCTGAAGCCGTATTGCCTGTCGTGTATAATTTGGTTGGATTCTAGATATTTCATCAACTTTTTATTGATTATTGTCTCCATGATTTTGGAGAGAACAGAAGTAATTGCTATTGGGCGGTAGTTTAAGGGGTCGCTGGCTTCACCTTTTTTTGGGATTGGCTGAACATGAGCTAGTTTCCAAGAGTCGGGATACACTCCGGAGAAGTAAGAGGTTTAGCCAAAGGTGAGGAACATTTTTTAAGTACCATAGGGGGGATTTTGTCGGGACCAGTGGATTTATTGGCGTCGAGTTCCTTGAGACACCTAAACACCTCGCCAGTCCTGAAGTGAACTTCGTCCATAGAGTGGGTGGTATTCTCGAGAGTGGGGGGTGACATAGCAGCATCGGGTAAAGAAGAATTTGCGGCGAACAGAGAAGCTAATAGGTCGGCCTTGGGTTTGCTTTCTGTTATCACTTCCTTGTTGTGAATAAAAGGAGGTGTTGAGGAGGAAGTAAAATTTTTCTTGATGGCGGTTACCAAGGACCAGAAGTTTTTGCTGCCTGTAGTGGAGTTAAGAATCTTACTTCTCAATCTATCATCAAATGATGATTTGACTTTCCTGATGGAGTTACAGGAGTTTCTCAGTTTGATGTACTCACGACGAAGTGGCTCATTAGGCGAACGTCTGTATGCTCTATAGGCGGCTTCTTTAGCTTTGATTGCGTTCATACATTCCCCATTGAACCATTTAATATAATGGGGAACAAATTATTAGTCCTGTGTCGTTTCTGAGGTCGTTCTAGTAAATTCTGACTGTTCTGAAACTATAATTTCTCGATCCTATCACATGAATTATTTTCAGAGGGAACGTTGTCAATCTCTTGCCCAAACTCCTACCAAGACGACTAGTTTCCGCATATATAAATCCCCTAAATCTTTCTACAAAAAAATTTTAAATCAACCCAAATCTGCATTTTGTCAGCAAACTCATATCAAAAACAAATAAAAATTTATTCCGCCCAGCAAATTCTCCATATATTATCCTTATGCTCCACCAATATCAATATCAAAGATTTCAATTGAATCGATACTTATACACAACAGTACAAGCATATAATATTTTATTCAATTTATATCGCTCCTTAAGCTTCCACTTGTCCTGGCACTGACGAGCGAGATGAGCATTGTTAAGTAAAGTATTTTACCTGTCAAGTTAAGTGATATCAAGTATAGCTTCAAGTTGTTTCAAGTCGGTAATTACACAATCATTCAGAATGAACGTGTGTTTGTGTTCGTTTGCGCTGCGGGGTGGCGGTAGTAGGTACTTCAGCAATATCAAGAATAAGAAATTTTATTTGTTTAATTGTTTTTTTTTTGTTTTGTATAATAGAATTTACTTTTGAATTTAGAATTTATTTTTTAAATAAATTTAAATTAGAGCATAAGTTGAGCAGTAAGTCATTAGGAGAAATCTTTAGAGGTGGACTTTGTAGAGTTTTACCAATCTCTAGAGAGTACGTCAAAGTGCCCCACAATTATTTTGGAGGAAAACTGTGTCCTGATTGTCCGAAAAAATTCTAATGTTGGCGCCTTTCAAGCCTTTCTCAAGATTAAGCTTAGCGCACCAAGTCGAAATTAGTGTGGGACTGCCACCGTGGTGCTCTTGATGAGTTGGGCGTTCTTAATCAAGTTACCATTGTCTAGGTCCCTTGTCACCGGGGCTGGCTTCAAAGGCAATGAAAGTGCAGATGCCCTGGCTAAACAGGGTTCTGATATGACATTAATCGGTTCAGAAACGACTATTGAAGCACCATCCAGCGTGCTGCAAAGGGCCCTGGCCGATCGGACATTGATAAAACATACTGAACGCTGGAGGTACGCGCCTGGACTGGCCAACTCTAAGCCGTTCCTTCCTGTACCGTACTCTAAGATGGCCAAGGAATTGTTAGGGCGCAGTAGGAATGATGTCAGGACACTTATTGGCTTGATTACCGGACACTGTGCCCAAAATTACCACTTATGGAGGATAGGGAGGGCGGAGGACCCCACATGTAGGCTTTGCCTGGAAGAGGATGAGTCTGCCCTCCACGTTCTCTATGAGTGCCCCGCAGTAGCGAGGAGCAGGGTTTCTTTGTTCGAGAAGTCCCTGCTCGAACATTCAAGTCGAAGCGACAAGCCACTAGGCAGACTGCTGAACTTGTTCAAGCGGTCTGGCCTACGAATATGAGGTATAGGGGTTGTAGTACAATAGGCCAAATGAATGTCCGCAGTACCTTTAGACCTAATATCTCACACGGGAGAAAAGCCTAGCGCAGGTCACAATGCCATATATTATTTCAGTCTGGAAAACAGAGGGTCACCTTCCAATAGCTTTGGAGTTGAGTGTTACGTCCCCAACCACTGTCCCATCGTCTATTTTGATCCATCGGCAAACCAGTAGAGGCTGCTTGAACCACCAGAAGTGATGATTATCCGGAATAATCATCCTGATTTTCTTTGGCACCTCAATGCGCCGTTGAGGTTATCCATATGCCCTTTGAACTGTTTGGTGTATTGGGCCAGTTCGAGGAAGTCTGACGTCTGAAGGCACGTACTTTTATATGAAGAAGGGCAGTAAAGTAAGTCCAATGATTGGCTCCATAGCAACTGCGCGATAGTTCCGCATAGTTTCAGTAATTGAGAGGCGTCGATGCATAGCCGATGACTGCGAAATCAGACTCGTGTAGTTTGGTCAAAAGTTCTAGACAACCAGACTACCAGTGACTAGAGTAACGTGAAGGGGACAGGACGTACTGTCTTTACTCGTACTTACTTTATTCTTCAAATCCGCAAAATTGTTTTTTAAGAACCCGCGAAGCATACTCAGACTTCGCTCTCCGGAAAATTGGCAGCACCAGCTTCCTTCTTATCTAGGGGAACAACTCCATTCCGGGCGCATTTGGTGTGCTGTCGTCAGAGTAGCCACGGTACTATTGATCTCAATACGTCATGACAAGAAGGAGAAAAGTAACTTCTAAACCTCTGATACTATTTAAATCAACATCCACCAGTACTCTACATGTACAAAGGATAATGATTGAAGCTCTAGCTTACTAAACCCCATCGATGAGATACCTGTACACGGTACACCCACTTCCAATCCTGAATGCCCTAAAATATAATTTGTAAACAAAGTGAATCTCAAAAAAACAATGTTAACACCCACCTCAGAACCCATCTTAGCACCCACTTAATTTAAAGAGCTGTGCTGGAGGCACAATAAGGGTGTTTAGTTCCCTACTATTCATCCCATTAACCTGGCCAATTTCCATCTAAATTTCCACTCCAGCCGCCCACCACATTGCGATACATAAATCAATACCGGATTGAGCGATTACAGAACTACTACAACAGCTCCTAACGACTCGATTCTATTCTCGTTTGCTTTTAAGCCAGATTCTAATTAAAACTTCCTCCTTATTGTCTACTTTCGTGCAATTTAAATTAAAAAAAAAATGGAATAAAACGGAAACACACACACATAAAATGAAAAAGGAGCAAAGAAAATCCCAACCGGATGCCAAAAAACTTGCAAGCATGAATCATGTGCCACTTTTAATCTTTTATTCTGCGGATAAATGCAGAAAATCTAAAGCACTTCCACAGGGGAAACCTTAGGACTGAACTTTCAATTAAAGCTTAACCGCAATCCCGACACGGAAAAACAATTACAGTCGGGAATGAGCTTCCAGTTGAGCTGGGGCGAGCGGGTGGGTGGAAAGGATGAAAGAAGACACCCCCCGCAACCAGCCCTCGGGGCCGCTCCTATACAGGAATTTCCGCCCGGCCGCCCCAGGAATAGTAGTAACGTCTGGTGTCATTAGCCAGTTTGTACATCCGGATAATCCCCTTTCCTGGTCGATTATATTCAAACATGTCTGTAGGCATTACCCAGCCAGGCGAGCAGACTGTGGGGCCAGATGGGAGGGGGGCAGGGGGCGGAGGGCGGAACGGGGTGGCAGGACACGGAGACGCAGTGTGCCGTCGTGTCCTGGCTGAGTCCTTCTGGACACTCTGATGAAGTGCTTCGCTGGCTCTCTATTTACGTACGCCTGTTTTACCGCTAATTAACCGACGGCTACAGACCGCCCCGCTATTCCCCATTAAAATTCACTAAATCTCGATCCAAATTGAGCGATTGTGGCCAAGGGTGGCTTGTCCGGGTGGCTTTCATAGTTTCTAGATTAATCAGATAATCGTGCCGAGGCTTCGAGCTCTCTCCACCCCACCCAGGATAGCGTGTCTGAAGGACTCCTGAGCCCATGGTATCCCTATGAGAATTTCGGGGCGGACAAGAGGTGGCCCACATGCAAACAAGACAGAGTGGGATTGGGGGGGCGAGACTGAATGGACGTTGTACTTTCTGAAATTCCGATTATGGTAATCGCCAAGATCCTCCAATTCGACTGGTTCAAACTCACAAACTTGTGCGGCAGGTATAACGCCTGAAATGATAAAGGTCTACTAGCCAGATAGATAGAGAGATGTGACCTGACCATGCAGCCGTGATATGGCCATAGACAGGCTGTGAAGCTACATGCACAATGGCCCTCAGGCACACACGAGAGGATGAATTAGTTTATTGATCGACATTTGATAGCGCGCAATCAATTGGACGCCGATTTGGAATGCGCGCTCTAATTGCAGAGGCCATCAATTACTATCAAAAGTGAAATGGGCTATTTTATAGATTTCCCGTGATTTTCACGTCCTGTGAGTGTGTGAAAACAACAATTTCCATCGGTGAATTATTCAATTGTGAAAAATATTGAGATAAAACAAAAAACAAAAATCATCTTTCGTGTTTGATTGTTAATAATTCACAATGAAGTCCTATTGTTTAATATTGACTCATTTATAAAAACATAATAATAATAAAAAATGTTTGTTATTCCATTTCAATTTGTTTTTCCTCCTTTTTTTGTAAATATTGAATTTTCACAAATATTAAATTTTCACAGCGTTCGGCATGAATAGAGAGAATCGCGGATTTATTCTGATGAAATAACAAAGAAATTCTGATATAATAAAAGTTAAAATTCATAAACTAGGGTAGAATTTTAATGAATTTTGTTTTAGATATGAAAAAAATAAACGAAATATTTTATACTCTGGTAGAGGAGACTTTCATTTATGTGCATTGAGGATTTAACGAAAATAAATATTTTGCAAGTTTAAAATTTTTTAGTTGCGTTGATGTATTCTGCATCCATCGTAGGGATGAATAATGTATAGTAGGTTGTCACCAAAAAAGACGTGTGCACGTAAATTTTAGAATTTTTTTTATGGGACAGAGGCTGACGAGCATATTAGGTTGCTGGGTAAATATAATTCTCATATAGCAGATTTCCAAGAAATGCCATGGAAAGAGAATATTGTATTGCAAAAATCTATTCCGAGTTGGTTTTATGAGTTTAAAGCGATAACCACAATGCTATACCCGAGGCAGATTGAAAAACTTAAGCCTTACATAAGTAAAAACATGAACAAAGCCACCTGGGTTTACTGTGATGAAACCATTCGCAGCCAAATTTATCACGTCTTTTTAATAAATCACCGCCACTGTCTGAGAGCCTGATGACGATAAACAAATGAGGCTCGAATCAACAAAACAAAGCCCTACAAAATGAAAAGAGCAGAATTTACGCAATGCGGTGGAGGTCCCCCTCTATGAACGAAAAGTAGATCGTGAGGACAGGATTCAGGGAGTTATGCAAAGAGTTATACCGTCAACAAAGTTTGGTTAATTGGTTTGTTGGTTGGTTGAAATAGCGAGGCCCTTTCTATCCATTTTAATTGAGTCTGACTGTGCCACAGAAGAAGCTAGGTACTGAGTATGGTGGTCCAATGGAAGAAGACAGAAGATTTAACGAGTCTCTTGGCGTTGCGTTGTGCGCAATGGTCCTGTGTTGGTTATGCATTCCACTCTCTGGACTAAGTTGGTACAGTCCAGTAGAATTGAGCCTGACTTACAGGAGGCAGTACATTTGTCCCTCACACGATGATAAATTGTACTGAGACCTCAAATTTTTTAAATATCCAGATCAGAAAGTTCTGAAACTTTGCGCATCAAAAAGAAAGCAAATTGCATGCAAACTGTGCGGTAAAAGAGCTGTGAGAGAGAAATTTCTAAGGCGAGGTGAGATTGTAAAATATCGAGGTTTGTCGAGGTTTCATAGTTACTCTGGCAGATTAATGCATATTAGAATCAAACTCATCACAAAGCTCTTCAGTGGTATTTATTCTATTATTTTCTTTAATTTACTTGTTTTTTTTTTCATTACAATGGCACCTCGCCTCATTTAAAATATAACATTTTACTGGCTCAAAATAGAAAAGAGGCACCTCTTACAAACTTATTTCATAAATCGAGCCCTACCCAACACTACAGTCCAGTCCTTGCTCTTCATGCTGACAACCATACTATTGATCCATATTCAAGGATAGGGCGTACGACGGCTGTATGCATTCATAACACCATTCGCGGCTTAAGTCCTCGGTTCTTCCAAAGCATTTTCTCGCATGAAGAGAGAGTTATATAGGCCCTCCTAACTCTTTCCTCAATGTTGGGTTTTCGGTTTAGTTTATGAGGGTCGCCTAGGTATTGAAAGTCAAGGTTTGACGTGAATGTACTCCATCCAATCTAGGACAGTTGTAAGTTAGTTTATTTTTTTTTATAGAGAACAGCATCAGTTCTTTCTTTGCAGGGTTAGCACACAAACCATAGCTTTTGGTCCATCTACTTACGCTTTTCAGAGCTGCTTCTATTATCCCCCTCATTACGTGTTGGTATTTACCAGAAACGCCTTAGATCGTTCTTTCTGTAGTTTCCTGAGAGTATTGTCCATTTAGGAAGCCGTATTAGCGGGGGCAGCACTATTCCTTATAAGACATAAGACTGAACAGACTGCGACGGCTTGGACACGATGTACGAGCTTCAGAAGATAGAATACTAGCCAGGATTTTTTATGGCAGACTATCTATCGTCCTAAGGAGAAGAGTAGGACGATCAAGAAATAGGTGGATAGATGACGTGCTAGAAGATAATACGGAAGCTTGAAGATCAAGATGTAGAGATGACTAGAAGAGGAGACTAAGAGAGGCCTGAGTCCTGCAAAGACTACAGCGCCATTCAAGAAGAAGCACTGTTACCTATGCTGTGCCTGTACTAAGCCGTTTTGTAATTTTACAGTTTCCAAGGTCCGCATGAATCTCTCTGGCTTGAAGCATAATAACTATCCATCAGGCTAGCATTGCGTGTCTCAGGTTAAAGGACATGTTCTTCGGTTGCTGTTTCTACCTGATAGTGTCTAAATATGTCAGATCAATAGGTGAAATTTTCAATTGATATGTGATCGGAACAAGTCTATCTTCTTCTTCTTCTTTGAACAGGTCTATCAAGACTCTGGGAAAATAAATTTCTTTAGTTTTCTTATAACCAGTACATGAGTCCAGTAGTGAAACAAAAGGGTTTCTTTCGTATGACCACCAGATGTCCCATAGAAATGCCCTTTTTTGGTTAGGCGGTCAACCCGATCATTTCTACCGAATCCTTCATGCCATGAGATCCCCTTCAAAACGACTTATTTCTGCATCTATTTTCAAACCAGCTACGGGTTAAATTTCTCCGCGTGATTTTCGGAGATCGAGACCTTAACCCTACAGTTACTTTCGACGCTCGTGACGGTGAAGCTAGCGACGCTGAAGACGCGAAATTTCAAAAACAAATTAAAATGTAACGAAATACATCCAAGTAGGCAAGCACTCCGTCGACACCACGGTGGCAACGCCGACGACGGTGTAAAGTTGGCTCTATTTCAACTTTTTAACGCTTTGCCGCATCATTTTGACAGATTTAATTTGTGATTTCAAAGGAGTAAAATAAAAGTGGAAACTTAAATAATGGTTTTCGAAGAAAAATTAATAGAGCAAATTAACAATTATAACAATTATATTCGATTCGCATTTAGGCATTTTAAATTTGCAAATATTTATCAATAAACAAGAATAAGAACGCTTTCAGTTTGCCTACTTAGAACCGACACGAACTTTTCCAGCGTCGTTTGACGTTTCGCAGCTTCACCGTCGCCGTCACGAGCGTTGAGAGTACCTGTAGGCCTGTAGCATAAATTAGCAATCGAAGTTGTATAAAACCGGAATGAAGTCGGTGATTCATTAGTTTAGACCGAACTGTTAGCAATCTTCAAAGCCTAGCAATACCGCCGAAACCAATGCCAGGGACAAGTACAATCCTGTTCTCAAATAGGCAAGCTGCCATAAAGGCACTCGGCGCGGTCTACATAATGTCAAGCTGTCGAAATGTATCAGAACAAGCTCTTTTCCCTTTGCTAGAGGTACATAATCACCCGTGCCAAGGACGATTTAGAGCAATGAGAAGGCAAGTGGATAGGCTAGATTGGTAGCCGTTTTGAGGAAAAGGTATAACACCGTACATTTCCTTTCATTAGTAAGCCACAGATGGAGAAAACTAAAAGACTAGAAAGGTTTTTCCTATTTACAGCAACTAGAGACCCTAGGACCTCACAAAAACTTCACTTGCACAAAAACAGTCTATGGATATTGTCAATCACTACTATAAAGCAGTCAATTGAAGGGACATGCGGGCAAATTAAAACTCTAACAAAACAGCTACTGCTTTAGCTATGATAATGAATAAGCCAGAGAGACACAACCACGCATTTACCTTCCAGTGGTCCGGTACTGGCTAGGATCAGACACCGTGCATTTGGAAATAGCTTCTAGAGTTTAGGATAGGTTCGAACCGAAAAGACTATGCCAGAAAGGACAACAGACAATTGCTATAAAGAAGGAATACAAGGAATAAAAGGAATTAAATCTAGGTGGCAGAAGTTTAAAAACGAAATGGCATGATGCTGCGGGGATTCGAAGCACGGACCTCTGCTATGGTGGACAAGCGATTGTACTGCGGCTCACACTTACCTATACTTTTGAAGTAGTTTGATATGCGATTTTTATTTTAAAGAATTTTGCATTTACAAAGGAAAAGCATTGTTCAAAATTTGGTTATAATCGCTTATTAGTCCAAAAGCCCCAATTCCTTTTGCACTGCAAACCATCACAAAGAAAAATCTCAAACCGCTTAAGCCCCACAAACATCGATCCCGTCTAGCGAAAAATTTCTCCAATTTTTCAACCCTGCTGCATTTTATTAACGAACTTTTTTGTACCTATATAATTACGACTACTCATTACCAACCTTCAAAATCATTGAATTAATGTAGTTTTCACTCTTACTACATTTCCCCGTCGACGTCGTCGTCTCAAGATAAATAAAAATTAAGGTCAACCACTGCCTAATTATATACAGGCACAGAAGGAACCCGGTAAAAGTAAAAAAAAAACGAAAAAATATAAGAATCCAGGAAATGAAAATAATTCATACGAAGTCTTTAATTTCTTCTCATTCACCCTTAATCCCACTTTGGGCATTTTTTTTTTGCTGTTGTTGTTTCAAACCTATAGAATACACAGGTTGGTTTGGCAGGTATGTATGCAACAGAAGCATACTCGTATATAAATAATGCACCCCACTTAGTAAAAATTCAACGAAAATCCTTTCGTCATGCTCTTAAAAGCTGAGCAGGATTAGCGCTTAACTCTCAAGGATCCACTTTCGTCAAGCATCCTAACTTGTTTCGAGAACGTTTAGCGCGATATTCGGCAGGAGGCACCAACCGAAGAAGCCCAAGTCATATTACCATTCTTCTTCCTGCTTCGTTATGAGGTGCTTCGTCCTTCGTCCTGCCTACCTTCTCATCCACTGCTACAACTCATATACTGTATAGCGCCACCAAGTCGTTTATAGTGTGTCTTTTCACTAATCCGAATGTCATTCGTGGGAGAAAAACCATCCACCAACCAGCCAAACCAACCCCCAACCTTCACCCACACACTCAAGTAATTAAGCCCCGAGCAACGTCACATTTAATTAAAAAATAAAAAGGAAAAAGTGAAGAAAAACAAACTCGGGCCCCTTGGCTTCCGCATCCTCCCCCCACAACAGGATTGTGAGTTGTGGCTATGAGTCCTTTTGAATGGACTTCGGAGGCCCCCTTTAGGGCATTCCTTTTCCTGTGCCTCCCCGTGTGGCGGCGGCGGTGCTGATGCGGCGGGGGCGCGATCTTGAGTGGTATAGTATAAGAAAGAAACTCAAAAATGTGGACGTGATTTTTTTCTACATTTTATTTCTCGGTAATTACACAAGCACAATCCAAGTTAGTAGGGCACACACAGAAAAGGAGCAGAATGGCGGGCGGACACATTCGGGATAGCAGGTTAAGGAATATGGCTTTAAAGTGGCCCCTGGCAGCTCCACCACTAATCAAATATTGCTCTAGTCAGCTCTATTACATTATTCTAATTATGCTTAAGCATTCGAGACGCTTCGAGCCTTTGTGTCAATTAAGTCATGCGAGTGATGACCAACTACGTCGTCGCTGCCAGGAAGGAATTCCCCATCAAAGGACTCCAAAGCGCCCCTAATTTTTCTATTGCTTCCGCAGCTCCAGGATGAATGGAATGGAACTTTTCTTCAAACACACACATACACATACACATAAAAAAAATAAGAAGGAAATAAAAGCTGATGAGGATGTTTAATTGCACAAAAGTGTGGGCGTTGTGGTACCACATTCTTCGCTGACAGGACTCTATTGACCAAGAGTATTGGAGGCCCAGCGAGGCAATATGATGGGTATCCTGGGAAATGACCGGAGGGGCGGGCGGACGGACGGGATTTCGGGTGGCTGCCATCAGTCTTAATCTAAAGAAACTTCTCCTTGAACTTTTCGATGTTGACCATCACTGATTCCGTCAATCGATCAACTTGCCGCATAAAGTCCTTCTCGGTAAAATCGTTATGCCCTAAGCTCCTTTTCATCAGGCTCCTTTGGTAGTGATTTGGAAGGTTTACCTGCAAAAGACAATAATGAAAAAATTATCCCGGCCAGATTTAGGTGTGGTGTGTGGCTTCGGGGCTTACCTTGTGCCGCGCGATGGATTTCAGTATTAGAAACAGGATGTAGAAGCTAAACCATACTGTGAAATAGAGGGGAATATACCATAGTTTTCTGCCAATGTAGAAGTAGCTGTATTTCTTAACACGTGGCTCTGGCGGCGGTTCAGCTGTTGTTGAGCTCATCATGACAGGCGGATTAGGATGCTGATGGTCCGAATGAAAGTGGTCGTCGTGATCGTAAATTAGTTCTGGATATGCGTCAATGCCATGACTGCCGTGAAAGCTAGGGGAGGAATCCCAAGGTCCGTGATGACTTCGATAATCTTCTTCGGGATGGTGGTGGTCGTGCATGTCCATTGGCATTGACATTGGTGGCATTGGTGGTGCCATCATATCATCATCACCACCACCATCATCACCTCCTCCGTCAGCTGATGGTGAATCGTCTGGATGGTCATGGTCAGGTGAAGGAGTATCATCCATAGCTGGTGGTGATGGTGGTGAAGGGGGTAACGGCGGTGATGATGGTGGAGAATTATCATTCATATTCATACTATCCATATCACTACTAGTCATCATAGGTGGCATTTTACTATCACTATCATCACTACCTGCCGGAATTTTTAAGTGCGACGGCAAATAATCCGGATTAACTGGTCCAAAAAATCCATTAAACCCACTAAATCCATCAGTCGGTCCAGCTGGAGGAGGCAGGTAACTAGTTATAGTAGCTTGATCCTTATCAGAGCTTCCTGATGCCGGCGGTGATGGTGGAGGATAATTAGAATCCAAATTCGGTGGAAATGCATAAAGATTTTTCGGTGGCACATATGGTGTCACTACAGGTGGTGCGGGTGGTGCTGTTGGCATAGGTAATTTCTTTGCTGGGGGTTTATATTGATATCCATTACCCTTTTGCTTGAAAAGAGCTGTAGCTACTGCTTCTCCTGGTGTATACCGATCCATTGCTTGACCTACCACAGGAAAATATTAAAAACAAACTCGAAATTATCCAAAAACAAAGAATCCACCTTTCCCACGTAGTTTGTCAATCTCAGCCTGACTAGGCGATTGAGGACGATAAACAGGATACGAGGGTCTTTGAGCAGGATAATACTGTGGATATGGCCTTCTGGAATTTGTAGAGATTTTTGGGAAATAGAACGGACTGGAACTCATCGATGCACGACCAGTTGATTCCAACCGTGTAGAGTTACTCTGTATTGAACTTTCTGTCGTGTTAAAACTACTTCCAAAAAAATAAAGTATAAACAAGAAACATTTAAATAATAATAAAAATAACAAAATCTTACATTTTCGGAAATATTAAATCCATATTTAAAGCTTTATACAATTTTGGACTACTATCATCTTCTACTTCACCACTGTTCCTACTACTATCGCTACTTCCTCCCAATTTAGCAACTTTCGAATAAGGACTTCCTTGTCCAAATATAAATAGAGTTATAAAAAAACTTAATTTATTCTTAAAAAACATTTTTCTTATTAATCTCAGTCTAATATTTCTCAACTACTCTTTCACCCATCTCGAACTTTCAATAACTGACTACCAACGATAGTCCACTCATCATTGAAACTCCCTTCCAGCCAAAGTTCTTAGTTATCACATCAATATACATCCATAAATCAAGTACGGTACTTTTCATCTATATTCCATATAATCTCAATCATCGATGATCTTATATAAAAACTTCCACACTACACCTATAACGAAACAATTAGCAACCCTTCCTTATACCACTAACCTGCAAGAACTTCCGACTTTCTTTAACCATCTCGGCTCCTCCAGCTTTTTCTGGTAAATCTCTATCAAGATTCTGTGGTAGTACCACATATCATTCCTGACCTCAACCTCTCTTCTTCTTCTTTTTTTCTTCGTCTACATAAGGTGCTAATTATTGAGAATTTTTGACGCAATAATTCTTGGATCTAGACTTTGTTGATGCAGACTCATTACAAATGGATCTTGGTCAGTCGGTTGTTAGGACGACGCAGCGGGCTTTAGATTCACCTTATTTCGTGGGGTATGGATTTTTTGTTTCATTCTGCTTGGGGTCGAAAACTAGGTTATCAGCGTGTGTCTAGTTCTTGTTGGGCAAAATGGTTCTGGAGATGACTGAGAAATTTAAATTTCAATTTTTATTTGATGAAAGTGTTAAAGTATCGATGGTAGAATATTCGGGTTTATGAAGAAATTAATGAATAATGTACATTTTATGCACGAAATTCGAAGAGAACATGTTCGGCAGATACAATCTTTTATTACGTTCGAAAGTGCACGTAGCATCATTGGACCTAATGGACGCGCACATTTTTTTTGCCAATGAATACAATCTGGAAAATTTTCCAAAGTTAAGCTTAGGTAAGCTCGTGAGACAGAAAAATCTTCTCTAAGCAACCCTGCCTACCATCTTCTTCTTCTTCGACCATTCGAACTTATCCTTTCGAAGGCAAAGTTTACTGGTGCGATCCTCCACCTTTTCTGTCCCTTATGATTGGTAATTCAGCAGGTGGTATCCAGTAACCTAGACAACAAGTGTCCTGACATCAAGCCAACAAATGCCCCATCAATCCTTAGCCGCGTGAAGAGACGGCAATCAAGTCATGTCTTGACCTGACCACTGCGCCCCAAAAAAAATCATTGTACTGGACGATATAAAATCAAGATCATGGGACTTAGCGCGACTAGATGGCACGTTGCGGGGGAACATTTTGGCAGAAATGAGACTAAGAGCCACAGGTGTGGCGTAATGCTCACCAAAAAAGCCAGGTTCAGCCTCATTAGCTGGTTACTAGTTTCTGAGAGGATTATTACCATGCGCCTGCGTACCAGACTAAGAAGTACTACGGTAGTCCAATGCTACGCTCGAACTGAAGACGCAAACGGCGAAATCAAGGAGGAGTTCTATATGCGACTGAATAAGGTTTTTCCGCTCTATTCCAAAGGGGGACATCATTGTTTTAATGGGTGACTGAAACGCACGGATCGACCCCAACAACACCGGGAACGTCATCAAGGGGAATACTCAGAATTACACCGGGAAGTAAAGGGCAGCGTCCGGATAAACGGCAGATAAACGAGCTCACAGAAAAAGCGGAAAACGGGGCAGACAGTTAATAATAAGGTGCTGTACCAAATTTCTAAACAGCTATCGGGAAAGCACTCTACTAAAAATCATGCCGTAAAGAGTGCAGATGAAAGGCTGCTGTGCAGCGACGAGGAGCAACTCGCAAAGATGGAGAGATTACTTCTTTGCCGCCCTGAATGGTTCACTTGCACAGGAACCTCAGGAAAACAGCAACAATGCACAGCCAATAAGAATCACCACCGGAAATAGTTTCCGCAATTCATGCAAGGGCCAATGGTTAAGCAGCTGGAAAAGATGGCCTCCCGCCAGAATTGCTGAAAGTCGATTCAAGCCTCATAGAAGATGCACTACAGTCAATCCTGGAAGTAGCATGGAACACTTGTACCTTTCCGAAGTATTGGACGGAAGGTATCATAGTCAAAATACCAAAAACAGGGGACCTAACACTATGTGACAACTGGAGAAGGATCTGTCTATTATCTACTGCGGACAAAATCTTGTCCCATACGATCTAGACGCTTACAAGCAGTAGACGCTTACAAGACAGCAAGCTGGATTCAGAAAAGGCTACTCCTGCATTAATCGTTAATTATTATGGAAGTCTACTGAATTACGATCTCTCCTTTCGTTGCTTTCGTAGACTATGAAAAAGCGTTGGACTCAGTTAATAGGAGCTTTATATGGCAGGCACTTCTGCAACGGGGATTGCCTGGCAAAATAATAGAATTAATAAAAGCTCTATACAATTTTAAATGCAGAGTTCTTCACAATGGAAAGTTGTCCAGCTTTGAAGTGAACTCAGAAGTACGAAAGGGATGCCTACTTTCGCCATTACTATTTCTTATAGTTATAGGCAGCATACAATGGGAATTGCTAACCGCCTTAAGGATCTCGACTCCGCGCATATCTGTTTGCTGACCCACGGACACCAGGACCCCAAAAACATGTTAACCAATTTGGTAACAGAAAGTAGTTCGGCGGGCTTAAGCCTAAATCCGACTAAAACCAAAGAAATGCGGATAAATACAAATACACTTGCACGGGCAGCGTTGACATGACCTGGAACTGGTAGAAGGATTCTGCTACCTCGGTAGTATGGGCGTGTTTCGAAATGCATCACTACGGTATCACTGCAATATTCAGCTACAGACTTCCAATTGAAGTCTGTAGCTGAATACCGTAGTAACACCGTAGTGATGCATTTCGAAACTCGCCCTATTATTACCAAAATCCAGGGATCCAGCCAAATTTCTAAATACTTAACCTCGGTTTTCTTTACAAGCGTTTATCCCCATTCTCTTTCCGATTTTCAATAAGAAATGCGTAGCGTTCGATTTCCTCGATGCCTGATGCTAGATCACATCAATCTTCGTCCCTGTATATGACGAGGTCATCCGCAGGTCATCCAGACAAGCAGCGGTACGCTCACAGCTACTTGTTACAACCCGTTTTTAATTTCAAAGAACCTATGAGGTATAATCCCCGCTTTTGAAGAGCAACTTCTTTCTCGTTATTATATCACAGATCACGCGAAGCAAGCAAGATTCTATACCTCGTCAGCTTTAGTTGTAGCCCCTCGACCCTCTAACGCCTTCTCCATGGCGACGAGGAATGGTCCCGTACACTGTTTCTCACTGAAGTGCATGTCGGACACCAATTTTGTTCAAGCATGGATAGCGCCATGTCCCGCTGGAATCCGAACTGGTTGTCCGGAATTATTTTATTTTCCTCGACCCAATTGGCCAACGAAGGATTAATTAGAACCTCAAATACTTTACTGATGTTTGGGAGTAAACTTATTGATCGGAGATTAGCAGGGTTTAATCGATCTTTATTTTGTTTTTTGAGGGATCGGATATATTACAGCTATTTTCCAGTGTTCTAGGAAATGGGCATTGTTGAACAGAGTGGTATAAATGTCGACCGCACAAGGGGGTTAGTGTTTCAGATCGACATTAGGGATGCTGTCAATAATTCAACCTATGGAAGATACGCAGGAGTCCGTCCTTCTTCACCAAAATGGAGTGTCCGGAGGTCTCTAAAATATCTGCTGGGCAATCTTTACTGAATTCGACTAAATGTCGAGTCTCAGATCTCTGTGTTCTGATTTCGCTTTAAAGGGTGGAATGATTTAAGAGTGCTTAGTTCTCTAGGTCAAAGTTCAGTCGAAACTAGTGTTCACCGAATAGATCTCCTGGCAGAATGCCCTCAGTAAATCTACTCTGTCCTGCTCATCCTCTACGCAAAAGCAATCCTCCTCGTCTCAGTAGAGCTGGCTTTTTGCACCAACTCCTCATTGTCAAGATTCCTAGGTAATCGCAACTTCTCCAGTCGCTTATATGTCCTCCTCCTAAAGATTTTATTTCTCTGCGGAAACATACAAGTTTCACCAACACCAGTTCAAACACCAAAACTATCATAAAATATTTCTTTTTAGTTAAACTTGCCTTAAAACTAGTTGACAATCAATCTTACCCATTTAATAGAAAAAGGGGGAAAAATAAAACAATCCAACCAAGATCCACCTCTCTCAAAATGGACCTCCACAGCTATTTAAAATAAAAACTAAAATCTCGACGTTCATCCCAAAAAAAAATCAAAATTCTACGCGCTCAAGGCTTGGCCTGAAGCCGAACTTAACTTGAGACAGCACGACTCAAAGGACATTCGATTGTTTCAAACAAATTCGGCGGAAAGTCATGCTGCTCATGCTCCTGATCGGTTTCATTCATATCATCTTGGCTTGATATTAAAGAAGATTGCGCTCCATTCAGCTGATCCTCGAGTGAGTGACTAGTTAGTGATGGTGCCTCTTGGTAAATAGCCGCGTAGGTCATGGATGGAAGAATACCTTTATCGGATTCTTCGAGGATTAAAGTCTTAGCTTCTGGGGTTAGAATTTGCTGAACGGTTCTGGAAATGAGAGGAGAAAGCACGTGTTATTAGAAATAGTCTCCTTGGAGGATCGGATTTGTCTCAAGATACTTACACAGCCTTAAGCTGCTCCAGTTTAGGAATATTTAAAGCTGGCGGTCTTTCTCCAGCCGCTTCCATAGCTGCAAGCTCAAGAGGATGCGCCTTCTTCTTGTGACTTCGACAATTCGATCCGTTGGCGAAAGTTTTGTCACAGAAGGGGCAAGTGTAAGGTCTCAGTCCAGTGTGCAGGATGAGATGATTCTTAAGAGATTTTGATCTCTTGTACTCATTCCCGCAGTAGTTGCATTTGTACTTTTTCTGGTCGGAATGTACTACCATGTGCATCTGTAGTGTTCGTTTGGTATTCAGCTGTGTCCCGCAATGTGGGCAAATGTACGCCGTGTCGGTGTGAGTATCCTCATGGGTCTGGAATTACATAGAAGAATCACAATCATAAAGAACACTCCTCAAGATCAAGAGTACATACCTTAAGCCTAGCCATATTCTTGAACCTCTTCGGACACCGTGAACACTGAAACGGTGTTTCGTCAATATGCGTATATTTGTGTTCCTTTAAGGCACCCTTTGTACCGAAAGCCTTCCCGCATTCCTCGCAAATGAACGGCTTCTCCCCAATATGAATCGCCTTAACATGAGCCTGAACATTAACCGCCTTTGTGAATTTCTTCCCACAAAACCGGCATGGATATAACGTCTTAAGTTCTGGAGGTAGATGTGTTGCTTCGTGTAGCCCAGCTCGCCGCTCGGTAGGGAACTTTTTGCCACAATGTGAACATGGATAACAGAGAGACGATTTTGAATTATCGCAATTAAGCTCGTGATATTTTAGTGAATTTTCACGTGAGAATGTCTTTTCGCATGTTTTACACTTAAACGGTCTTGATATGTTTTCCAGCTTGCGTCCACGCCTCTTCTTCGCCGGACTTGGAACATACTCATCGACGTCTTCATCGATTTCAGTTTTAATATCAACAATAAAATCTTCATCCAAATAATCCTCATTTCCATGCTCATTATCCGTGTCCAGTTCAACAGATTCGATCCTCACAGTTTCACCTTCGTGGATAGACCTAGTTGATTTGTATGATTCCCCATCCTCCGCATCTTCTGGCGGCTTCTTGCGGACCTTCTTAGTTCTAAGCTGATATTCAGTTCCATTTGTGTTAACTACAGTTACTGTCACCGTTTGTGTATCATCTCCAGCAGGATCATCCTCGTCCTCTTCAGGCATTGGGATAAATTCAACCAGCAGGTCATTGGTGTCTGTGCCCTGATCTTTTTTCGTGGAATTAACCGACAAATTGTCAAAGTTATTAATCCCAAACTGATAACGAAGGTAGCCAATGTCAATAGTAGCCAAATTGTGCTTCTCGAATACAATTTCATTGAACAGAGACTCCACTTTCGAGCAGCGCTCCGCAAAAGTCACAAGATTTGATATGAAGAAATAACAACTGGAGCAAATCGCTGTGGGGATTTCTTCGTAGGAGCTCACCTGAAATTATATATTATTGAAATTTTATAACAAAATCAATCCTAACTCCACAATTAATACTTACAGCTATGGAAAAATACTTTTCCACAACTTCAGCAATATTTAATGAATTTTCATTTTTCCCAAAAACATTCACTTCGTCCCCTTCGTCTTTAGCGCATAGGCGACACCATCGTCGCCATTCGGTTAACATAGCTTAAATTTAATTATTAATTTCTATGGTATTAAATTCGTTCAGAAATAATATTTTAATTATTTATTTTTAAAATTTCGAAGTTTTTAACAAAATTTTAATAATTTTTATCAACACCCTTCACAAAATGTCAACGTAATGTCAAAATTTTTGGTATGAAGTTGATTGTAGTTGTTACAGGTTCTTGTACTTGATGAATGGCGAGAAATCGTTATGGAACTGCCTTACCATTAGTTTGACAGTTGGAGATTTGATGGTGGACGTTAACATATTTTCTTATTCAAAGTTTCTTGTTTAGTTAATAGTTAAATTGTTATAGTTAAATAAAATGAAAACTGTTGGCTTATTTATGAGAGGATTTGGTGAGTATTCTCATCTACAATATTAATACTGTAAAACAGTTTTCCTTTTTGTTCTTCACCTTCCAAAGCTTTATCAGGTTTGTAAATAATGACAAAACTACTTAGGTTTTATACGGGGTCTTTCTACAAGAGGTGCTATTTTAAATATACAGAAAATCGCAATATTTATGTAGAAACTGATGATATTTTTATTTAAATCTAAACTAGAGGCTTTGAGGTTACTAATGCAATACAATATCTGCCAATAGTCCACCTCCGCTTTCCTTATTCTTGGTTATTCTTTTAATGGAATTTTTCTTCACGTTTTTGAAAAATAGCGGCTGTATTTTGCCAATAGCAGCTCTAATATTGTCTTTGAACGCTTAACTCGCTGCTATAGCAGTTGCATAGACGTTATCTTTAACCCCGTCCAAAAGATATAAGTCTTATGTCGATCTCGGCAACAAATTGAAGTCTCTGAAGACTTTCCGAACAGGCCATATGGTCTTTTCCACGGGTGGGGCATGTACTTAGTATACCTAATTTATATAGGCCGCGGTGTGATAACCAAGGGCAGTAAGACCTTTACAAACTGTTTCCACGATATTTTTAACATTTCTGTTGCGAATTTTCGCTATTTCAGTGTACGTGAAATAAATATCGCCTCACCTTTGTCCAAGCGAGAAGTGTTTATAACATTAAAACTACACCATCCTGTAGCACTACAGCCTATTATTGGCCTTGGCGTCCTCCAGCATTTCTCTCCATGCCGTTCGGTTCCTGGCCAATGCCTTCCTCAACGGAGTCCTTCGGTTTCTTTGGCCGATCTGAATTTCACTTTCCTTCAGGGATTCGATTTAACACTATTTTTGCAGCTTCGCTACCGTCAAGCCTTTGTACGTATGCCACCCATCGTAATCAACTTAATTTTATACTTTTCACAATGTCGGGTCCCTGGTACAGTTAGAAGATATAATTCGTGATTATATCTCCTGCATCGATCGCCACCGCCAAATATTGTACATAGAATTTTCTTTCAAAAGTGCCGAGAAGAGTTTTATCAGCCACTTTCAAAGTCCATGCCCCTGATCCAAACATCAGAATGGGCTTGACTAGCGTGGTATACAGTTTAGACTTCATCCCTCTAGACAAAATGCGTGAAGTTCAAAGATACTTAGTTTTTCTTCGTTGAAGAGTAATCCTATTCTTTTCGCAGCTGTTTCCAGTTTGATGAAGGCTTCTTCCACACTTGAAAAAAACTTACCTTACCTATTAAAAAGACATCATCAGCGTGAGCCATTGCCTGTGTTGACTTGTTAAAGATAGATCTCGTCATTTCTACCCCAACGTCTCTTACCACCTTCTCTAACACTATGTTAAATAGAAGGCATGACAGCGCGTCACCTTGTCTCAGAACTCTCTGTGATGTCAAACTTTCTGAGAAGTCCCGTTCAAGTCTTACTCTGCATCGTACTACCACGATTGTAGCTTTTGCTACTTCGATTAAATGTTTTAGAGATCGGAAGCACTCCATCGCCCTAACCTCCTCACGCTTGACGCTGTCATGTGCTTGCTTGAAGTCTATAAACAGTACTTGAATATTGATGTTAAACTACCATGATTTTTCCAAAATTCTTCTTAAAGTGGAAAAATGGTTCGTAGTTGACTTACCTAGTCGAAAGCCACATTGATAACTACCTATTATGCCGTCTGCGATGGGTAGAAGTTTTTTGTCTGAGTCCATATTTGCTCCACGGTACGTTCTAACATCTATTATGCTAGAGCTGTACCTTGTATTAATCAGGGGCCGTATTTGGTTTCTCGAGTCGACATTGTCATCTGTTGATAAATAAAAATTGGCATTTGGCGACACGATATCGTCTCTTTACGTGTCGATAAAAGCGTTTGACCATTATTAAAAAGCTCAATTTATGCATGCAATAAACTTTTAACAATTTCTATTTTAATTAAATATACGTGATTTGCTGCCTTGGGGTAATACCACCCAATTTGATGGTTGTATGGCTGCGCTTAGCTGTCGATTTGGTCGTGAAACCAAATATGAAACTTAAGGAAAATCGAGAAGCTTTTTTTGTCGAGTCGATCCATCGACTCGAGAAACCAAATACGGCCCCAGTATATGCTCCATAGCATTGACCGTCTCATCATTGGGAGATTTCATAACAGCTCCGACACTCAGGATGTATAGTCCTTTCCAGGGTTGGGTAATAGATTCGTTCCTGCCCTACTTTTGCGTTGGCGTCTCCTATAATTACTTTTACATCATACCTGGGACATTTTCTGAGATTTCTCTCAAGGTTTTCGTAGAAGGGCTCCTTTCCTTATCAGACTTATCTTCGGTTGCAGCATGTATATTAATGAGGCGGTAATTGTGGAATTTGCCTTTAATTCGTATCTTGCACACTCTTTCGCCCTATGCTTCGAATCCTGTTATAGCATGTTTTAAGCTTTTTCTTACGATATAAATGCCGTACCTAGGGTCTCTTTCATCACGGAAGCCACTGACAAGTAAAGCACCGGATATGTGTGGAGCGACCTTTAACCGGCTAATAGTAGAGCACCAAAGTTCCGCCTAACTCGTGTCTTTACTTAGCGGACGGTACTCTTCCTTGTTCCTCTGATAGTCTGGTACTGCCGGTGTCACAACCTATGTCCGCTGGTTAGAGGGATTCACTTGTTTCAGGAAGCATAAGATTTCGACAAGGCTGTCCTCCGCTAAGATAGGCAGTTGCCTGTCTTGATGCTATTGAGGATATCAACTTTACGGAATCGAAGTCCCGTTACAAATTTTGTTTGTTTTAATTTTTGTTACAGTGGGCTTCATGCAAATTTCTTCTCTTTGGTGTGAACTCCTACAATAACCAGGAGTTCAAACGCAAGATCCTTTACCTGCTCCTTCGTCACCCTCCAGACTCTTACTAATCGATCCTGTCATCTAGTCCTTCCTTCGAACCAAGCTTACTATTATACTAGAAGTAGCAAAAGGTAACTCCTAAGCATGAACTTTCACGATTCCAATTTAATTAATCTCCATTAATGATAACATTAAAAAAATTTCTCCTCATCTTGACTTGGTTTGCTAAAAATCATCTTTCTGCAAAAGTAGTTTCCCCATTGGTCTATTAAACTCACTTTATTTCTACAAAAGTCCCGATGACCATTTCTTCAAGTAATTAATAAAGTAAATGAAGCATCAAAGCACCACATTCACAAAAACCAAAAAAAAAAACCTCATCTCTTTAATTACATTGACTTTCCTCATATATCACAACATAATTCCGTTAATTGTGACTGGATAGCGTAACGTCTTTTGCTGAACGAACATATTAAAATGGAAGAAAGATATCTTCTAAACTGTTAATCTCTTTTCTTTTCACTTACAAATTATAAAATAAAAAGAAAAACGAAACAAATCTTGAGGATTATGCAACTTATGGTCAATGCACATCGCGTATAACTGCATTCAAGTTCACTTTATGATGGAGAGATGAAATCCAATATCAAACGAACACGAGTGCAGCATGACCGGACAGGTTACACAATCTCAGGTTTTTCTTCCGTTTTTCTTTATCTTATGTAGTTTTTTTTCAGTCATCTTTCTTTAAGAGATATTTAATACTTGAGAAGATGTTCTAAGATTGGTGTTATATGGAGGAAAGTTGCTGTTTAGAATTATTAAAAAAATTTAAAAAAAAAATCAATTTTTAAATCAGACACTTTTATATATAAAATTAATCCTTAGGCAAAATTCATGAATGTTTTATGCACACTAAATATAAATAAATATATAAATAATTTATAAAAGTACTTAAAGCATCATTCTACTACTTAATTCTAGGTTCTAATCAAGAGAGGGCAGAAAATAAATAAAACTTAATCCTAAAGTAGTCTACTTAAGACAAGGAATAGCGTTAGAGAGCGTTAAAGTTCCGAAAACAGCCAACCAAACCTAAGATGGCAAGTAAAACATCTTAAGATTCCCAAAAAATTAATTAAATTTCTACATTCACAGAAGAAACCTTAAAACTATATGTTATCTAGTTTTTAATGGTAAAAAATTCTCAATGGACAATCGCACGTCCTGAATATCCTTTGCAGTCACTAAATTTATCCAGATTAGATTTGTGCTCTGTTTGCAATTTAATGACTAAGGTACAAATCTAGAAAAATGAAGAAAATTGATAAAATAAAATTTAAATTAAAAAAAAAACAAAACTTACAAAGGCAACAGATATTGCCAAAAGCAGCGCTAATAGGCCGGATACAAAAAAGAAATTCCTACATGTCTCTTGATCATGCCGGACACCGTCCAGCTCCCCTGGCATTATTACAGTATATTCTATATTCTCCTTAAACTTAGTAAAATCTGTAGCATTTCTATCGATCGTTGTACGACGCCTTCTGCCATGTCCTGAAGGCTCAAATAAATCCATACAAAAATCTGGCTGACAATCAGCTGGATCCATGCAAGCCTTGATTTGAGAGTGGATCCATAGGGTTGCTCTTTCCTTCATAGAACTCAAAAGAAAAGCTTCAAAATCTAGGAATACCTCGTTAGGTCGATCACGATAACGTGCTGGCTGATGAGGAATAATCGACGCGAAATCCCTATTTCTACATCCCTCATGCACTAAGGATACAGCTCCAGCTGCATGTGGATCATCTGGATCTGGTGAGACTGTTACTTCCATAAGCTTAACATATTTCCAAACACTAAGAGCACTGATCCTGGCGCGGAGTTGAAGTTTTGTACCAATAGGGACTGCTTGATCAACTGGTAGCTCACTACTATTAGGCAACTGTGAAATTCCAGGTGGATCCTTGGTGCTAAGAGGTGAATTGGTGCCACTTATTCTGGCAATTGGTGGAGCCTCCTTGTACAGAGCAACTTCATATTCTAAACGTCCAGGAGTTTCTTCAACAACACCAGATACTCGAGCACCATGTGGACTGCAAAAAAAGTAAATAAATAATCGTTTTTATTACAATGAACTGATCTGAAACCAGTATGAAGAATTTGAGTGGTTTACACACCACCTGCCTAGGCATGAACTAGTTTTTCTTGCACCCATTTTTCTTCTTCATCACCTGAAATTCGTAACAGTAACACACCGATAAATACTTACAAACTTCCAGCAAATCCCGCTGCCTTATTCTCAATGATCGTGGGCTCCGGTGGCTTACACATAATAATCAACTCCTGATCGCTTTGCATAACTACACCCGGGAATTGTGGGAACCAAATCCGAACATGGACAAACCCCTAAGAGCAAACAAACACACCAAAAACAATTCAAGATCTTAGTTTACAAAAAAAAAAGAAAAAAAAAATATAAAGGTACACTAAGAAAAACGATCTCCGCTAGTCGTCGACGGTAGTGAGCGCCGCTACACTTACATTTCTTTTGAGTACTCCACACTTAGTGAAGTCGTTAATCTTCAAATCAAAGCTAAGTTCTGTGGGATCGTTATGGTCCCGCTTAATCATGCAGTGACGATCAGTTTCTGGATTAACGCTGCGATCATCCGCGAACAGTGGTGATCCCTTAAATCCCGCTGGTCTTTTCAGTCTAGCTGTGATCATGTCAGCAACATTAGAGCCTTGCGATGAAAATGAACACTGGATGTCACCAACTGTTTTGTTGTGTTTTGCGTTTTGTGCGCGCACGTTCAGGTACAACAGCAACCACAAAAAGAAGTATGTAGAGAATAGAGAAGGAAACAGTTAATTTTTAAGGTGTGCAAGCTGCCGTAAAAATTCCACTTACCGTCATAGTCTTGCGCTTTACTGCCAGTGATGATCACCTGAAAAAGATGAAAAATATTTATTTTTTGTTGTTATTGTTAGCTTAGTAGGTGCGTGTGAAAACTTAAAGAGTTTTATAGAGGAGTTAGAGGTTGTGATCTTGTTAGTTTTAGGAGATTTGTGAGTAATAATTGTTCTCAGGTGCATAAGGGTAAGTGCACTACGCATCGTAGATGAGAGAGTAGATCATAAGCGCATATAATCGCTTATAGAATTCTAAATGGGTTTTAAATGGGCCTGTGAATAACGTAGCTCGGTTTTTCTGCCAGAGGAAAGCGAGCTGCATTATACACACGCCTATTAAAACCATTCAGAGTTCTATATGCGAATATGCGGGCTTATGCTCTACTCTATTATATACGCTGCCTGGTGCACTTACCCTAATAGGCCCAATGAGATAAGATATAATATGGAGAAAGAGATACATCAGCGAGATCTATGAAATTTTTGACGACCCAGAACTAAGACTAACACTAGAGAAACAAGCGAGCTAGTCGTCATTGTTATTTAACCGCTTGAAGAAACCAAAATAATCGAGTCGTACAGTCCTGCACAGTCGTACAGTCCTGCAAACAACATTCTGATGCCCAACACATGGCCGAGGACAATTTTTTTTTGTCACGGCCGGTGTTCGCCAGTTGTAAAACCCTGTATCTACTAGATACAAATAGGTTTACTAAAAAGAAGTTTTTCGTCCTTCCGAACACCCAGGCGGTAAGCAGTGCAACAAAGTCCCGTGGTACTAGTCCAATAAGTCCGTGGTACTAGTCCAATTTGGCTTGCCATGATTGCCTGAACACCTCGATGATATTCACCCTTGTTTGTGTCTGGGCCTGTTCGGATCATCAGGCCTTCGAAGCCGGAAAAGACGAAGATGAGCTCTGGCACTTTCACGCACGGAAGGCGCTTAGTCTGTATGTGGCCATCCATTTCCGGCGCGGTCCGCTTCAACGCTGCTAACCATACTAGTGCTGCGTATAGTAGGACTGAGCTAACGACTCCTGCCATCAAGAAGCGACGACTAGGTCTAGGACCCCAAACAGTACCTCAGCAAATTTGGCAAGTGCTGCACAAACATCAGACGCTTTAACGTCATGTCATCCAAGGTGTGCTTTTAAATTTAGACTCCGGTCAATCACCACTTCCCAGGGCAGCCTATAGCTGAATGATCCGTTCCCCTACTAGTTTTCTCGGTTAGCTGATCAGCGCAGCTTATGTCTTGTGCCCCACAAGCGTCAGACCAGTGCTTCCCAGACCAGTGCTTTCTTCTCCCAGATCGCTTCGGTTACGTCCAATTCGATCTTATCGAGGTAGCACCCTACAACCGCTATCGCGATATCGTCCGCGAACCCGATCGCAACTGCTACTTTTCGTCTTCAACGTGTTATTATAAAATGTGGGGTCAGGACGGTTCCTTGCGGAACACTTTATGTTGTCCTGCCCACCTTCGACCCATTTTCCAGTTCACAATGACCTAGCTCGGAGGTAGACGATTACTTCTCGCACTAGGTACTTTGGTGCTCCTAGTTTCGCCTCGACTATTTTGCTTCACCTCACCAAGTTGAAAGAAAGCATTTTTAATATTAAGAGTTATCTAGACCAGCGGTTGGCAACCTTTCATATTCATGTACGAAACACTACATAAGGAATATACGATCCCGCCCGCCGCCGACACGGTTCTCTTGAACCTTGATATAAAGACTCCCCACTCAGTCATTCACATATAGGCCGTCGGCAGGCCGCGGCCTAAAAGTTTTTCGCCATGAGGCCAAGTATCACCACACACTCACTGGCCGCTAACTGAATGGAGCCTGCAGTCCAGGAAAACTGACAAAAACCCTTATGTCTGTGCGTATTTAGGGTCAGTCCGGGCCTGAAGAATTGACCTTCTATTCAGTCTGAAGTTTTCATTGGGGCCATGAAAATGTTCTCACTGGAATTACCAACCTGCCACGCTAAACTGCCGTCTTTGCCTGTATGTATGTAGGGAAACATGAGGTCACCCGCAGTCCAAGGCCTGTCAAGCGGATGCCTCAAGGCCCCATCCTTCAGTCAGACTGAGTAATGCGGAGATTTTTATTCACGGAGTTGGGACAATAGACGTAAAATAGGTTGCAGGGCTGCAAAGTTGCTCCCCCAAGGGAAAGAGGAGACGACATCTGATTAGTAGACTAAGTCCAGATAGACAAAATATCAAGTGCAGATCAAGTGTTACGGAAGATATTGACTGCCAAAACCCGCTTCCTCGCCGAAATACATTACGATACGTTACCTTAAACTCTTATAAATGTTCCACTTTTGCCTTGAAGCTTCAGCTTAACAGATTATATCGCAATAACTTTCACACGCACATAACAAACGAAAAAACTATATTTTTCATACCTTAGATATTACCCAAGAAAACCCCCCAAAAAAAAATCTCTCCCACAAAAAACCGAAATCTAAAAATCTGTAACATGTTCCAGTCCAATACTTTCACATAAAAACATTTTAATAAACAAAAATCACACCATCGCTTCACCTGCACTAAATATTTCACAGTTTTTCCTCCAAAAACTCTTCTTCCATTACACCTGTGAGAATCCACCTTTTTTTGCATAAATCTTTACGGATAAATCACCTAAGAAATGAGTATCGACATCACACTGGGAGCCACCGCGCACCAGCTACCACCACCTATCGACCGACAATCAAAGGTTGAGCACGTTTTTCACTTTTTCCTCTGACGACACGACTGGATACCCACCCAGCGCAGCATCAATCCCTCCCGGCATTCATTTCTAGAAGAAAGGTGAAAACTAGTCGCGATACCTTATATTACAGAAACTGGTCCAGGTGTAGTAGAGGAATATTATGGCTAGATTATACGAATACGTACGTTCGATTATAGCGGAAAATTGATTGATCATTGAATTGATACGTGTAAGAGTAACTTCCAATAACGGTCGACTAGTCACTTGTTACATAATGCCAAAGTCAAGGTAGTAGAAAATTCGCTAATGATGATAGAAGAAAAGTTGTCATAAGCTAGATATGCCGGTCTGATTCTTAAGCCCATTCAAGAGAGATTCGCCTCCGTTATAAAACTCTTTTTTTTCCGTAGTACTTGCTTCAGTAATAAACACACCTGAGCAGAATGGGCTTGGGAACAAAAGCCTGAACATATCTTCGTTTAACTGCGACGTAATTTACCTGTCCAAATATTTGAGAAATGCAGGTATTATGGTTGTTGCAGTTGTGTGGTTTTTATTTTTCTGCTTAATAACGAAAAAAAAAACTTTGAATCATTAATGATAGTTCGCCCGTAACACAGAACACCATTGGCGATCTAACGGTGCTCTGTGCAAGTGATGTGCATCCATCCGCTTGACTTTGACTTCGATTACCTGAAGATTAAGAAGTGAATATAGGTATGAGATAATGGTAACAACCTTGTGTTCCTTTTTTTGTGTGTTGCTCTTGCACATTGCAGAATGCCCACGCTCTATGCATAACACCCATAACAGTGGCATAAGATAACTTTCTTTGCTGATGAAATTCCCATCCCCAATTTCTGCATGCTAGACAGGTAATTACTGTTGTTAACTTCATTGGACGGTGTATGATATGCAAATTAGCTCGCCACTTAGCGCATTGTTAACCACTGTTGTTAGAGGGCTTTTCGCGAACTGCCTGGCTACGTAACTACAGTTTCGCTAATTCTCTCTTAAGGAAAAAAAAATTATATATTGTAAAGGTAAGGTTACTGGAGCAATAGTGTATCAGGTGTGTAATATTAAATTGGATTAAATTTGAATTTTTTTCTGCTCGTATTTGCCTAGGAGTAGATTGTCGGTACACTTTTCAGCCGTGAAACGAGTTCAAGTTGTTGGTAATCTGGTTTATAGGTGCATATTATTAGCTGGAGTAGATTCGAATTTTTCTTTGATGTAATTTGGTCGATAATTTGATAGTAGATGACTGTATGCATTGATGTAGAGTGTGATTGGCCTCAATCAAAGTTAATACTACATACTCCGATATTCTTGGGAGATTCGAAAGCCAGGTAACAACGCCTGATGGGAACCATTCATTAAACCTTTCACATCAAGATGGAAAGGTCAGCAACACAAAATTCTCAAAAAAAACAAGGATTATTTTTGAATTGTTGATACCTTGGTAGAGCCCGCGCTATAAAAGAAGGGAAATGAGCGCGCATGTGCCACTATTCCACAGAATATACATAAGACGGTTATTTGAGCTTTTAAACAAACAGGGTGACGTAGCTCGCTTGTAGGGATTTGGAGATACTCATGGATTTTGAGATTCCCTTCTTTTATGGCGCAGGCTCTATCATGGGATATGCTAGAAAAAAGGTTGAAATTGAAATTGCGCTTTATTTAAATTTTTAAACTAATTTCTCGCTAATACAGAATCTTTTATTCTCTAGGAGAATGTACAGACGCCCCAGGCTTTTTACCTGACTCCTGTTTAGAGCCATATGGGTGTATTAAAGAACGTCAAAGCTATTTTTAGGCTAGAAGTTTTCCCATACCTTTCTAGTGGGTGCGTGGCATCAAAACTTCAATTTCGATGTAATGTAGTCAAATAGCCCAAAACTAAGGAGCGCAGTATATAGTATAAATAAAGCACGAGGCGCATATGCATGCCTGTTCCGCATATGGAAATCAACGGAGATCTCAACTAACACCAAATTGCGGCTGTTCAACTCCAACGTTAAGGCAGTACTTTTGTATGGTTGCGAAACATGGAAAGTCACCCAATTCATCACAGGGCGCCTACAAGTCTCCATCAACTGCGTCGTATCCTAAAAATCCGCTGGCAGGATAGAATTTAAAACGAAGAACTATGGCGCCGTGCCGGCCAAGAAAGGATAGATGACCAAATCAGACGAAGGAAATGGAATTGGGTTGGCCACACCTTGCGACGCGAAAACGAAAATCTAGCCAAACAGGCCCTCGACTGGAATCCGCAAGGATCCCGTCGAGTCGGAAGACCTAGAACAACATGGAGGAGAACCCTACTAGCAGAAGCCGCAACAACTGGGAGATCCTGATCGGAGCTGAGAGCTGTCGCGCAAAACAGAGTCCGCTGGAGGGCAACTGTTTCCGCCCTATGTCCCATGAGGGATTAAAGGAGCGCAATGAATGAATGAAAATGAATGAATGCAGTATATTGTTGTGTCCATACGACTTCATCACCCAGTAGCTCACTTCTGGTAATCTGAGAGCCAAGCAAGCTGTCTGCCGAATGATGCATAATCAGGTCGCAACAGATCTATAATTACTTTCAATGCTTCCGGTGGAGGTTGCACTCAGAGCTCTCGTTACAACGAAACATGCCATTCTTTGAACCTTGCTTTATCGGAAATTGTTGCAGTCGGGCTTCATGACCAACCCGTTTGTTAGCGCTGAGTCACTGCTGCATAGAGCCAGCCAGCGTATGTGTTCCCTTTCTTCGGTGGCGCTTTGGATCCAAAATACGATTTAAGTACTTAGCTGATCGAGATACAATGGTTCAGGGCGCCGCCATTACTTTGTTCTCTCTCTTGATGAATAGCCTCCCTGCGGTG
Source organism: Thereva unica (assembly GCA_949987705.1). Taxonomy (NCBI): domain Eukaryota; kingdom Metazoa; phylum Arthropoda; class Insecta; order Diptera; family Therevidae; genus Thereva; species Thereva unica. The sequence goes on from OX465285.1 coordinate 8,745,128, forward strand.
TGCCAAAGCACGTCTTCCTTACCACTCTGCTGTTGCTGATTGTAGTATTCAGCCTCATGGAAGATCCATTGACTAACACCATTCTAGGTGCTGAATTTCGCCAGCGCTATTTGGATAGGTGCTGACGTTGCTGCGTTGCGGGCAGTGCCGTGTCAACCGATCTCACCTTGCAATATGCATACTGGGGTGGAGACATATGTACATATGTACATGTCATACATTAACAAACGATCAAGGATCAACAATGCCATGAATCTTCTTAAGCATGCCTCGTGCTTTATACATAAAGAAATTGTTCAATGCCCAATGTACCTTTGTCATGATGATGATTTGACAGGCTGCTTCCCATGATATCCTTGAATCTGTCCATGCAACCTTTTGTCCATATCTGGGACCATTTCATTGTAGCTCGGAAAGTAGGTATTCAGCAGACCAAATTTCAGGCATTAAACGCTTAGTTAACAATTTTCAATATGTGGCCATTCCATCGCTGACCTTCAGTTAATATCCAGACTGTTCACTGAATCAGTGGAGAGATAGTGCAGGTTTTATCGGGGATACAATGCCTTGTTTTCGAATTCAATATGACTTTTACGAACCCAGAGTGAGTTCGATATCAATGTTAACTAAAGCGGACTTATGAAGTCGGCTGGAGGGATTGAGGAAAGGATCCGGTAGTACAATTGCGTACTGAAGGACTCCAACAGAGATAGTGTTAGATTCGACGTCATCCAATACTACTTGTACAACGTAGTCCGCGCACAAAATAATGAAGCTTGTGTTCACGGCTCTATTCCTGTGGGATTAAAAAGTAATCCACGGTAGTTAATAAATGTTTTCTTACCCTATATAACGCGGTGAATGTTGCAAAAAAATGTGTCCCTAGCATTGAATGAGAATACCAAAGCCATCACTTGGTTTCATCCTACCAGCTCCTTTTCAATAATACCGTAATAGAACAGTGATCTTCTTGAATGATCGACCAGGAGCCCGGTTCCCCGCTGTACGATGCCAAAAGAGCGTTGTCTTTGTTGGCATTTACCATATTAACTCCCAACAAGTTAGCAAGCAGCTCTCTACTTATGCTGTTCATTAAAGATCGCTACATGTATCTCAGCTCCAAGCCCTGATCGAACGAATAGATATTACTACTCTTATCTAGTGACTTTCCCCAAAAGCCGATCCCATCTCGATTCATCATGCAACTCTGCTGCTTAGCCTGAGGTCGTAAGAATCTTTTATCAAAACTGCAGTGGTGATTGAGTTTGGTTCTCCACTAAATAATCCCTTTATTGACTCTAAATTCTGTCGTTTCAATGGCCTTCACTGAAGCATGGTTAACCAATATACCCGTACCGTATTTTTTTGGTTTAAATTAATGGCTGCAATTAGTAGAAAATGTTGGTAAGATCTCATGTCGATATAATGAAGTATAATCGGTAATATGTCAAAAACCGCAAATGATCTCTAAAGTAATCAGCAGCCAATATCGAAGCCTCATTAACAGGTATCACTATAATAATTTCTTGACCTGTTTTATAAACGTCTGCCTAGTTCCAACAATATCTACAACCGAAGACCTCCTCTTATTGCAAATTTCCCAATGAACCAATTACATATAACTGATCTCGAAATGATCGGAAAATTTTGCGATCGATCTTATTACATTGTCAGGTGTCAACCAGATACCACCGTCATCGTCCACTGATAATAACAGCAATTTCACAGCTTTTGATAAATAAATCCTCTCGGACATGATCCAATAATTGCCATCGACCATCATCATCATCATCACTAGCAGATCGTTCATGACATGCTGTATATACCCGCCCCATTATTGTCAAAGAAGAGTTACTTATGAGTTCGTGCTGCTGTTCTTTGGTTCCAGTCCATTAAGCACGATTCAAAACACAGCCTGGCTATTTGGCCGAGTTATCTCGAAACACAGAACTGATTAAGTTGCTACAGAATTTCTTAATTTAATTGACCTACAAAAAAAACACAGAGAGGACCAGATCAGAACGGATCGCAGGTACTACTTTAATGCAAGGTAAGAAAACAGAAGAAAAATTCTTTTGTGGAAATCAATAGAATGGTCGAACATTGTTTTCACGGTCAACTGGTTATCATATCGCAAAACGAGTTGTCCACGTCCGGTATCCAGTTAGGCTGGGTCAACGGGGATGTCATTCCCGCGCGCCAGCAAGTAGGGCTTCCAAACCATGCTGGTTGTAATCAGGTCGAAAACTACAATGTTCTTAACATTATACTATAGGGACCAAAAGCTGGCGATGAAGACGACGACAACGAAGACGACGGTGTTTGTCGGTATATATCTGTTGAGACAATTTGCGCACCTTCGAATGTTGTTGTTTTTCAAGCATAAAAATGGGTCTGGGTGACCCAGTTACAGAGCCACCAGAGTAAGGTACTATACTACGCTTAACAGTTGGAAATTTCGTTGGTTTTTTCTGTTCTGGTAGCGCAAGCTCAACTCGGCAAATTACATAATGAGCTAGAAATTGTCGTGTGTCTTCTAGAACACATAAAAAAAAGTGCTAGAGGAGCATGAGAGCTGCATGGTATGACATACTGACAACATAACGTAAATGAATGCAGACAGGTGAGATTTAGCTGCTATTAGGAATATCACCCAGGTGGAAAATTTACTTTTCTTAGTTCTTTAAAGGCATAAAATATTTATAGATAAGTAAAAGATAAATGCATGGAAAAAAAGAAGAGATTAACATTTCTTAGTATAGGAGAGATTATGAACACTTACCGTTGCCAGAAGAACAAGTGTCGATAAAATCCTATGATTCCAAATTATTTTGCTTTGATTCACCATTTTTTATTATGTTTTTATTTTTGTGTGCTTTTTTGTTTTATATGCACTAAGACTGTTTTAATTACTTTATAATCTTTAAGTCTTAATCGCGAATCACTCGAATTGTTTCTTCATAACTGTCGCACATTTTTGTATAACAGTTCACTTTTTGATACTTTGTCGTTAACAATTCAAAAGTTGAGTTATGTTGAAATGTGGCAATCTTTAATATGATATAAGCTTCAGATTAGGTACAATGACACTCCTTCAATTAAAATCTGAAATACAAAAAAGATACTGTTGAGTAAAAACTACAGACTTTTCTTATCAGATAATGCTTATTTCATAATTTTACTCCATTCTATATGTACCAAAATATCCATCCAAAAAAACTCGTCCATACATTTGGTTTTACCACACCAATAACGAAGTTAGTCCAATTATACGCACGTTACTTTAAGTAGTCTAACAATTTCTTTTTATTAACCTCCTTTAATCTTAAGACAAGAAAGTTGCAATTTAGTCATAGTTATTTAGCAGAAGCTTGAAGATTTGCACAATTCATTCGTTCTGGAATGAACGTGTCAATTAAATCTAAAGCAGTAACTGTTAACAAATTGTTAATTGATTCATTGTCGATAAATTTAACGTGATTAATGCTATTGGGATATATCCGGTAGGTTTCAGGGAGAAGGAGGACATTCTTAAGATAATAGGAATTAAAGAACTAGAGAAGACGGAGCTCTTGTTGTAGACGTTGATCTAGGAAAGTAGTTTTTTTTTATTTGTTTCTTTGTAATTAAGCTACTAAAATGGAAATAATGTAGAGTGTGATTTCGGATCATGTATTTTATTAGTAATAGGGTTTTTTATTTCATTTTAGGAACAAGACAGACATTAGATACAATGTATGAATATGTTTGAGGAAAATTGTAATACATTGGACATTGGACAATTGATTGCCCACGACAGAATCAATTGACTACATATTGCAGTAGAATTATGAGATATCTATCTGGAGCATACAAAATTGCACGAAATTTATCAACGAATAAGAAATATGTGAATAAATGACGTGTTAGAAGATATGAACTATTGCAATAAACTAGCAAAACATAGAGGCAACTGGAAGCAGAAATTTCAAGAGTTGGACCTCTTCCGTTCAACTTAAACAAGGTTTGTAGTGCCATTTATGTAAAAGAACACTCTTTATTCGTTTTAATATCACGAGTTGATTCTAATCACTAATCAATACCATTTCTTTTAATTTTTTCGGTGACAGAGGGAAGTCTCCTTTCTATATAAGAGAAAAATTGTGCATTATTGATGATGCAGTATTTTCCAGTCATATTTGCGAAAAATTCCAACGTTCACAATGTAAATTGGCTGAATTCTCGGCTGACAATTTCTGGCAGTTTATAATAATCTGAACCAAAGTTTAGATCTTCCTGCGTGAAACACTCTAACTGCCTCCTAGAAAGGATAGGAATTTACGAGGTCTTTTGACTTGTGGCTTTTTATCACGTCTGAATTGGCCGTGCTCTATGTGATCAAATGTGAGGCATGCGCTATCTTAGTTTTAAGGTGCGGTTCACAGGTCCTCGCAGTACCATGCTGCTCTTTTATTACATTGTCCAATTAACTAAAACACATCGAATAGAACTTAGTAACCACTTGTAACGCAACTTGCAATTTGGCAGATCTAAACTCAGGAATCATCTTTTGTACAGGGTGTGTCATCTAGACCTTCGGTACTCTAAAATAACTCTGACTTTTTTAGCCGATTTCGACAAATGTACCCAATTCTCAAACTTCATTCAGTATCATTATAAGTGTGAGTCAATTCACACCAAAAGAGCGCACTAAAGTTGTGTGCCTTTATATTGAAAACAATAATGGTTCAATTGTAGAAACTGTGAGAGCATATCGTATAAAATATGGGAGAAATTCAGTGTCTTCAAACAACACAATTGATAGTGTGGTTAAGAATTTGAGTACGGGTTTGAAGCCACTCGCGAGTGTTTCATTTAACCGCGTCCACGATGCTCCAATGTAATTGTTGGTGCGGTAAGAGAGAATGCTGCCGATAATCCAAATGTGTCCCATCGTCGCCGATCTCCAGAATTAACAGTGAGTGTGTTAGCGCACTTTGTGTGTCCGAAAATGCTTAAAAAAGGTATAACAAACCTGTTAACAAGAGGCGTTCCTTGCTACACCACAGCCGCTGCGATTAAGTAAGTTCGCGAAACACATTTGGTGATTTGGAGTGACCTCCGATGTTATGAAGGATGCCCGAAAAAGAGCTGATAAATGGTAGAGAATATCCTAAATAAATTTTGCTCATTTGTCAAAATTGGTTAAAAAATGACAGAGTTATTCAATGTTGAAATACCGAAGGTCTAGATGGCGGACCCCATACTACCAGCAGAAACTAGCAGCCAGCTTAGTTCAAGGGTTCTATTAGGTTTGAGGTATTGGGGAGTCAGTACGATATTGGATCCTGCCTTTGAGCTCTGTGGTGTTGAAGATGTTCGTGAATACTGACTGCAAAAGAGCTGAGTTGTTTTATTTGGGAACGAACTTCTAGTCTTTATCGTGCGCGGTATTCGTGCAATAGTAGTAAAGTTATTTTCTAAAAGCTATTTTTTGTAGAAGGGATAATCTTCTCTTCAAAAGTCAAGCGAACATTGAACTTTTGATAAAACTTCGAATGGAGTAATAATACGATCACTGACGCATTAAAGAAATATTACTGAGATCATTCTTCAATCCTGGCGTAAATTTTTGAATGTATAAAGTGGTTCAAGGGAAGAAGGAAGGAGCTGAAAAATGATCATCTTTTAGGAAGACTCTCAACCTCAACCAATGAAGGCATATTCGTTAAATTTCAAGAAATGCTAGATGAGAGGATCAACAATTTTTTATAAGCAGAAGTTTGAATATTGTTTATGGATCGCGTTATGCGATTTTAATGGACTTTCAAAGCTTTCAAAAAGATGAGTGCCAAAATTGGTGTACCAGAATATATGATCGAAAGAGCATAGTTTAGATATAGATCTACGAGCACGTTCCAGAGTCCAAGGTGAAATTGAAAGAAGAGTTTTCAAGTGCTTAAAGTGGGGATTCCACTTAGCTGACTCCCAGCGCTGGTTATACTGCTGGTGAATTGTAACCAGGAAACCAACCAGCCTCAATCAGCTGGAAGGTTTAAATTTGCAAAGCTCAAGTCCCCTTGATTTTTTTAAATAGCTACGAAGCTTGGAGTCTTAACTAATAGCGAGATTTTATGGTCAAGGTCAAACATTGAACATTTTGGGGAAAATCTTACTAATATTATAAACGTGAATGTTTGTATGTAGGTTTGTTACTCTTTCACGCAAAAACTACTGAATGGATTTTAATGAAACTTTACAATAATATAGCTCATATATCAGAATAACATATAGGCTATAATTTATAAAAAAATTCAAAATGGCCGTGCCAATATGGCCGACGAATTTGCCAATTGTGTTCCGATTCCAATGAAAATCGAAATCTGGGGGATTTTAAGGTTGCAAATAACGAATTTATGATCAAAACTTATAAATTCAAAATGGCCGTGCCAATATGGCCGACGAATTTGCCAATTGTGTTCCGATTCCAATGAAAATCGAAATCTGGGGGATTTTAAGGTTGCAAATAACGAATTTATGATCAAAACTTATAAATTCAAAATGGCCGTGCCAATATGGCCGACGAATTTGCCAATTGTGTTCCGATTCCAATGAAAATCGAAATCTGGGGGATTTTAAGGTTGCAAATAACGAATTTATGATCAAAACTTATAAATTCAAAATGGCCGTGCCAATATGGCCGACGAATTTGCCAATTGTGTTCCGATTCCAATGAAAATCGAAATCTGGGGGATTTTAAGGTTGCAAATAACGAATTTATGATCAAAACTTATAAATTCAAAATGGCGGACGAATTTTTCCAATTGTATTCCGATTCCAATGAAAGTGAATATCTAGGGGTTTTTAAGGTTGCAAATAACGAATTTATGATCAAAACTTATAAATTCAAAATGGCGGACGAATTTTTCCAATTGTATTCCGATTCCAATGAAAGTGAATATCTAGGGGTTTTTAAGGTTGCAAATAACGAATTTATGATCAAAACTTATAAATTCAAAATGGCCGCGCCAATATGGCCGACGAATTTTTCCAATTGTATTCCGATTGCAATGAAAATCGGTATCTGGGGGCTTTTAGGGCAAACAACGAATTTATGATCAAAGCTTATAAATTCAAAATTGCGGGTCCAATATGACGCACGAATTTTCCCAAGCCACATTCTGAAATGTAGTAAATTTCTAAAATTCCCTCTAACCAGTATAGAAACAGTAAAAACGGTAGAAAGAGTCGAAGTTTGCAAATTTGTGCGCCCCTACATTGTCATCACGAGGTTAAACGATGTCATCTATCGCTTCCAAAAAGTTCGATCGGAAAAAACGGGACCTGGAGGAAGCTGTGTTCGGGACGAATACTGAGTAAGAAGGGAGCAGTGTAACGGCTAACCGAAAAGAGAAAGTTAAAATTCCAATTCACCGAAAAGTTATATGTTTAGATGCATCTACTTAAATACATAACGCTGTTCTAATTGAATCACCGATAAGATTGGGAAGAGGCAATTTTTTCCAGATTTATTGTTTTTTCATTATACTTTTTTTCCTACCGCGTACAACGCACACATAATTTTTTTTCCGATAGGTGGTGCTCAACCTCGAATTTTAATAAATTTGAAGCATATTTTTTATAGGTAACTCTAAATTCTTTTATGTACCCATAACCATGCTTCATTATAACCATTTCCTATCCCGGAGTATGCCCACATAATTTTTTTTTATTAAAAGGCGTTGCAACCCACGCGGGTTTTTGCTAGTATGAAGATATAACAGGGTTGGCTATACTTTGAAGAAATGCGTCGTCATTGCTGTAGGTGCACTGGATTGCCCACAAGGAGCACAAGGTATGGGTGAGATCCAAAATGCATCACTGCGGTATCACTGCAAAATTCAGCAAGTCTGAGGTCTGAATCTGAATTCTGCAGAGATGCATTTTGGAATTCACTCAGACTGAATGTAGTTGGAAAATAAGGACCATAAGGGAGTGTGCAGAAATTAACAAAACTAAAGTAAAAATATAGCCAGCAACCAAATACTACGGTATGGTCGATCGTCTGTGTTCCTTCACGGAATAATTGAGGATAAAGTTCGAATAGCATTTCTTGTCGTCAGGGCTGCTGAAAAAGCAAAGTGATTTCGAAGTGGAAAATTGTTAGTTTGAATTATGAAGCAAACCCAATTGTATTGTAAAAATTTCACAAGCGTTCTTAACTTGCTTCCAACTCTTTAAAATTCACTAAAATATGAACAATGTCAGTTCTGATATATTTATTGGTCCAACGTCAGTTCTGATATATTTTGAAGATGAAATACTCGTTAAAATATTCAAAATATTCGAAATCCTAAAAATAATTGATCGTAGATTACTGTAAATGTAATATAGAAGTTTTGCAGAAGATTTCTTAACAAACTCATGTTCTCTTTTTTCAAGAAAGATATCAATCTAAAAACAGGGGACTCCTTGATTTAACTTTAAAGATATTGTTTAAATAAAATGTTTACTTGATAGTAAATCATTTAAATCCATTAATATCTAAATTATGAACATTACAATATTTTGTACGACTAATAGTATTGTGTGAAATCAACATTTTCTTCTATGGCTCTGACGAAAAAGTTTAAATATCACGAAAGTAATTTATTTTATTTAAATTAAATGTATAAGTATAAAACCCACCGTTTAATATTTCGTTACATTAAAAATTCACTAATTTTATTAAAATTCACAAATTAACAATATCACAATTCGTTTAAATCAATTTCAATCAGTTTCACAAACTTTACTAAATTTTTAAGTCACTATCATTAATTTATTTATTTTCTAATTCTTTTTTATATAATTAACAATTTTCTTCATTCACTTTGCCCGAAGAACTTTTATTTTACTTTCGTATAAAACTTTTTAACAACCGAACAGATCGACAACCGGCAACTGAATGTGGCTCAATCAAGTCTTCATAACATTCACCTGTGAAAGGAAGGTAAAGAACAAATCCAGATCTCTAAGCAAAAGACTGGATAAAAAGATAATGAAAAGAATAAGAGGACTCCTTTCCGCGATTTTGCCGCATCGTCGGATTCACCATATATATACCGTCATTCCTCAGGAACGGGGAATCAACAACACTTGCCCAGCGCAGCAGCGATAGAAGCAAGAAGATCACATCTGTAGAAAGAGTTCATAATTTTTTTGCTTATAGTACGTCGTACTATGGATAGGAACAATATGTCTTAAGAGCTTTGCTTAAAGTAACACTCCAAAGAAAGGGCAGAAATTTGATTAGAGTAGTCTTAACTTAACAGGTGCATTACACCGGCATTGCCATAGTTCTTTGGCATGGTTAGACAAAACATTTCCTCCTTCCTCTTTTCATCTGCAATGCCAAGGCTAGTGGAAGCAATCTTGCAGGCCAAAGCCGCCCAAGTGCTCCCGATCTTATTGGTTTGGTGGATTGGAAAATTTCTTGCTGCTGCCGAAGATTCTGTATGGCTACTGCTCTATCCGCGGAGGCTTTGGTGCCTGCTGTGTGTTTCCTCGAAATACAAAAATTGTGCTAATGATTTCTTGATGTGATTTCTATTAGGAAATTATAACACGCTGGATTTTCTGGATGGAATCTAAAAACTGTTTCTATCCAGCCGTGCACCCAAGGGATTCTTGTGAAAGTCAGAGAGATCACCTTCGGCTTCGGCAAGCAAGTAAGTAAGCTAGCAAGTAAGCTCACAACAACGGTGGAGTTTTTCTGATTTTCCCATTGAGATTTTTGGGTGTTTTGATTTGTTCTTAGATGGTTGGATGCCTGTGTGTGCTTTTTTTATCCTATTCGCTTGATAGCTAGATAAAATTGGCTACGAACTTAATCGATTGATCGGCTTTAAGAAAGTTAACATTTGTGGTAATGGGATAATTGCAGCCAGTTACAGTTATTGGCGCGAGAGCAAGGTGGTAAGTGTAGGTTTACTTTTGGTTAATATGTTGTGAATGGATGAAAATTCCTTTAGGGAGAAGAAGGCGGATTGGATTGGTTGATGAATGATGATGATGATGATTTTATTAAAGCAAGTAACGATTGTTTAACATGAGGATTAATTGTAATCCATGGTGTTTTGAGATTTACTTTGAAGAAAGATGCTTTATTGTTTAAATTCAAAATCCAATTTTTTTTATGTAAACAAAGTTTAAAATTGGGTTTATTTAATAAAAAAAAGAATGGTGAAAATTTTAGTGGATATAACTAGATAATTAATATAAGACAACAAAAGAAATATGCCAGTATCAAGGCCAGCATGAGAAAAGAAGGAAAATTACAATTAAAAAGCAAGGCTACATTCTCAGGATGCATCTTAACAGCCTCCATGAGTTCGTGGTAACATGCTCGGGACATTGATGGCGTGATTAAGTCGGCTCTACACGATGCAGTGAACCTTTCATGCGAATGTTGGTTTCCAACTATTGAGTCAATACGGACATCAGCCCGAACATGTCCAAATACGAACGTTGGATGCTTGACTTGGACAATCATAATTCGAGCTTTGGCCACACGATGCGTCCTTATCAAGCGTTCAAAGTTGGAGGGTGCTCATATCATCGTATAGACTCGGCTAGATGATCTCGTCCAGAGTGCTCATCAGAGCCAATGCCACCCATTTTTGCATCCTACCCCATATCCTATCTCCCAGTCCCAGAAGAACTATATGTCTGAAGAATCCCAAAATTCATCTATCTAAGATGATGTTTACTTCAAAAAGAGCATTCATGCCAATGGGAAATTTAAAAGGAAAAAGTACCCTAGGCAGTAAGCTTGCAAGTTGGGTTAATACACAATCTGCAGAGGTAGGCTTTGTCGGGGTGGATTCTGGGAGAGCCTCTTATTGCAGGGGATGTACAGGAGACCATACAGTCCGTGGTCGTGGAGAGGTCATCCTAAGTGAAGCTAGAAAACGCAGTGCAGGTATGTAGCCAGGCGTCAAACTGTTCGGAGGAGAAGTCTTCCTTAGAGAAGATTGGCAACGCAGCGCAAGAATGTGTCAAGATGTCCGATGTCTCTTTGCGAGACTTTGGATGAAAGCTGCGAAATATTTTCAAAGCAACGATCACAATTTCCTAAGAATTCAATAAAACAAATATACCTATAACAATGCATTAAATTCGCAGGGGCGGCGCTTCAATTGATGCAAATGGTGCACTCGCTCCGGGCGCAACTGGACAGGGGCGCAATTTTAGAAATTAAGATTTTAAAAAAAATTGAAATAATGTTTCCATGACTTTCATATATTAAAGGTGGATCGCGCGGACGCCAGAAATTCACAAATTTACCAAATGTCTGTCCCTGTGCTTTGAGAAGAGTGGGGAAATTCTTCTTCCCCTTGTGCAGGAACTTATCCGAGATTTTAGCTTCGATATTTTTATAAAATCTCTGCCCTTGTACCCAAACTAACCAAAAAGTGAAGAAACACACACTCAAATTCGCTGAGTGAAAAAAAATTTATACTGCTCTGGAGCGCTTTTGAAAATTCTTTAAAAAGTGCCATATCAACACACACAAAGGAAAAAGTTATACCGACGGTTCTGTATTGTGTACTGCTATTTACTGGGATTGATAAAAACTCCGCTTGAGAGATTTTTTAAAAGAGATAAATATACGAAATGAGAGTCACTAGATCCCTTGTAGTGAGAATCAGTGGATGGGGCGCAATATGACTTACTGCACCGGGCGCAAAAAAATAAAGCGCCCTGTAAATTCGCTACGGGTTTTGAGTACAGCAGCGGTAACTTTATATAAGAGAAAGCTCTAAGCTAAAGAAGCTACAAAATAATTAAAATTTATATTTGACGACCGTTCTTAAAAGTAAATATTGAGTTAATAATTAATTTCTAAACAGAAGATCATAAAGCAATGCTTAATGAGAAAGTCATTGTCCACTAAAACGAACGTTGTATGATATATGAAAATATGAAAATATTTATGGTATTTTTAAAAAAACAATTTCCTTATAGCCTCTTTATGCTCAAAATCTCATGTTTATTAAATAGTTTCTTCATTTTCACAAGTGTTATTATCCATTACCAATTAATGAGTTGCGGATAGCTCAAATATGCATCATTTCCTCTAGCTTTTACCACTGAAGATTCTTAAATGAGTATTTTCCCACTTTTATGCTAAATCAAGCATATAAACTGCAGTAAAAGATGATGAAAATTATCTTCAGAGATAGTACGATACACGTTTGTGCTACTATTTACTTAGTATTTCTGCACGTTCTTAAAATCTCATCATAATTGAACATAATGCATGATGATGTGTTTAATGACTGCGATTTGTTTTATTTATGTTGAAGTTTCGAAGTCGAACGAAGATATCTGGAAAATAATTAAGTCGTAATATTTTATTGCATTGAGTCTATGGTTTCAGCAATTGAACAACTCATACATACGTCTGCAATAAAGAAACATTATTATTTTATGATGTGATTATCGAAAGTGTGAAACGTTTGCAAGGTTGTTGCAGTACTTGGTAGGAAGGTATCTTAAAAATCTGTAATGTAAAAAGAAAAAATACTATATTAATTAGATTTAGTTCGTATAAATAGAAAATAAGCAAATATAAAGCGATTTTAATACTATATACTAAATGACACATTATCAAGACCAACGATTTTAGAAATATTTTAAAAATAACAAGTTGCCGACCTTGAGAAATGCATTTGCCGAAGCAGAGGATTACGTTTTAAAAAAGTTCTAAGCAATTCAGAATTAGTTTGTTGTGTGAAAGTCCAAGTTCTTTAAGGGGACGACTTTGCAGGCATTGCGACCTATTTTAACCGTGTTTAATGAAACCGTAAGAAAGGCATAGCCGCTCAGAGAAGAGCAGAAGACCGTGCTTTAAGTTGCTGCAGGTCCACTTAAAGCAGGCTCATGAAACACGAATATTCTTATGAAACGCATTTTGCTGATATTTCTAAACCTAGCTCAACCTAGAGCAGCTAATTAAACACAACTATTATTTGGTCTATTGTGCCAAACCTTACCTTTTAATATAACCTATAATCGATTTGGGATTCAAATCCCAAATCTCCCTGCGAGGACGGAAACGGCAATGGTGCAGACCCAAACTATCATCCCTGTAGCTTTACAGTCACCCGGCATGTGCATCTAGAATTCATGAATACTGGTAAAAATGAGAAAATAGGTAGGCCTCTTTGCTGAAAGTCGAGTCGTAGTTCGTGACAAGTCGTTTAAGTTGAAGTAAGTGACGTTCCAGTCGAATTGAGACTTTCAGCAAAGGAGCCTAGAGGGGAAATTCTAAGTTGAGTTTAAGCTCTTGTACCCACAGCTACAGGCGTCAGGCGTTGAGTGACCCAGACCTACAGGCGTTTACGAAACTGAAGGATCCGAAAGTGACGGCCGAGCTGTTACACTCGTAATTAGCAAGGAGTCACTATGTCCTTCGGAGAAATCTGGTGGCGTCATAAGTTCCTATTTCTCTTCCATAACTCTTAGGCCTTTCAAAAAAGATCTCTTGGCCCTCGAGCAGAGTGGATAGGCGTCAACTGCTCCACCTGCGGCTGCAGATTGTGAGCCCTCGGGCACTGCGTTCAACATAGATATGGAAGTTTCTGAACCCAACGTAACTAGCACTGTGGGTGATCAGTTACGCAGGTAGCTGAACCGTTGAGGGTGAGACTCGCCTACCAACCCTGGGTCCAAAAGACCCTCTTTTCTTATCCAAAGAGGATATCCACATTTCAGGCGTTCCTTCGCCATCAACGACGCAGGAGAAGCTGGGGACTTTGTCCACCTTTTTTTGGCGGGAGATGATATTACTCTCACACCGGAGGAGGAGGAGGCTGACATAACGGTGATCGAAATCGATCTCGTTGCTCGCAACTACGATGTTGAGAGTAGGCCCGATTAATCTCCATCATAGCAAGACTGCATCTGGCAGTCTCTGCTTACGCCTTTCGAAGGCTGATTTAGATGTCGTCCTGGTACAGGAGCCTTGGATTACCCAGGGCCTTGTTTGCGGAATCAAGACTCCAAAGTACAGGTTTCTGTATTCCAGAAATGGGGAAGGTAAGCCAAGAACCTATTTAATTGTTAATAACAACCTTAACGCTTTTATATTATCTAAATATAGCAGTTCTGATACTGTTGGACAGCAGCAAGAGCGGCAAGGCTACGTGGATTGGACCTGCCTATCTACCATATGAGAGAGATATAAAGAGCTACAGTTTCTTCGATGCGGCAAAGGAAGCGGCTAATTATGGAGCATTGGATGTGATGCAAATGCTCACAGCTCCAAATGCGACCAGCTCAGACACAAATGTAAGAGGTGAGTTGCTTTTTTACCTTTTGCTCCAAAATAATCTCTTGCTATGCAACAGGGGAAATTAATCTACGTTCGTTATAAGGGTAATACAAGAAATCTAGGACATTACTCTTGTTTCCCAGACCTGCTCAATTGTGTAGAAAACTGAAGAATATCCAGTGAACACTCCTTCTCTGAATACAGAGTCATTCTTTTTCGGATTAATATGTGCTAAACTGTGTAGAAGGCCCCTGGATACAGGAATGCCCGGAACACAGATTGTGTCGTATATAGACAAGTGATGGAAAGATCACTTCACTAAGATGTACTAGTGAATATAATTTAGGTACCACCGACAGACTGATCAACAGGGATTTGCTCCTATCGGCCATAGAAGGCTTTATAAAACACCTGAACCAGACGGAATTTATACTATTGAAATTCAGGAAGTCAGTGACCTAATTCTGGATTGACTTGCAACCATCTACAGGAGCTCCCTTCGCAAAAGCTTAACTCCAACGTCCTCTTGGGTAGCGAAGGTGACGATCATTCAAAAAGCGGGTAAAATCTCCTATCACAATCCAAATGACTTGCGACTTATATATGTCTCACGTCTTTTCTCCTGAAGATCCCAGAAAACTAGTAGAGATTCATATTAAGCAAAGCAACTGTATTCCCCTCGCAGCATACCTACACGAAAGTTAAATCGGTCGACTCTGCTCTCCAATCCCTGGTAGTGGTCATTGAATCCTTTGAATTCAAGGAGTTCACTTTGGCTGCTTTCTTAGATATTGAAGGTGCTTTCAACAAAGTTGAATCTTCTGCGGTCACGGGGGCACTTCATCGTCTAGGTGTTGACGGATGCTGCCTTTATATCTGAGATTTTATAGAAATAAAAACAATTCCACAATCCCACTTCAAGCATACTTACCACTGCAGTTAAACATGTTTAAAAAGAACTTGAACTTGAATTGAATTTCTTGACAGGAAAATGATTATCTCCTTATTTTTCGAATTAAGCCGAATTATTTTATTGATTTTTATCCAAATAATATCTAGAAATTGAAGACATTTAATTCATGTAATCAAAGTTATTGGGACTTTTGTATACAACTACATAATTTGAATTCACAAAAAAAAATCCTTAGAATAGAAAGAAATCAGAATATTACAAAAACACGCGTGCTATATGTTATAAGCTATGAAAGTTATTTTGTTAATCAGTTTATATCTATTGTCGTCCTCCATAATATCATTAAATGGACAAAATTATACAAGTTACATTAAAATGTTTTCAAAAGTTTTACAACTCTCACATTCAACAAAGGTGTATTTTGTTTATAACTCGAGTGATCCATTTATTTTCAATCAGCTACTTAAGGCTACACCATTTGGATATTATGTGACAAATGATAGCTTATATTTTAAGTTAACTGACTGTATTCCATTTCATACAGGAAATTACATCCTGGTTATATTTACTGATAGAATATCCTGGATTGAATCTGTAGTAGAGAAGCAGATTCAAACAAGATTGATAACAGCCAGAGGAAGAATTCTTGTATTGACTTTAAGCACTATTTCACGTATAGAATTAGAAGAATTATTTAAAAATCTATGGAAGAAAAAGATTTTAAATTTAAACGTAATGTTTCCTGTATCTAATGATAAAGTGAATGTTTATACCTTTAATCCATTTAAAGGGGAATATTATATAAAGTTTGAAGATAACGTAAAATCGTTCTTTCCTATCAAGACTCTAAATTACTATGGATATCCCTTTCGTATATATTTAGAAGCAGCTCCTCCATACACTATGAAAGTAAAAGTTCTAGGTAGTTTTAAGTGGATAGGATTATATCCAGAGTTTATAAATGCTCTAGGAGCATATTACAATATTACAATGGACATTAAAACAGGACCAATCGCTGCCAATAGTCTAGAAGTTTTCTTCAACAATACTCACTCAGTTATTGCAAATGGATTAGGTAAGGACATCCTGGATGGAAAATTCGATTTTTCATTTCATGAAGTTATTATGCGACGTAGTTTCGTCTTTGATTACATATATCCATATCAAAGTCAAAGTCTAGCGTGTTTAGTTCCAAAATCTCAACCCGAATCAATTTGTTTCGAGATTATCATAGGAACGTTAAATTGTTTCATAACGAAAAGTTATTTTTTGATAATGTTCTTAACATTTTTAACAATTCGATTTATATTCTGGATCCATCAAGAAAAGTGCGACAACGTGAGATTATTTTTGAGATTGAGTGGCCTGCTAGTAGGACAATCTCCTTATGTACGATTTGAGTTTGCATCTTGTAAAATAGTATTTATGTTGTGGCAATTCCTAAGTGTTAGCATGACTGCCTTATTTACTGGATTAATTGCTAGAAGTCTTATAGCACCTCATGATATTGTAGAAGAACTTGATCCACATAAAATTGCAGCTAAATTAGATTTTAATATCTATGGACTTGCTGAAATGATAAGGTGTTTTAATTAATATAATTTTAATAACTAAATAATTATTAATGTACTTTTAGTGATCTACCACCTACCTTCAGAAAACGTACAATCGGTTTAGATCCAACTGAACTCTACTCTAAGGCTCTTAGTCATACTGGGAAAGATGTATTTGTCGTATCAAAAGTAATGGCAGACTTAATTTTGGCTAAAACCAAGTACAAAACCAACCAAGAATATGCCTACTACACTACGCAACCTTTTGGTAACTCGATATCATTTTATCTTAAAACTATTGTATAAACCACTACTGATTTATTACAGTGGATTATTTTCCAACAATGTTGTTGCAAAGAGGAACATTTTTCTTGAATACAATAAACTGGTTTACGCTTAACAGTTTCGAGGCAGAATTACTATACTATTGGCAAGACAAGTCAACAATATATAATGTTAGAAGGGATGAAATGAGTAGTGGGATATCGCCGTTGGGATTTGATCAGTTTGAGACAGCGTTTATTTGTTTGGTTGTTGGATATATAGTCGCATTAGTTACTTTTATTGGAGAAAAACTTTTATTTTGTCGAGTTTTAAATTGTAAAAGCTAAATGTAATAATAACATTAAAATTATTTAAATACAGCCTTTTTTAGAATAAGTTTCTTCTTCGATTTCCGATAAGCAAGGGGAGAGAAGATAAGCGGAACACTAATGCGAATTGGTAGGGACCTCCAAAGGAGCCTTTGAACTCAATCCCACCTAGGGCGGCACAGTATTTCCCGAGATAAAGGGCATTTCGCAGCCCACCTTTGGGAATACACAAAATAGGGCATAACTCCCGAACCCCTTGGAATTTTTTGACAAACTCAACTGCTCTAAACTCGGGAAAGCGAGCCCTTTCCAACGATGCCCCATTCATCCACATCAGAGCACTTTCGAAAAATCAGCCAATGGTTGGAAGGTTTTGGGCTGCGAAATGCCCATTATCTCGGGAAATACTGGTCATACCGGGGTGGGATTAAATTCCCAGACTCCCTGCGAGGTCCCTAACCATTTCCCATTCAAAAAAGGGCCACTCCAGAAATTGCCCAAAACCGGAAATTTTCAAAGGGGTACCCCTTTGGATATTTTTGGGTAATTTTTCGAAAGTGCTCGGATCTGGATGAATGGGGCATCGTTGGAAAGGGCTCGCTCCCCCGAGTTCAGAGCACTTCAGTTTGTCCCAAAATTCCAAGGGGTTCGGGAGTTATGCCCTTTTTTGTGAACTCCCAAAGGAGGGCTGCGAAATGCCCATTATCTCGGGAAAT
Source organism: Thereva unica (assembly GCA_949987705.1). Lineage (NCBI taxonomy): Eukaryota > Metazoa > Arthropoda > Insecta > Diptera > Therevidae > Thereva > Thereva unica. Next base: position 8,763,202 of record OX465285.1, read on the forward strand.
ACTGGTCAGCCCGGGGTGGGATTAAATTCCCAGACTCCCTGCGAGGTCCCTAACAATTTCCCATTCAAAAAAGGGCCACTCCAGAAATTGCCCAAAACCGGAAATTTTCAAAGGGGTACCCCTTTGGATATTTTTGGGTAATTTTTCGAAAGTGTTCGGATCTGGATGAATGGGGCATCGTTGGAAAGGGCTCGCTCCCCCGAGTTCAGAGCACTTTAGTTTGTCCCAAAATTCCAAGGGGTTCGGGAGTTATACCCTTTTTTGTGAACTCCCAAAGGAGGGCTGCGAAATGCCCATTATCTCGGGAAATACTGGTCAGCCCGGGGTGGGGTTAAATTCCCAGACTCTCCAGAAATTGCCCAAAACCGGAAATTTTCAAAGGGGTACCCCTTTGGATATTTTTGGGTAATTTTTCGAAAGTGCTCGGACCTGGGAATTTAATCCCACCCCGGGCTGACCAGTATTTCCCGAGATAATGGGCATTTCGCAGCCCTCCTTTGGGAGTTCACAAAAAAGGGCATAACTCCCGAACCCCTTGGAATTTTGGGACAAACTAAAGTGCTCTGAACTCGGGGGAGCGAGCCCTTTCCAACGATGCCCCATTCATCCAGATCCGAGCACTTTCGAAAAATTACCCAAAAATATCCAAAGGGGTACCCCTTTGAAAATTTGTTTTGGGCAATTTCTGGAGTGGCCCTTTTTTGAATGGGAAATTGTTAGAGACCTCGCAGGGAGTCTGGGAATTTAATCCCACCCCGGGCTGACCAGTATTTCCCGAGATAATGGGCATTTCGCAGCCCTCCTTTGGGAGTTCACAAAAAGGGCATAACTCCCGAACCCCTTGGAATTTTGGGACAAACTAAAGTGCTCTGAACTCGGGGGAGCGAGCCCTTTCCAACGATGCCCCATTCATCCAGATCCGAGCACTTTCGAAAAATTACCCAAAAATATCCAAAGGGGTACCCCTTTGAAAATTTCCGGTTTTGGGCAATTTCTGGAGTGGCCCTTTTTTGAATGGGAAATTGTTAGGGACCTCGCAGGGAGTCTGGGAATTTAATCCCACCCCGGGCTGACCAGTATTTCCCGAGATAATGGGCATTTCGCAGCCCTCTTTTGGGAGTTCACAAAAAAGGGCATAACTCCCGAACCCCTTGGAATTTTGGGACAAACTGAAGTGCTCTGAACTCGGGGGAGCGAGCCCTTTCCAACGATGCCCCATTCATCCAGATCCGAGCACTTTCGAAAAATTACCCAAAAATATCCAAAGGGGTACCCCTTTGAAAATTTCCGGTTTTGGGCAATTTCTGGAGTGGCCCTTTTTTGAATGGGAAATTGTTAGGGACCTCGCAGGGAGTCTGGGAATTTAATCCCACCCCGGGCTGACCAGTATTTCCCGAGATAATGGGCATTTCGCAGCCCTCTTTTGGGAGTTCACAAAAAAGGGCATAACTCCCGAACCCCTTGGAATTTTGGGACAAACTGAAGTGCTCTGAACTCGGGGGAGCGAGCCCTTTCCAACGATGCCCCATTCATCCAGATCCGAGCACTTTCGAAAAATTACCCAAAAATATCCAAAGGGGCACCCCTTTGAAAATTTCCGGTTTTGGGCAATTTCTGGAGTGGCCCTTTTTTGAATGGGAAATTGTTAGGGACCTCGCAGGGAGTCTGGGAATTTAATCCCACCCCGGGCTGACCAGTATTTCCCGAGATAATGGGCATTTCGCAGCCCTCCTTTGGGAGTTTACAAAAAAGGGCATAACTCCCGAACCCCTTGCAATTTTGGGACAAACTATAGTGCTCTGAACTCGGGGGAGCGAGCCCTTTCCAACGATGCCCCATTCATCCAGATCCGAACACTTTCGAAAAATTACCCAAAAATATCCAAAGGGGTACCCCTTTGAAAATTTCCGGTTTTGGGCAATTTCTGGAGAGTCTGGGAATTTAATCCCACCCCGGGCTGACATTGTTCAAGTGCATTACCTTAGTTCAACTTATATTATAACTGGACCTTGATGCAGTGTTATCTCTCGTTATAGTTTTCCTAAGGCATTTTAGGATTCCCTTATCTTGCGCGGCAAACACTGACCGCATCTTTCGACTCTACGACCACGACAACGACAGCGAATTCCAGGATCCGTATTTCCATAAGAAGTTAAAAGCATGTCCTCAATATTAGTAATTTCGGCCTTTAGACATTCAGCAGCTGTAATAATTTATTTATTAGTTTATCTAGATTTTTTATAGATTATATTTTTAAAAAGCATATTCCATACTTTCCTTTTTAACACTTTATGCTCATGCATATTGATTTTTCCTTCATTGCTGTTTATCAGTCTTTGGGAACATGACAATTTTGTGTTGGGATTAGATAACATAAAAACATAAGTTTTTATCAATTTAAGATTAAGGGCCTGTGTGAATTGGGACTAAGGGCCTGTGTGAATTCGATGACTAAAATTTAGTGTCGATAATACAGTATTTAGTCTTTTGGCGAGGAGACTAAATTTTTTGACAGTTGACTAAATTGATGTTGAATTTGTTTCAAAATAATTCAATACAATGGCAAATAAAATGAAGAACTAATAGGCTGCTGTCAATAATGATATCTTCTGCATCCATAAATTTAGTTGCTTACTGTATAAAAATCATATACTATAAATTATAAAAGTAAAAACTATTGTCAATTGAATTTAGTCATCAAATGAATTCACACAGCAATTCCCTTCATTAACGACAAAAACTGCAAAATTTAGTTTAGTCATCAATTTAGGGCCTGTGCGAATACTGGCTAAATTGCGGCTAAACTAAATTATTGGAAAGGTCGGTATTGCAGTGCGATTTAGTCTTTTCACGAGGTGGCTAAAGTTGACAGCTATTGACTAAATTTTGTATTGATGGTATTTTATGTTTATATGTAGAATTCCTTATCTTACGTAAATAAAAAATATAACCTGCTAAATTAAAAAAAATATATAATATTAAACTACATTAATACATGGAGTTCGACGGGGAGATAATATAAATATCAAATTTAGGCAACTAAGCAAGCCCCTACTCTGAATTTTTAATTTCAGATCTGTAAAGGTAGATCTATTGTATGAGATTGCGATAGAATTATGATTAATTTCCTATAAGAATCATTTATGTTGTCGAGAGCATCTAATATGCATCGGAGCTGGCCGATTGCATATTTAAATTAAATTAAAACTGAGAAACGAAACTCAAATCTCATTCTGTCAAAGTCAAATTTAGTCAATTGAGAATTCGCACACCCCAACCGAACTAAATTGAACATTGGAAATTTTTTGGAACGATTTAGTATTTCGTGGAAAGATTTAGTCATTTAGCCAGTATTCGCACAGGCCCTTAGTCCCAATTCACACAGGCCCTAAATTGATGACTAAACTAAATTTTGCAGTTTTTGTCGTTAATGTAGGGAAATGCTGTGTGAATTCTTTTAAAGACTAAATTCAATTGACAATAATTTTTATTTTATAATTTATATTATATGCTGTTTATACAGTAAGCAAACTAAATATATGGATGTCGAAGATATCATTATTGACAACAAGCTATTTTTTCTCTACTGTACTTTCCGTTGTATTGAAATATTTTGAAACAAGTTCACCATCAATTTAGTCAACTGTCAAAAAATTTAGTCTCCTCGCCAAAAGACTAAATACTGTATTATCGACACTAAATTTTAGTCATCGAATTCACACAGGCCCTAAAACTAAAATTTAAACTTATCACATTTCTTAGGGCCTGTGTGAATTGGGACTAAGGGCCTGTGCGAATACTGGCTAAATTGCGACTAAACTAAATTATTGGAAAGGCCGGTATTGCAGTGCGATTTAGTCTTTTCACGAGGTGGCTAAAGTTGACAGCTACTGACTAAATTTTTTTTTTATGGTATTTTATGTTTATATGTAGAATTCCTTATCTTAGGAAAATAAAAAATAGCTACTAAATTAAAAAATAATATATATAATATTAAACTACATTAATACATGGAGTTCGACGGGGAGATAATATAAATATCAAATTTAGGCAACTAAGCAAGCCCCTACTTTGAATTTTTAACTTCAGATCTGTAAAGGTAGATCCATTGTATGAGATTGCGATAGATTTATGATTAATTTCCTATAAGAATCATTTATGTTGTCGAGAGCATCTAATATCCATCGGAGCTGGCCGATTGTATAATTAAATTAAATTAAAACTGAGAAACGAAACTCAAATCTCATTCTGTCAAAATCAAATTTAGTCAACTGAGAATTCGCACACCCCAACCGAACTAAATTGAACATTGGAAATTTTTTGGAACGATTTAGTATTTCGTGGAAAGATTTAGTCATTTAGCCAGTATTCGCACAGGCCCTAAATTGATGACTAAACTAAATTTTGCAGTTTTTGTCGTTAATGTAGGGAATTGCTGTGTGAATTCATTTGATGACTAAATTCAATTGACAATAGTTTTTACTTTTATAATTTATAGTATATGTTTGTTATCCAGTAAGCAACTAAATTTATGGATGCAGAAGATATCATTATTGACAGCAGCCTATTAGTTCTTCACTTTATTTTCCATTGTATTGAACTATTTTGAAACAAATTCAACATCAATTTAGTCAACTGTCAAAAAATTTAGTCTCCTCGCCAAAAGACTAAATACTGTATTATCGACACTAAATTTTAGTCATCGAATTCACACAGGCCCTTAAAGCCAACAAAAAAAACTATTTGTAGCACTTAGCACTACCTTACCATCAATTTCTAAAAAAACTGACAACGAACAGAATTAATAAAAAAAAAACCACTGTCAAAATTTTGTTTTGAAAAACAAGCTCCCGTATCTATGCAACAGGAAAAATCGACATAAACAAATGGAAATTAACCTCAAAATTTTTAGTTACAAAATTTTTATTTTCGCATTTACACAAAAAAATACTAGTTTAAATTTTTGAAATAATCAAAATTCTTTCATTCAAAATACTAAAAAATTTAAATTATTAAAGCATTGTGAATACAAACCATAATGTTTAAGAACACATTTCAGTCTGGTTTCTTGTCAATTCTATACAGTATCGGAAGCAAGCCCTTGCAGATCTGGGACAAAAAAGTTAGAAATGGGCACATTAAGCGCATTACAGACAATGATATCCAAAGCTTGGTACTGGAAATTGTCGGTACAAACGTGAGTACAACTTATATCACTTGCCCAGCGGATCCTAAGAAGACATTGGGCATAAAGCTTCCATTTCTTGTTATGATTATAAAGAATTTAAAGAAGTATTTTACATTTGAAGTTCAGGTAAGAGTAAGATGCCTGTTACCTTAGTAGAATTAATGTTGATCAAACCTTTATTTGCAAATGTTTTAGGTTCTCGACGATAAGAATGTACGGCGACGATTTAGGGCTAGCAATTATCAATCAACAACTAGGGTTAAGCCATTCATTTGTACAATGCCGATGAGGCTCGATGAAGGATGGAATCAAATACAATTCAACTTATCAGATTTCACCAGACGAGCCTACGGGACAAACTATGTGGAAACGTTAAGGGTACAAATACATGCCAATTGCAGGATACGTCGCGTATACTTCTCGGATCGTTTATATTCAGAAGATGAACTCCCACCTGAATTTAAATTATTCTTACCAATACAGAAGCCCCCACCAAAGACAGGACCGCAGGGCGTTTTGGCGTAAAATATATTGTGTGTGATCTTTCTTTTCTCTCTTTAGATTAATTAAGCACCTTATTATTTAATTATAAAGGCCTTGACTTTCTGCTTTATATAAAAGTAATGACTCACGTTTTGCTACCTTTAATAATTGGAAAGATTTTTTGTGAATTTTTTGATATATGAGAATATAAAAGTTGAAAGGAAATTTAGTATGTGAAGTATTATTTATAGGAGTTGGTTATGCTAGGTCCAAACTCGGCACAAGCAGGGATCCTTCACTCCAAGATCGACAATACGAGGCCCTCCAGACACATCCTGCACGAGGTTGCAGGGACATCATTCCACTACTCCCAACTTACTGAACTGCAAAAGACTTGGGAATAAAAAATAGTGGACTTGCATGGACGGGTGAGTTGTTATCATGATTTCCCCTGTCTGGTCATGGAATCGACTGAGTGCGACAGTTCTAGAGAGGGCATACTCGATAAAATCCCAGGTGTAAACAATCTTGCTGAAGGGATGAACGGTATCAGGTGAATGAACGACCAACGTTGGACTCGCGATATCAGGTGAACTCCCGTGTTACTAGGGTAATCAGGAGCTCTTTGCGCAATTCATGGGACCTTTATCGATCCATATTCTGATGTGCTGGACAATGCCACGTAACGCATGTGCAGATTATGCATTTGCACCGGGCAGTCTGCCTAGTGGTTGTTGCTTAGATTTGAATGTTCGATCAGGGACTCCTCGAACAAAGAAACCCTGTTCCTCGCTATTGCAGGGCGCTCAAAGAGAACGTGGAGAACGGACTCTTCTTTCTTCAGGAAAAGCGGTCCTCCGCCTTGCTATCCTCCATAAGTGGTCAGTTAGGCTAACAATTCCTTGGCCGTTTTAGGAGACTGCACAGGAAGGAATCGCTTAGAGTTGGCCAGGTTTTCCTCAACGTCCGATCAGCCAGAGCCATTTGCAGCAAGCTGGATTGTTCCCCAATAGCCGGCTTTGGATCGTTGAATATAATTCAGAGCCTTGTTTAGGAAAGGCATCCGCTTTTTCATTGACTTTAAAGCCGCGGTGACCTGGGACCCAAACAAGAGTAACTTGATTGAAAACGCCCAGCCCACCAAGAGCACGTTGGCAGTCCCAAAATTGGACTTGGTACTAAGCGACCTTATCGCCCTAATGGTCGCTGGCTGTCAGAAGACAAGATTTGTTTGTTCTGTTAGGCCCTTCTTGAGTGCATGCCTGTGTAGCGCACACCTCTGCTTGAAAGAGTTATCGCCCTGCTGAATGGCCCTGGGGCTTTCACTCCGCAGCGCCGCTTTTATAGTCTCTACTTCAAGGTGGAGAGGTGTCAGATTTAGTAGAGTCTCCAGCGCTGCCGTCGGGGAATTGCGGATGGTCAGAGTGATGGAAAGGCAGGCCATTGTTTGAACTTTGCCTAAATTAGTTATGAAATCCTTAAGCGTCGTTCTATGCGACCAAACTAAGGCCCCGTGAGTTACCATGGGTCTAATGGTAGTGGTGTATATCCAGTAGATGGCTTCCGGTTGTAAATCACATGTGGGTACACAAGCTCTGCGGCAATCCCACAAGGACCTGCGCGTTGTGCTCATCATCAACGTAACCTTGGGGGAAAAGGTTTCAGCCGTTGAACAACTCTAGGACTTCTACAAGACACCAGAGAAGTGGAGATAAACCCCCCCCCCCCTGTGGACAACCTTTCGAGTGCCCTCCAGAGACCCCTCAACACGACACCCCTAGGTTCCGAGTTAGCATCGAGTCGATCCAGTTGCAGCCCTGATACTAGGGCTGCTTTCGGTATCGTCGAATGATCGTCAATTAACTGCGTCGGCTGCAAAAACGACTGATGCAGTTTTGCAGAAGCGACTAGTTTTACTGCGAGTTTGATGATTCCGACCACCTGACATTAAAATGATTGCAAGATGGCAATGCGAATGTGCATTGCCGTACGTTTGGCAATAGTCGATTTGCATTTCCGAACTCTTGGTTATCATCAATTGCAATACCGAACGAATGACTATCGTCTACGTTTCCGAACGCAGCCTACACGATGTATTGTTGAAGGCTCCTTCGCAACTCCATTGTTCAGTGCGCAATCCAGCCTGAGCACCAGATTGTGCAGTGCTATTATGGCTGCATTCGGTATCGTCATTTTCAGCGCAGTAGACGCAACTCATTCGTTCGGTATTGCAGTCAGGTGTTCGGGGAATCATCAATTTTCAGCGCTAGCTTTTGTAAAACTAGTCACTTCTGCAAACTGTATCAGTCAATTTTGCAGCCGACGCAGTTGATTGACGGTCATTTGACGATACCGAACGCAGCCTATGTCAGCGGACTTGCCTGCCTGGTACACATGCTGATCGGAGCTTAGTGGTTGGCTTTTAGTTTCCCTTATCGCCATGTCGACAATTTCACTATTTCCTTCAAGGCAGAAGACTAGACATCGGCCTGAAAGATTTAGCCACGGTGTAGTTATGTTGACGTTCCTCCAGATAAATGGCCATCCCGGGATATAACCATTTGCGAAGGAAGCCTCGAATATTTTGCATAATAAGGGAGTGACTAGGTCATAGCCCTTCTGTAGCAGAATGGGATAAATCCTCTCAACCCCAGGGCAAGCAGTCCGGCATGTTAGCTACGTATTATCAAAGTTTCTTCCCTAGACGGTATGAAAGAGCCATCGGTTCTCGAAGCTTCGAGGCTAAAGGAGATGCACAGCAACAAACTCCTGGCTGACGTCATCTGCACTTTGTGGAGTACTCTCCACTCCAGGGAATTGTTTGAGACCCTTTTCAACATATTGTCAGTGGAGTCTTCTGTTGCCGCCAGCAGTACCCGACCACATCACACCTCTCAGCCACGTGGTCATCTCCGGATAGTCAGTCAGACTACCTAAAGAAAGAAAAAGAAGAAGAAATGTTGTAAGAACCAGGAAAAAGTCCTGAGACGTGTTTTTGTAGTTTATATTAAAAAAAAAAGAAACATCCCTTTATTGTATTATGACTAACATTAATCTGGTAAAGTTAGTATCTCGACACCTTCATTCGTTATCAGCACAGTATGCTCGAATTGTGCTGTTCTGGATTTGTCTGCAGTCATCGCTGTCCAGCCATCTTCTTGAATTACAACATCAGGACCACCAGTTGTTAATATCGGTTCAATTGTAAACGTTATCCCCGGCTCCATAGTTCCTTCTACGTTATTCCCTATAGCAAAAAAATTAACCCAAATCAACAATATGTAATCGCCTTGCACACAAATCCATACTATAATGCAAAATTTCTGGGGGACCATGAAAGTAATTCCCAATTCCATGACCTATAAAAGCCGGAATCAACTGCAATCCCTTCTTCCTTGTGTATGAATGAATGAATTTTCCAATTTTGTTGAACTCCACTCCAGGACCGCATACTTGAATGGCACCGTACAGGCACTCTTTGGTGCAATTAACCAGGTACTTGCCCCGCTCATCAACATCACCAACTAAGAACGTCTTCGAGCAGTCACCATGATGACCATTTAGAAAAACAGTGATGTCGATGTTTATAATATCACCATTTTCTAACTTACGGTCGTCAGGTATACCGTGGCAGGCAACGTTATTGACTGAAGTGCAAACTGATTTTGGGAAGCCGGCATATCGAAGTGGCGACGGATAAGCGCCCGCTTCGATGATTTTATCATGAACACAAGCGTCTATTTCATCTGTGGTAACACCAACCTTGAAAATAAATTTGTTTTTAGTTAATATTTGTACTGAAATAAGAGCACGGATATTCTTACGCCCACTAGCTTAGAGCAAGACTTCAGTATATTCGCTGCTAGCTTACAGCTCTCCCTCATTTTCTTGATCTGACTTTCAGTTTTTATCTCTGCCTCCCCTATAGTCTCGCCAGGATCCAGTAACTGATAGTAGTAAGGTGGTTTTCGTATGTTCGCCGGCACCGGCCTTTCCGGTGAGATTTTCCCGGGGACGACATAGCTGTACTTTCCGAAATCTCTTGATAGTATAAAAAATCACTTAGTGTGCAACTCTTTAATTGAATGAAAAATTCCTCTAAACTCACTTTTAAATAGCTTAATCGAGAATAACTTCCTTGCGGGCACCTCAACTGCAGCGTAAACCAACTTAAGCTTGGTCATAATTAAATAAAGGCTTTTCCTTCTCGAACTAAAATTTACTAAATAAATGACAGTTTAAGAGAATGGTCTAAATCATATGGAAACAAATACAAGAACCTCATAAATTTCACACTTTAACACCGCAAATGCTCGGATGATCACAGGAGGAATTTGGATTTTTTTGCGACTTTGTTCTAGAAATGGATTGAGTCAGGGATAAGTATGAAAAATAAAATGAACTGCATTAACATCGAAATTATTTTGTTAATCCATATTTCTTTAACTTTTGTTTGATTGTTTTTAAATTAATAACAAATAACAACTTACATGTTAATAACAAAATACTTTTTTTTCTTGAAAACTTAACTACTACAAATTTGGCTGGTCCAATTATGACTAATAAAATAAAATGGGGGTGTATATTGAAACATAATCGATGGTTGCTTCTCCATTTTATTATTTTTGCGTAATCGAAATGTAAGTATTTATTATTTTACAATTAAAATATACAATTTCAATGACAAATATTGTTCTGTCTGAGCTACTCAAATGCTCCTAGTGTTTCTGCAACAACCTGCGATGGAATGACCACGAATTCCAAATTGTTTAATGTTGTGTGGGATTTATTAATAGGTTTAAGTTCCTCTTCCAGCCATTGGGCGGTGCTGCAATATACAAATCCTGCATTCGGTCTCTTCTCGAATATAACTCTTATTGGCGGCCAGGCTTCGAGAACCACCTTGACATAGCTAGATAAAGTGCAAGGTCGCCTGCCTCCACGGCAGTTTTATATTCGCAACACTTGGTTCACACCCTCTGCCTACAGCCGGATCTTTTCACACTCTCTACAAACTAGAAATTCGTTCATAAATAGAACAGCCGGCTATGGAACAGCTTTACCTTACACAATCTCTATTTCCGAACTCCTACAACATTCGTAGCCAATTTGATCCCCGAGTTCAAACGTAGGGCTGACGAGACGTGACGGACGATGTGACGGACCTGTACTACCAACATTTCAGAGCTTAGAAACTGCTACATAAAGAAAACAACACGTGGAAGCATTAAATACAGCCTATTATTCTTCTTCCTATATGGCGCTACAGTCTTTGTATAGGACTCGACCCTTTTGAGGTTTCTTCTTCCAGTCGCTTCTACGTCTTGCGAGTTCTGCCTATAGTTTGTAATACGAAATTTCCGTATAACTTCTATCAAATCATCCATCCTCCTATTTTTTGTCCTTCCTACGCTTCGCGATAACGGACGCCAACCACGGTTACGTTGCGGTCGGCCTCATTGTTGAAGTAATATGGAACGATGATTCCATCGGCCGATAAACCACACCAAATCCTTGTTTTGTCTGGGTGACGGGTTGCTCTTCAGTCCTAGCTTATGCAGACGACATTATTAGGTATTATTGTACGAACGAATACCATTGACACTTTGTCGCGTTGCGCATGTCGAATTCCCTGGTCCTCACATCCTATACTTGGCCCAACAGTCGTCCTCTAACACTTTTCCTCTTATGCCAGCGATATTTAAAACGTGGTTCGCATGGTCGCCGGAACAGTGCAGTATCCATTGTAATTCCCCTGTTGCGATGTGTCATCATTCTTTCTCCAATGTCCAATAGGATTCCGTGTGTTGTCATAAAGTGTAAACCGATAATACACTCGTCTACTATGTCAGCTACCAGGAACGAATATGTAAACTCAATGTCGCTGAGTACCACATCCATCATAGTCTTCCCAATGTAATTGCACTGGCTCTCCTGTTACAGTTTTCAGAATGTACCGGTCCGCGTTTTTCAGCCACTTTCTACCAACCAAGTCGGCCCGGATGACAGATTTTGAAGCACCTGTATCCATGGTAATTGTGTATTGTTCATCACCAACTTTCCCTCGATGACAAGGCTGTTGTTGCTATGCTGCAGTTGGGTAATGTTGACGATGACATTGAAACACTCCTACTCCCTTTAGATTTTGTTCTCCTTCGCTTTCGACAACTCCAGTATCGTAGACGATGACGTACATACTTCCGAGGTGTTGATTCGATGGCAAATGTTCTCAGTCGTATTGATTCGCCCTGAGGTGGACTGTACTCCTTGTTGCTTGATTCGCTGCCTCGTATGCCAGAGCTAATGCCAAAACTTAGGCGGTAGTCTTCCTTTCGGCTGATCTGGCTGCCTATTGCCGGTCCCGATCAGTAAATGAGTTAATAAGAGCCAAATCTAGACCAAAACTAGAATATGCCAAATACACTAGCCTCTCGATATCGGCGCATAGTTGTTATAAAATTTCTCCTGGCTTTTGAAGTCTATTTCGAAGTAGAAGTCGATAAACCTCTTGCATGTGCTGATCACCGTATCGTATTTTCAGAGCTTGAGCCAAGAACTCGTAACTGTTTCGATGTTCTGACTGCAATATTTCCGCTGCTGAGCCTCTTAGTGATAAAGTTAAGGACATTGCTTTCTGCTCTTCGATCCCGTAACTACCCGCGGCTGCTGCTTTGGAGTTTGTAAGTAGGCCATGGACTTTGCCCATCGAAAGTTGGAGGCTGAAGTTTCCTAAGTCCGATGACTTCTTCCTTACATTTGCCTTGATGGAAGATTCGAGGTTTTCCAGATCATTCCTTACATTTTCGAGGTTATCCAGCTCATTGTCAACAGACAGGGAGAATGATACGATTTTCTGCTCCAGCTGGTTCCTCTGTTCTTCCATAGAATCTTTGAACTCTGCGGCTGAACGTTCATGGACTACTCTTAACAATTTTTGTTCATCTTTTATCGCCAACATTTCAGCCTTTATCTCTGTTGTCGAACGTTCTTGCGCTTCCTTCATCTCGACTATCACAATATTCTCAATCAAGTTGCCTTTTTTTGGATCCTGGGTCAGCGGAACTTGGAAGGCAATGACAAGGTGACCTGATCAAAAATGGTCTCCACACTGTTGATAAATAGCGTCTTTGATGGTCGTACTGTGATGAAACATAACGAGCCCTGGAGGTTCATGATAGGTTTAGAAAACTCCAAGTGGTTCCGTAGTATGCCAAAGAATGGGGAATGCAGTAGAACGGAAGTCAGGATTCTGGGGGACTTGATTGTCCGGTAGTCGGTGTTTTAAATTAAGATCTATGGGGATAAGAAGGGCGGAGGGCTCAACCTGCCAGATTTCCGACAATGAGAAAGAGTCTGCTCTTCATATTCCTTTTTTACTGTCTAGGGATAGTAAGGAGCAGGATCTTGTTGTTTAAAGCGAAGTGTGTCAAATAGTCTAGTCTGAGCAATAAACCAATAGGCAAACTGCAAACCTGTTCAAACAGTCTAAACTACAAATCTGAGGTTAACGGAGTTGTAGTATAATGAGTCAAGTGGTGGACGCCGTTCTTTCGGGCCTGATCTACTGGGCCTACAAATCAAGGAAGGAGTGATCTCAAGAAAAAACATCTGATACTATCAGAAGAACACATTTAAACACACGAATGCCATTTTCGGTGTTACCTGTTCTGTCTGTTTTACCACAAGACGCCATAACCCTGATGGAAATCGAATACCATGTCAAATTATGCAAAACTTGATTACCCTAAAACGATTCACGAATTTACATTTATTGCAAATTTCCACTCCAATATCGCACAATCTCTGAATGACTTGAAAATAATCATTTAATAGTCAACAATCAACAACGATTGCCTAGGAGAAAAAAATCAACCGCAAAATCCCCCCAAATTAAGCCTTTTTACCTGCTATAATCCTGCATCAGTGCCACCACTTATCAACAATTATTGAAAATTAAACACAAAAACAGTTTCAATTGATCTAATTTGTCAGAAACTCCCACTGATAATGTTTACAATTTGCATAATTCCCCAACTAATGGAGCCCCCAGTTGTCAGTCAATCAAGACATTTTAGACATTGACTGCACCTGAAACGTTATATAAAAACGCCCCTCGGGGCCCAGCCGTTTCAGTTTCTGTGTTTCTTCGATGATATCTCAAGACCTATTCATTTGGCCTGGCTGCCCTTCGGACATGTATTGGTTATGCAAAATCACCTTTTTCATTGTCGGTACCTGGACCACGGTGGTAGCATGGAATGAAGAATTTATAAAGGATTTCGCCATTGATTTGGTTAACAGTGAGCATGCTGTGATTTTTGGATGTTCTAGGAATGGTAAGGTGTAGATTTTTAGATATAATCAGAGACATTTCTTTATATTCTTAATGATATGCTCTAGATCTGGCAAAAACTTCAAGGATTTTAGTAAAACATAATCAATACATTCTGCCGATTAATCTAAAAGATCAATTTTCATTGAAGAGGGTTCTAAACAAGAATATTACAGCAAAAACTTGTATAATTCTGGATCCCACGTGTTTGGAACACAGAAAGGTATTGCAAGAGGTAGGTGTTTCATTTCAAAATTTAGCTAAAATAATATTATAATAAAACACAGGCATCAACATTCTCATACTTCAACAAAACCTACCAATGGTTAATAACTGACGATTTGAATATGGGAGCTACAAAGATTTTTGATTCGATATTGAATATTGGTTTAAACTCGCAAATTACTTACGTTAACAAAACTGTTGGAGGTGTACATTTGCTTCATGATGTGCACTCGAAAGGTAGACACCTTAACAGTTCCTTAGAAGTTCAATTTTTTGGAGAATGGACTAAACAGAAAGGATTTGTTATGGTTAAAAGTTTGCAAGAAATACAAGGAATCACAATGAGGAAACAGTTCAATCGTTTAATGTTGAGAGGAGTTACTGTGGTAAGAAAAGAAGTTGATGTGTTTGATGGGTAGTTGTTTGAAATTTGAAATGCAGGATATGGTTTTTACTTTTACCCTGTTCAGAATCAGATCAGTTGATTTAAGTTCGGTAAACTCTTCTGGGTCTTCTTCTTCGCTGGCTCTACAGCCAAATTCGAGCCTTGGTTTTCATCAGCTTCTTCCTCTCTCTGTTCCGCAAGGTTTTGTGTTGAGAAGTTTTACTGTATCACTCTTAATCGTCTTCCTACTTTGACCGTGGTTTGCAAACCGGTCTTTTCCCATTCGTTAGTAGATTCAGAGATTTTTTGGTATCCTAAAGTCATTCATTCTTTGAGCATGACTGGCCCAATGTAGAATGTGTTGATAGTTTACACTCTTCCTATAAGTTATGTACTCGTGATTATAGTGTTTTCTCCATGCATTTTCTTCATTGATTTGGCCGTACTATTCTTCAGACATCTGAATCTAATTCTATAGGATCTTACTTGGAGGATACTGGAAGTTTCCCTTCTGTCTATGGGTATATGGTCTATTTTATTACAGTATCTGTTGTTAGGAATTTGCCATGTGTATTTCTAAATGTCCTTTCTTGGGAAACCTGTTGAACCAACGATCCTATTTCTGCTCATTGCAAAGTCGATAATACGTCAACCGTTATTGTTTGATGTTTCGTAGGCACTTTCCTTGGCAATGGTTGGTCTATGCCAATTCTCAGTTCCAAAGTTGGGATTCAGGTCTCCTGCCACCATCTTGATGTCCACAAATAAAAATAAAACTCCGCTGTCTTTAGTTTGAAACAGGCACGCCTGCATGACAGCCAAAATAGACAGAATACGCCTGAGTAGAAATTCTACTTTTCGAAATACAGTCCGCTACAAGCACGTATCAATAAAAGATGCATGGAATAGTCCAAACGAAGCACAATACCCTAACACTCTTTTAGACTAAAGGGAGCTTCAATAAACAGTATAGGCTAAAGAAAATGGGCAATTATCCTGGTGACCATAAAGGGTGA
This sequence comes from Thereva unica, assembly GCA_949987705.1. Taxonomy (NCBI): domain Eukaryota; kingdom Metazoa; phylum Arthropoda; class Insecta; order Diptera; family Therevidae; genus Thereva; species Thereva unica. The sequence continues at coordinate 8,778,831 of OX465285.1, forward strand.
GACTCGTTCGATTACTTAAGTCAAGCAGCCTTGAGTGTGGGTAGTATTTAGTTGGGGGACCGCTTGGTAAAATGACACTCGCGTTTGGAATGGTCGATTACGAATACATTTATATTTGTGATAGAAGCGTAAATACCTATCCACCTCTACTAAGAGTTTAAGAATCCAAATTCCCAATAATATCAAGAAATTGTACCACTGGCTCATGAAAGACCATAACCTGTGGACCGCGATATTCCAAGAGATAAGACTACCAAACTCAGGCATCTTTCCAAGAACAAGGCTGAATCCAACTCTCACCAAATCCGCAAAAAGGTACACAGTGACTCAGAGATATCCGTCCCAAAGACGCAAACCCGAATACAAAAAGCTGTGAAAGCCGAAACTAGCCCAGCGAAGGGCCCACTCCGAACATTAAATCGTGAAAAGTGTCGAAATAAAATTCAAGCAACTTACCAAAAATGAGACTGAATGCAATTAGTCCCAACTTCGGATGCGAGATATTTGGCCATTTGAGCACCTTAAGAAGAGCTAGACCAAATTCAATTCTCACCATCACCGGCAGAGTCGAAGTCCATTTAGTTCATCGAAGTCCATTACACGCATAATTAACAACAAGAGAGCAATAAACTTCAATGTCAAGCCTCAAGCAACTTTAACTTCAACAGATACAAAGAATTCAAAACCCTATCTCGTCCAAGAAAGCTAACTAGAATGGCAATACGAACAGCCAGTTCTAGTTATTCCTAAGCTTCAATTCCCACAATAAAAGCGGTCTAAGAAGCGTCAGGTGAGATTGCACCTTGTAGGAGAGCATTATATATGTTGAATGGTCTGGATACTGTTCCCTATATTGTTACTTGACTACTGTTCCCTATATCGATATTGATTATAGGCAATCTACCTACGGCCTATGAAGATATATTGCCTGCATTAGGATAAAGACTGTATCGTACAATTAATGTTTAAGTTTGAACTTGATACCCTGTATTTTTGGACCTAGCGTCCACTTTACTAACTTCCTCGTCGAATCGCTCCAAAATACTTTTTTGACTGTTCATTAGATTGCTCTGTTTGTTCTAGCAGTACGTGCAACGTTAAACCACAGTCATCGGACGAACTGATACTTCTGATGCAGGCTTTGGCATCTATATTGGTATATTTCACATATGAGATTCTTTCCCCAGGTTTTTTTTGGCCTTGGAGCTCTATTTTCTTTTTTCTGAGCTCTTTGAATCCTTCTTCACATATCTGTGTTCCAAAGGTCTGCTGCATTTATGCATTTATTTGCAACTATTTATGTGCAACATTCTTACATTCAGTCGGCAGCTTGCATTCATCATCAAACCAGCCCTTCCGAAATCAACGGCTCTGATCGGAATAATCTATGCAATGACCTCTAGAGCATTCTCTGTATTTGAGACTCTGAAAAGAAGATACTTATTTAAACAAATATAGCATACAATTACCAATTAAGCATACTCACTGTTTTTACTACAGATCGATCGTGACAATATCACATCAAACGACGTCGAATCTCTCCTAAACGAACCAACAAAAACCGATGGAGTTGCTCCCTTTATCAAATATCACTACGCCCTAGTAGTAATCCTCCAAGATTATCTAAACTTCTCAGTACACTATCGTGTTGCAAGAGGTTGGTCTGGACGATTAGGTAACTCACAGTATCGTCTCGGCTTACTCGGAATCGTTCAACGAAATGAAGCCGATATTGCAGCATCACCATCGCTTAATCGAATAAATCGTTTTGCATTATTCGATACAATACATCAGAGCTGGCAATTCCGTGTTGGATTTCTATTTCGTATTACGGGTGACTTAAAAGTTCACTCAAATCGTGGGGGGAATTTTCTAGCACCATTTGCACCAAAAGTTTGGATATTGTCAATGTTGTCGATATTTTTTATTGGAGCGTTATGGAAGATTTTTATTGAGATAAGAAATCGATTGCGAATTATTGATTTGGATGAAAGCCAAACGTATGGATGGATTTTTGTTGCTTTGATTGCGGCGGTATGTCAGCAAGGTAAAGATCTTCTGAATATTTTTTTAAATTAATAATAAAAATTTTTGTTTAATTTTTAGGACTAGATCCAGCTCCTCGAAATATAATGTCAAGAACAATAGCCTTAGTTCTTATAGTATTTTCCTTGTTAATGTACAACTACTATACATCTTCTGTAGTTGGCGGATTGTTAAGTAATCAAGCACAAGGGCCACAAAGCATTACAGAAATTATTGATAGTCCTTTAATTTTATCATTTGAAGATATTGGATACAATAAAATCCTTTTTAAAGTATTCTTCTTAACTAATACTGCTTCTAAAATAAAGTAATTAAATATTTTATTTATTTTTAAAGGAATCGAATGACACAATCGTGAAAAAAATGTATCATGAGAAACTTTTACCAAAACGTAAGCCCGGAATGCTACCATCATTCACCCAACTGAACAAGGCAATTCCATACCTTAAATCTGGTAGTTATGCGTTCCATTGTGAATTGATTGACGCTTATCCAAAAATTGCAAGAATTTTTTATCCAAATGAAATTTGCGACTTGCGTATCGTTACTGGACTTTTTGAGACTGGACTACTAAACATGATCGTCACGAAACGAAGTCAATATACGGAAACTTTTAAGATAGTGTAAATGCAGTTGGTGGATTCCTTCTTTTTTTTCGTGCTCTTGAGATTCTTTTTAAAGCACTTAATCATGCGCACTTAAGAATTTCGTTTTATATACCTACATATGTGTTGTACATTATTATAAATCCACAGGTTGCATAGAGCTCGTGAGGTTGGACTTATCAATCGTCTGCAAAGGAGACAACGACCTGAAAAGCCAAGTTGCCAGCTTAATTCTATTGTTTATCCAGTTACATTGAGTGGTGTTGGTAGTGCTTTTATACTTCTTGGGGGTATGTATTGGAGAATTTATTTTAATATGAAATTGCTAAAAAAATTAATTTTTGTTTTTAGGCGGAATGATTATGTCGATTTTGGTGGTTATGTTGGAAATATTTGTTAAGAAATTCTACAATAAGTTGTTCAAAATTTGAATTAACTAATTAAGGACGCATCTACATAGGACGCAATTGCTTTCCCATGAAGAAATCGATGGCCTGATAAAAGCAATCGATTCCAGAATGCGATTTGCAAATACGAGTATGGCTTTATTCGATATACGTTCAATCTCACACTAGTGGTATTATTATGCTTGTTCTACGCAACTATCCACTGCTTGTTCCACATTCCACACAACTGGACAATATAATATGTTACTTGAATCTAAAAAATCTATATTGTTGAAGTGTTAGCTTTCTAGCAAGGAATAACTATTAGCAGTTCTCTATTGTATTCTAGAAATAGTTTCATAGTAGCGAAAAGATTGTTATCACAATATTGTTGATTCTTCAAATCTGTTCAAATAAATGTCACACACTTCAAACACTATTTAAAACCTAGTTAACCAAATTCCAGTTCTAAGTTTAACTAATATACTATATATATATTTCTTCTGTTATAAAAAACTTTTCCACATACCGAAACCAAAAGAGGCAACAGAGCCATCCACAGCTGAAATCCACTATCATATGGTAATTTTGCAAGCGACCCTGCTGACTGGTGTCACCATTACAACCTCCTGAGAAGTAGCACTTGCCTGTAAAGAAAGAACAGCACTTTTTTTGTGATTCTGGAATATCTCAGGGCACACTACAGGTAAGAAAGAAATGTTCTCAAAAATAAAAAATAACGAAAAGATTTCTGGATTTTCTTCCTCCCACTGTGGAAATTTGCATAATTATCAAGTTCTATATAGCAGGAGATAACCGACGCTCAATAAAATGCTTGTTTGCCATTATTGGCGAAAATATTTAATGGAGATGAGATTATAAGTCCCCCCCCCCTCCCCCGCATCCACAAGCCGAAAAGAAGGTAAATTAAAATGAACAGTTTTAAAAGTTGTTTCTGCCAGCTATCGAATAGGTAGCCGTTAAATAGATGTCTTCATTATCATTTTCGATCAATTGGAAGTGAAGTGGAGGTGGGGAATACTAATAATAATAATAAAAAAACAAATTATACAAAATCAAACATACAGAATTTTGAGAATTTGCGAACCTGCGGGTCGTACAGATTTCTCAGAGCAAAAAGAAGAAATCTCTTCTGAACTGATTCAATCCTGAGGCTACCTACTTGGCATATAGAATTCCAGATAGCGCATGCGTATTTCAGGCCCGAATTCGTATCTCGGTCGGTCGTATCTCGAATATATTGCATGCTCTGCCAAGTGCCTCTACCTATGGCCTTGTGATATTTTAATCGTCGTATTATATGACCCATCTGCCATTCTTCGTAGCTGCATTACTTCCTTGTGGCCAATCTCAACTCCTCAATGTCGTCAGCCTGACAAATACTTGAATCCTTTTTTTAGCCCCAGGTTTAAGAAGAGGTAGAGCAGTTAGATTCCTTATCGGAGTTCATTATAGATATTCTTCTCTTAGGCATATTATTTTATTTGAAGGCATGTCCAACTTTCGTCGAGTGGATCGATCATTTCATCTACAGAACGGCGGATCATTTCATCTACAGAACTTACTTTTACGTCCTTGTAAGCAAGTTCTAAATCATAGCCATATGTATTTGGCGATCTATATCGTGGAGAAAGGCATTGATGACGATTCGAGTTCGATTCATAGGCCACAGTTTGTGAGCGTTGTAATGTGCTCTTGAAACACATGTACCAATAGGTCGAACTTGGCACCTCGATACTATCGAATTGTCGTCAAGACTGAAGTGCAGTGACGATCAATCATCAAGCTGTGAATGCCAAAGTTCTACCTGTATACAAGCACCCGAACTACTTTGGCATTCAAATCACACAGGATCATTTAAACCTAGTGTAAGTATTAAGTTCGCTTTCTCTTATTTCGTAGAATTCTTCTTTTTGATCGACAGTGGGTTCTTCTGAAGGTTCGTGAACGTTTTGGAAGATAGATTTGAAGATAGGTTCCCGTTGTTGATGATGAAAGCTAGCCCGAGCATAGGGTATCTTATATGGTGTCTTGTATGATGTTAGGTTATTTTTTCTAAGACACCATTCGCTGTCTCTCGTATCTTTTGGATGGCTTAAGGATCAGCATTATATTTAGACAGGGTAGCGACTATCTGCGTTGAGCAACTTGAGCACTGTGCCAATGTGAGAAACTTCTTGAATGATTTAGGTTGTCTTCGATTATTCCGGTTCTTTTTTATTAGAGTGTTTTCAGCTTCGGCATCCTGTCGTCTATCTTTTAAGCAGAAGTGTAACTAACCTATACACGCATGCACCTACCAGATCTTAAGAAGAATTTGTGCTGCTAGATGGTTCCTTATTATTTTCGGTAGTCAATCTCAATGATCAAGTCCTGTAGAACCAAGTCCAAATTATTTTGTGATTCCAAACGCGCCCGTAATGAGTTGGGTATTCCCAAATGAGTCACTCTTGTTTGAGCCACAAGTGATCAGAGCCACAAAGTCAGCAAATAGGCGCAAGCGGCTGGTATTCATCGGTCCGTAACCGAAGACCTATGGAGTTTATTTATATAAATGGTATTTAAAGAAGTCGTTATGATTCCTTTACAAACTTTAATGCCTTCATCAGGTCACTTTATTTACTATTACCAGAGAGGAGGAAATATTGATAAAATTTTATTAACGTAAAAAAAACTGAACTACTTCTTAAAGTATGATTTAAACTAAAAAATATTTTCATAAATTTTTGCCTTAAGTCCAGATTTTCTAATAACAATCTTGACCCAAATACCCAAAAATGAAATAAAACAAAATTTCAAGTCATTTAAATCTTTTTGAGTAGAGAACAAACCTTTAAAATCTCCAAAGCACCAAGCAAAAGCATTTTCCAATGACTTTAACTGCATCCAGAAATATTTTCAGCTAAGAAAACCTGCATTCCCCCAACTCAACTTAAGACATAAAAACGGTTCAGAATTAAGATTTGGCTTAAAGGTTTTGCCACTGGTGCCTTCTGTGTTACCTTTTTTCTGTGGCCGGTGGCTGGCGCTGAATGCCGAATCAACTAAAAAAAAAAAATAAAAATAAAACATAAATAAAATAAAAAAAATTGAAATGAAAATAAGAAAACTAAATAAATAAATACCCAAGAGCAGAGCACAGTGCGGCCAACATCAACTACACCAGGCAGCGCAGCAGCGAACAGCACAGATTCCAGCGATCTGATGGCCAACGGAACGATCCTACTAAGTCATCGATTTGCGCAAAAGATCCACAAGAAAACGAAGAGTGGAACACTAAAGTGCAAAGAAATTCACTCACTCACTAATGAGAGCAAATTATATTCCTCCTCTGTGTGCGGATGACATGATCGCTTCACTGTGGATGGCATATTTTAACCCTTTTACCATTTTCATAGCACAGCAGCAGCAGCAGCACCAGCAGCAGCACCAGCAGCAGCACCGGATTTCAGGTGTATCCTATATACCTTGCCGAGCAGGTATAGATGGAATGATGCACCACAATCCAGACCGGGGCACAGGCATCACCACACAGTGCGGCATCTCTCATGGATCGAGCGTAGCAGCGCTGCTGATGGAAGAACGACTACTCATCAGGAGGAAATATTGTGCGAGTCAGCAGAGTCTGCGCCGGAGAGTGTGAGACTGGGGGAGCTCTTGAGCTAGATGCACCTTTAGAGATTGGGACAGTTATTATACTTATACCTGGTCATACCTGTATCGGACTGTATCGTCGTCGTGAATGCACCGGTATTATGGCTGGGCAACTCTTGTGGTGAATGAGAGCCCCCGATCGACGTCGTACTGCTGCAGTGCTGCATTTCTTCTCCGCGGAGAAAATTCTTCTGTGGATGGTGTTGACGACGACTCAGTCTTAGCTGGGAGCTCTTTAGTGCCAAAAGGCAGTAGTTGCTAACCATCTTGAGTGTCTGTTATCTAACCAAGTGGGCTCCCCAAAAAGTATCCAAACCAAGAACGGTGAACAGCTTATTTCCATTATTCCGTTCGAATTCCAACTGAATTTTCGTTCGTGCCGGCGTTCCTAGCGTTCCGTCAAATATCCCCAAGTTTTTTTAGTTGTTGTTTTTGTTGTTATTGTTGTTGTTGTATATTATAAGAAAAAGGGTAATAAGTTAAAAGAAAAGGTGGAAAACGCGACTCTAAGACCCCCACAAGAACTGTGTGTTGTACGCGGGGGGATTTCTTATGAGATCTTAAAAAGACTTAAGACTCTCATGTGTGAGATTTTTGTCGTTTCTTGGCGTTGTCCTCCATGTCCACTGTGCGCGGCTCTTTGGGGGCCTCCAGAGGCAAAGTCTCAAAGTCATGAGTGCGGCAGCCTGCTATTTCTTCAACTACGGATCCCCACAAGTCAGTTGTTTCGTATACTCGAACGTCAACGGTCTTAGCCGGCGGATTTAATAATATACTATAAATATTTTTTTTTGTTTAAACATTTTTAATTTCTTTTAAACACTTTTTAAACACTTTAAAACACTTTTGCCTACTACACAAGATAAACGAGTTTAAACTAAACATTTTTTTTGCGTTTGTTATAGTTTTTATTTCAATTTATTTTTATTAATTACATTTTATTTTTTTTCGTGTGTCGTTGTTGCCTGCATTCTTACACTTTTAATATTCTTCCCGTGCATATAAAATACAGAACAAAAAATCTATTTAAGTCTCTCTCTCATCGAGGACATGCAGCAGCAGCAGGAATGCGATTCGTTTTTATTTTCTTTTTATTATAAAAAAATAAATTTTTAAATGAAGCCTTAATCAACAATAAAGAAAAATGTCGCTTTTATCGTAAAGTAATAATCGGTCATAATTTCATATTCATATAAAACAAGTGAGACAAAAAGTGATAACAAAATTGTTGTGTGTGAATTTTTAGTTAGTTTTTATTTAATTTTGCCATTTTCATTTCATCTTTCATCTATTTACCAAAGTTTAACACAAAAAGTGCTTGAGAATTATATTTAATTTAAAAAAAATAATAAAAACAATAAATTTAAAAAATATTATTCATTATTATTTTATTTTTTTGGTTAATATTGAAGAAGAAATTGTGACGTTTTGTGTGTGTGTTTAATATTTTGAATTAAAAAATGTGATTTTATCAAGACGTGTTTTTTAAGTATTCTGCGCATGCTTATTACCGGAAGTATAAAATTAAGTACCGAGAGCGATTGATTTTTTTTCCATGTAAGTATTTATTTATAAATTGTTTTAATATATTTTTATCGTTTACAATATATTTTTTATATCTTATATAGGGAAAAAGTATGATATTTGTATTTGTTGTTGATGAAATATGTTTGAAGATTGCGCAGAATTGTGAAATTTGTATTTATGTGTTTTTAAAAAAGATATTTTGATCCCTTATTCGCTTTTTTTGGATTTTCAAAAGTTTCAAAACTATTTCAAGTTTTCTTTGTGTTAATTGAATATTGCAAAAAAACTTATAAGTTCAAATCTGTTTTATATTACCAAAATATGTTTTTCTACTATAAATGGAAATTGTAAAATTGTAATGGTATATTCCTTAAGTCTTCCTTTTTGTAGTACAACTAGCTCTCTCCACCTCTATTTCGGTTTTTCCCCCCAAAAAAGGGCCAAAACGGTCTATTGTGCAAAATTTGGTGCCTACTGTCCGTTCCAAAAATTCACAATTTGGCGCATCTAAAATAAATCGAATAAATACATTGCGGCTTTAAACAAACATAGGTAACATTTAAAAATGTGTGTTGCAGAAGCAGTATTAGTCTGAATTGATCCTGAAAAGGCCGTTGCGGTTTCTAGTTTTCATGTGTCGCCCTTTCGGCGTTCACACAGTCGTTTGTTTTAGAGTGTAAACGTAGCCCGAGTATAAATCAGAGCCGCTCATTCTTAGCCTAAAATAAGCACTTCAAAATGCCTGCATAGCACTAGTGCGGCGCTTTCATAGGTGCGAATGATGCACCTGCACCGGGCGCGATATGTCGGGGCGCAGTTTCAGAAATTAAGAATTAAAAAAAATGAATAGTGTTCTCACTGGTGTAAGAAATTACACATATCCTGTCCCTGTACTTTCTCATCTAAGAAAAACCGCGAAAATTTTACTACTCCTTGCGCAGGAAGTTTCCAGATTCAGTGAAAGAATAGGGAGGTTCAAAAAATCTACCACCCACCCCATCGTCCTATCCTTCTGTCTTCTTCGCAAACGACTTTTTCAGAAGATTGCTGGTTGGATGTTGACCCATGTGAAACCTCCTATGTAATCTTTTAATCCTTCTTTAATTCTTCACTGCTAATAAGGTCCTCCTACACGTTTTTCAGTGTCTTCCTACTCAACGAGTTCCTTGCGGATTCCTGCCAGGGGCCTGTTCGGATAGATAGGTACTTGTTTTCGCGTCGCATGTAAGTATTTGTAACCGATCGTAGCCGAAAATTGTGTAATGTATACGCTAAGGCAGTTTGCAGAAATGTCAAAAAGAGTACTCATCAATTCTCAAGGGATCGAATATTTTTGAACCAGTAAAAAGTACTCATTGAGTAATTTCCATTCGATTTTACTCATGAGTTTTTAATCGAGTACTCTCCACTGATTCCGTATCCTTAATCCTATCCACGACAACCTGACCAACAAGAAAAGGGTGAATAATGAATGGCTTTCGCTCATGTTACTACGACTATCGAATTGGTCTGATCCGATAGTCTAATAGAAGTGAAACGGTAGCCTAAAATACACCTAAGAAAATACTGAACCTTGCCATGAAGGTATCGAAATTGCATTAGCCTTTTCCAAACTTTGAGGTATACAGTTGGAATGATAAAAAGAAATTTCCACTGGCTTTCCTTCCACTATAGGATCAAGTTTTCGAACTGCTTGATAGTCGGACGGTTTCCAATCATCAACTGTAAGGTGTTGATGCATCCTAGCGCAAATAATCCACACTTTTAATTCTATTAGTCAGTCTAGCCTTCTTTGTATTTGTTCACAATTAAAGTATTTGTTCGCTGGTTAACGAGATTCACTATTTTCAGGACGCATAATACCCTGACGAAGCTTTTTCGTGGTAACCCCGACGACTGCAGCGACTTTGCGAAATCAAGGCCCGTTATAAAAATTTTTTGTTTTGATTTTTGATACAGTGAGCCTTAGGCAAATTTAATCTATTCTATATTATATAATATTAATCTATTCTGACCTGTATTCTTTCCTTTGAACCAAGCTACTAGACATTGCATAATGATAAGTACGACATGACGGATTGGTAGTACTTTCTCATTAAAAAAAGGAATCCCATGGGGGAATCGGCATGCCAGAAATCGTGAATTAGTGAGACTACGACTACGGGGGCCTCGGTGGTCTAGAGGTAAGGCGCTTGACTACTATCCCAGAGGTCCCGGGTTCGATTCCCGGCGGTGCCACGGTCCCAGCCTTTCCCAATTTCCCACCTACATAAATTTCCTTCTTTCTTCTCCCCTCTTTACATTCCTGATTCCTCCTGTCATAGCTTTCGCTGGTCTTTCCCCGCTCCACCAAGCGCATGTCATCGGTTGGCTGATGAGATTCAACTCGTTTCAGGAGGCATAACACTCCAGCGAGTTGTTTCTCAAATGCCCCAATGCCAGAGTCGCGAAATGGTTGGAAGTAGGTGGAATAAAAAAAAAAAAAAAAAATGTCGCGGCTAGGTTGTGGCAGCTCCTTCCTACTTCTCTGTCTCTTTCTACTCTCTATCTTCCGGCTAGAGCTGCTGTTCGACATTCTATACGAAAAAAATAGGTTGTCGAACAGTACAAAGGGGCTTTCCCTAAGACTCTAGTCTATCACATAAAAAAAAAAAAAAAAAAAAAGATAATATGTCGATTAAGCTAGTTAGTGCCCCTGCAAGCAGACTGATCGATCCTAAACATGCAGCAAGGATTCCTCAGATGGCTTGTGGCACTATCCATAAGGCTGGAGGTATCTGAGATGGTCATGAATATTGGGATGTGACTGTTCGGCAAAGGAAGGAGCTGCCAAAACGAAACTCTATTGGATGGTAGATATGTGGCAGGTTCGCAAACAGCTGAGATTACTAGAAGAATAGAAGTATGGAGGTGGTGGTACAATCCGTCGCACTTTATTGTGCACGTTCCCTACTAAAAGAAAGGAGGAAGGAACGAAAAGACCGTCGGCCGTGTAGACAAAGGAAAGAAGATCTTTGATTGAAGAATGTCGATCCTGCTATGCCAGATCAGAGCAGAAAATTTACAGTGGAGAAGTCTTGTTGCCTTCTACGAAGAGTGGGCACTCTGTCTTCTGGGGCAGTACTAGTTTGTGGAGCTGGTATCGCGGCCTTACATGGCCAGTCAGATATCGAACCAACACACTAAAGTCTGATCTGTTTAAAGCGATAGCATCTCTTAAGCGAAAGGGTCTTATTAGCTCTTTAGCTACCGATTCCCAATAGGTTAGGCTCAGCCCTTTAACCCAGTCCTCAGTATCAGGGACTTGGAAGTTGACCACGAGATGTCACAGGAAAGCTCAAGCCTCATTGCCCTTGATACCCCAATGTCCGCAGACCCAACATAGGAGACCTTATTTTTCTTGGCCAGGCTTTGGCATATGTCAAAGCATCCTGCACCTTTTTGGAAGAAAACTTCTACGATGAGAGTACCTTGATGGCAGCTTGACTATTACCTCTTGAAAAATTCAAATTCTTTCAAACTTTTCTCAAGGTTGAGCCTAGCGCAGGTCTCAATGACAAGTATTTCAGTGTGGAAAACAGAGGGCAAGCTTCCAATTGCAATTGAGGCTTTGGAGTTGGGTCTTGCGATACCAGCCTTGAGCTTGTTTTTCTATGCAGAATAATATCGAACTAGCAAAATAAAATGACATTATCATTTTAAACTGCTTCCTTCTTCCTCCTTCCTCCTTCATTTATGTATATTGGAGGTGGCATGGGTGGTCTAGTTATACTTCTAGATATTAGGTTTAGCGATTTTACTAGGGGTAGTAATATTAGTCATTGTCGTAAGCTCTTCTTCCTTTTTTTGGGTTTTGGGCTGGGAGGATATCCTGTCAATGGCTTCTTTATTCTGCCTTTTATCTTATTCTTCCAAACCTTAAACGTAATGTAAAGTTAAAAAATTTTCCCTCGAGTGCACCGGCACATAAGAATAATAATACTGGTTTATACCAAGAAACTTGTAATTCAGACATAAAACTGAACTCTAGTGCTAGTCTGTTCATTGAATAAGACTTGAGACTTTTACAGAAAAAAAAAATGAAAACCAAAACCATATTATATATTTTTTTTATCGCATTTACCTGACATATATTCCCACAGCGGTAAAAATTACGTAATCGCGACTCTAATTACATCCAGTAGAACAACTTTCAATGATATTAAGTGCAGAACATAAGAAAACCGCCTGAAAAGTGCACTCTACTCTGCTCTACTATTCACACCACTCGAACTATAAGTAAATCTTCCCTCATGATGCAAAAATGTGGGATCAGAAAAAAATATTTTTTGTTTTTGTATATACCTATATAAAAAAATATTTTGAAAAACAGCAAAAAAAAAATTGTAATCCAGCATCCATGCGAAGCTTTTGTCGGAGCGACCAGGTTGCCAGCTACCTTTACGCATTTCCTGTTGAATGGGTGGAAGCCGATCACTTTTGCGGCTTTGACTATTCAATTTCAATCTTCAAGTTGATTTCACCTTTGCGTGCGGTTTTCATTTACTACATGAAACCGAATCCACAAAAAAAACACACACCATTTTTTTTGTTTTTTCAATTTTGTTTTTTGTTTTAGTGGTTGTTATCTTTTCAGAGACGTTGCTCAATGGAAACTCACTATCGATCTATAGATCGATCGATGGCGGTGTTTGTCATCGATCAGCAAAGGTAGATAAAGACTAGCTGCGTAATCATCAACAGATTAATGAAGTTGTAAAATTCACATTCAGAAATTCGTTATGCGTTTTGCATAAAATTAACAAAACACAAAGTTGTTAAATTTACAATACAAAGTCGAATTGGGGTTAAACATAGAAAAAAGGATCCTCTATTTATACGATCCATGTTTTTTTGATTAGTCGCACTTAAACATAATCACTGTTACAATCGAGGATGGAACCTTCTTCTTCTGATTAACTTCAATCTTGACTTGCAGCAACCTTCAAACCATTTAATCGTTAAATTTTGCAATACATAAAAACAACAACGAAAACTTGAACAACTACCAACAAAAAACGACAAATTTCATAATCATCAATTAAAACCTTTTTCTGTAATGAGATTTTTCTTGTCCTTTACACCATCACTACACTTGCGCAGAAATCATTAAAGTGTTTTCCACCATATACGTACAAAACTATATGCAAAAAGTGATGCTGATTTGTTGTTAATCCAGTGGTGGCTGCGCAGTGAGCATTTTATGAAGCAACAATTTTTTTTAGTGTCGTTTTATTGTTAAATATGAGACACTTTATGAGATTTGATTGGCAATTATGTTGTTACTTTGTAAAGGTGCATCTGGTTCTCAAAATGCCATAATTTTCTGTAATTGGAATTTCCGGAACTGCCAACTGTGCGCACAAACGAAAAACGAACAACGAAATGCAGCATTTCAAGGGATTTTAATTATCTTGTTTTCCAAATGGAGCAACGGTAACTTAGTTAAGGCTGTAAAGAAAATGGATAAGTTATGGATGATATAAATATGACATTGTTAGGATATTTTATGTTTATTTTCGCTATGGCGGATTGCTGCACGGAAATTAGGTCTATCGTGTGGTGTTTAGAGTACTAGTTTTTAGAGATCCTGGTATGACGGGTTTATTCGACTTCGGACTGGAGCTAAAAACAGTTTAGTAATTCAAGAACAGAATGTATTTTTAGTTTGATAAAAGGCCACAAACACGTGTACCTAGAGGTCGGTTTACACGCAACGATTTGCTTGTGTCAACTGACTTGCGCAAGTCAATTTGCACAAGTGAATCGTTGCGTGTGAACGCAAGGTTTTGGCTTGCGCATGCAAATGGCGTAATATTTTTGGTGTTCAAAAACGCTCTCACTTAGTTTATTTGAACCAATTGACTTGCGCCAGCCAGCTTGCACAAGCAAATCGTTGCGTGTAAACTGACCTTAAGGTTTGGGCCCATTTAATAGACTGTGGAGCATGTTCGAAGCCATTCTGTGGAGTTTAGGAAACATCAGCCGTGTTTTTTTAATGAACTATATAGTTCTTTCATCGAGTTCATTAAAAAACCGACAAGGGAAATTTCATGTAGCGCCTACTTTGATGCTTAAAAATTTCAAAATTAAACGGAAGTTAAGCGTTATTTTTTGCACTGTTACACGAAATCCTCGTTAGAAAATAATAAATATGTTTATAAAAAATCAATTATTTGTTATAAATTTGCTCTCATCACTTTCCCGTTGTTTTTATTTTTAAATTACGTCTTTCCGACCCCCGAAAGTATGCAACATGCCAACCCCCGAAAGTAAAGTATGCAACATGCCAACCCCCGAAAGTATGAAATATGCAAAATAAGAAATTTCCCAAAACCTCGATAGAAACCCAGATAAAACCTGGGGTTTGAGATTTGTATGGGGAAGAACTATATAGTTCATTAAAAAAACACGGCTATCAGTTCGCCAACCACTAAGGAATTGTGTGAGGTAGTGGGTCACTTCTTCATATCCCCGCATATCACACTTCTGCACATTTGGTATGAGTCTATGGATCCATCGGTCCTTAATAGACTCATTCCACCTCCTCTGCCTTGTTATATTCCAGGTCTTCAACAACTTCTTGTTCTCTGCCGCCAGAAAGTCAATGTGAACCATTCCTGCTATCACGCTGGCTGCTTCGTCGGACGTACTTAAACGATACTAAACGAGTTTATTTTCCTCCTATTGCTCGTTTTGTCCAATGCCGTTGCCTACACCAATAGGACCTGGCTTGAACTGAGATCTCCTACATTAAGCAGCATCCTCGCGAATGCTGCGCTGATGGCGAAAGTTTTTTTCCGCCGTGCCCGCCAAGCGTATTCCGAAGTTTAGCCTTCATCACTCCCAAGTACCTAAGTGCGGAGCGGATGACCTGGTCACACACTTTCACCACTAGGGTTTCACCCTTTTCTGCTTTCTGATAGGCACTATTTCCGTTTTGTGCTCAGCCAGCATTAGAACAGCGTTCTCGCGCCGAGTCTTTATCTACCATGTCGCTTTCATTCGATCTCATCGAGGAATCCAATAGCGACCACTTCTTGTGAGAGAGACGTAGCGTGAGCACTTCGTCGTTCATGATGATCCAGAAGAGGGGGTTTAAGACTGATCCTTGCATCGTACTGTTTTCCCGTACTCCCTTACTTCTTCACCAAACTCGCTGTGCAATGTCCTTTTATGGGAACAGGGTAAGTAAGATGCCTTGCTGCGTTTCAGAGCAGGCAAACAAAATGTCCGGGAACACAGACGAGGGTTACGTTATTCTTTCTACTGAGCCTATTTAGCTCAACTCTGGCGGCTCTACTAACTTGGAGCACATTTTCCCTAAATATAGAGCTCTTATAGAGGCTTGGATATTTTCAAAAATTCCAATACTACATGTTCACGATGTCAGTCCGTTTGAAGAATTTAACGTCCGCCCGAAGGTGGCAGGACAGAGAACTGTTGGTAGCATACGGAGTTAGCGCTTAAACTCGAGTTTGAACTCTTGAAGTTGTACGAGTTCAGAGGCAACCGTCGGAGTTAGCAGGAGATATCCTCGTTGGAGTCTTACGCCCCTCTAACCAGCCGACAAGGGCTGTGACACCGGCAGTGCCAGAATACCAAGCGGAACAAGGAGGTGTGTCATACACTAGGTAAAGACCCAACCTTAGTGGATCTTTGGTACCCCGATTGATCAGTTAACCCAACAATATGCGTTATTAAAGCCTTAAAGTGCCGGCTAAAGCCCCGGCTTTGCCTACCTCAGTTCAATCATGTTCAGTTCAATCCACATAGCTTCACCGACTAAAGTCCAGTTCATGTTCAGTTCGTGCTTAAAATGGTTGCTGCTTTTTCGCCAGAAGTTAAAAATGCAAAAGCTGATTGGAATGGCATTTGATTATCCTAGTTGATTACTCTATTTTGAGTGAGATTTTACGTTTAACTTCAGTTCGAGTCCAGTTGGGTGAACTAAGTCTATTTATTTATTTTCTGGTGGTTTTAAAAGTCGAATCTAGTAGTCTTTTGATGAAAGAGTTGGAAACGCTGGATGGGACCAGCTCAGCGTGTTATTACGATCTGCTTCAACTGGGTAAACCATACCAAACACAAATAATACATACATTCGGGCACAATTCGAGCGAAGACATGTCAAGTGATTTTGCACCACGACAACGCTTAGGCAAATGTTACTAATGTTGTTAAAACCTACCCGGATATACCGGTTTAAGACGTCCAACCTCATTCGCCATATTCTGCTGACATGACCGTTTCCGATGATCCTATTACGATCTATGACGCCTGGCCTGTTCGCAGTACTTCCGTTCTTATAGAGACACAGATTTGAAGACAGACGTGCTCGATGCGAAATCCGATTACTTTCAGAAAAATGGAAAAAAGTTTTGCCAAGTGATGGTTTTTCATTAAATAATTAAAAATATGGATATTATCAAAATAAAAATTATTTTTTTTTGTCATAAATATTAAGTTATATTAAAAATGAATGTTACAATTCAGTGAAATAGTCCACACCATATATGATGGACACCCTTCACAAACCGTTTATCGTTAAATCGTTAAATCACCTCTACTAATTTTTTTTCGGTTATTCTCACCAAAAAAACTCTCAATTCTATCTCCATAAACTTTTGCTTTACAACAAAACCTCTCATCAATCACCATTCCCCCCAGTTCTATACCTCTCCTATAACACATAAATCCATACCTCTGGCCTAGTCATTAGAATCGAATAAAACATCGAAAAAAATTGCACATAAATTTAAAACTCCATTTAAAATGTGACAATATACTCCCTAAATGTTATATAGAGACACAGAGAGAAAAAAATGTAGATTCCCAATAAAAAAAAAATAAAAAAACAATCTATAAACACAAAAATAAAACTACAAAGAAAGAAATCCCCATCCATAAAAACACTTAATTTAAAGTATCCCGAATGCCCCTGCTGTTATTGCAGCTCACTATTTGCATCATCGTTAAATTTTGTCCATTCAAATTTGTATTTATCTGAAAAAGTCGAAAGTTTCTTCTTAATTAACTCTCATAAAAACAAAAACCAAAAAAAAACAAAAAAAATAAAACTAGAGTCTCTCAAGATGTGTCCAATAGCCCCACAAGCACTCTTTCAAAGCCACCTCCGCAATTTATACCGGGAATTTTAAGCCTATCCGTGCGGCATACCTACACTATCCGAAATTCCTCTGTCTAGTCATAAATTATCCCCCCAACGAAAAAAAAACAAAGCCCCCCCGAAAACAAAGCCCGAAAAAAAATTATATGTATTGGGATAAACCGAAAAGCACCACTAAACTAGACAAACTTTTGATGTTGTACACAGATAGGTCAAGGCAAGCCATAAATCATGTCGCCAAGTTTACCAAATTTCATGTCGTACGTTTCGTCGTATATATAGTATATATAGCTTAAGTTTCCGTTACGCAGCTCTAGTAGGTCTAGGGAACGAAGGGAATCTGATACTTTTTTGCGTTCCTTTCTGTATTTTTTTTAGGTTTTTTGGAGGTTTTAAGGCCCACCTACAGAAGGTCCGGACGTTTCTCTTTCTCTCTGTTGTTATTCGATACTAACCGGTAGCAGGTGTCCAGGTCATTGAACAGTCGGCTGTGCTTTTCGGACCAGCGAATACAAAAGGTAGTTTGGCGGTGATGTTTTACCAAAAGGCTTAACAGCAACACATCAATAACCGAACGAAATAAAGAAACGCGGATGTCAACATATGTTGGGCGCGGGATTGGACTATGTTTTTTGAGATATTGCTAATCAATACTTTTAATCAATACTTTTTAATCAATACTTTTTAATCAATACATTTTTGACTCCTTCTGCAATATGTTGTGACAATCTAAACAAATCAACAGTTAGTCGGCAACGTTACATTTCTTATCAATCAATCAATCAACCGGCAAAGACCCACCTGTTCCCATTACACCTATGGACGATTCAAACGGGCGAAAAGTGACCAAATCAGATGGGAAGTAGTCATGGGTGAAGAATGCAGAAAAGACACTGAGAATAAGACACCCAGAGGTACTGGTTAAACGTAAATGTATAAAAATTGTGTCCAGGTAAAATGCACACAGAATTAACGTACATCTATATCTATATAGACATATGAAACCGGTCAACCAGTCATCGGATTACACAGATATCAACTGATCGAACTCTGGATCGCAGACGGTTTTTTCACAAAAAAAAAATTAAATAAACCCGTCCCGCGATCCTCCAGCTGCTAAACAGATAAAGAAAGAGAGGAAGAGATTCGTTCTTGGTGATAGAAGTGTTCCGAGCGGTGCACCTAGAGCCAGCCAGAGCTAGGAGAAATATTCTGATGGATCAAATCAATATCAGTTTCTGCTATTTGCAATGGAGATTGCTGCTTGCGGTGCAGATGACAGCAGTATTTAGACAGTGCATGTTACATGAACAGGCACCTGACGGAGTGATCTTAATGGTTAAACCTATTACCGTAGACAACTATCATTGCCGCTCGCTCTTAAAGAAGACAAGTTCTAGAGGTATGCATGCGGAGGACCCAAGGTATCTATCTCTCTGCTAGAATTACTACCGTCTTTAAATGATGGATTACTTAAGGGCCTAATACACTCAATCGAGCAGTTATAGGGTATCGCGCGCCCGCGAATATTAAGAAAACTATCCAACCAAATGAAATAATTTAAATTAGGTATTTTTAAGAAAACATAAATCTAGCTATTCATGGTGGAAAATTTTAATATTTTTATTTAGTATATTAGTTATAATGGTTCAAAGTTCCGTACCTGCGCCCGGAAAATACTCCTATTTAGGTGGAAAAATTTTAAAATTTTTTTAATGTACGATAAACTTAAATCGATTATCTAGCTATTCATGGTGGAAAATTTTTGAATTTTAGCCTTCTTTCATGAGTAAATTATGTTTTAAAAATTGTCCACAAAATTTAAGAACGAAAATTCCCTAAAATTCTTCAGTTTTAATACATCAAATTTCCGCTCCAAGCAAATCTCTGCGCTAGTTGTATTCTGTATAAAGCATTTGCGTAATCTTACACGAGATGCGTTTGTATAAGTGAGAGCTTCTGCTTCGGCTTTTGCAGGGGAAATTTCAAACCTTTTTTGTTGCAGGCATGGATGGTGATCGTATTTTCGGGAAAAAATAAAATCTGAGGAAAAATCGGTTTGTTTGGCAAGAATTTTAATGACTTGCTTGATGGTGATTTCCTTGATTTGAGAATTTAGGGATTCTTGCCCGGTGGTCAGGTAGTGATCAATCGGTGTTTATTATCTTGGCTTTATGAAAAACCCAAGAAAATATTTGAATGGCAAATACTACCTTCATGTAATAATTAAGTTTTATGACATCCTTGTTTTTCGTTATTGTCTTTTTAGTCGTAACAACTTCCTGGAACTAGATTCGCAAAAAAGGTGTATCCGTTGCACAGGTATTTTACAACATGAGTGTAGATAAATTTTGCGTAAATTCATTTTTTATGGTTTTTATTATTTTTGTATGTAAATATGGGCTTTGCTGGACCTCTGGGTTAATTTGGTAGGAGGTCCGGAAATTCGGAAAGTCGGGGGTGTTTTTCAGATTTTTTAGTAAAGGGGGTGGGAGCCAAACAGAAAAAACTAGTATCTATATGCAAAGAAACAGTTCTATTCATTTTTACTACGACTTATCAGTATTTAAAAGCGATACCTCAGCCATTGGAGTTCAGATCAAATTGAAAGTGAAAGTAAGAAGTTATTGTTTTGAATTTGTGTTTTTTAAAAATTTAATATGGTGAAAAATTGCAGAAAAAAAGGAACAATTCAATACGGATTAAAGAAAAATCGCGCCATTCAAAGATTGCGGAAATGGTAAGTACACACCGTGTTAGGTAATTTATGAATAGAAACGAAAGTTGAATAATGATCCTCAAGTCATGTTTTTCTTTTCTGAGCATATATTATTACTATTTTGTTAAACAAATCGACAACTGATTTTTTTATATAAAATTAATTTTTGTTTTATCTATTGTAGCGGTAAATTTACAGCAAATATTACAAAAAACCTGACGCAAAATTGTAATAGAACGGATCAAACATCAAGATTATACCCAAGCAGCAACAATACCGAAAGTACTTCACGGCAAGAAGATTTATCTGATCCAAGTAAGTATACTGCGTTCTATTTAAAAATACTAAATTATTAATAAATTTTAATCCTATAGGAATTTTGATCGGCGAGAGCGAGACAGGGTGTTATTTGCAACAGGAAGCTGTAGAAAATGAAATCAATTTGAAAGGGAAAAGAATTGTCGACATTCACTTCTTTTTTGAGGAAATAAAGAAGCTGCACAACCACGCAAAAAATTTTGGGTGTTCATGGGATAATTTAGAAATTAAAAAAGAAAACAGGAAAGGGCTTCAATCGACATTCTTCTTCACATGTAACATGTGCAACAAAAAAGTACATCTCAACACAACAAATGAAGAAAATAAGGACAATGCCGGACTTAATTATTCATCAGTTTCTGCTGGAACTGCTGTAGGAATTGGATTTTCGCAGATTGAAGAACTATTAGGTGTGATGGATATTCCGTACATGTCTCCTACGACATTCAATAAAATTCAAAAAATCGTTCAAATGGACATCGCTGCAGCTTGTGAGAAAGAGATGAAATTAGCTGCCCTAGAAGCCAAACAAATCGCGATAGATGATGGCGATTTAGACTACGATGGTGTACCACTTCTCTGTGTCGAAGTAGATGGATGTTTCTCCAAACGGACATATGGACCAGGTAGTAACTACTCATCCCTATCTGGCGTTGGCTCCATTATTGCTCATACAACAAAAAAAGTTATTTGGAGCAACGTTAAAAACAAGTTTTGTTACATCTGTTCAAGCATGAAAAATAAGAACATGAGTGTGCCTCAGCACGTATGCAACAAAAATTATACAGGTAATAATATTTAAAATGTATACATAAATGAAAAAATATACCTAAAAACAAATAATTAATAAACATTTTTTTTGCAGGACCATCAACAGGAATGGAAGCCGCTGCTATCGTCGAAGGGTTCAAGTTGAGTGAAGCTCTTTATGGAATTAGGTACAATAGAGTGATAGGTGATGGTGATTCAAGCGTTTATAAGAAGATTTTGGATGCGAGGCCCTACGAGAAGACTCACATTGAGAAAATTGAATGCCGCAATCATTTAATGCGCAATTTGAGGAAAAAACTAAGAGAATTAGTTGGTAACACGGCATACACCTTAGCAGCCCGAAAGCATCTCGGAAGGAACTTGGCACGCATTGTGATTGGAATTCATATGGCCATTAAAAATCGGAAGAACAGCACACTGCCTCTGAAGGACAAGATTCAACTACTTTCAAAAGACATCGGAAATACACCAAACCATGTATTTGGCAATCATGACGGCTGTGAAAGATACTTTTGCGATGGACCCAAAGATACGGAAACGGATTGCTTGGCACTACTCAAGGAGAATGGATTTTTAGAAAAAATAAAGGCAATTATTTACAGAATTCAAATGAACTCAAAAAGTTTAATTTATGATGTAGACTCCAACACCGTCGAACGATATCATTCCATAGTAGCAAAAACTGTTGGAGGAAAACGGATCAATTTCTCTCGTGGGCAATCGTATACCGCGAGAGCAAAATTTGCGGTATTGCAACATAACACGAAAAGAGCTCATTTCTTCCTGCAAAAGACTGCAATACAGAAAAGTCCGTCCAGCCGTATTGTCAAAATGGAACAACAAAGACTTAGAAGAGGAGCATCACAGCAAGCAAATTCTAAAGGTAGTTTTATTACATCGATTTAAAATTGAATATTTGAATTAATGACAATTTTTTTTCTTTTTTCAGAAATTCGTCGACGAAGAAAAATTGTATTCTCTGGTCAGGATGGAGACTATGGGACGGACACATGTCAAAGGGTTGATATGACAGAAGAGGAACTTACTATAGAGAAGAGAAAACTTTTAACTAGTTTTCAAATGGAGAGAGACGATCGTGAAAATATTGAAAAATTTACAAGAAACCAAGCAGACAACCCCCGTTGGCATGAGATCAGGAGTCGGAGATTAACAGCTTCTAATTTTGGACTAATTTGCCGTTCACGAAATACAGGCAGCTACAAAAATAAAGTGGCATCTTTATTATACAACAGGACGTTTACTAGCAAGCAGACAGATTATGGAAAACAACATGAAGCTGAAGCCATTAAACAGCTCTCTTTAGAACAACACGTTCTAATAGAAGAATGCGGAATTTTTATTTACGAAAAATATCCTTGCTTTGCAGCAACTCCTGACGGTATTATAAATACTGATGGACTAGTGGAAATTAAATGTCCTTATGCGGCGAGGGAAATGACTCCAGTAGAAGGTATAAAAAGTAAAAAAATTGATTTTTGGTCATATAATAAAAAAAGTGGCGAAATTAAAATAAATAAAAATAATAAATATTTCTACCAGATTCAGGGACAACTCGAAATTGCAAATAAAGAGTGGTGTCTATTTGCAGTTTGGACGCCATATGGGATAAAGGTTGAAAGAGTGGAAAGAGATCGAGAGTTTTTTCAAGTTGAAATTTTGCCCAACATTTTGTCTTTTTATTTTAACTCTTTTATTCCAGAACTGTTAGACAGCCGAAAAGAGAGAAATATGGATCTGAGAGAATTTCCATCAACTCCTGAAATTAATTTTGAACCATTTTAATTTAATTTTGTATTATTGTAAATATTATATGTATATAAAAAATAGGTAAATGTTTAGAATTGTGACTCTAGAGTAAAATCGCTCCAAAATATTTTTGTGGTTTGTAGGGTCATGTTTGAGCTCCCCAATAGTAATTTAAAAGCGGGGGAGATGTATTTTCCTTTTTACAACAATTGAAAATACCTTATAACTTCAAATACCTTTATCGTGAAAACTAAGGGGGATACCAAACAATTTTATTTTACATTTTCGTGTTTCATCAAAATCCATCGTCAAACTGCGACCCCACTAAGGAAAATATTTCTCCCCGCCCTGAAATTACTATTGGGAAACTCAAAAAAGACCCTAAAAACCACAAAAAAAAATTTTGGAGTGATTTTACTCTGGAACCGCAATTATTTACCAAAAAATAAATAAAAATCTTCCATCAAATTTTAAACTTTTTAATAAAACTTCCAAATTGTTGTAAATATTTTACCATAAATTTTAATTTTTGTACATATTTTATGTCTTCCCAAATAAAAATTTTACAAATATATTTTATTAGAATTCATTTATTTCGATTTTTTATTGTTTATTAGCCGCACTTTCTAAATTTCAAATTAGCAAAAGCAGCGATATCAAAATTTCACATGAAAGAAAAATTTAAATATCAAACAAAAAAGATCTATTCTCATATCCCATGACAAGAACAAGTTCGTAGAGTGCATTACTACGACATTAATTCAATTTCCATTCATAATTATCTAACACTGGCTTCAATTTCTAGCCGGCGACACCGCAGAAGAGATTTCTTGAAAGTCGCCAGAAAATTTACCTCGGGCACGCATTCATAAAGTAAAGCCCAACAAGACATACGAATGCAGCCGAACCCCTTTATTGTGCAAAGATTTCCCCTCCGGCGGCCGTGTTGTGCACTGCAAGCAGTGCACAACAGGTAATTTTGTTTGTGTTAGGAGGTTTTTGAGATTGGGTTAGTTTAATTTTGTGACTGTATTTTTTTTTAAGCTTCCCTTAATATTTTGTTGTTGGAACTGAATTTCATGTTGGACTTCGTCGCTGAGTGTATTAGGGCCTTAAGTACTTCTGTTGGATTGTTTGCTATTCCCTCCCTCCAGGCAAGATCCAAGTGCTCCCTATAGACACACAAGACGGAAGTAATTCACCATTCAAGTGAGAAGAAATGAAGGAATCACCTTCTTCGCCATTAATTTCATATCAGTTCAGTTCAGATATTTTGATTGATTTACTAACATTTCAATAATCCAAAAAACCATTATGCTCTCATTCGTCTTATTTTCTGTACAACACAAAAAACAATAACGAACAAAAAAAATTGCATCTATCTCAATTAGTCTTCTAATCAAGTTCTCAACACTTAAACTGTTTTACACTTATCGATTTCCGCCAGGTGTCAAAGTTTCGTGTTTTGTTGATGCCTTGCAAACGGTGGATTCTCCTATATATAAACATACAAACATACATATCCTCTTTTACCTGTCTATAAGGTAAACTTCTTAGATAGATAGAATCACGTCCATGTCGACGGTTCTTTTATTTTGCAATTTGGATAAAAATCAGCGAAGAGTAATAGAAGAAGAGAGGAACGTTGATTATTATTTAATTAAATTGCCATTCGTGAAGGCAATTATTTCCCCCCACATATTAGTCCAGTTGTCAGAGACTTAGACCCAGCAAAAAATGTGATATCTCTGAAAATTGGATCATAGGTACTTTTTGGGGTGTAGAACACAATAAAAAAACCTTTGCTGCTCTAAAGTGTATGCTAACTTTACAATTTCGAAAACAAATTCGAAAATGTGGTTTTCGCGTTATATCTCGAAAAAGAAAAGAAAAATCGAAAAACTAATTACACCACGTGAAAGAGCGGAAAATTCTACTAAAAGCTATGTTATAACTTATTAAAAAATGTTTGTTTATTATTATAAAAAATTATTACAAATAAGAAAGCGAGTTCGAAAATTTGACGCGCGCCAAATCCCAGAATTCAAATATTCAAGCGAGGCGTTCGGGGAAAAACTGAAATATCTTTGCCTAAAATCCACCAAAAACAAAAAATAAAAAAAGCATTTTAAAGAGGACACTCTAAGCTTTTTAAGGAAGTCATTAGTTTTTAATTTTATTGTTTTTTTCTCATAGAAAAGTTGACCGGAAGTTATAATTTCTAAGATTTTCACTGATTTTTATAAAACTGATTCCTGCAACTTAAAGTTAAGCCTAAAAAAATTGTTAAATATATAAAATGAAAGATAAAATCCTGAGCTTTAAGAATATATTATTCATTTTTTGATTAAACATTCAGGTTAAAAGCAAACATTAATTAAAAACACGTTAAAAACAAAGAACATTCTTTGAAAAGAAGAAAAAAGTGTTTTTGGAGCGCGTCTTTTGCTGCTGTCTTTATTATTGCGCAGCAAAACAAACATGGCTTCAAAAACACTCATTGCTGCCGGCGTCGCTGCGCGCGTCTTTTTTCTTCATGACATTTCAAAGAATGTTCTTTGTTTTTAACGTGTTTTTAATTAATGTTTGCTTTTAACCTGAATGTTTAATCAAAAAATGAATAATATATTCTTAAAGCTCAGGATTTTATCTTTCATTTTATATATTTAACAATTTTTTTAGGCTTAACTATAAGTTGCAGGAATCAGTTTTATAAAAATCAGTGAAAATCTTAGAAATTATAACTTCCGGTCAACTTTTCTATGAGAAAAAAACAATAAAATTAAAAACTAATGACTTCCTTAAAAAGCTTAGAGTGTCCTCTTTAAAATGCTTTTTTTATTTTTTGTTTTTGGTGGATTTTAGGCAAAGATATTTCAGTTTTTCCCCGAACGCCTCGCTTGAATATTTGAATTCTGGGATTTGGCGCGCGTCAAATTTTCGAACTCGCTTTCTTATTTGTAATAATTTTTTATAATAATAAACAAACATTTTTTAATAAGTTATAACATAGCTTTTAGTAGAATTTTCCGCTCTTTCACGTGGTGTAATTAGTTTTTCGATTTTTCTTTTCTTTTTCGAGATATAACGCGAAAACCACATTTTCGAATTTGTTTTCGAAATTGTAAAGTTAGCATACACTTTAGAGCAGCAAAGGTTTTTTTATTGTGTTCTACACCCCAAAAAGTACCTATGACCCAATTTTCAGCGATATCACATTTTGTGCTGGCTTTCAGTCTAAATTTGACTCTGGCAACTGGACTATATGGGAATATACACATATATACATATATAAATAAATGTTTTTTTTTTATATTATTACTATGTGCGTGCAAATCCTTCAAGATAAGGTGAGTGCGTAGTTTATTCACTGTCAAGATTTATGGTCAAGGTGGTATGGTATGGATGGTGGAGTAGAGAGAGTGCGCCTGGGATAGTTCTTAGGCAAGAATGCTACTGTCTAGGGAATATTGATTACTCTAGAAGAAGAATGGGAAGCTAGTGAAAGAATGATTCATATTCTTTTTATATTTATAAAAAAAGGGTTTAAGTTTAATTACCTTAGTAAAGTTCAAGGTGCATGCGCAATTGTCCTCGTTAATTCCATTCTGTGGGAGTTTCACAATTCCTTTTTATTGCGGGAATATTTTTTCTATGTTTAAAAGAGTATCTGTTAAGCTGATGCTTAGTTTTTGTATACTTTTACACATTCGATTAATTAAATAATAATAAAAAAAAACTAATATCTAGCAAAATTCCCATATTTTGGATAAGTTCTTTGATACTAAAATTTCTTCTCTCACAAATTTTTCCATCCTTTAGAAATTTAAATTAAAAAATAATCCTAAAAGTATGCAAAATTGAAAATATACATATATTTTTTAAATTTATACGCAAAAGTATGCAGCAAAAATTAACCGGTCCACAGAGACGCCACGTCGTTTATAGATTGAATTATAGAATTCTGGCCAAAAATCAATAAATTTGTTTACGATCGGTTTTGAAATTTATAAAAAGTTATTGAAAACGTTTAAAGAAAGTACAAAAGAAGAATTGAAGTCCGTATTATTTGTCAACCAAAGAAATTATAGAGTCCATGTCGGAAGCCCGAAGGCTACGTAAAATATTAACTAAAGTGCCAACAATGTTTAGCCCTGGCCCTGGTTGCAGGCCATGTTGATTGGGTGCCTTCAAAATAACTGCATCTCCTCTAGTTGGAAAGAGGTTAAAGTAAGGCGGCAAAGCCACCCATGCAAAAACTTCAGGCAAAATCGGCAAATCATCCTTACTACTAAAGACTCTAGAAAGGCTAATCGAAATATATCTGAGACAGACCATACTAGCCTCGGAACTTTCTGACGCACAACGCGCCTATACAAAGGCCAAATCTACTGATACTGCTCTTCACTCATTGGTTTCAACTATTGAAAAATCCGTCGAGGTCAAGCAGTATAAATTAGCATTTCTTGCAGCATTTAACAAAGTACTCCCAGATGCCATTACCCTGGGCCTGACAGAACAGGAGATCGAGGCATCGCTGGTGTCTCTCATCCACCAAATGCTTATTGGCACGATGGTGAGCTCGATCCTAGCCGACAGCTCATCCCAAAGGGCCGTAAATAGAGCCACCCGCCAGAGCCAGAGCCAGAGTCGTGACTATAAACCAGCTGTTGCGACGCATGGAGGCAGAGCGGCATTACGTCTTGGCGTAGGCGGATGACGTTGTTATCATCACAAAAGGAAAATTTCCTTAAGTCCTCTGTGATTTCATGCGTTAAAAACCCTATCAAGCAGTACAGTCACCCGCGGACTTAGTGTTAACCCAGTAAAAACGGAACTGGACCTCTCCACAAGGAGGTATAAACCCCACATTTAACACTAGCGTCATGAATGGAGAAATAGACCAAGCAGTTTTCTGGGTGCCATAAACTTCTTTACTGATGGCTCAAAGCTCGAGGATTAGGTAAGAAGACGATTATTGTCGTCTTTGTCCCTGCCCTTTTTGAAGTCTCCTTCCGACTACCCGATCTGTGCAGTGTATACCAAGCGGAAGTTCTAACCATATATGAAGCTGTTGTGCCAAACAACCAGCAAGGCTATAGGAATTGGACTGGCTACATCTTCTCAGATAGTCAGGCGGCAAAAAAGTCCTGCACTCTTCACAAAAAGCTCTAGAACTGCCCCTGAATGTCGCAGATTTCTTAACGAGATGGCTCAGCAGTTCAGGACTCAGAGTCAATGGCATTTGATACATATATTTGTGTCCTCGTTAAATCCAATCAATGGAAAAAATGTATCTAAGGTAACTGGCTAGGAAAGGCACGACCGCCACTCTCCTTCCTGGAAAGGAAAAGTCTGGTATGCCTTGGGCTACGTTTAAACTCCCATGCAAATAGCACACAATACAAGCAAGCAGAAAAACTTTGGAGGCATCTTAACAAATGTACCTAGCCCTCTTACGATCTCAGGTGGACCGCTTCACTACTGAGCCTCGAGAGACAAGGCTTCTCAGTTATAGTGGGAATGCTGATCCGACCCTGTCTGATAGGGACGCATGCTACCCGCTTAGGTCTAGAGACTTACGATTTTTGCAGAAGCTGTAAAAGTCCGGACGAGGAGGAATGTGTACAAACCCTTCTCTGTCACTGCCCAGCCCTAAGTAGGAGGAGACTAACCAAATTTGGTGCACCCTTCCTAAGCACGTTTGCGAAAATCTCGCAGATTGGGATCCCGCAACTTAGAAGGGACATTTTAACATGAGGTTTAAAGTGGGATCACAATGGGCCGATCCTTTTGGCCTAAGTGTATGAGGTTAACGTCAATAGCTCAGCCATACCTAACCTAACTCATCCTAAGCTTCAAGCCAGCACTTTCTAGACAGGCACACAAATCCAAAAATGTTTTAACTAGAGAGAGATATACACGCCTTTGTTACAGATATAAAAGTATTCGTAATCCACCGTTCCAAAGGTGAATGTCGTTTTACCAAGCGGTCCCCCAACTAAGTACAAACCACCTCCAATGCTGCTTGACTTACGCAGTGTTATAAGAATGCTGAACATACTAGATCTAGTTCAAACTAAATTAAATTGAAACAATTACTGACCAGTTTCGAGACATAACCTGAAATATCTCGGTCATCTATTCCTAATATTGAAAGGGATGCAGAGATTTGAAGCCCCGGTGGATCTTTGTAGGCTACTATTCGGTTATATCGCTTTCTAATTTTAATATAACCTAACGACATGACCAGAACTCAGTAAAGAATATCCCGGTAAAAATCGCATTCCTATAAAATTTTAAGGTATTCTTCCCCTACAAATCCATAACCAAATTTTCGCAACTACTAATCCATCTTCTTACTCAATAAATTCACTGCATTTTATATAGAACAAAATGTCCACGAACAAAATGCTCTCTATACAAAAACGTTCTATACAAATATATACAGGGATATACCCCTATATCTTCAAAAGAAGCAGCCAAACTACTCTACAACTCAAAGGATTAACGCCAAATTTACGAGCTTCTATCAACACTTTCCCACGACCATGTAATCTTCCATAATTTCGTTTTTCTTTTATTTTTAATGCAATTTTTTTTTGTTCTTTTTATTTATTTTATTTTCCTGTGCCCTTTTCGTTTGCTTCTTTATTTAATTTTTTTTTTCGGTTGGTTGTGTGTGAAGTGAATAACTCCTTCAATCAAAGAAGAAAAAATAACAGAAGAGACGCTTATCACTCTGGATATTGTCGTCGTTGTCGTTGCCTTGTTCATGGGTCCAATTTAAGAGATCTCCATTATCAAGCAGGGTGCAGTAGAGCTGGACGATTTGGTGGTAGGGGGTCAAGGATGATATTCGAAAATGAAGATCTTTAAGGGATTGAAGATTCAGATTCTGAAAATGGATGGGTTGAGTTAATAAAATCAAATGCAGCGGTGACAACAATAACCAACGGAAAAACACCACACAAGCGAGATCATACAATTTGCACAAATATATGCAATGTAAAAAATCCAAAAAATCAACCCTTCTTCTTGCTTTTTACCTTTTGGTAGATAACAAAAGAAAACAAAAACTCCCACCGAAAAAGAAGAAAACCAAAAAAACGACGACAACGAAGAAATTAAATTGAAGAAAGGAAGCAAACTTTAAAATCTTCCTCTCCGGGTCTTGAAATAAAAGAAGAGAAGATGAACAGAAGACGCATATCGTCGTCTGTCCATGTCGCGCGGACACTCTTCTTCCCCAGCAAAGAAGAAGCCCTTCCTACATATTACCTTCAAAAATAAAACAAAAAAAAACCCAAAAAAGGCGCACACAAAACAACAAGAAATTCGGTTGCACATTCTCAGGTTCTTGAACCTGCGCAAAACTTGTGTGGAGCTTTGTTTGTTCGTTCTTTTCCTACCCTTTTTCGAATTTCGAAACCCTCGGCGCATCGTAGCGTCACCGTACAGACCGCGAGAGAGAGGGTCACTGGATGCCACCATATTCAATGGTGTGCACTTTCGGTTATTCACTACCCAAAATTCACACGGGATGTGCTGTCTGTCACTCAGGATGCATTAAGAAGTCCCGAGGTCCTTTGTTTATTGCCTTCCTGTGGGAATCAGGCAGAATTAAAAACATTCTTTAGGTTGCGCATGCGCAGAATGCTTTTATTTTTGAGGCAGTAGTGGACTGATTTAGATTTGATGGGATGTGAAGATATGTCGTTTTATGGATGGTATGATGATCATTTTGGAGGCTAGTTAGTTTGCTTATGGACTCGGGCTAGAAAGGGGGTCTTGAGTGTAAATCTTCAATCATAAAATGCATTTAGGATCGCAAAGGATTAAAACTCTGTCTACTTGTATCCAGCCCGCATATATGCACTCTCTAGATAGAAAAAGATGTGAAATAGATTTATTAAGAATGATATTCTTCTTCAGTGAGATATAGGGTCCAAAAGTACCGCAGACACTCACCTGGCCTGTTGTACTACAAACCCAACAAGTGTCCTGACATCAAGCAACTACCCTGACATCCTTTTTACAGCGCTCCAATTATCCGTAACTGCGTGAGAAGACGGCACATGTAGCAACCGCTCGGAATTGGCACGGTATGGACCTCCAGATTTCAGTGTGTTTCTTCAAAGCAATCGCAATTGAAAAGCGACCTCTTCATCAAACTTGTGGATGTCCCATCACCAGTTCCGGATTGATTAACGCAATGTCCATAGAAGTACCATGAGTATGGTAGCAAAGGGCACATATACATCTATCCTGACAGAGCCTCCATATAAGCATGAGGCCTTATACAACTGGTGCGCCCGGTGCACAATGCACGTTATGCATCCCTTACCCAGTATTGATCATATCCTGAGTATGATCCACACTGGTGATGAATTTCTTCTTCTAGGAGACTTTAATTGACCCAGTATTCAGTGGGTATCTGACGAAGAGACGATAACTACCAACCTTAGTTTTGAGGTTTTGTAAGGGACCATTTAAAACGCGAGTGTCATTTTACCAAGCGGTCCCCCAACTTAGCACCAACCACGTCCATTGCTGCTTGACCTTCACAATCGAACAAGAACTGGTCTATAGAATATGCTAATGGCACCCTTACGGTCACCAAGATAATTGCCCGTGTTCTTCCGCCTATTTTAAAGCTCCAATTCTTTTTCCTTTAATTTAGAAAAATGGTGACCGTAGCATGCTTCATTTGGACTATTCCATGCGTCTTTTAATAATAAGCGTCTGAGGTTCATTTGGAAAGGTAGGATTGTTACGCAAGCGTACCATGCTTGTCTGACGGAAGATTCTTGGTAAGTTAGCTGAGTAAAAACAAAAAAGGGTAACTTAAACTGAGATTACCCACCCCACTAAGAACCTTATCGCCCTGACTGCAGCTTGATTGTTAGATAGTATACAATTTCATTTCATTTTTTCTTCTTAATATATCAAAATAGCACCTCGCCTCATTTGAAATATGACATTGTACTGTCTCAACAGAAAAAAGAGGCACCTCTTACAAACTCATTTTATAATCATGTCCTACCCAACACTAAAGAACCATCAAAGATGCCACATGTTTGTGGTTCGATTCCACTCTGCCAGGAATTGAAGCGATGGAATAAGACCGCGTATTGGCGACTGTAGCAGCCCCTGTACTGAAAGTCGAGCTGTCGCGACACGACATGTCGTTTGAGTTGAAAAAAGTGTATTTTCAGTCAAATCACGACTTTCAGTGCACGGGCCTAAACTCAACTTAGCATTTTCACTCTAGGCCCCTGTGCTGAAAGTCGTGTTCCGACTGTATCGTGTTTCTTCAACTCAAGCGACTTGTCGTGTCGTAACGACTCAAGAGAGAGAGAGAGAGAGAGAGAGAGAGAGAAAGAGAGAGAGAGAGAGAGAGAGAGAGAGAGAGAGAGAGAGTTTTAGAGTTTTACAGCAAAACTCTAATTTTTCACAAAAAAAAACGTTACTGTCTGCGGAGGATCGGAAAGGCGAAGGATCGAAATTCTAATCTTTTGGGACGACATATCTTTAGGCAGACTGCTGACCTTGTTAAAATGGTCTCGCCTATAAATCTGATGGTTAGGAGCTGATGTACAGATCCAAGTTGAACCCCGAAATCTCTCGGACTCGATACCTTCCTAACCAGTACAAGAATCGTTCTAAACCCAGTCACTTTTTTATCATAGAGAACAACAAAACCCATCTTCTTAACATAATTATATATTCCCATAACTCTTAACCCAGAAACCATTATTTAAATTCTTATTGAAAAAATGTCCCAAAAATTAGTTCAATAGCAAAAAAAATTCCTAATTTCAAAATCCCCAAAAAATATTCTCACAGGCAAAAGATTAAAACATTAATCTATAAAAATGTCGTTGAATAAGAACGGGTCATCAAAGAAATGGTTTTGTACGACATCCACAAAAATCTCCTAAACCCGGGGGAGAGAGGGGAGGGATAAGGAAAAAATTCCTTCGTTTTTTTCCCCGTTTTGTT
This sequence comes from Thereva unica, assembly GCA_949987705.1. Lineage (NCBI taxonomy): Eukaryota > Metazoa > Arthropoda > Insecta > Diptera > Therevidae > Thereva > Thereva unica. The sequence goes on from OX465285.1 coordinate 8,811,819, forward strand.
ATAGAGCTCCTTATCTAAAATCTATATAGTAACACTGTCACAATATTGAGTCTGATCCACTCATATTTCAATCTATGTTAAAACTCAACCATTCCACAACAATTTACCCCAAAAATTAAGTAACCAAAATCAACAACAGCCAGCAACATCAACAACAACAACAACAGCAACAAGAAAGGTTCCAAATTTTGCATATAAAGCACCACTTTAAAGAGCATGTTCCCATGACCAAGATCAGACTGTGATCCAACAATATCTTCTATCTTCTGTCCCCACTATCTCATCCTGGGTTCTAGGTCTTGTCTTCGGGTTCTGTTCTATCTCCGCGAATTCCATTATTTTTTGGGATCTCCTCGGCGCGGCGCTGCTGGTTCTCGGCTGGATGGGGCTGTGTGTGTACTATCGTGTTCTAGGTTTCGGAGATGGTTCATGCACCTCTTTATCTACGATCCTCCGATTTCTTGAATGAATATCAAGGGGGAGTTTATGACGAGCTAAAAATAATTTTATGAGCCACTTTTTATGCTCTCGGTTGAAAGGCCGGCCGGTCACTACACTAGTCACCCGGGCTAAGCAGGCCGGGCCGGCCGGTGTTTATTTGCGCCAAGGGAACAACGTCTTCTTTTTCTTGTCTTCGTTTTTTTCGGGGGGTTTTGTATTTATTTATTTTTCTTCGTTTTTTTTCTTCCTGTGTGTGTGGAGCCGTGGTTCCCATTCAGTGATTCAAAAACTCGTCAAGGTCTTCATTTCCCACCTAATCTCAATAAGAAAGCCCCGAATGCAAGATGATCTTCTCTAGCTCTGGGCTACGAGGATCGGGTTAGATGATCGTTTTTTTGTGTCGATCGTTACCCACTAAGGCGGATCTTTTGTTTCTCTCTCTCGTCTCTCTGTGAATAGATGCATATACATAAAATCCAAAGACAATTAATACCTTTGTGACAGGTGGTGTCCAAGGTCTGTGACCAGGGATTTTCGCCAAGATCGATCTCGCCGGCTCAATAGGTGGTCGTTGCCTTTTGTGTGCTGCTCTCTTGCGACAAAATTCCCATTTAACCCGGAGTGTGATTCTGGCATGGCTGGGATGATGCATCCTGTATTATTAAACTGTAGTAAAATTCAGTTTCATGAACAAGAGTAATCTCGACACGAGGTGGTTAAACTCGAGATGTGGCCATAAATTCGCTTACATCATGTTCCCCTGGACAGTTAATCCTAGAAGTCATTCAAGTCTGGCCGGGTGACGCCTGCATGTATTAGTTGAATGCGCGCGCTTCTCTTCTCTTTTTGCGCTAAACGCGAGAATTTTTACAATCCTTGAATTCACGTCAGGCAGACAGGCGAGGGCAATCCTCTTGCTGGCAGCATTAAGTACAGAAAACAGCTCAGGACTAATATGTCTATCGAGCGCGCACTGGAATACTCTTGGTGCATAGACTATATAACTATTGCCTGGTGAGTGACTTGCAGCAATAGAAGAAGTTAAGTACTTGCCTGTTGTTTGGCTGTGTTCACCATTATTATTTTTTTTTGTTTCTTCACTTATTTTGTTTTGTTTGTGTTTTCGGTTTTTGTGTTCTCTTTGGTTTCCTTTTGTTCTCTGCCATGCAATGATCTATGCTTGCTCGAAGACCACATGAAAACAAACCCATAAAACTCCCCATGAGGCTCTCCGATATATAGTATGCGCTTGAAGCCGCGTGTTTGAACGCATTAAACCGGGGCTTAATGATCGACAGAAGGGCTCTGGCCTAGAGATTCCTTGCTCGATCCCTTTTGTGTATATGGATATGCTTAGACATAATGCTATATATACATGAGTATGCCCCTTAGGTTAAGGTGTTTTCTACTGGGGCAGGGGCTCTCTAGAGGAGGTTGATACATAACTATTGTGCTTGGGAAGCTTTCGGCTGGAGCTGAGAGTTATATGCACATTCTTTCAGTTTTGCACTTTCCTGGGTCATGGAACTTTTTACAACATCTTTTGTTTACTATATAATGAACGATCGACGGTTATACAACGGTCATTTACTTTTAACTAATTGTTGTGCAAAATTCTTTTAAATGCTGCTTTAGTCGTCGTTAATCTTTAGAAACTGATTACAAATTGAACTTCATTGTGTGATTAGTTTTAGTATCTTTTAATTATTACTGGCGAAAACGAATTTCAATGGATTCAATAACGATTTTCCGGGAAAAATCTGATTTATTTCGAGTTGGAACATACCCATTTAGAATGATCTGCAAAACAAGTAATAGTCAAGTAAAATTAAACTGAAAATCAGCTGACTTCGGGAAACCGCCTAAAAGCGGGCTTTGTAACATGTTCTATCGTTCAACAGATGACCCTTTTTTGAGATTTCGTAATCGATTAATCAAAATTTGCGTAATTGGTTTTCCTAATTCAGTACAATTTACCATCGTGTAAGGGACAAATGTACTGCCTAGTGTAAGTCTGGTTCAACTCTAAATGGTAGTCTTACCCTTTTACCATTTGGTAACCGAGGTCAGGAATTAAGCTAATCCCAGATAATCTAACAGGAAACCGCGTAGAGTTCACCAGAACAGGTGTGGACCTCCAGAGTTTGATAAGTTTGTTTCATCCAGGTGCGATCGTCAAGGGCTCTATTCATCTAAGTGGTGAGTTCCCTAATAGCTTGTCCCTGGACCGATGAATACAGAGCCAAAGCCTTATCTGGCCAAGGTGACCGGCTTGTCATTGTTCATATAGTCTGGAATGGTGGCAGCCAACTTGATTTAACACCCCCACCGGGAAAATTGTATTAATTTTCGACGAAACGTGAAGGAAGTGCTTACATATTATTACAAAAGAAATATTTGTAAGCAATGACTATCTTTCAGCTAAGATTTGGCTAATTTTTCCCCATTCCAACCTAGCTTATTGGTCCGACTGCCATCATGAAGAATCGCGGTTCGATTCCGGCCATTCGACCTTCTCACGTTAACTCCTCCAAAAGAAGTACCCTAGAGAGCGGTAAGTTGATAGTAGGACTTGCTAACAGGGCTGCAAGGTGTTAATCTGCAGTGACTGTTTTCGAATTTCGATAGAAGTGACAAATCAGACTTTGTTAGCCATCTACCTCCCCCGCCTTATGTCCCATGAGGGATTAAAGGAGCAGAAAAAGATGAAACTACTTGCATTAACAACTTCGTGCTCGCGGTGGCGTCCCATTGATAGAAATGTCTGCGGCTTTGCGGTATGGATGAGGAAAGCACTCCTCCAATTCTTCTTGATTTTCCATAACACAGGATGTCCTGTGAAAGCCCAAGTTTAGTATAGCGATCAGGCTGGTCCCTCTAGCTACTGTCTTTCAAGCAAACGTATACGCTCTACTGACATGAGATGCGACTGAAACTAGAGAACTAGTTGGAGGAATTATGGAAGTGGAAATGACACCGCAAAAGAAGAAGAAGCTCCAAGAAAGGAAATGAATAATAGTAAGGAGTGATACAGAGCCACCAACTAATCTGCCCCGTCACACAATATCGTATCGCAGTCGCAAAGAGAGTTAGATTAGAATCTCACAAGCAGAACCACCAATAGGCCAAAACTCGGGCCTAGGGTGACCCAATAGAGAGTGCTAAGCTCATTGCTGTGCGATTGACAGCCTCAAACTAGTCTGGACTTCGTTCTATGAGATTTTTTGCTCTGATTGCTGCTTGACTCTAAAATAGAATAATAATTTGCTTGTTAGCCTAAGCCCTTATTAAGTTTACGTAGATTAATGCACCAATACAGCGTACACCTCCCCTTGAAAGACAATAGCTAAAGTACTAAGTTGAACGCAGATAACAGATCTGCAGCTTTCACTCCATATCACATCATCTAGACCTATTTCTGTCGTAAAATTACCCTTTGTGGGAGTGGTGTCAATTTTCCATTAGTCAAACTACTTGGCCGCCTGAAGGGCCAAAGCCAAAAATAGAAGCCACATGGCGTAGAATCCGTACTCATTTAACAGGGTGCTTATATTTGTAGACCGAACCGCTTGAGCAGTTTAATCAGTCCCCCTCGTGGTAACGCTTACAGGTGGGTTCCTTCGCTCTTCCTTTCCTCCATAAATGAGAATTTAGCCAACAAGTGCGCTGACGGCAAGCTAACAAGTATCCTGACATCTTTTCTATTGGCCCCCTTAAACCAACTAGCTAACATTCTTTCTCCTTAGGGGTGTTAAGAGATGGCATATGTTTGGACCAACCAATGTTCAGAGAAGAAGAAGAGGAATACTTTATGACGGCTCAGATATTGGTGGAGCCTCCAATCATTTGATTACACCGCCATTTAGCATTTCACAAAAGTGCTCTTCCGATCGCACCAACAAGCCTTTAGGGATTGGCGATCAGATAATCCTCTTTATCATCGGGGTATGTAGAAAGTGGTCTGAATTGCATCGAACTATTCGTTGGACCTCCTAAGAAGGGAATCTGAAAATTGGTGTTTCCATACGCAGCGAGAGTCTTCTACATGCGAGTAAAATCACTCTCATTTGTATTCTCAATCAACATTCCACATGCGCGCTCATTTTCCTTCTTTTATGGCGTGGACTCTATCTGTTTCTATTGGTTTCATTGTGCAGGACGATTCGAGTCTGATTAACAGATACAAAAATGATGCGTTGTAGCGTTTTCCAGGTACTAAACTAATAAAATAGTGATTTGGACCGTAGTTGTCACCATGGTTTCTTCGTATACATCATAAGACCCAAAAAGGGGATAGAGATCTAGCTACACATAGGCCTATTTGGTTACGAGGCATGAGATATCGAGATAATTTTGTAGATATCCGTTCAAATCTCTTTAAATAAGTTTCATCTCATATCTGAAGCAAGCATTAAGTGCATCTTCGAAGAATTCTTCTTTTTAATCAATCTGCTTTCTGTCTCTGCCTTGCTCTACATTTCCCTGTGTTCCACCACATTAAATATGAGATTGGTGGATAGTGATTGGTGTCGTCCCATCGTCTGAAGCATTTCGGTAACTGTCTTTTTAAGTTACATTCTCCGAGATGACAGCATTCTTCGATAATTGGTTCAAAGGTATGTAAAAGTGTATCGATCACTTTTTACTGGATTTTAAATTTTTTTCCTACTATTTGTAAAAACTATTTCAGTAGCTTACGTATCGTTCTACAGTTTTTGGTCATTGGTTTTAATTGGTTAAGAAATGTCTTAGCTCTAACTAAGAAAAAACCAGGTATCCTTAAAATATTAAACAGAAGTGACCCAACGTACAAAAAAATGGTCTCTTTCAAAGGCATACAAAATGATTTCTTGTATTTTATTGCGAAATCTTCAAAAGAACCAAGATATTTAGTAAAAATCACCACCTTTGATGATACCATTAAAATAATTTGCATAATACTACAAAAAAACCGCACACACACACACTCACACAAGTTTTCCTTTTTGCATTCCTTTGCGCAGACTCATCCACTTTAGCCATCGTCACATAAATAGCGGCTGAGTTAATTTCTCGCGCATCTTCATTACATTTTCAGCGGCTCTTTTTGTTTTTCGAAACATTATTTTGTAGTGTTTCATTATTCACATTTTTATCTTATATTTTTTTTATTTTTAATATTTTTTGTTTTTTATTTATTAATTTTTTTTTAAATTTATTTTTTATCCAGAAAACAGGAAATGCTGCTGTACTTCAGATGTTGGCTGCGTCACCATCATTTAAGATAGAATTCCTGATACTCATCGACTCGAGGATCGCCAGCCTTAGCTTCGGCCTCAGCCGGGATCGTAAAACTTAAATCGCTTTTTTCATTATTATTCACCTCGCATCAGATTCAATAAAGGTGCAAATGCGCTGCAGAAATACCTAATTTTAGCGCGGCTAGTTGTTATTAGAGTTATTTGTTTTAATTTTTAGTGTTATTGTTATTATTTTCAAAGTGAACAACGAAAAAATAAAAAAATAAAAAAGATGTAAACGCCAGGTGTCTTAAAAGTGAAATTTTCATTCCGGATTTATAGAATTTCTTTCTAGTGTTTAACCTATCTTTGTGTATTACTTAAAACCTGGACGAGGTGTTTTCCCAATTAACATAGTTCAACAATCGGTTAGGATGTCGCTGAAAACAATTCAACAGACTCAAGCGCCAGTTTCAATAATGAGCCATAAAGCGACCAGTGATTTGGTAACATCGGTCAATTCGACTAGTAGTGGTGGTGGTGGTGGTGGAAATGGAAAGGTGAACAGTGCCAAAAGTGCGGGTAATATTAACAACAATAGCAGTAACAATAACAACAATACAATAGTGAACAGTAGTGCAGTGGCCAATGGTAAGCAGCAGCAGGGGCCACAACAGGCTGAGCAGCAGCAAATTGTTGGCAAGAAGACGACAGTAGTTGCTAGTGCTCAGCGCGGAAACGGGAAGATACAGGCACCTTTACCACCATCGAGTGCGGAATCAGCTACTACAGCTGGTACTCCACCGGATGCTAGAGCTAAGCAGGTGCTGAAGGAGGCAGTCGATGCGGTTGTTAATAGTTTTGCGAAGCATACACAGGGATATGGAAGGGGTGAGTGTTTATTTTTTTTGTTATTTATTTGTTATAATATTCAATGTCCTTAAAAATATGCTCTTGGTTCGGCATCATTGTAAACAATTTTTCTTTATTTCGTGGCAAATAAACTTACAGAATCACCTTCGCACTTACCCCCTTTATTATCAGGTTGAAAAGTTGAGTCGAGATTGAGTTGAAACTTTGACCACTAACGGAGAAGGCGGACTTTACGGATGGTAAACAAATGTCACTTCAACCCAATTTTATTTTTTTTTTTTATGTGGCAGTGCTAAACTTAGGAATCACCCTTTGTACTACCAGTCCGTCATTTCGTTTGTCACGTCATGGTGCAATGTCTAGCAGCAAGCTTAGTACGGGGGGGGGGGGGGGGGAATAGGTTAAGGGTTATGGGGGAGTGGGGGGAATAGGTTAAGGGTTATGGGGGTGTGAAGGGGTGTTGAAGAAGGTGGCGATGAACCCCGCGTTTGAACTTTTGGATGTTGTAGGAGCTCGGAAATACTGACTGAGAGAGATTATTCCACAGTCGAGTTGTTCTATTTACAAACGAATTCATATCTTGTTGAGTGCGTGAAAAGGGGAGTTGTAGGTAAAGGGAATGAGACGAGTGGACTAATCTGGTGTTGCGGTTATAAGATTGCCGTGGAGGCAGGAGAGCGTTTATTTCGGAGGAACAGTCGCTATAATAGTAGCGATAAAATTTTGTTAGTGCTGCTACATTCCTACGGTGGCTCAAGGGGTCGATGGTGGAGCAGGCGGTGTCGTCATCAATTAATTTAAGGGCCTTTTTTTGGACCTTATCTAACCATGCCAAGGTGGTTATCGACGCGCCGCCCCAGACGAGGGAGTTATATTCGAGAAGAGGCCGAATGTAGGATTTATAAATAACAGCGCGGGCCGATGGCTGGAGGAGGAACTTGCACCTCTTAAGAAATCCCAAGCACTGGGATGCTTGTTTGGCGATTTGGAATATGTGGTCATTCCATCGCAAGTCTTTGGCTAATGTCACGCCTAAGATGTGTAGGGATGGGTCGGCCTTTAGTTCCACGCCATTCACTGACAAGGATGGTGAGGTGTTGATCTTCTTCTTGGATATAAGACAGTACTTGGTTTTGGAGGGGCTGAATTCGACACGATTCTTTGTTCCCCATTCTAGAATAAGTTCAATGTCGTTATTAATAGAGTTGAACATTACTTCACGATCATCAAGACAGGATCTGGCATGAGTCTGTCTTGTATCGCAGCTGTAAGAGTAACGCAGGGTACCGTCGTCAGCGAAGCTGAGAAGTGGGTTGGGGGGCGTTCAAGTATTACGTAACGCAATTTTTGAAAAATTTTGACCCCCCCTCCCCCCCTGTAACGCGCCGTAACGTTTTTCTGTACCCCCCCCCCCCTCCCTAAACGTTACGTAACACCCAACACTTTTACCTGAAAGTGACAATTATATGACGCAAAGTACCAGAAAGCCGCTAAAATAGCTTATTTATTGTTTTAATCGCGATTACCCGTAAAACATAAACGAAAAGGGTTGCTAAGTTGGGAGATTTGAATGCCCTATTTTTTTATTTAAATAAAAAAACAATGTTACGTAACGCGTTGTTCGAACCCCCCCCCCCGCCCCTGTAACGCATCGTAACGTTTTACAAACCCCCTCCGCCCCCCAAAATGCGTTACGTATTACTTGAACGCTCCCTTGGAGGGGATTGAAAGTAGATCATTTATAAAGATAAGAAATAGGGCTGGTGATAAAATTGACCCTTGGGGGACCCCCGCAGAGATAGGGTGGGGTTCAGATTTACAACAGAATTACAACTAAACCCGCGTATATGAGCGAAAAATCAACTCGACCCAGGTAGGAGAGTTGAATTGAGTTAAGTGGATCCAGTTTCAACTCGACCCCCATGTATGACTGGGTTGAACCTGGGTTGAACCTCGGTTGAACCTAGTCATAAACGGGGTAACAATCGGTCCAATATGTCGTTCAGGTCATGGGTGGGTCCATTGTGTCGTTCAAGTCATGGACTGGTCTATTGTGAACTCCAGGTCATGGGCCGGTCCTTCAAGTCGTTCAGATCATCGCGTAATGTCTACAACTAGTTAAGTTAGTTAGAATAGCAATCGATAGCATAGGTTAGAAGGGTTATGATGTGTGGCTCTAGGATATTGTACGAGTTTGGAACAACTAATTGGGGTAGATTGTTCCTCAGTCGAACTGGTTAAACTTACAAATTAACTTATAGACAGTAGTGTATACGAAAAAAAGAATTAACCCAAGTGGGTCTCTTACTGTGGCAAAATTTTTGTCATATATTTTTGACTATGATAAAATTTTAAATTATTGTATTGTCAAAAACAGTAACATCAGTAATAACATCTTTACTATTATGATTACTATCAACTCAAAAGCGGAGCAAAAGTTTGCATAACCTAAGAAGTTACTGGCATGATTTTTCACCTTGCCTAGTCACGCTAAGCGGATTTCGAGGTAACACCTAATATAGTACATGTTTTTTCGAGCTTGAGAATCACTCTTAAGCCGGCTCTACACGATTTGGTGAACGTTTCATTTGAATATTAGCTTCCATCAATTGAGTCAGCACCGACTACAGACCGAACGTGTCCACATACCAACGCTGGACACTTGACATTGGACACTCGTAGTTCAAGCTTCGCCTTCATGATGCGCCCTACCATCAAGCGTCCAATGTTGGAGGGTATTCATAGCATCTTGTAGCGCCGGCTTTAGTACTACCAGTTATGTGGTTCAGGAGTCTAGTAGCAAGCATGCTTTGAAGGATAAACGATAATATGATAGGTCAGGGGAGGTCTGGGGGGTATTGGAGCAGATAGCGATGAACGTTGCGTTTGAACTCTTGGGTGTTGTACGTTGTATTTTGAATTCCTTTGTAAGTTCATAGGCGCTGACACTTTCCTGCTTGCCAACAAAGAATTGCCCTGGCAAGAGCAATGATATTCGAAGAACTAATTCTGCAGCGGTTGCTCGCATGTCTGGCTTAATTGCTTTTTGTTTGGTAGCGCATGATCACTGCCTTTAAAGTTCGGTGGGCCCTTCCAATCATTCTAATCTAGTCTTTGTCTTTACCACCGACGAGCCAGACAGTGTAGGAACGTAAGGTCGAACTTTGTCGAACGAGCTATTGGTTACAGCAAACTTCTTGAGCAGCAAGTTTTCCAAGTCCCTTAATTCGTCGAAATTTGACTGGGTAACTGCAAATTTCTTGAAATCTAATGTTTCTGTTGGGTATCTACGGGTATGACAACAAGTCGTTCGTGACGTGGTAAAAAGTAAAATGTCTACAAAAGTTGGTCTACAGCGTTCAGACCAGATTTGAGTGCTGAAAGAGGACGGCAGACCAAATTGGGATCTCTCAATACTATAGCCTAATTAATTCTGCCAGTGCCGATCAAGAAGGCTGGAAAGCTTACCTAGGAATTCAGAAGAGCCAAGAGGCAGGAACCTGGTAATCCTCGGTTAACAAAACATTAGTTCTGAGCTTGTCAAACGGCACTCTTTTCCTTGACTAAGAGGTACAGGACCACGAGTCGGTCCATTCCAGGCACAGAAATAACGAGGCCAACAAAAGGGCGGAAGAATTGGCTAGACTAGGAATAAATCTTATAGGCGTACTGGTCTAGAAAGCACAGAAGCATTTGTGTGTGATCTTACTTCCTTTCAATTAGATGCTCAAGCTGGAGGAGTTTAACGCTTTGAAGCTAAAAAGACTTGGATTGACTCCAGAAAGAAGAGATCACGTGACTTAAGGACAGCAGCAAGATCCTGTCGATCATCGATCGTGACGATCGGATTGCAGCAGCTGTGCGGAGAAACAAGCGATAAGATAAGATAATCGAACATTTGCTCTAGAGTTATCCAGCTCTGACAAGAATCAAACAAGAGAGGGGCTTTGAAAGTTAAAAAAGGAAATATTCATTCACATTCATTACTGATCTAAGGCTGCATTCAGAATCACACAAAAAATGCTGCCGTATATTTACGTGACATGAACTTCATTCTACGAGTCTAGTTACAAAACGGTGTCCTTTAGCAACCAAATTTGTCACCACCGTCAGTTATTGGTCGGGGCAAGCTTCTGTGCCTACCATGCTTGATTTTCTCGAGCTATAGTTATTTTTGGGCGCAACCGCAGGCCCTGCAGAAATTGGTTTTCTGCGGTTCACTACCCCATTGAGTCATGATACCTCTAAAGATCAGCACAAGATCGTAATTGCTAATTCCCCTGCCTTCCTTTACTGGTAGGTATGCAAAAAGTTCCATTCCCAAAAAAGATCGAACCTTCTCCTCTGCTTCATCCACCAATTTTTGCCATAAATCTGCCCTCGACTTCCGCAAAAGTAAATTCCAATATTTTTTTCGTTGCATTCTCATTTTCCCTCCCCGTCAAAGTGCAGCCCAGCACCGTCAAAAAAAGGAGAGAAAAGTTAACTACTCAACAACGTTAATGTTATCAAATTAATACCAGTGAAGAGATTGATCTTAAAAATCACCCTGCAATTCTGGCTGCGGCCGGGGCCCTTGTTAGCTTCCAGTGGATTTATTTCGGTCAAGGCACTAACACTTAATTTTTACGACCTACATCAAGTGCTCAAAAGGCGGTCAATTTTTCATATCTGTCGAAGAGGCTGCAGGAAGGGAAGAGCCCCCGAAAAGAGTTATGGAAACAAATAAATTGCCTACAAGAAAGGTAGCCGCCCCGTATGTTTACAAAAACCGTCCACGTCCGCAGGTCTCCTCTTAAAGGCAGGAAGGAGTCTGGCCAAAATGCCAAAATTCCAAAAAAAAAAATGAGCAATCACCGAATAACCGTTAGGTCCTGCATATCAAAATTTTTTTAATAAAAATCGCGATTTTTTTTTGTTGAGATTTTACCTTAGCCACAGAAGTGCTGATGATGAAGGTCTGTGCGGCTCGTTTTGGTCTGTTGTTTGAGGCTTTAGTGAGTTCTTCACACCCATTGGCATCCTATGCCCAGGCATGTTCATAAATTAACGAGCCGAAGTTCAAAGGACGCATTAATCAGTCAGAGAGGGAGCCAGGAGGAGAGGACGCCCGGCCAAGATGTGATGTCTTCTGTCCTAAATTCCTGAATGGGTTTGTCAGAGGAGTTTGTTGTTGCTACCGGTGTGTGTGCCCAGCCGATGACCACTCGAATATATCTCTCCCTTGGAGATAGCCCTACACGCGACCAGTCGGGCTCCGACTTGATTTATGACTGGCAAGGCCTATGGTGACCCATCCTGGAGCCATTCTGGACCCATTGGGCTGGTTCGTTGGGGTATAGAAGAACACCGAACTCTCTACGCATATGCAAAAGAGTTGTGCACTTCTGGTTCCTCTAGCCTTGATGTTGCCCAGAACAGTCTGCACAAAAGTTGCGCGGTGCGCGCCTGCGTCGTCTTCGTCGTCGTCGCAGAGAAAATATGTCGATTCGCGAATTAAAGATTCCTCCAGAAACGGTACTCCGGTCATTGGAGGAAGAAAACACATGCATATAAGTGTCGTCATACTGGACGCCCCGCAACCAGATTAAGCACCAGATAGAGGAGCCATCTCACTACACCATCCGAGATGAGGTCCCAGTGCTGTTGTTGCTGGTGCTGACCATCCGGCTGGCTGGATATATGCACCACGATGCAACAACCAACAACCACCATGGGCTCGAGAAATGGGAAGAGGAATGTCCACGCAGGAGGATGGATTTCTTTTTATGCCATTTTATGCAACATTTCGCCTCTTAGTCCGCTTTTGCCTATGGGGCATGGGGACGAGATATGAGAGTTCCTGGGCGATGTGCAACTTGGTTTTTTTTTGTCGTTGTTGTATTCCTTACTTTTATTTCTCTTGTTGATGATCAGCGGCTTGAGGAGAGGCCGCGCGCAGCGCTGTTCAAGGTTTGTTAGTGGAGATGTTTGTCTTATATGTGGGACCTCATTTTGTAGATTGGAAATGGAGTGCAAAGTCATAACATGAATATTCATCTGCGTATGGCTGTGAGAGAAAAGGTAGCAACAGTTACACAAGTAGCGCGCATCACTAGCAATTCTTCTTTAAGCGTAAGTGTGAAGGCGTTCAAGTATTCCGGGGGAGACGTTTCTGGCTCATGCAATTCTTTTTTTTTGCTTGCTTGCTTGCTTGCTTGAATTAAGAATGTGGAAAGGAAATTAATCTTCCCGTTATTAGAATACTTGATTTTCTCTATCACAAGGTAATCTTAGCTTGATATAATTCCAATTTCCTTTCGTACACGGGGTCGAAACCTTTCTTCTTCTTCTTTAACGGCTCTACAACCGAAATCCGGTCCTGGCCTCTCGCAACTGTTCTCACCACCGGTCCCGATTCTGAGCCGAGGTCATCCAGTTTGGCACTTCTAAGCTTGGAGCGTCCTGGTCTACGCCATCCTTCCAGCGGAGGTTCGGCATCCCTCGCTGACCGGACGATATCGAAGAAAGGCAGCTGTCGGGCGTCTATTGTGGAGTGTGCAATGGAGTTGTCTTCATGTATCCGTAAACGAACGCAGCCATGGATCTCGGAACGAAGCGAGTGAAACACGTCGACTTTGAGCTATACCGACGATTGAACAAAAAAGTTGACCTAATGTTCGCCGACGATAGTGCCGTCTTCGCTGACACGGATTCCGAAGCAACGGACATCTTATAGGACATTTCCCGCATCGCCCAGTCGTAAATCGTAAAAATCAATGGGGAAGAGACCAAAGTGCTCACAACGGATGGATCGAAAGTTTGTGTTCACCTCGATGGAGCCCAAATCGAACAGGTTCCGATAATCAAATATTTGGGATCATTGGTTGAGGAAACGAAAGTGGCATCGACATTCACAGCCGCATCGGCCAGTCAACAGCACCATTCGCCTCGATCAAGTGGTGCATATGGAAACGAACAAATATTACCATCAAAACAAAAGTACGCCTTTTTCGAACGTTGATCCTTTCGATTCTTTTTATGGATCTTAAACGTGGACACTGCTCAAACCGGACGGTAAGAAGCTCGAGGTCTTCCAAATGCGATGCTTGAGACAGATCCTCGGTGTATCTCTCCGCGATCGCCGAAACGAGACAGTTAGACAAAGATGGCTTTTCTTTTTTTGAGCGGGGTTATGGCCCTGCTAACTTCTTCCAAGCTTGGTGGGGGCAGCATAGCATTATCATCAGATATTGGTGGAGCATTTGAATCCTCAGTTGGCTCGCCATTTAATAATTCATGAAAATACTTTCCCGATCGCTCCAAGATGCCTTTAGGATCGGTGATCAGATTCCCTTCTTTGTCCTTGCAGTATATGAAACGTGGTGTTAATTGCGTCATACTGCGGACTCTTCGGTAGAACTCCCGAGCCTGGTGCGGCCGTCGCTTTCTGTACTGTTCTAATTCACAGGCGAGATTTTTCTCCCAGGGTTCCTTTTTTCATCAGTGAATTCTCTTGTAATCTTAGCTTGATATAATTCCAATTTCCTTTCGCACACGGGGTCGGGATCTTTAATCTCATTAAAAAAATCAAGTTTCTTTCCTGTTTTTTTCTAAAATAAATTGAGAGAAAATTTCACTTTGACCAACATATATCTACCATGAAAATAAATCCCAAAACAAACTGTCCACAAATCTTATCTCGTTTCACCAGTCTCTCCATCTCTCTATCCTTTTACCACAGCCGAGTCATACAACCCAATCCCCGCCAAGTAAAAATGCAAATGTAGAAAATTCAGCTCCAATTGTATCCATCCATACATGATAAGACCCGGTGACAACTTACCAACGATCACTTTTCTTGACTATTTTACGAGCATGTTCAACACTTTTCTCTGTTTGGAATTTTTCACGTTTTTCTTTTTATTTTTTTATTTTATTTTTTTTGTCGTTGGCTGCAGTGTGCTGCAGCAAGCAGTGTACAGAGTTTCCTGCAGTCTGCTAAAATGGAAGTGCAACTTTCTGTGAATGCAATGGGGCAACATAACTTTCTTCGATAAAGCATTAACTACATGACAACAAACAAGAGACAGTGACACCACACGATGTTGGGGTCCGCGCTAGATGGCGCGCGAAATAGCTGGAACGTGTTCCACGGGTATTGTTTCCTCGAGGATCGAATTGTGATCGTGTGTTCAAAAATGCGGGTACACGATCAGCTGGATTTTGATTCATGATCTCTCGAATGTGTTTAACCTGTATATATATGTTTTGTAAGCGGATGAAGTGCGGATATATGGCCTTAATTGGACCGGTAACAATATATGTACTAAAAGCAACTGATCGTGGCATACGCATGCCCAGAGTTGATGTTACTTTCCACAAGATCATAATATCCCGAATTACCCACCAAAAATGGTAGCGCCTTATTCAATTATCAATCACTAAAAGTGGCGCCCCGTGTTGGTTGTTACTTTTTTTCATCATTCTTTCTGTCGTTTATGGTGCTGTTGTTGGTGTTATTTAAAAGTAATTTTTTCTTTAAATTCCAGTTTAAAAAATCTCAAATCCCCGCCCATCAGTTTCATTTCATGCTCGAATATTAATCGATCACGATCTGTTAGTCACGGTTGCATCATATACGTCTGAGGGATACACTACAGTGTATGTAACGATCGTACTACCAGCCACCAGCCACTAGCCGCAGATTCTTGTTCCCCATCCAAGCTCTGAAATAAATATAATAAAAAAAAACCCTCAACACTGGCGATCGTGTAAAGTGCGTGCAATACCGACTCTTGATCAGTGGATCACGAACTTCCTCCTATAAAATTGCTTCATTCCGGGTGTGTGCTGTTGTCTTGTCGGAGGAGTTCATTCAGTTTGGAGCAGCAGCATTGGGGAGAGATATGTATTACAAAGTAGTCCTCCCGGGGGCCACCAACTGAAACAACAAATCATGAATGAAAACCTCATTTTTACACTTTTGAAACAGATCGCTGCGATCGTATAATTTCGTTATAAAAAGTGTTCAGACGTTTACACATTAAATGAAGCGCGCTTAAGCCACCCGCGATGTTTTTTGAATGAAGTTTTTTTTTGTTCTTAAATGAAGGTTTTTAAGGTAAAGGAGCAACCAAAAAAATTATATAAAGGTGATACCGTTTTTTTTTGGTTCTTACTTTGATCGAGAACTCCTCAGAGATGATGTAGAGAGTTCTAGGGAAGAGGAATGACGCCCATTGAAGTAAATTAATGGAAATGATTTTGGGATATTTTTGTAGCTATTTGCTGGGATGGACGCTATTAAAAAGTGTTTCTTTTCGATGATTGTGGAATGTTTTAATGAAATATTTTTTTTTAGAAAATATTTTACTTTTTCACGATCTGATGATCTTGTGAGAAAGCATTGGTTGATCTTTTGGTATGGAAGGGACGAAAACTGGATTTATATATATACATTCTGAACCGATTTTTTTGTAGTTATATGCAACAGAAGCAGCAGGTCACACTGATCGAACACACAAGATCCATTGATCAACATTCGAAATTCACGATCAGCAAAGAATTACTTGCGTAATATGAAAGTAAAAATAGGCAAAGACGTAGGATGAAGCTGAGAAGATCAGTGCTTTCTTGTCAGATAACGTTAAAAAGTTCACCTTGGCAGCCTTTCTAGATACAGAAGGAACTTTCAAAAATATCAGCTATGGTATTAGTCTGTGGGTCCTTGGCGTTGCTATAGCTTTTAGGGTACGAGTTTTGAATTCCCAAAGAGAGACACAACACAACAAAGCTAGTTACTTATGAAGACGTCATGGCAATCCAAGTAGTTTCGCTTCACAACCAGTGAAATTATGAAAATTACTTTTGGAAAGTTTAAGGCGTGGGCCACCTTCTGTGAGTTATCCGTTAACCCGGAGAAGACAGAACTGATGCCCTGAAAGCGAATTCTAATGTGATCATACTTGAAATGCACCGCATCTCACACCCAATCATGCATCGACAAAATATCATATTCAAAGCGAGGTTCAAACCAATGCCAATGGGTTTTGCACCTAGATTTTTCGTGGTAACTATGTTGAGGGTCTCATCTTCTTCTTCTCTGGCTCAACCCCTACATATGTACAATTAGCATCGTATTGTCGAATAGAAGCTGTCGAAATTATCGTTCCAAAAACAATTTGCTCTTTACCTTCGCACGACCTGAGAAGAATCACTGCAGACGAACATCTAGTCGATTAAGACGAACTTATTCAGTTAATATCATTGAAAACCACGTTTATCTGATTTGATTCGTTATCGCGAAATATAATATAGAATACGACGAATTCCGAAACGGATCACTTCTTACTCTAAACAGATAAGCCAATGGCAGTCGCTGTTCTCAAGCGATCCTCCATCTTCTAACTACTAGCCACGTCCAATATTGCTTGATTACTTTGAACGAAGTAGGCTTACAGGCACCCGATAAATATAATGTATTAATACATTTTAATAGACTACAAATGGAAAACCGACATTTTCCAATAGATGGCGCCAGCAGTACTACTAGGCAGAAATGTCAGATCAGAAATGTCAAATGATAAGCTTGGCATCTGTCATCAACTCCTAATGATTAAACTAAGGCTGAGACACGTCGAATGAAGGTAAGGTTGCTCTATTCATGAAAGTACGTGTCGCGAATAGTTTCAACATAGCTACAAAAGTGGTGATTTTGACGGGGAAGAGTGAGGAGCATCCCCGACCTGTGAAAAGGTGTGAAAAACCAGAATTGGAAGCATGCTAAACGCGATAAGAGCTTCCCCATCGTATCCCCAATTAAGTATATCCTGCCTGGAATTGGCGGAAGGCTTCCAAGATTTGGGGGCGGCATTAGTAAGGTACAGTTCTACGAAATATTTCTAGGGCTGTTCAAGAGGCTATACTCCAGATTGAGTAGTGCCACAAAACCAGCAAGCAGAATAAAGAGTGTGCCCCCAATTGCAATTGACGCCATCTATCGGAAAAATACAATCAGCTTTTTCCCAGACCTTTTATTTTATAGCAGAAGGATAGACAGGACACCATTAAGATTTGATTTGGATTTTAAATGGTTTTTAACAGAGGATTTAATGTTTAAACGAAAATTTCAAAAGTAATTATCTCTAGATTTAATGCCTCATGTTCATAACTAATAACAAATTGCAACATCAACACTGGAGTATAATTTTAATGATGTGCAATAAACTCCTTAAAAGGAAGATGCCTGCTTGTAATAAAAATTAATTCTGCACCATCACCAATCCTTTGACATTGGCACACATTAAACCGAAACAAATCATAAAAATGTTTCAAATGACATGCAGATTGGACATGATTTCATCTGATTTTGTTTAAATTTAAAAGCTCTTATAAAATCACTCAGAACCTAGCAATTACTTGTCTACACCGAAAGCGCGTTATTATTATACAAGACTTCTCGACACAGAGCCCTCCCCTTTAGCACCGCTCTAGCACCTGTAGCCGTGCTGTGTGCATCATAAAAAGTGCACGTATCCCGCGCCAGCCGAATAGCTGCAGCGACTATTCTTCTTATAATAGCCCATACTGTACTTAAGTGCTGAACAATCTGTCTGGCATCGCAATGCACGCCATCTATATTTCCATTTTGTGTGTGCTTGTCGTTTTTCCACGAAGACAGAAAACAAGACTGGATCTCACTTTGCTGAATGATTGAATTTTTCTAATTCGTGGAATCGGTCAAACTGACGCTAGTTGACGCGCTGTTTATGATCCATGGCGGTCCAATGTCGTCAGTATGCTTGGCTTTCCATCATCATCATCATCTCTTCAGGTGTAACTATACAAACTGGGAATATGGTTGCGGACGTGCTATTTACCGCTCGTGTGTGGAAAATGTAAAGAAGACGGCTTATTATATGTATATATGTATGTATATACATAAATGTACGTATATAGATTGGTATAACTAGCTACCGCCATCGGGTGGCTCGGATAGTTTTGTGTTGTTTGTCGATCTCTTCTTAGAGCTCACCTGAACTAATAAGGACAACGACTGTGCACACCTTGGGGACAATATTTGAGCCACACAGTAGCCAAGGTGTGCACGAGAAATATTTTCTTTTTTCCTACCATCGTCAATATAATTAGTAGCCATTATTACATATCTCTTAACAGGTATCATATCTGGAATGCATTCCTCTGCATATAGATGCATTCCCCGAGTCCACGGCATCTGCGTGCAGGGGCAACTTGTTACATGGCAGCTTCCAGGAAATCTTTAGCGCGGCGTTCACAACTATTCAAAAGGTACTCCTCTGAAGAGAAGAGACTCTTCTGTTCTGTGCTCGGTTCGTACCTATGCAGACTTATTATTTTTTTTGTTGCTACCCATTAAAAAAAAGTTTGTTCTTTTGTTCTGGAAACAGGTATTAAACGTTGCGGGCGACATTGCAAAAAAAAAGAACATAAAAGTAAAATTTCGCAACTGGCCCTATTAAATTACGTTCCAAACAAAAATTCCGTAAACCTTAAATCCTCATCATCGCCATCATCTCATCATCATCATCATCGCCGTCATTCTCGCAGCCGAAAAAACACGTGAAATATGATGACCCTTCTGCAGAGAGTGGACTGAACTTCCATAATGCACTTGGGAAGGAGGATGCAGATCCTCCAGACGACGACGCTAGACGAGGAGACCAGGAGACCAGCTTCAGCAAACCAGGGGGACAAAAAGGTGAATATGAACCTCCGGTGGGCAGGAGTTAGTTATGCGTAAAATTTCATTATCCTGATGTCACGGGATTTTGTTTTTCGGTAGGACAAAGTTTTTGTTGTTGTTATTGTTTTCCTTCTTTTTATATCCCAAAAATGGCAGCAGCAAATGCACACCGGGGAAAAAAATTTGGATATTTATGAAAGGAGAACACAGGGGAATTCATATTTTTGCCCTTAAGGAAATTTAAGGACTCAAAGGGGTTATCATATTTCGTATAAAATGAGCAAAAACGTTGTTGACGGTAATTTGTGCAACTTCCAGTCAAATCAATGTTAATTTGTTGTAGTTTTGTGTAAGTTTTGAGTAAATTCCTTAATCGGGAGCATAGTTAGCGAGGGTTAGGAAGAAGAAGACAATAGTTTCAATGCTAACACCGGAACATATAAAAGTGGGATTTGTGGGATTATTCCAAATTAAATAGTTAATGCCTCCATGTTCACATACGAAATAATTGAACCAATTAGCGGATACTTCGGTATTTTTTTTTCTTCTTTAACGCCTAGTTACCCACGGTGCTTTCAAAAACCTGCCGGGTTAAACATAAACTTATGTGATTAAGTGAAGTGACGAAGCATAACCACACCTTATCTCGTGATTTAACATAGTAAGGTTTTTGAACGCGCTTCTGGAGGCTCAATATTGTGGAGAGTCAGAAGAGTCGATATAGCTCTACTCACGCTGTACTCCTTGGAAAGAAACGGGGACCTTATATCACGAATGGTGCATGGATGTACAATCCTTTGCTACTTCCATTGGACCTCCATAGGTACGCTACTTATTGTAGCGCGGTGAGACTAAAAGAAAATGGGTATTGCCAGGAAAAGTCATGTGGACATAGGTAGAAACATTCTTGTTATGATTGACATTGCAGTTGAGCAAGAAGTTCAAAATCAATATTCCAACAAGACGGGAGTGGAAAACCAGACTCGTTCTAGTAGATATCGTCACGGTAATCTATACAAACGATTCACAGATGAACTGCAAAGTGGGTGCCGAGGTCTTCTCTGATTCATGTAATAAATTACGTCTCTCGGACGGATCCAGGATCTTCCAAGAAGAAATTCTGGCAATTTAAAACGCGTATCATACCTAGAGAAAGAAGAGAAGAGTATAGTGGTCTAGGCTCTCAACTCCACCCTGATCTCATTAATACAAAGGAACAAGAGAACTGACAAATTAGCAAATAAGATTTAAATATGAATGCCTATTCAGGTAGAAGAGGTTGACAAACCTATCTATAGAGTCAAAAGACATATGTATTTAGTTATACTTTTTATCCTTGGTCATTACAGCCTGTGAAGAATATATGTGCAGTATGTCTAAGAGAGGTTGGACGTTCTGCAACAAAAACAAAACTGATAACTTTTTAAAGATATCCCGCATAAACCTAGATAGAGTTGCAGAGCCGGCTTTTTTTTTGAGTCCCGTGCAGTATGCCATGTTGCGCCTCATCAACTCTTCATGGACAATGGAAAAAACACAATTCCTTTAATAGATGAAAATAAAGCCGTGGGAATACTATTTTAATTTTTTAAAGATGGTCTGAAATTGCGCCCGGTCCAATTACGCCCGGTGCAAGTGCACTTTTTACACCTATGGAAGGGCCGCCCCTGCGTAGCTATTTTTTACGGGACACTGGCCAATAGGAGATCATGCAGCTTCTCAATCAAAACACATCTTGTAGTAGTTACAAAGATTAAACTTGTGACAGATCTCGGATGAATTATAATTAGCGGGGGAGGTCGCGTTCGGCAGCTGTAGTTGCATTGAACTTTTAACTCGATTGAAGTTTCCTTACCTCCTGCGACTCTTTAAGTCGCTATTCCACGACGGCACATCTTTGCTTGTCTGTCGCTTTTTATTGGAAAACTAAGCATCGTTTCTCCCCGGACAATGAAAAAGAATAATTCTTCGAATTAGTTGAACGAGAACTTAATGCCTGCTTCAGGAATGATATAAAAACATACTGGGTGATTTGAACCAATTTGCAATTGCAATTGCAAGCACTAGATTTGCGCGTAAAGATTTCCTTAATCTCCTAATGGAGCCACTCGCAACCAAATAGACCATGTGTTAATAGACCGTCGCCACCTTTCGGTTCTGATGACGGTACGACGATATCGCAGAGGAGCTGGTTAAATTTGAAGAGCTTCTATTGCGATAGTGGCGCCATCGGGCGGTGAGGCTAAGTACTTATCGGACTGATCTCGTATATGACATTTGCAATATGGGCAAAGATTTTGTGCACTAGATAGTACCTGACTCGATTTAAGTCGTTATTAGGTAAAGCTTGCGTTTCAATTAGTTGTTAAAATTACGGAGAATGTTTATGAGCCTGGGGCATGTCAGAAAAGATATTCGATTAAAACTCATAAATATTACAAAAATCAAAACAACAATTTTCGTATCAGGGTACTTTTATATCTTATCTTTCATACAAAAAAGACATACAACCCCGATTCTAATTCGTTACTCATATCATCAGCGCGCTCTTGAAAAGCGCCTTAACAACTCCAATTCACTTCCCCCACTTTATACAGCTTCTCATGTTTCAAAACCGTACTCCAAAATGGTGTAAATATCCATGTAGTTATCACTTAAAATCCCCTTATACAATTTATGTTGTTCAAAACGTAATCGTAAACACATCCAGACTCATCCTGGACATCGTCATATCCATACAATAAAATTTGAACCAGAAAAAAAAAATATCGATAATTCGAAAAACCACCAAAAATTATCACAGCAACAAGCCAATAAACAACTGATCACATCAAGAACCACCCATAAACTTTCAAGTAATTTGGACATGATCCCGAAAAAAAAACGAAATTTTGTTTTAAGATCTTCCAGTAACATGCGCATGCGCTTTCCACTCGTATTTCGCTTAAACACAAGAACAAAAAAAAGAGAAAAAAATAAAAGTAATCACCATTTTGGTGAAGTGACTTTCTCTTTTTTATCAAAAACCCTGTAAAAGTGTTTCCTTGTAAAAGAAAAGAACCGAGAATGTTCGCCGCCTCCACTGTCGTTAATTTTTATGCGCTGGCGCAGTAATATTGTATTCTTCTTCTTCTTCTTGTTAAAAGGTGGCTTATACGGGTATGGAGATGGTAAGGTGGTGAAGGAGGGTTGGATTGGGGTTGTGGGAAGTGAGGAAACCAACAAACGCGAAATGCGCTAAAGTCAGAGGTCATTCGTGCGCCAATCTGGAAAACCTTAAGCTCTCAGGTAGATATATATTTTGAGATCGGTTATTTTTTCTGTTTGGCTTAAACCCAACTCCCCCCGCCCGGCCTTCCGAAAGAGAATCAAAACTCTCAAGACGTTGTTTATGCGCTGCGCTCGTTATAAGGTAAGTCCCAGAATTCAGGTAGACCGTACTTGAGCAGCTACTGGCGCAATGTTTTCTCCTCCTCGATCGTTGTTGGGTTGTTGTTGTTGCCGTCTTCTTCTTATTCTTTCTCAGACTTTTATTGTTGTAAATTTTTCTCGTTTTTTTTTTGTGGATGTTGCATCAACAACAAAACCATCGGGAGATTGGTGGGTGTATAAATAGTACATACCCTATAGGAGACCAGACCAAACCAGCGAAACAGAAGACGCTAATTTTTCACCGATAGAAAATTACTTAATACACGGAAATTAAGATCGTTACCTTTTGGCTGTGGGTCTGAACCGAACGGGGGCGATCCTCCTCTGCCATTTCGCTAATTGAGATTGTTTTTCCGCAAATCCGGAACCTTTCAGGCCACAGCTGATAACCTTAATTGGGAGTCCTCTCGTTGCGCTGGTTGCTTCTATATAAGATTAATTCGTGCACGGAGTTGTCCGAGATAATCAGTGCACAAGGAGATCGTCGATACTTCTCTCTGTGGAATTCGATTCCTTCCTATTGGCGCGCATTCCGGACAAAAACCTCGCAACAATTAATTCCGTTAAATCAAGCTCAGATCGGGGTTTTCATGGAAATCATTTTTTTTGTTAATAATTCAACCTTTGGAACAATTGAGTCAATGCGGGGTTTCATTAAATCGCCAGACACGTGTGCACCTACCTAGGTGCACCTTGATATACCTTGAGGCGGCTTTTGTTAACTCGACCAAGACTTTTTCGCGCTTTATTATTTTACTTTATTTTATTATTCTCTCTTTCTCTTTCTCTCCATTATTTTTGTTTGTTTGCTGCACCAAGGCATTATTCTTTCCTCCTCTGTTCGGAATCATTAATTTTGAGCTTTAAAACTTTCAAATGGCAATAATTTTCCGGTCATTTCACACTTTTTATTGTGATTGTTGCTTTTTAACCTATTCCACCTTCAACGATAATAATATTGCGCTTGCAGACTGTTTGTTGACGGACGTATGTTCTTTTTTTTCTATATTTTCTCTGGCATAGTACCTACTCTGTTGACGGTTGATTCCAGGTGTTGTTGCCTTTGATTTTATTACCTGGCTTTTCTTATGACAGACAAATGATATCATTTGAGGAAATATTTCAATCTGGGCAATAAAACTTGGGGAAAATTATTAACAACGACAAAGATATATTCTGGTATCATAATTTTTGCAATCGTTAGTGTCTAGTTTCTTGGTGTAGAGGTGCAAAAATTTATAATGTAGCTTTAGGTGAAAATTAGTCGCTATAAATCTTGTAGCTTTAATATTCCAATCAGATGTTGTTTAGTTGACTACTGAAACTTTTAACTAGCCTTCGTTATGAATAATAAGACAAGAATTCTATTTTTTTACTATTGTTGAAACGGATGGTATAAAATTACTCAATCTATTCTCAAGAGGATGTTGTTAATGATGGCTGGTTTGGAATAGAAACGTTTCCTTCAAATTTAGCAGAGGAAACCATGAATATCAAAAAAAATTAATGTCATTTATCCAATATTGATTGCGTTTTGCAAAGTTACACAAGCTTAGATACCTATTGTTGAACTAAAAAGTAAAAAAATAATTTTGAGTGAAAAGTTTTTATTGCTCGAGCCAATATATAGAAACAACCTACCTTGCGAAATGTAAAAAAGCGTGACAATCTTTATCTATATACTTATTTTATAAACCCCGGAACTTTTCGCCCCACGCATTTTTACTTTTCGAAAGGCAGGTTTTTTTTTTTTTTTTTTTTTTATGTGGCAGTGCTAAGCTCAGGAGTCACCCTTTGTACTACTAGTCCGTCATGTCATTTGTCACGTCATGGTGCAATCTCTAGCAGTAAGCTTAGTACGGGAGGGAGGGAGGGGGAATAGGGTAAGGATTATAAAGGTACGGGGGGGTGTTGAAGAAGGTGGTGATGAACCCTGCGTTTGAACTCTTGGATGTTGTAGGAGCTCGGAAAAACTGACTGCGAGAGATTATTCCACAGTCGAGTTGTTCTATTTACAAACGAATTCATATCTTGTTGAGTGCGTGAAAGGGGGAGTTGCAGGTGGAAGGAGTGAGACGAGTGGGCTAATCTGGTGTTGCGGGTATAGGATTGCCGTGGAGGCAGGAGAGCGTTTAGCTCGGAGGAACAGTCACTATGATAGTAGCGATAAAATTTGGTCAGTGCTGCTACATTCCTACGGTGGCTCAAGGGATCGATGGTGGAGCAAGCGGTATCGTCATTAATTAACTTGAGCGCCCTTTTTTGAACCTTATCTAACCATGCTAAGGTGGTTATTGGAGCGCTGCCCCAAACGAGGGAGTTGTATTCGAGAAGAGGCCGAATGTAGGATTTATAAATAACAGCACAGGCTGTTTCCATATATTGGTTCGAGCAATAAAAACTTTACATTCAAAATTATTTTTTACTTTTTAGTTCATTTTAAAACAAATGCTTACTTTTTAGTTATTTTAAACTATATTTTTTAAATGGAAGAAAGGTTAATAATATTTTTGGGCCATGTTTTTTCACATTAAAAAATAGTACTTAGTAGCAAGAATCCGATCAACATCAGACTGAGCGGGCAACAAGACTTGGCACAGATCCAGCAAAACGTAGGTATGCTTAGCAAAACTCAAGCTTCTATGGCACCAAAACTTCCAACTGATCGCACAAATTAAGAGTCCAGGTTCCGGGCACGTTTTTAACAAAAGCTTGACCTTAAGTACAGGCAATTTTATGGCAGATTTGGACCTTTATCTGTGTGGAGATATGTTGCCTAGAAAATAAGATAACAGGCAGCACAGAGCGTCCGGAAGGATAGTTCACAAAAAAACTCAGCTTCTAGAAGAACTATCTGACTATCTGGTTGGAACTTATTAGCTTTTGCTAGCCACAGACAAGTGAGATTTGTGTTTCCGAAGTAGCTTTCTGCATCACCCAAAATTAAACTGGCGGGAATTTAATTGACACAGCCCTCTATCAAATCTAAAAAGTCTAGCCTGCATGGGGATGGTCGCCTCGAATCCGGTACTACCATGCCACTCCATGCCGCCAAATATTCTTCTCATTCATTAGAGGAGTTTCCTTCAGAACTCGCCAGGTGTATAAATGTCTTAAAGGGCTTGGACGTCAATAAATCGTCTGCGCAAACTCTTTCCCTTCAAACTTTTACGGATTTGATTCATACTCTTCAACAGTGATGGGCAACAGTCTGTTTTTCCAGAACATCACAAAAGCTCTTGTAAAGTTCTTGTTTATATACTTCTCACTCGAACTAAAAACTAACTAAAAAATTTCCCTTCAGTCAAACTCACAAACAGAATAAGAGGGGTCTGGAACTCGGTTTTGGAAGTTGTGTGGCTCCCAAGAGCTGCAGTTGCCCACCACTGCTCTTGAAAACTAGCTCATACCGTAAAATATGACCCTAACAACCTCCTTACTTCTGCGAAGTTGCAATCACTTATATTTTCTCCAAAACATAGAGGCTATGATAGAGCTTATGGCAGAACATAACCAAATATTAGACGACAATTATGTGCCTGACAAAGAATTTAAACCTAAGCATTCATCACTTTGGAATTAGTCTGGTATAGTTACTCTTGATATCTCCAAAGCTTTTGACAGAATTTAACGCCTTGCTGCACAGACTATACTCTCAGCTATGAGTTTGGACTTAATCCTAAAAAACTTAGTGTTGGTGTTCCCCAAGGCTCAATTCTGCCTGCCCGTGCTTTTCTTAATTTTTATAAAAGAGCTCTCAATCTCTTCTATACTATCGTTCACTTTTTTCGAGCTAAGCTTACTACTATACATTGCATGCATGTACGACCTGATGTACTGGTAGTACAAAGGGTGAGCCCAACTACCAAAAGCACCTCTGTCAAAACCCTCCACAGTCTAATCCAAAAACGTTTACGAAATATCTTCCGATATTTTTACATTGCACAACTCTGAATACAAAAAAGAAAAAAATATTCCAAACAAAAATCACCCACCCTCAGCCAATCCCATTAGCGGCTTCCATCACAATATTCCAAAGTTTATCGCGCTCCAAGATCAGCTGCAAATCCGATGGCATTTAACGATTACCGCACTGACATCTGGGTGTTGAAATTTCTGCCATAGAGCACTACTGGAGGTGTCTGCAGCTTAACACCTCCACTGCACCTCTGTATATAGACCCTTGCCACAGAAAAAAAACTGTCAGCATTGAAGGGTGTCAGGCACCTGCTGCAGTCACAAATTGCACTGTCAGGCCCGGTGTCACCTGGAGCTTAAGAGCGACATTAAAGCACAGGCCGTCACCACGGATCGATAGCAATGCGAGCCCCCCCGGCTTAATTGTGCGAAATAAATTAAATAATTGAACGGCAACGTAATTGATTGTGACGCGGAATTGTCTCTTAAGCGTTCCACCCATGGACCTCTAGCGCCTTAGATCGATACGGCAGTGCCATTCCTGAGGTCTCCTTGCTATTATCAGTAGGCATTCTTCCGTTCAGCACAGAATTTTAATTGACTCGAGGCTAGATCGCCGAGCCGCGCCGTGCCGATGACGACGACAACGACAACGACGACGGTTTCAGGTTGACGGGGATTGTCCATGGCTAGATGGGGCTGGCAATTGTTATTTCAGGTATTTCCTAAGGTAGTACTCTCGTATCTAGTTGTAGAAGATTTGCAATGCCGTTGCTCTCGAGATCAACTCTGCGAGCAGCACAAAGATGTGCCGAGGCGACATATTCACATTTCTCGGGAGATTTAAAGATCATGGGTCAACCTCAACTCAATTTGTGCCTTGTGCTAAGGGGACAATAGAACTTGTGGCAGCTTCATTTCAGGTGAAACATGGAGAAAAGTTTGTCCGATTGCTTGTTTTTGCGAAAATGTACCATGAAATGACTGGGAGATCAGAGGTTCAACAGGATTATTAGGCAACGTCTAGATTGTGGACCATCGGGTGGGAATGGATGTACTGGGCTGTTAATGATACTATAATGAATTGAGGCTGGGGTTTTATGATTATTATTTTAAAGTCATCTCGAAAGTAGGCAAATGGTGTCTCTTCGTCATTGTAAAAAAGACAAGAACGCATAAAATTATAATGGAAAATAGATTAAATGAGAATTGGCGAAATTTAACGATCGGACGGTTTATGTTTCTGGAGAGGGGTCTTGACTTTGTTAGGTTATAGCCGAGTACTGTTACTGGCAATGGTTGAAAATATGCTTTTAAGCAGTATGGTACAGGATTTTTAATTAAATGACATGAGTTTTCAAACTGTTTCTCTTTGATCTTGTGTCTTTCAATATCCAGTTTTATGTTTTAACTTGGGTTAGTTGGTCTCGTCCAGAGAAAGTGTCTACGTATAGCGCTGTAGGTCCCTCTACGTCATATAAATTTGTGATAGATTGTCATGTCTTCCTTACCTTAATCTACTGACTAATTCTAAATGAGTTGGCCTAGTGGACATTCATATAAAGCGTGCAATGTATGTTGGGAAAGAATTGGTGCATCGACACTTAGCAGTTATAATCTGGATGGGTTCAGCATACCCTGTTTGAGTGAAGGGTTTGAAATATCTGTTGGTAGTGCGAAAGGTTTCACATCAGCTGGTGGGAGTTGTGAGTTCGTTATCTTACACATGTTGAGCAGTCATAAATATGTAGACGAACGCTAAAAAATTTCCTGATGTTAAACATATATCCTGAAATCAAGCTCTTCAATTAGCTTCATTGAGTCGCCGTGCACGAAGTGTCCTGACATCATTTCTACCGTCATTGGTTACTTATCCAGGACTGTTATCGTGTGCAAACCCTTAGCTGGGTACCCCTTCCTTTTTTTGTAATTATTTAATTTTTGTGAACGTCGGCTTCCGTTACAGGACATGGGCAGGTAATTCGTTGCTAAGTTCGATTTAACTAAACCTATTTTACCTCTGAGCCGTCCGAAGATGGAATCAGCAGTACTAGTGACTGTTCCTTCAGGACGTTACTGATACATATATTCTGTAGCATTTGGATTTGAGGCTGATTTGTATCAAAACTCGATAATTATTATCTAATCATTTCCCTCAAAATTGAATCTATTAAGAAAGAGCTTATCATTACTCTTACTCCTTCAAGTCAGCACTGTAGCGCCCAACTCCCGGCACTAATTACCACCTTTCTTCTGCATATCACTAAACATCCCAACTGAATGCAACTTCCTGGTGTAGTCTAGAAATAAGGAAGCCCATAACCAGATCTACCTGGCGGAGAAAAAAAGCATAAAACGTCTTAGTCCCGAAGTCGGCGTTAACTTTAATTGCGGTCGGCGTTAACTTTAAGACTGAGCAAAATCCGAGCACGACGAAAAAGAGGAAATTAAAAACTTTTGCTAATCCCATTTCAGTAAATTATGTCGGCGCATCGTTTCCATCTCAACATTAACGGCCCAATTAAAAACAATGTTTATTTATATGGAATTTATTCGCTTATGAAAGGCCCGAACGGCCGCGCCATCGCCGCCATTAGACGGACACCAGGCCGCGCACCACCGCCATGCAAATTGAGTGCCACCAATAAAGTTATTGGGAATGAGTCTCAATTGGTGACCGCGCAAATATGTTAATAACTTCATTCTCGATGGGGCTGCATCAGGGCTATCCCCAATGGCCGGTCGCGGATGGGGACACCCGGAGGGGTGCTGCGCGCCGTGGCCGAATGCCCCGAGGGCGCGCAGATACTGTGCATGAATATTATTGAGAGCTTGTGAATTGAAGCTTGAATGAGAGACACCTGAAGGACAGCTAAGTAAGGTGTGGACTTTATTTTATTTTATACCTAATTTTTTTTTTCGTTTTTTTTTACCTTCGTTCCTTGTATTTTCTTTGGGCCAGGTGAAACAGCATTTTTTAGTGCAGATAATGTCGATATGAGAGCGGTGGCATTGCTTGAGCCATGGATAAAGAGCCGGCTTTCAAGTATGGTGGCGAGGCGATAAGATCAGTGGTTAAGTGAAAAAAATGATCCCCGATAACCAGAATGAATTCCTGGTGTGAATAAGAAATATTTGCCATGACTAATTTTGGTTTGAGGAGATCTTGTTAGTGCCTTAACTGGGATGTGATTGATCTTTTAAGGTTTTCTTCAAATTTTTTAAATCTTTTTCGTTTCTGTGTTGTTTTTTTTGAGTGATATTTGTAATGCAGATTTATTGAATGGGTGTGATTGAAATTTTAAATTTAATCTGGTCGTTTTTTTGTTTTGTTTGGTACTGCAAACATATAACGAAGTCAAGATGTGGAAATTGTATTTCCAAAAGTAGTAAGAGGTATCTGGTATCACCTTCATGTCTGTAAAGCAAATAGGAATTGTTAAGATATTATCAATGCCATTAAGTCACTCTCAATATACATATGTCGCCCAAGTTTGAGTGGAACCTTATTTTTTTTTTCAATAAACACAAATTACATTATTCCTTATAGAGGTTTCACTATTGCCATGTACCATATGATGATCGACATAATTTGAACGATATCTATTCCGCGGTTTCATCGAGGAGCCATTTGGTATCTTTTTGCTGTACATTCACATTCACAGAGAACATATGTGGAAGTCTGATCGTCTTCCATTTATAGTCGGTATTTTGTCTCCTGAGGTAGTCCTAGGTTGGCCAGTAAGATATCCCACCAATGCCCTAAGGCCACCCTGTTTAGAGTTTTATAAGGGCCGTTACAGGCATAGGATCTTATTAGCTCTTTAGCCTGTCCAAGACGTGGGGCCGATTCTGAGATTACATCCTCCATCAGGGACTTGGAGGTGGACTCTAAGATAGCACAGAAAGATTCTGGCCCTTGGATCAGGGTCTTTGCCCTTAATACCTCAATGTCCCGCAACCTAGCCGAGCGAGAGCCTATTTTTTTATTTATTTTGGCTCTGGAGTACGTCAAAGCGGATGGCCTCAACCTACACCGATTACTTTATTGACATTTATGTTATCTCTCGGGTGACAAGAGTCCTGTGCAGTCTGCCACACTCCGCTCTAGCGTATACACCTACACAGTACAACGCAAAATGTGCTCAGTAGAATTGAAAATAATGCATGTGTAGGGAGAACTTAGAATGGGAACGTAGAACAAATATGTTTTGAGCATGCGCAGAGTAACTTGCGCGGTATGTTAGGACAAGTTCCAAAAGATAGTCATACAAATACTTTATTATTTTGTACTTGATTTTTGTTTCAAAGGCAGGCAAGATTTCATTTTCTTATAATTTTCGAACACATATCTCGGTATGCCTTATCAGTTTCTCATAGGCATTCCCACCCGAGGGACTATGGAATTGCTTCATATTTCAGACAATTATGTTGGTGCCCTTCAAGGTTGCCATTTAGCATACCTCAATTGACCTGTTCTAGGTCGATTACAGAGGTCAAGCAGCATTGAACGTGATGAGTACTCAGTTGGGGGCCGGAATTTGTAAAAGTTTCTTCGCGTTGAGAAAAAATAGGCTTTCGAATTTCGACACTGTGGCAGTCATTACCCAAATTTCCACTTGCCCTATGGCGACCTCAATATTTGTTTCTCCATTGTTCATTGTGCTCGATATATCGGGTTTCGATTATTTGTGGAGAAGGCAAACCATAATGATCCACAGTATTGCCGCCAATTGAAGGAAGAATATCTCGCAGTGACAGCATTTTATTTACGTTCCTTCGATTATCAAGTCGTGTTTTCCGTCTGGTACGATAGTCGGAGCAGAGTGAAAAAGTAGCCTAAACACGTCTAACAAAATACTCAATCATCCCGTGAAAGGTCTTAAATCGGATTAGCCATTTCCAAGCTTTGGCCATTACAATTGAAATGATAAAAAAAGTTGCCAGTCCTTTTCCTCCGAGTATCGGATCGAGTTTTCCATCTGAACCGATAGTCGGATCCGAGTGAAAAGGCAGTCTAAAACATACCCAATAAAATACTGAATCTTCTGAATGTATTACAATCGGATTAGCCGTTTCCAAGATTATCCCGGACAAACAGGCAGACAGACAGACTCAGACATTCCGACAAAACACATAACCACGAAAATCGGTCCAAAAATAACAAGGTTGAGTTCTTGGAATGATAAAAAAAAGTGTTCACTCGCTTTCCTTCGACTATCGGTTCAAGTTTTCGGTCTGATCCGGTAGTCGGACACGATAGTCGGAACCGATTAATTGGATCCGACAGTAGGATACGATTAAAAAATACTCCGTAATCCGTAATACACCGTAAAACCGATCTTTATGAAATTTTCACCATATGCTCTTTACATTAACAGAAAGAACATAGGTTATTCTAATACTTCACCCCTAGATGGCGCTGTCATGGAGTGCTTTGTGGCGACCCGATTGCGAAGGTGGTTCAGCGCCATCTACATGTTAAAAACGGTCATACACAACAACATGTTACAGAAGAACCACTGTATACAAACGAAACAAAAATACTTTACTTTTGTCTTCAATGCAAATTCTTTTGCGTTCGGCAATGGGTCGTCTTTTTCTCACTTCTTTATCGTCTTCTTCTCGCTTCTTTATCCTTACTTTCCTCCGGTTAGAGGTCCTTGAATAGCTTCATCGTCCGGAACCTTCGTTAGGGCCTTAGCAACTGGCCGGGCCCTCACTCGTACTCGGAATCTTCTTTTCGCTCTAGGTAGGGGTCTTCCTTCGCTCGTCTTTGGGGCTTCCTTCCTTCCTTCGCTCGCGTTCGGGTCTTCCTTCGCTCGTCGTCGGGGACACCAATTTCCTATGGGGATTGGGAGTCAAGTCCCATAGCTTCTTTGAAAATCATCGCAAAGCTTTGAAATTTTGGCAAATAACGAATTTATGATCAAAACTTAAATTCAAAATGGCCGCTCCAATTGTAGACTGATTCCAATGAAAATCAATGTATGTGAGTTTTTAAGATAGCAAATAACGAATTTATGAACGAA
Source organism: Thereva unica (assembly GCA_949987705.1). Taxonomy (NCBI): domain Eukaryota; kingdom Metazoa; phylum Arthropoda; class Insecta; order Diptera; family Therevidae; genus Thereva; species Thereva unica. Next base: position 8,844,440 of record OX465285.1, read on the forward strand.
ACTTCTAAATTCAAAATTGCGGGGTCAATATGGCGGACGAATCTTGCAAAATAGGTGTCGTTTCCCCGGTTAGCTGTATGTAGGCTGTTCAAGAGTTGGAAAATAGGAAATTTTTGAGTTCCTAGCTACAAATGGAAAAACATTGAACATAGTAGATCCTGAATATAGGTTAAGAATTGATCACCGTGGTTTTTTAGAAAGATAGTAAGGAGAATCGGAAATGGGGAATTTATATACAATGGATAAGAATTAAAGAAACCCTCCACCTCTGTAATTTTAGGTATTAGTCTAGGATTCTGCAATACGGGAAGAGGCTGGCAACTAGATAAAAAATGAAACTTGGGTCAGTGACATTTCCTCCCGGGGATTTGTAGGGTTGAAAAGAGCCTATTGCCCATTTAACCATGTCCCAGTTGAAAATGTTCCTGGAGAGGCTCCAGGAATATCGGTTTGGAATGATCTGGTCTGGACTGTTCCCACCATCCATGGGAGAATTAGTCTGCAGAATTCACCCTGGAATGTGCTTGCTGAGCAGGCACCGGTTTCTTCATAGTGGACCGACCCAATATATTGATCAACATCACTGATCATTTATTTAGATATTGATCATTATGCAAGATCGGTTCACGCTACTTATTGTCCAGCCCATTTAAACTGAATTTAATCGACAGCACACTACTTTCGTATAAAGAAAAATCACTAAGAATATAATTCCGATCAATTCCACGATTAAAGAAATACTGTTTAAGTGTTAACATTATTTATTCTGCTTCTGTTCTTGTGACAAACTGAAAAGTCCCTTATCATGTTAAAAAGAAAGTTTCTGAGAATTTATGTTGATCCAGTGAATTTATTGATTTTCGAATATTGATATACAGCCAATGCCTAAATATTAATGACTCCGATAAGACCAATTCGAGATAAATTTTTCTTTTTAATTATAATCGTTTACAATATTAAGTTTCCGTTTTCGGTTTTGATATGATTCAAGCAAGATGAACACAGGTTCTCATCTAGAAAGGCGAATAACTGCTGGCATAAATCTTCTGCTCTCTAGAAACCACACGGAAAGAAGCAGGATATACAAACCACACGTATTCGTATATATTTTTGTCTTTCTTTTATAAATTGTGAATTCTTTTCCTTATACTTATATGTTTAAAGAAAGAAAAAAAAACAAAGGGAATAAGGGCAACCCGAAAGGTAACAGCAACAACAGCAAGAGCCACAAAAGTCGAGATAATTAACTGCAGCCGCTCATTAGAACCTGTGTGGGTGACCACTGACCACAATGGATACCTTCTGCCCACAACTCTGCCATGAGGTCAACAGTTGTTTCTTAAAAGGAACGGTTGAGCCTTAACTAACTTAAGAGAGAGAGCCAAGAACACTTCGTCCCTTTGTGTGTATGTTTTACTTCATATATATATGTACGTGTATAGTCGATATATCGATATTATTTCTCCCCCTTTTGGTTGTTTCCATATAAATTTCCTTCTTCGGGGCCATAAGATGGTTTAAGGTCTTCATGGGGATAAGGCCTCACCTTGTAATCGAGATACGGGATTAAATTGATTTTATGTGTTTGTTTGAGAGACAATTCAATAATTAAGGTCCCCACCTCGATTAATTATAGCCGATATGGATGCATTGATTATAATGAAACAATTAAGACGAAAATTTATTTCTTCATAATCGAAACCCAAAAAGAAAAAACTTTTCTTCTTTCGATCTTCGTGTTTTTTTGGAACAAACTCACCGGCTAGAAAACGGCGGCTTTTTAACACCTTTACAACATCACCCAGCACCAGAACTAACACACGAAATACGCCTGACTGCATCTTAACGAAATTATGTTTGCACTTTGGATATTCTCTAACAACTCAAGGTGATAATTGCAATTCTTAACAAATTATGTTAATAAGGTTCTGCCTTCTTAGAATCCAATTCGAAATTCGTCTTTTCTCTCTTGTGCGCACACCTGTATATACCTGTATGTATTTATTATGATTTTCTCCGAATAGAGTAGCAGCACACTCAGCCCACGATTTGAAAATTTTACATACCTTGAAAGTGAATGAAACCAAAAAAAGGGAATCTTTGGTGTGCATTTAACCACACAATATGATCAGGTGAGTACCTCACCTCCAGCGATCGGGTTATTAGAAATTCAGGTGTTGTTGGTGCTCTGCGCATCATGTATATATATTGCATGCCTCCACGAATTTTAATTTTTTTTTCAACTCGGCTGAGAATTGATTTCCTCAAAAAAGGTGCGTAAATATTTGTCCATGCATTTAGCTCTTCGTTTATGGGTTTTTTTTTTGGAAGAAATTATAGGTAAAAAAAATTGTGTGTTTGTTAAAGGGCGCCCGGTTTTTGTTAGTGTTTGAAGTTTTCATTAGTTTATTCGACTTTTGGTGAGGTGTTGTTGCTCTAGATTTTTACTGAATTTTTTTAGGGGGGTTTTGACTGTTTGTTTGTTTATGTAATTTCAAGCGGGAATTATGATCTTGTTAGCAGAGTTTTATTTAGGAGATGATGGTTTGACCTCCCAGCTTGTATCGATGAAACTATTGGTCCAAACAGACCACGGCGATCTTTAAGTGCAACAAACAGAATCTCCATTACTAGACCTATGCCGGCCCGATCCACAGTTGCAAATAAAGCTGGATTCACTGTCATAAGTGCTTTGAAACTTCAGATATCTTTGAACTGGCCCTATACTGTCAAAGAATATAGGGATATCATCAACGGTATCCGAAAGATTTAAATTTACCGCGTATCCGAATGTATGGTTCCTACTCTGATCTGGCTTAGAAGAAGAAAGTTTATCAGCCCCACTTAAGTCCAGTCTTCTTCAACTAAATACCTTCGTGGATGCGGCCGGTGCGACGGTCGTTTCCATTAATGGGATCACATAAATAAGCAGCGTCAGTTCATTAATAAAGCCGTTTCCACAAATGCATAAACTGAAAATCGCCAAAAGAGGCATTTAACTACCGTGAAAAGTAGGGAAGTGTACAGTGCAGTTCGTGAGATTTGGTGTACTCTAAGGAGCCACGATTCATTACTAATAATCCCTCTCCCAAAAAATCTTTAGAAAAATAAATATTCAAAACTCAATTATTAGCAGACCAAAGAGAGGTGATTCTCTCTTTGAAAGCTTCACTTCGAAGCTTTAAAGCTTCCTACCCCGACGAGCTTTCAAGCTATAAATTAAAACGCTTCACCAGGGAAAATTCAGTCTTTCACCAGACTCATTCCGCAAAGGTCATCTTCTCCTGTCCTATACCGTGTCGAGGTGTACGATCCGACCGCATAACGACCACTAACGAATACCTATGGAATTTTACCCAGAAGAGGTCATATTCTATGGTCTTTGTCGAGGTATACGATCCGGCAATATTCCCGCCAGAAATTCTTATACCATGTCCAGGTATACGGTCCGACCCTCTTATACCATGTCGAGGTGTACGGTCCGACCCCATACAGACCACCTACACAACTCTCGACCTGGCTCCCGGAAACCTCGGCAAGGCTGGTGAATCTACCTCTGAGGTTGGCATTTAAGTTGACGACAGTAAGTCACATTTACCCATCGACAACTGTTTCCGCCCTATGTCCCATGAGGGATTAAAGGAGTTTAAAGAAAGAAAGAAGAAGACCCATCGACAGATGTGAGAATCGATTATCCTTTCAGGTGTTTTGAGCCCGAAGAATATAAGCTTATGGGCCTATAGTCCCTCGCGATTTTGCGGCCTCTTCTTTCTGTTTCTGCGATGAAGATGACTTTCGCCCGTCTCCTACTCACGGAGGCCTAAATTGGCAACAAGTAGCTCTTGTACATTACCACTGGCAATGGTATTACTAGGTCGAGAGTCTCTGCTCATTCCGTCATGCTTCGACTTCACCTTCGTCCCTGTATCGAGAACAATATGTATTCATTAGTACTCTCTATTGACTCCGCCTGCGATTCCGCCCTTGTATCATTCCTCTTTTTTTGTAAAAGGCGAACTGGAGTGTTTTTTTGGGGGGAGAAACCTGCATAGTTTGTTAGCTTCTCGGTAAATTGGTAATACCCCTGCCAAGTATCGTTTTTGGCTGAGACAATGGCTTTCTTATAGGGCTAACAAGAGCCCTGTTTTTCGATGGCATCATGTGCCATTTGTGAAGAACTTCTATGGTTTCTGATTAAAAACTGAATCAATGGGTTTTCACGGGGCTCTTTTGAAATCACAGCATAATTCTGCAGAGATCGGAATAAGTGATACCCAGAGAGCCTTGTGTTTGAACTCTTCGTTGTTGTATGCGTTCTGGATTTATGAGGACTTGAAAGAAAATTTTGAATGAAGATCACATGATCAAGTAATCATCGGTTAAACATGCGATACCATCTGCATCTGGTGCGCTATCTAGCCTGGTCCTGGATGCAAGATCTTGAGTATCGTCTCCTTTGGCATAAATCTGGTAAAAAGCAAGCCAGCACTTTATAGGAGAGAACGAATTGACAACATTTCAGAGAAATTACAAAGGAGAGAGTCTCGCAACGTACCAAAGGATATAGTTTAACTTGTTGAAATTGTCGTCAACACCCTAGAGTGTGCTCTGAAAACGGCATACAGGGTGTTGGTAATCTGTCCAGACAAAGCTTAAGGCTTCTCAGAAAAAGCTAAATCTTCACTGCGGTAATCTACCCGAGGTAACATTATGACGGATGCTGAACTCCATTGAAGCCAGACGATGGATAATCTGATGGCCTGATGGCGTAACTTTTTGTAGCCCTGTCCCAAAGCCTATGTATTTGCTCCTTTTCCCCAATAATCCGAGGTGAGAAGTAGCCTTCTTCATGGACCGCAGCAATCAAGATTATATCAGTCACTAAGGATAGTTCCTCCTGCGTTTGCTTACCCTTAGAAAATTTTGTCGGTTACATAAAGTATACCAACTGATCCTTGCCGTTCAATCTTTTAGATATTTTGAATCACGTTCGAATTTTCAAAACCCCAACAAGAATCCAAACCCTATTTTCTTATGTCAATCAATACCATAACCGCATTTCATAAGGCACCTCGGCAGTATTTTTACATAATTCATAAACTCATCCAGCACGCATATTACGTCATTAATGTGATCGATCAAATACAACAACAACAACAACTACAAAACCCAAAGAAACACAAAAAAATTGAAAAGCAATATTGTCTGAGAAACAATTCACGATCTTGTCCCGGGAGAGACATGCGTGACTAATACGAAAAAATCAGTTTGAGACGCAGTTTGAATGCGCATACGACGGCGGCCGATCTTGATCGTAATAAATTTTGTTATATGTGCAGGATTCACCCGCGAAACCTTTAAGATCATTTTTGGTAGCCATAAAATCAATAAAATTCGCCCAACTTCACATCAATCGCGAACGAAGATATCAAGACGTCTACTCCGCTGAAAGCTCTCGTACTTCATCTGGCGGCGGCGACGACGGCGGCAGCACCAGCAGCAAGCAGGCAGCATCAGCAGCAGCTACACCAGCGGCGAACAGTCCCCGGCAAAATCTGTGCAATGCGGCTGCGCGGCTGTCTTATTGGTTTTTCATTCTACTTCTTCAGCTTCCTTTAAAAGAGACTTGGCGAACGCGCTTAGTTTATTTGTTGTTGTTGTTGCTGTTGTTGTTGTTGGTGTACTGCTGCTTTGTAAGCCTTCGTTAGTGCTTCTTTTTTTCGAAATTGTTTTTTTTTTTTGTAGTCTTCTATTTCTGCAATTTTTACTTAATTTTCCTTTCTTTGTAGTTTCGTAAATGCTGGTTCTGGCCGCAAAGTCTACACGGAGCCATGAGATATACCAACACTTATTAACTAATTTTATAGCTGTAGTTAACAGTAGTTACGTTGTATCGTCCCTTACGTTTATAAGCTCGCGGGGAGCGCGCACCTTCCTTCCTTCAAACAAAGAAGTTCGCCTTTCGCGAATAGCTCTTGGCTGGGGATCGTTTTGCCTCTCGAGATGAGATGAGACACACACCAGAGACCATCGGGGAATCGATCGGTAAAATGCTGCTTCTTCGCGTTTATTTTGTTTTATTTTCTTTATCATCTTCTGCGCTACTCGATTTTTTTACTCTCTTATCAGAGGTTACGCTCTTTTTTTTGTTATTTTTTCGGCTTAAATCGAAGTCATCCGGTTAGAGTGGATTGCGCATACATGCGACATGAATTACATGTGCGCACTTTACACCGTTTTTTTTTTCATTTTTGTTTTTGGTTGTTATTATTTTATTTCATTTTTATGCCGTTTTTTTAAAAAGAAAGGAACTTTGAAATACATACTCTCTCGCGAACTGATCCGGCCAGAGAGTGTCTTGGACCAGCAACATACACCCCATGACGGTTATACTTTCTGTTACACCAAACTCTGGCATATTTCTGATCTTGTTGTGGTTATACATAGTTAGTTAGATGCACACCGCGGTGCTCTCGATCTTAGCCTTTTTATACCCACACTCTCGTTCTCTTTTTCGTATCGTTTCCTCTCTCTGGATACTTTTCAGTTTTAACAATTTTTTTGAGACCGGACTTTAACGATATGTACCTGTGTGGCCGCTCTGTGTGCTCCCCACTGTTCTTACACTGTGCATATATCCATGGAGTCTTTGCTGAATGTTGGTTACCCAGTTATACTATTATCTGTATAGATATTACATATATGTATAAAGACAGTATTTGAGGGTTTTGTTTAGTAGCAAAACAAGCAAAATAAAAAATCAAAAATAATCACAAGAATGAACAAAAATTGTTTAAACGAAAAGAGAACGAAATTTAGTGTGCAAAAGGTAAAGGGAGAGAGAAAATAAATTTACAATAACAAAAAAACAAAAAACAGATAACAACAACAAATTTTGTCGATCTTTTCAAAAAAGTCGTGGTGCCTGATGTATGCTAAAAAAATTATTATACTTCAGTTATTGAAGTTGTTAGAGCACTGGATTTATTATTATTACTAAGAACTAGGCCTTACTAATTTGTAATACTTTAATATATAATTAATATGGAATGATATTCTTAAACACAAACAAATTAATTCATTATTATATTATATTCAACAAAGGTTAAAGTAGAGTAAAACGGCGAAATCCAATTCGAAAATCAAAAGACTTAAGTGACGAACTTCTTTTTCGAATTCATATAAGATGATTGAAATTTGTTCTATATGTCTACTCGTCTTTTCCTTTCTATCGTTCATATTAAATCGCCAAACTAAATAGATTATGCTATGATTTTTTAATGAATACTGGTACTGATACTGTAATAAATTACATTGATGGGCCCTCAAATGAAGCATTGGATATTAAAGAATATTGCAATGAATCTTGGTGCTGAAAGTAGACTTGTAGCTCGTAACATAATTGATATTTTCTATTTCTTTATTAACACAATTGTCAATTATCTGGGAACCTACGATGAATATTTCCTGAAAATTAGACATTAGGTCTGATTAAAATTACTCATCCTAGACATCTGCAGTTTGGGTCCTCGGTCGCCCCATTTTTGTATAGATTGCAATTATTGTGCATACTGTCCTGTCGTAATCAAGCACTGAGTTGAAATCCATACAACTGCGGCCATACAGGCATTGAGTACATTGCTAGGTTGCTAAACAGTACAGAAAAATCAGTCGGCGTTGACCTAGCAAGGCGTAGACTTCCATCGCTCAATAAGCTTCATCAGAGTCCGATCTTGAAGGGGCCCTTTATAACAAACTATTCGGTGCCCCTATAATCGGTTCCGAACCAATAAACATAAGGTTTGTTCCAGTACTTTTCCTGCAAAAACTTGTCGGGCAAAAACTTACTTGAATGGTGGGGATAATTTTGTCAAAAATCCAGAAAGTAAAGAAAAACTTTTTGGGAAATTTCCTGCAAATCAAGAAGAAGATAACATAAATGTCGATTGTCTATGTGTATGCCGCTTTTCAAGATACCCACATACATACAAAAAATTGTCAATTGACAACTTGCAAGAAATCGCAGGACCGAAAACCTCCGGCTAATTCCTGCACGAGGGGAAGTGAAAATTTCCCCGCTTTTTCTGTCATGAGAAAGTAAAGAAACACAAATTGGGTGAATTCTTGCTCCCGCCGGATCCCACATTCGAGTTCTGGAACAAAGCTATAGTAATAAACCCGTCTGCCTTATGTCACCTCTTTTGTTTGCTTTCGAAACCTCGCTTTCCCGGAACCCAAACAAAGAGCTTTAGATGCTGGCTCTTACATCAACTTCTGGCCTGAGGTCATTTGCGAATCATGGCACACCATGCCCAGGTACCTTAAGAAAACCCCTAAATAGCCTATCTTGAATGTATACAGAAGAGGGTCCAATTTCACATCTCAGGACTGCTATAAAGGGGGACAACTGGGATAGTTTCCCCGGGCCCCAAGGCAGAGGGGACCCCGAAAATAGATTGAAACCCAAAAAGTTAAAACCCCAATATCCTTGCTTTCTGAACGTCAAGCAGGCAGTTAAGCTTAGCGCCCAATGATACCGTCAACGCCAACGACATCCGCCACCGTCAAAAATGTGAAAATAAATTCAAAGTAATCTCATACAACTTCGCCCAATGGCAACGTCACCATCTCGTGACGAAAAAATAGATCTGATTCTATTTTTGATGGTGGCGGCGCAGGAATACTTCCAATTTTCCACTGTACGTTCCAATAATTGAATTTGACAACAGGAAAACTTCCAACTTTTTATTGAAATTTCCAAGTATTTCATTTGTCAAAACTTTTTGTACAATGTGTAAATAAAATGATTAAAAACTTTTCTCAAGTTGGCGTTGCAAATTTCTACCGGCTGTGATGGATTCATTGGGCGAACATGTCCGTCATGACGTTACTGGAAAATTTTGATGGTGATGTTGACGGTATCATTGGGCGCTATGCTTAACCCATGTATGCAGCATTTTAGAATGAAATGACTGGAATTATTCTTAGCACAGAGTTTAAAAGGTGCGAGTATTACATATTTAGCAATACATTTTTTGGAATTTCAATCTCTTTAAAGGGCCCCAAAAGAGGTCCAAGAACTGTAAGAGCTCTGTCGTCTGATGAAACGACAATTCTAACAATGTAAAATAGAGAATTTTTGTTATGAATAACCTAGATCTTGAAAATAAGGGACTCAAACCCACCTTTATCCCTTGTGGTAGGGAGTTGTGAATAACCTAGATCTTGAAAACTCAAACCCACCTTTATCTCTTGTGGTAGAGAGGAGGTGTGAGGGCACCTCACCCTCACTGGCAGACTACTCTCTGACAATATCTAAAATTGGTGCATTCCGGATGAGGCCACAACATGCGGGACAAAGGAAAGAATGCAGGTACACCCTAATATGTTACAATAAAGAGTTGAGACGTTCCAAAAGCACTGCCTGGAGGAAGCGTTGTGAGAGCCTGCATACTCTAGCACAGGCAACTACACTCCAGCTTATCACCAAAGACTCTTTCAACGGAGTGGGCCGTCAATAGGAGGATGGTTCTTGCACCTCTAACTTCTCCAACTTGCAGAATCAATCCTCCAGACCACTTATTCCCGAAATGCTACATAGGTACAGTCATAGAACCTTTTCACCACGATCTTCCCGAAACTTTTCTGGGAACACCTTCCACCGAGACAAGGTTAAATGAGCAGTTATCTCTTTTCAACCTGAAGAAGATGACACTTTCCCGCACTCCTTCAGAAGTTCGTCGATATGATTCTAGACAATCTTGTCTGTCTCTTTAAAGCCAGCTTCAAGTGGGGTTACATTTCGACCTTAAGCTACTGGTGGGATAACTGAACGACCATGTATGGCTACGGTATCACCTCCAAAATCTAGGATTGCGATTGAGAGTGCCGATTCTGCGTGGAAGGCGACGAGACTTCCACACACATTCTCTGTGAATGTCCTGCGAATGGTTTAGAAGAAGAACGCTTATTAGAGAGCTTATGAGCCCCCCTCAAGTCAATAAAGACCTTGCTGCCTTCGTTCGGTGGGAAAACGGTCTTTTTCGTTCCTAGAGTGTGTGTAAAAAATATGGCTAACTGGGGTGTTTACCACGTTGTGAATTTCTTTATATTGTCCCAACAACTTAGAATAACCCAATTGACGATTTACATCCAGGTGGCTATTTACTCTCAGCCTTAGCTTATGGGAATGCAGGAACTGTACATCAGTATATTAAGTATTCTTTAAAGCGAGCCGAGCGGGCTGTTCCATTAAAAATGCGCCTCCCACTTTGTCATTCTGACCGACCTCTGATAAACGTCACAAAACGATTTGCCGAAGTAAAGAATGGCAGAAATGGTATCGAACAATGCAAACATTGGCTCCAGGTTTAATTCCTTGAGAATCAATATTTGATCCACATGGTCTCTTGGCTAAAAGGAAAATAGTCACCGTAGATGCAGCGCCCTGCCCAGAACCTCATTCTTCCATACTAGGTGGGACGAAGAGATGGCAGTAGGGCTGCCATATCCGCAATCGGACCGGTGCTTTGACACTAGCTTTTGAACATTAGCCAGCTTGATAGTTACGGCATTCTCTTATTTAGTTTTGCCTCACCATGCAATAGATACACACGTCACCATGGGCCTTATGACTATCATGTATAGTCAAAACGGTAAACTTGGACCTCAGGAGAGCATTGGATTCAGGATTATACCCAGATATTTAGCCCAGGGAGGAAGCTTTAAACTTAGCTTTCTTATATTAGTAAATTGTACGAAAATATTGTTGGGTTGTTTAATACCCACCTTCATGCTCTGACTCCAGCTATACACATTATGAAAGAACGGCATCGAATGGCAAAGAATGTCATCGTGTCGTGACCCTCGCTGATCGAACGATGTCCTTTGCATAGGCCTGTGCTTTGAAGCCCCGGCTATTCAGGTCGGAAAGATTACTTTATACCATAGGAGAAGTGGTTGGACACCCCGGCGAGGACTATCTTTTGCAGCCATTATCGTAACCGATTGACCATTCATCCGATACGAATCATCATTTATTCACTGCAGCTTCATTATTCGCGTCGCAGGTAACGTTGTCAAAGGCACTCTCAATATCTACGAAAACTCAGGTAGAGATTTCCTCGGCGCAGAGGGACCTCTAGATAACTCTCCCTAGCGTGTAGATCGCAGTCTTTGTGGATCTGTCAGGCGGATAGGCAAATTACAAGCAGTAAGACCCTCTTTAATTTGTTTGTTTGAATCATCTCCACCGTTTTCAAGAAAAAAGGCGCAGAAACTGATCGGTCGATAACAGATCCCCGCTTTGGAAATAAAAATAAAGACCACCTTAGTCTCTTTCCTCAATCTCGGAATATGGGTCAGCACAAGGTGTACAAGAATAGTGTGGCAGTAGGATTATTAGCTACTATTTTAATTCGATCAAAACATATGAATACGTTTTTTTGAAACTTGTTTTTTAGATGGTTGAATGATCCAAAATACTTTTCAATAATTTTTTGTTTTAGCACAAGCAGGTATAAGGTGTATAGGCACTGAAATCCCGTGGTGAGATTAGTCTACAACCATATGGATGACTCATAACCAAACTTACTTTCATTCTTCAGTAAACCATCAATGCTTGAGCAACTTGAAAGATACGAATCAGTTGCGACCTGATTTTGGTTTGGTTGTTTTTTTTTTTGGTAATATACATTTTTTTTTTCTACAAAATATTTTTTTTTTTGTAATCTTTCTACAAATATTTAACAAATGCCATAGAAAAATACAGAGTAAAATTCACTCAAAAGCAACCCACCTTCACCTTAACCCGATCAAGCCACCAATATCCAAAAACAAAAATTGAAAAAAATTCTTTCACAAAAACTACAAAGAAGCCCCTTTAAAGAATTTGGATTTTGTGATCTGGTAACCCAGTTCACAGGTAGATTTTAAAAAGGTAAACTCTCTCCTTTAGTCTCACATATGAACCGAGCGTGATTCGACGTGAATCGAGGAAGTTTTTGTTTAGTTTTTCTTAAGATTTTTGTTTTAATACAGAAAAAACATCAATTATCCAAATTGTAATAATATTTACAAAAATAGTTTCTCTATCGAAAACAGATTAAAAATAGTGTGTCCAAGGTGACTACTTCACAAAGTGTATGTGGTGCATCGATCGGTGTGTGAATTTATCCTTGAGATAAGATAAAAGTATTTTTTAGGCTTAAACACCAAAATAAATAATAAATAATAAAAAAAAGTGAAGAAGATATTCGCCAAATTTCGGATTTGATAAGAAAGAAAAAAAAAGTTTTTTTTTGTTGGGTAATTGAACGATTGTCATTAACCTGTGCGAGTGAAACTCACCTGAAGAAACCTTGTTAATTTTTACTTTTCTTTTTTTTTTTGGTTGTTGTTTAATTTATTATATAAAACCTGTCGAGTTGTTCCGTTCTGGTTGTTGTTGTTGTGTGTAGTTTTTGTTTTTTTTTCTGTGTTCTCCCAAGTCTTCATCGTCGTCTCGTCTTCTCTCCTCTTGTACAGCAGGTCATGGAACCATTAAATACCTTCTAGCTCACCTACTAATAACTTAATCAAGTCTCGATGACAACCTTTCAATATATATATAATCGGGCCTCCTCCTGCCACTCTTCTGTGGAGATTCTGTGTGAGATTTTTCGTGTAGACTTTATAAAGCTGAAAACCCATAGAGTTGATAATTTATTCGGTTTTCAGAAAATTTAGATGTGTGTTGTGCCCTTGGTGCGCCCACAGTTCGTTTTTACCTGGACAAAATCGTTTCGTATAGAAGAAGAAGTATACAGTACCTATAGAAGAACGTCTTTATTTTTATTTTTATTCATATTTTTTTTTTTGTCTTCTTTCTGTCACTGAACCGTGGTACATATCCTCCGAGCCACCCATACACGATATATATACTCTCTCTCGCACTTCCAAAATGATCACACACTGTGTGGTGACTGGTGATCTTGTTCTTTTGGAGGAGAATATTTACAGTGTGTGTTGTGATGCCTCTTGTAAGTTTGTTCCCCATGGTTCCTTCAAGTTTGGCTTGATTGTTGAACTGCATTTAAAATGTTGAAGAAGAAATCTCGATCATTATCAACAACATCAACAACGAATTGAAATTGAAGTGATCTTACACACCGAAGACGATCTTGCCGAAGACGATCTTGCCAAAGATCATCGGGTTTGCACCATATATAAAAGGTATACTATAAACCTAGAGGTGATCACCTACATGGAAGCTGGCACCACGAATGCAGCCGAACATTTACCAGAATATATGCCGACTGCTTTGGCAAACAAATAGGGAGTAAACAAGATGAAATAAATATAGAAAACGAAGCTGCTGGGCAAAAGGAGGAAGAATTAAGTGAAATACAACAGCACAAAACACAACACCCCAACAACCTTTACAGAGAAGCAACAACAACAAAAAAAACGAAAAAAATTATTGAATTAAAAGGTGTGGAATCAAGCCGCGGCATCGAAATCCTAAACGACAAGGCGACTACTTATATGTGACCAATACGACAAGGGGCATGCACTCCACATATCCCAACAGCCAGAATGCCCAGTGCATACACAGTGCAGCAGTGCAGCACAGAGAGTATAGTGCAGTGCAGTAAAGCTAACGCGAAAAAAATAAAAATAAATACAACAAGCCAGAAGATCTCTTTTCTTTCCAGTCTTTCTTTCAAGAATATTGAAGATGCTCTCCTCGTTGATCTGGACCTTCTTGTGTTCCCATGGGCTTCTTTGCTTTTAGTTCAAAAACTCTGAGCCTTAACTCTTTCCGACTAAACACAGCGAATGGCTACAGGCAAGTTTTGTTTAGCAATGCGGGCAATGTCCACTTGGTAAGATCGGTTCGGTTTTTCGTTTATTTTTTTATTTTTGCGCGCAACCTTCTTCTTCTCATCTCTCATCTCCGTTTTTGGTCCTTCCTTTCATTTCGAAAATGTTTTATTCTTATTATTTTGACTTCATTTTAACAATTTTCCAGATTAATACACCGAAAAAAAATAAGAACTACGAAACCACGGCATATTAATGCCCAAGTGACAGAGTTTATTCAAAAAAAAATGAAGACTAAGCCCAACCGTTCTCTCTCTCTCTTGGGTCAGACAAATGAGGGAAACATAAGAAAAGTGTCGTCGAACAACTTTCAAGTTCGGCCTTTCAGATCCGTCCGTCGAGGCTCATTTTTGTGCGCCGGGGCCGCTCTTATACACACATATACTATATAAGCTGTTCAGTGCTATGTTCTCGGCCGCCTATGGGTGTCACAAGGCAGTTCTTCATTCCTTGTCGTATGTCATTTATCATTATGAAAAATTGTTCATTGTCCATCGATTGTCATTGGTCAATTTTTTTCTTCATTCTATACACACCACATTTCGGCGATCTCACCGGCACCAGGCACCGGATCGTGTACAACGGCAGCACTAGCAGCATCACATCCAGCAGCTATAACACTACAGCCTACTACTACCTGATCTTATGCTTTCTATTTCGTGGGCTGTAGGTGATCTTTTGATCGTGGACACAGAACCTTGTCTAAAAAAAAATTATATACATCCATATATACAACAGTCATATAGAGTGTGGCAGCTATTTGGGTGCTGTTGTTGTTGTTGTTGCTGTGCTTAGATATTTCTTGTTTTGGAAGCTGTGCATTTTGATTGAGGCAATTTATTAGGTCACAGGTAAAGAAAGATATCAAGCGACATCAAGTATGGGACCTTTAACAGGAGCTGGAAAAAATTTATCTTGCTGTAGGCACTGTGATGTGATGACTTTTGATGCTGATGAGTTTTTGGGTGTATTTTTAAAATATAAAAGAGGTATGGCAGAAGATACGAGAGAGAGAAATTTATTGATTAGTTGAAATATGATTCCAGTAAGTTTTTTGGTTCCGCTTATTTATTATATATTTCACTATGGCTGTCAGCATTGTCATTCATAATTTTTGAGGTATTAATTTTAACAAAAAATGTTACATGTTATTTAATGAAAAATATCTATCAGGGTTGTGGACACAAAACAGCCCACGGATGCAGCCCTACATGCGACCAAACCTAACCCCTTCTATACAACTAGGTCGACAAATACCTTAAAATAAGTATCAACAAATCGGACATACCTAAACATTCCTTTCTTATTTTTTTTGTTCCTTGGTGAGGTATTGGATCCAAAAGTACCACGGCCACTATACTGGGTCTATTGTATTACACCCCTATACGTCATAGGTTCAGCAGTCTGTAACAGAAAAGATGTCACTAGTTTGCTTGGTCTATATGACCATGAAGAATCTGATCTATGAAGAATCTTAAGAGTGGAAAACCTACCTGTTAGCTAGTCGCTTAGACTTGACTGTTCGAACTATCACGAGGCACGCACAGAGGATGGCACACTCATCCTCATCAAGGAAAGTTAGTTGGTTGGGCGAGGGTCAAGTCAACAAGTGCTCTGAAATAAATCCTGACATCCTTTCAACCGCGGCCAACAATTCCTTAGCCAAGTTGAGATACGCTACAGGTAGGAACCACTTAAAGTTGGCCAATCCAGACGGGAACCTTCAGCAGTCGACACGATAACTTTACATCTTGGCTAGTTAGGCTTTGAAGGATGTGCTCCCTAAAACAGTAAAATAATGTTTATTAAAAATTATATTCAACCTAAAATCATTGAGACAATAATCAACAAAAAACTTAAACCCAATAAAATTCTGTATGACAAACAGAAGGCGGTCCCCCAACCAAATACTACCCATGTTTAATGCTGATTTGAAAAACGGTCTACTTTGTACGCTAATGGTCACCAATATAATTGGCCGTTTTCTTCGTCCTATACAAGCTCTAAATTTACTCCCTTTAGCTGTAGCTTTGAGAGCATGTATAACCACTCACTCACACTGTCCGTCAACGGGACGGAGCCTGCAGTCCAAGAAACTTAACAAAAATCTATCTTATGTGTGGGCATTTATTGTCAGTCTTTGCCAGAAGATCTGGACTTCTATTCATTCTTAAATTTTCGTTGAAGCCATAGACATTTTTGCGCTTGAATTAACAATCTGCTACCCTAAACTGTCGTTTTTGCCGAGTATTGAGGTCGGTTGCAACCTGACAGGCGAGTGCCTTAAGTCCGCATTTCTTAGGCAGACTGAGTAATATATGGCCTTCATCGGCCGTACCTGCCGACCATCTCTAAAAAGCAAAGGCCTGCCTGCGGTCTGTATGTGATTAATCATCATCCAACGGAGTATCGGGTTGGATAACAAGTCTACGAAATATGTAGGTCAAATAGGTGATGGGCATGTACATTAGAGACAAACGGTTTTCATGGCAGTATTTTGTTATGGTTGGATTCATATTTGATAAATCGTAAACAGGCCATTTTAATTCAGTCTAATGTCTCTTCATATTTTGAGACGTCTTCTGGGGTTCCCCAAGGAAGCCACTTAGGGCCTGTTTTATTTATCCTATTTGTAAATTCTGTTTCTATTCTTTTAAAAGCATACTTCGGTACTCCTTAATGCGAGTGATAGGAAGATTTTCTACCCCATACGCTCTGAGTCGAACTGTGGCCTACCTCAGGATGCGCTTAATGTAATTCTTAAATTGAATGTTATGAGGGCATCGATTTGGAGCTAAGTAATTACTCTATAATCTACCCTCACTAGCTCGATGGCTGTTGTACTTGCTCGTCCGACGGCTATTAGAGAATTTAGAGTATATTTTGACTACAAGTTTGACTCTACAGTCCACCTGTAATAAAATGACCTTTTACTTGGGCAAGGGTAATGAATTTCTTGTCTGGCCTGATACTCACTCAGCCATGAGACAAGGTCTTTGCCTCCTTATTCGCAGAGTCTCTTTCGTGAGACTTATGTATGTTTCATAGAAAGGCTCTGGACTGATAAACGTGTTCCACTGCTAAACTGAACTAACTGAAAGGAAAATTGCTCTTCTTTCAATTTTGGATCCATCTGTGTATGAGCCCAGTTGCGAGCCAGTGTGTGGGTAAAATATCTCTGTGCGTCACTTTTGACGATCCTTGATCGAGACCTTGAAGGACAATCGAAGTTTCATTTTAGATGACAGTCCAAACTTAGAGTCACTCTTTGTACTACCAATTCATCATGTCGTACTCGTCATTGTGCAATGTGTAGCAGTAATGCCTGAGTGCAAGCAAGGAGTACCAGTAATGCCTGAGTGCAAAAAGGATAGATCAATAAGAGTCTGATGGATATTAAAGGAGGAGACGATGGACCTTACTTTTGAGCTTCTTAGACGATGAACTTACACCAAAAAGAACAAATTTGCACAAAGCCCACTGTAACAAAAATCAAAACAAAATATTTTAGTAACGGGACTTCGATTTCGCCAAGTCGAAATCCTCAATGGTAGCCGGCGGAGCCAGAGACGCAACCACCGAGGTTACCGGGGAGACATCCTCGTCGGAGGGTTATGCCTCCTGAAACACACTAACCAGTCGTCAAAGGCAAATTCTATGACGTCGGCAGTACTGCAGTACCAAATAAGCAAGGACGACAACAGTCCGTTATGTGAATACCCGATCTAGCGCAACTTTCGTACCCTATTTTTAACCAGTTAAGATAGCATGATGCTTTATTAGATCTACTAAAAATAAGAAGTTGTATAAAACCGGCATGAAGTCTGTGATTCTAAACAGGATGGACTCATCTTGAAATCTTCTCCACTATACTTAAATGACCTGTTAGATCTCCAGACTTACACTTGTTGGCGATACTAACTAGTCTCACTAGAGTTCGCAGAAAGATCATTCGAGTTAAGTTTTGAAGCATACCCTGGGTCTTCTGTGAGTCCAGGCTTGCTGATATCTAATTTACTCTTCTAAAGGACCACTGATTCTTGTTAGTAATACCAAATCGAATATTTTGGCAATTCAGATAGCTAGACACGATTTTCCGGTCCAATTGTTGCCATCTTCGTTCTCTTTTTTAAAAGTTTAAAATTTGCGTACAAAAGACTTAAGCGACGAACTCGATTTCATCTTAATTTAACCGTACCTCTTGTATTTAATGATTCCATGACTTCCAGCGCTAACCTCGCACCGTTCAAGAACTCTGTTTATACAAATTAAAGTTTTGGTTTATCTATAAATAAAAGAGTAAAGAAAATTTTGCCAAAATAACGTTCAAAAAGTTTCAAATGATGATGGTTTACCCGGAAGAGCCCTTCTGGGCAGTTCCAATGATTCCAGGACTCTACGACGAAGGTGACTATCGAGGTAAGTACAAAAAAGCAAAAACCTAGTAGACATTAACTACCAACAAAACACCCATTTTAAAACCGAACCAAAAAAAAACAATGTTATAATAAAGTAGCATAAAGCATGTCGATATACCTTCCGAATCCCCTCCCCTTTGGCACCCCTCCTCCATCTGCTCCGTTTCTATCCATCTAATCTGCCTGCGCAGGTGATTTAATTAAGCCGGACGTGTCAGTAGCTATATTTTCGCGTAGATTATGAAAGGTTGAGTCCGCTCTGGCCGTGCGCTGTGTGATCTCATGTTTGACAGTTTTTCTTTTGGTCTCCATGATTCTATCGTGTGTTTCTGGTCTCACGCTGTTTTTGCGGTTTAATTACCTGCCGTATAATTAGGTCTCGCTATGAAAGCGGTTCATCTAGTTACCGGAGCTGCTGAGGCCCAACATGAATATTATTCTTATGTATGTGTGAGTTATATGTTATTCCTTTTGGCTTATATATATGTTTTATCCATCTAATGACGCCCACGTGCAAAACTTTTTGCGATATCAATTACTTGCTTTTGATGCTAGTTAGTGTGTCATTATACAAGTTTCATGCTGCTTCCTTTCTAGCTCACCTGTGTGTATCTGTGTGCTTTTTAAACATATATACATATTTATATTTATAATTCTTTGTTTGTTTTTGTTTCTTTCATCTTTAATCTGCGCACGCCGATTACGGTAAATTCGCTGGATTTTGTAGTTATCATTTTTTTCTGTGCCCGCGCGCGATCTTAGAAGATGTGAAATTAATATGCAGATTTTGTAGAAGCAGTTTTGTGAGCAAACCTAATTCAGTTTAGTTTTTTCTAAATTTGAAAATTTTTGCTGAATTTTTATTAAGGTTTACTGTTATTAGTTATGCGAAATTAAATTATAGCGTTTGGTGTTAGATTTAGATCAAGTTTATAAAATGTTAATCAAAAGTGCTGAATTAGAGCTGAATATAATCTACTTTATATTATTAAAAAAAATGTTGATCAATATTAGAAACTAGGTCATTCAGGAAGCTCTAGTGAGATTATCTATTCATAACGGAATTAGTTAGTGGATCATTCGATTATTATAAAAACTAGAACCACCCACGTAAGATTAGGCAATAGCAGAGTTGTTAACTCGGTGTGCCTTGGTACACCTCATCTGGGTGTAGACATCTGGCCACTGCTATGGCCTATGACTATAGATAAGGTTTAAAAATCATTATAGAACGAAAGGATAAAGGCAGTCAAGACAATATGGTTAGTTATATTTTGGAAATGGCTCTTGAAAAGATTAGTGATGGCCCAAACTTGGTGCACCGGCTCTACACTTTCAGGATCTGGGAAGAACCGCGCCGGTCACTTGGACTTATTGTTCTCTAAAGAACCTATATATTTTGGGTTGGACTCACATTGCAGTTCAGACTACTTTAAAGCAACGCAGCCTCCCTTAAGTTTTATCGTTCTGATTACCGCTTGGCCTTTAGGTGGAATAAAAATCACTAGTTAGCATAGTCTCTTCTTAGGTACAGACCAAAATACAGTGTACAGATTCTTACTGGATAAACTCACTCACCCTGTGCCTAACGTTTGAGTCCAACTCGATATGAGCCGTAAACTTCGGGATGACATCATAACGATTAATGACTTGGCGGGGCAGGTAATTTCGTCGAAGCTCTCTACACAATCCACTGTCTACATAAATGCCGTAGGTGCGTCGAAAAGTGCATACCATTCTACCGAGAAGATAAACAACAACATCCTTCTAAATTATTATTCTGTCCGCATGACCGGTTTACGGCATTGCGTCACGGGGCTGGACCAGCTTGTGTCTGCTATCTCTCATGGCATATCTTTGACTTTTTCTTTTTCGTATTGCTAAAGCTTCTGATGTATAGCCTGCAACGTTACTTCCACCATTCTCCACACATCTTGCGACTTACAATCATCACTGCCCTTTGCTCTACAAACCTCTGGCATTTAAAGAGAACATACTTCGCGTATTATTTCTCGTCCCGACGTTCTGGGAAGAACGATGAATCGCCCAACCTAAAGCGATGAAGTTATGCCATATAACCTCCGTGCTCACTCAGAAACTGACCGAAGTAGTAACTCACATGTTCCCTCATAGCCCTCTTTTCCCCATTTGGAGTGTATTGCCACTTAGAAGACTCCTTCCGCCTCCTCTGTCATGCTTACGATGAACTGGTACATTGCTTCGAGCTCTTCTAGAATATTGCGGCTCGTACAATCTCCCAATCTACGCCGCAAGAATATTAATGTGGGTTATTCCTGCTATGACAAATACTGAACGTGGTATATCACCATACATTCGTCTGCATACAATAGGACTGAAAGTCGAGTCGTGTGACAAATCGTTTTAGCTGAAGAAAGAGACGTTTTAGTCGAATTACGACTTTCAGCACAGGGGCCTAGAGTGGAAGTGTTAAGTGAAGCTTAGGCCTCTGTGCTGACTTTCGTGACCGTCGTCTTTCATTACACCAGCGTTCTCGAGGCACGACTTTAACTCTTATATCACGAAAGGTGGTGGAGCCTAGGACGGAACTTTGGATGACTCTGCAAGTTGCCCTGAACTGCCTTACTGCCTCGTCTGAATTACACTAGAGTGTTCTATCTACAAGAAGTTTTATCAAAAAATGCACTAGATATTTCGGTGTATTCAGGTTTATCAACGCCTCCAGTGCTGGCGGATCGTGTTTGGTCCGGGTTGATAACCAGACAAGCACAGCCGTCTCCAAAGCTACTACTGTATTTTGGCTTGAAAGGAAAGAAGGTAGGTCACTGCATTGTGAATCGGAAGATAGGCCGACGGCGTACAGAACAACGTGCGAAGTTCCGCAGGGATCCGTTCTGGGCCCTTTCCTGTGGAGCACAATGTAAAATAATGTGTTGAGGGTAAGCCTCCCAGAAAAGAGCAGGTGCGATCGGGTTCCCATGCGAAATGGGAGGACCCGGGAGGATGAGTGATCTGGGAGATTAAATCTTGTCATGAAAGCCGTGGTCTGAGGCTTGTCGAGCACAAAATTGAAGGTGTGAAAATGGATAAAACCAGTTTCCGTAAGGATCAAAGTATGGGATCTTCCACTCACAGCCCGCCCACCCCAAACTGCCTGTGAGTTAAGATCGATCTCAGGCTAAATTTTAAAACGCACTAGTAGAGCATGGCGGCGTCCGCTATTTGTGCAGTATTCCCAAGAATCCTTCCCAAAGGGCTACTGTGTGCATTAGGGTTAAATAGAGCGGCTAACCGAAACAACGTTGCACGTGCAAAGTTATAGCATGCATGATAGCGGAGATGATCCCCATAGACATATTGGAGAGAAAGAGCATGCGACTCTATGTTAGAGCGGAGCCAAATACAGTGCAGCGGCAGATGACGCATTCCGAGTCCGTAACTGAAAGTCAACGGAAGATGGACGAGTCTGTTGGTCAATGGACCTACTAGGTTCTACGAATACTGGATTTTATTTAAATTGAGTACCTATAATGAAACTTGAAATGAGCTATTCAATAACTGTACAATTTGAAAAATCTAAGATCATGTCATATGCTCCAGTTACTCTTAAATTCCGGGTGGGTATTTCATCCTAACCTAACCTAACCTAACCACATTATCCGCCGGCTATGAATGCCTCCACGTCAAAATTATCATTGCGCATCTCTTATTCACATTCATTGCTTTAGCTAATAGGTGCTTACCTTTCTTGTTGATTCTGCTGCTACCCCACTCATCATGATGAGGGCTTGCATCACGTCCTATGATATGATGATCTATCGATCGCTTTTCCGATCTGTCGAACAATCATTTTATCGATCCAGTGTTCCGTAGAGGTCATTTTATCTGAAAGAGGGTAACAGTTAGTACTATTGCTGTAAACGATACAGATTCGGGGAACGCATCCTGCAGTTCTTACGATCGACCAATTCCAATTTCTGTATATAATCATTACTTACCCATGCCTGCTGTGCAAGATCCACGTCGATAGCTTGACTCCCATGATCGTCACTCTCCTTCGATACGGCTCAATCGACATTTTACCTTCAAAGTATCCCGTTCAATCTAAAAATGTAAAGTGTATGTCTTAATACGAGTATATTATATCACTAAGTCTCTCTTAAAGTAAATATCTTAATCAACTACAACTTTCGCAACACCACAAGCCGGAAAATCTCTTAAATCAGCATAAAACTAACACGAAATTCGATCCTTGCCAATTTTCTAATTCACTTTCAAATAAATTATGAGCTGCGCGCGGCTGGCTAACATCAAAATCAACTTAATTAAGATAAAATAATTGCCACACATTCTGCTGCAGTTTCGCAACAGTTTTAAAAGTCAAGAAATTGAAGCTGGAAGCCCCGTCGACCATTAATCATGAAATTATTAAGCATATAAAATTTCCACCTGTTTTTGGTTTTTTGGTTTTTGTTTGTACCTTTTCGAGCTGCACACCGGAAACACTGTGCACTACATTGATGGTATGAAATGCATTTATAATTGCATTCGCGCTTATATTCGCATATTTAAAATGACTGCCGTGCACCGCTGGGTCTATATGCATAAACGTTGAGTAGTGCACATGTTGTCTAGTCTAGAGCTCGGGGACTGTGTTGTTGGTTGGAGGCTGATTTGAAGCCCAAAGTTTGAATTTTCTGTCACACAAGATCAGTTGCTGTTAAAGTTATTAAAGCCACAACACCAGATACAAATCAGTAGCTGCTGTGCAGCCCCGGCCACGGAGGATATTATATGCACATTGCTGGTTGCGCAAATGCAGGCGGTATAGCGTGCGCATGCGCATACCGCTTTTTGAATTTTTAACTGAATTTCAATTGGTTCGTTGTGATGCAATTTATTTTAATAAAGCCATGCCACATGAGTCCCTTGTATATTTTCCGCATGCGCGATTTTTTTGTAGGATGTTCAATTGGCCAACTTGGCAACGGCATATCTCTTTCAGCAAATAGGACACAATATTTGTTACAGCCCGAAGGCATCTTTATTGTAACTAATCTCTTCTTCGCCGATGAATTTATTCGCGATAAATTATCGTAAGCCGCGCACTTACAGACAGACAGACAGAGAGGAATCCACAGATCACAGGTACGACCACTAATGGCCCAAGTAATATGCGCCGATGTCACTGCGCATGTTATCCATGGAAATCAGACCCCGGCAACCACCTTCAGAGCATAAATCACAATCGGCCAGAGAGAGAGAACACTTCCGGCCGGGTGTCAGCGAATAATTGAAAATAATTGAACACCGAAAACAAGCTGTCGGCCGCTGTCCATTAAATTATCATCGTTGAATTATTTCGCGAATTCCAGCCAACAGGCCCAAGCCGATTGGACATGCGCAATCGGGACGCCGCCGCCGCGCCGTAAACAGATGGCGTTGAAATTATTACATTGACGACAATCCACAAGGCTGAGTGTGATATGTGCCCGATGCAATATGGCCTCGGCGCGGCAACAGTCCACAAGCCTCCAAATGGACCCGATGAATAAATAAATTTGCGAAATTATATTAAAATAGCACAAAGTTGACGGCAGCCCGCGGTGAGTGTGAAACTCTGTTAAGTTCTCAAAAAACAAAAAAAACTTCTCGCAATTCTAGCATCGGCCCATAGATGTCGGACTATCGATTTATGGGGCCGACCGTCTCGTATCGTCCATTGCAGTTCGCCTCTTATTTATTGCATAATCCGCGCTTATGTGTAGTCCCCCTTTACACCTTTTATCACTTGTTTATTTTTTTATTATTATTATTATTATTTCGTACCCACCTCTCCCTCTCTCTGCTTCTCTGGGCATCCTCTATTCAGCAACAAAGCACATTATATAGGAGGAGACGAGTCTGGGACTTAAAACTGGTTGGTTGGTCTCTAAAGTCCCTGGGACTATGTAGAACCGATCGTCGGTACAGATCGATATGCTTTGTGCTGTGCTGTGCTGCTGGGGCCTATCAAGTCTTTAGTTGGAGGATCGTCGTTCTGGGCAATTTTCCAGTAGGAATAAATTGCTCAGATCGGTTTTTATCAACTGGTTATAGGATACTTTTGATGTGGAATCAATTCGAGAGCTCGACGCGCGGTTCGCCTTCATTATTTGTGGGGGCAATTTTCAGCTTTTTATTATCGGTCAATTCTGGTTTTAGACAAAATGCGAAATTGATTTTTAGTATGACTTCTGTTTTTGTCGTGAAATATATAGTAGCAAGTATTGTTTGCTACAAATATATTCTCCGTTCACAGTTTTTCTAAAAAACAAATTGGCTGGGACTTAGAGTTTGGCTTGGGTTTGTATTTACATAATACTCACAACTCGCAGCCGCTTGACCACCATCCCAGCGGTCTATGGTTCGATTCCATGCTGTAACATGGCTATTCATGGAATTCCTTCTCTCTCAATCATTGAATCTAAGCATAATAATCAAACCATTTTCACCGAAGCCCTTGGTTTGCTGCAGTAGTATTGTATGGGTAGTTTTGGGTGTTAGTAGCACGGAATAGAACGTCTTCTGTACCAAGTGGTTGAGGTTTGAGAAACTCTTCCACATATAAAAACTGTACCAATCCTAAACCTGTTTTCTTCTTCTTCTTTTGTTGATATATTGGGTGGTGCCAATAAAAACTAAGTGCGAGTGTTCACTCAACATTTTTGAGAGAACACTCAACTCGGAGGTGAATAAAAATTATCTTCGTTAAGGTTAACGAAAACACTTTACACCCATTTTTTTTTCTTTTGAGAGCGCTCTCTACTTTGATGTGAATAAAAATGAAATTTTAAATCTCTCTTTGAGTGAACACTCAAGAAAAATTGAGCGTGATAGTTACTAGCCCCAACGTGCTATTTGTGTAAAGAAGGTGCTATTTATGTACAAAAAAGGAGAACGAAAGATTTAGCTATTCTTCCACATGAAAGTGCGGCTTTAATATATCAATATCAGTGCAATTTAAAGCACCTATGATGGAAAGGAAACTTATATATTTAAATTGCCACTCTTCTTTTTTCGGTCGGTGGTTGGAAATTTAATCCATTCCCTTACCTTAGCACAACATACTTCCCAAACAATTTTCGAAACTGCTGCTCTATGCCAATGGCTTCCCCAGCTCCAATTTGAAATTCCCGGGACCTGTTCACTCTCCTGTGTGTACTAAAATTAATATTTCTGCTCTCATTACGGTTGAGTAAATGCAAGCAATTTGAGAGAAATTTTATTTACACCAAATTGAGGGTTCACTTTGGACGAAATACTCTTCTCAAGTGAATCCTCTCAGAGTATTCACTCAGTTTTTATTCACAGCACTCATTTCTCTCAGAGTATTCACTCAGTTTTTATTCACACCACCCATTGGGTTCAAAAACAACGCGACCACTCGCTTCACCAATTGTACTATGCCTCTATACTTCATACTTGTAGACCAGACCGCTTGAATAGGTTCGGGATGAGTGCTTAATGGGTTGTCGCTTAGACTTCACTGTTCCAACAGGGTCTTGTTAAACAACGTACCACTGCCATGGTGATCTCGGCCAACTAGGGCTTTCTAGGTTCCTGATCACAGTCCTGGCTTCGGTTTGTTGGGAAGGAATTCTCGAAAACAACGGAGCTTCGGTCTGCTTCCATACCTTGGCTCCTGGTGGGTCCGAACTGAACTTAGAGCAGAGTAGCAGCTGCCTTGATCCTGCGTTATTGCGGCTCCACCTTTTTTTCTAAGATGCCTGCTCCGCTGGAGAGGCCTGGACCTTAGTGCTGCCAATTTTTAAGAGGGACCACAAACTTTGGACAAATTGGCAGCTATCAGGATCTGCTTCTTCGGTTCACGGGTTCTTGATCGCCGTCCTGCCTTCGGTTTGTTGAGAGCTACTTCCACCCTCCTTGTATTGGCCCTATCTATCTTACTTTATCCATAATAGTAGGACGAGGAAGGTTCATCCTGACAGGAGCCTCCATGCAAGGATAAGGCATTATAAAACTTGATGTGCCTGGTGCCGAGAGGAGATCCTTAAATGACAGTGTAAAAACTATTCGCGCTGTCTCCTGGGCGAAGGTCTTCAGCGTCGAACTTCTACAATTATGTTTTGGAAGAGAACCACAGAGGTGCTACAGATATCATCATCATCATCAGGAGCTCCACAGCCTTTTCTTGGCGTTGGCTTCATCCAGCATCGATTACTGGCCCGTCTTTTGCAGTTTCTTATTTCTAGCACAGGAAATCTCAAGGTTGAACTTATACAGTTTAGGATCAACTAATATGTGATCTTCAGAACTTTGATAAACACCTTAGAGTGTTTCCAACATTGAGATTTTGAAAGTAGGATCAATATGAGAATCTATCTTCTTTACGATCGCGATCTTTAATAGCTTAAAAATCTAGCCATATACTCGTGACCAAATACCAAAATTTCCAATGCTTACTATTGTATCTTGCGTCTTACAAAACTATAGGCTCGTATGTTCTTCTTAGTCCTATGGGAAGATAATGACATGAAAAAATACAAAAAGGAAATGATCACTTCAGAACAAAAACAAAAAAAAACAATTCCGAAGAAAGGTGTTAAGAAATTCAAACTAGATACGATATTAGTAACGACACAATCATCTAGGCGATATTTTAGCCAGATTGACATTACGAGCATCATATTTCACATTCAGCATTAGAAAGATTGCAGCATTCTCAGCACCTAGCAGCAAAGCTGCTTCCATTTAACTAAATCTAATTTATCCATTGGCCGTAATTCATTTGACCACAGTAAATCACAGACCGCTGCAGCTAAATAAGACCTCACCGAGGTGAATAGATTCGCTGCAGCAGTAAAGGCCCTCACCACCATCAAAGGTGGGAGGGGAAAACGGAATCCAAGAAGCTCAACAACGACCAGAGCAAGGATGACGATAAGCTGGTGAAGAGGGGTGCGCGACAAGAGACCTGAAGTTATTGGGCGCCTTACCGTAAATCACAGGGCAGTGGAAGACAAAGCACTCAGGTAATCGGGAAAGGTTGTAATCTGCAGATAAGGCGATGATCAAGCCTGATATACAGTAGTGTATATTTTGGGGGACTCTTACCGAGAGCGAACTCCCATCGAAATTGGTCTACCTGGTCCAGCACTCCAAGTGGTCACTTAAAAAAAACATATTGACGACGTGAAATGAAAAAAATGAAGGTGCTCTCCGCTGGACAATACCATAACAAGATGCGGATGAGGCGCTTCCATGGCTGATCGCTGATGGCGGCCCCAGCTCGCAAGAAATGGGGGAAAAACTGCTGAACTGGACGGATCAACACAGAGTCGTCGTCCACAACTCTATGGGAACAAGTGTTGTTGTGCTGCTGGAGCGACCAGAACGGGTGTAGTCAGTCGTCGTATGCCTGTATATGAACGAACCGCAGATCCGAGGGATTCGGTTGCGCCACACTATGCGCTTGGGCCTAGGTGTGCGCTTCCCATTCATCTTTGTTATTCTGCTGGCGGCTATTTTTCTCATCTCTGGATGATCATCAAAGATCACCTCGTGTCGATTGGAAGTAGTCTGGGCACGCACGCAGAGCCCTGGCGAGCATTGAAAACACTGGACAGAGCACGCAATTGCAATCAGTCAAGTGGCGCTAATTCTGGCCCCGAGGAGATATACTCTGTTTATTTTTTGTTTGTTTTTGTTGTTATTGGCGGTGGTGGCCGTGGCTTTGTTGTTACTGTGCTCATCTTTGGGGCGGGCATCTCCCTGCCAGAGAAGGAGCCTCCGAAAACCACAAAATTGTGTGATTCACTCAAGGAAAGGAGACGATTTCCTCTCAGATTAGTTCTGGAAGCAGTGCTCGTCGGCATCCGGGAGGCCTACGTCTAGTGGTCCGGTAATGGTTACCTTTTAAAGAAGACTGTCCAATTTCACTATATGTGCGCGATCCAGACTTTTGGACTCATTATTTTGGTCCATGATTTTTTTGTTGTTGT
Source organism: Thereva unica (assembly GCA_949987705.1). Classification (NCBI taxonomy): domain Eukaryota; kingdom Metazoa; phylum Arthropoda; class Insecta; order Diptera; family Therevidae; genus Thereva; species Thereva unica. The sequence goes on from OX465285.1 coordinate 8,872,704, forward strand.
TGTATTTCTTGGGGAATTACTTCGTTATTTTTTTAGTGGACGTTCGTCTTTTTTATGAGTTCCACGAAACCGACGTGTTTTTTGCGGAAGTCGAGAGAGAAGAATTTACTGCTTTCGATAATGAATGCATCGAGGCGTAGGCAAAATGAAATTTATAAGAGATAATGATAGACACGCGTGGGAAGATCGAAGTGATGGGAAGTGATTTTTAAGTAGCTTTTCTATTCATTGATTTTGTTTTATCCATGGTTTATTGTGAAAAGATGGACTTAAGTTATTGACGAGAAACATAAATAGTGAAATTTTGCTTAGTAAACATTTATATGGATGTTCAGGGAACCCTACTGCAATACTAGTAGCACGATCCATGATAACACGGTAGGCCCTGAAGAAACCCCTTGCTTTTTAAAAGATCCTCAATTCCTCGAGCAATACTACTTGAAAAATGCAGGGAAGAAAGCATTGATATACATCACTATGCGCGCAATCAGACTTCGAAAGTTGGTAAGGTACCCTTGGACCCAACTTGCTGACTTTCCAGATAGCATGTACATGTCGGTGAACGGTTGAATACCCAAATACTTCCCCTAAAGTTACTATCGCGGAGTTTTCAAGGGTTTGCTCCCTCTCACCTACTGCATTCGTTCTTCTCCATTGAGCTGGGAATTGCCTGGCCTCCTTTCAGCGGCATCACTCTAAAGTCGTAGTAGAAGATTGGGAGTGCGAGCTGGAAAGCATCATAACCGAGAATCTATCATCGGGTTACAAGACGACTCGCCAAACCTTTATTCTGTGTTCTGAAATAAAACCCAGCATACTGGCCAGTGCTAAAGACTTCATGCACCAAAACCTGAAAGACTTCATCTGCCTACAGAAGGTCATCACCAGAACCGTGTCGATCATCACACGCCACTGATCGATGGTAAACTGCCGTAACTATGTTGAAAAAAGCCAGAGAGACAACCGAACATTTTCTCTGCATTTACCTGGCCCTAATTTGGACCAATATTCGTCCATTTGAAAAACTTTTTTAAGGAATTTGAAGCTTAAAATCGGTGATATGATCCGGCATATGACGGTCTTGATCGCACACACTGCCATATGCTGTCGTAAAGTATTTTTCAGGACTGCAGCCAAAAAACGGACGTTTCAGTGCCTGTGACATTACTTTCTTTTTTACCCCTTTGAAAAGATCTTCACCAAAAGATGGGGTGTCAAGCCAAAGATGCTCCTGTACACTGCCAAAGTACGTCCAATTCTCACTTATGGTACGCTGGTATGGTGGCTAGCGCTGAGTAGGACCTGTAATGTAATAAAGTTAGGAAGGATCCAGCCCACGAACGCCCATGATATTTTCTTGCATCTTGTATGGTCATAGCAACGTCTTAAATCCGCTGCCAGAGGTCTCTACATCCACGGACTACGGATTGATCTTCAGAAAGGGGCTCGAAATCCGCTCAAAAAGAAAGTGAAGAAACGGAGACGTTTTGAGGAAGTTCGATATATGAATATTCAACGAGGCTCAAAGACGTTAGGGGGGGTTGGTGCAGGAGTTTATCTAAAGACCACTAACAGTTGACTGTTCTGGCACCTTCTGCTTGCTGCAGGCTAATTTATTTCAAGTGAAAGTACTGGCGATCTCTCGAACTTACACAAGGATGTAGCATTGGTATTTTCATAGATTGTCAAGTCTCTATATAAGCTCTGGTACTAGGCTAGGCGACAGTCGGGAATGCAAGAATTATCGCGGTATTAGCCTTCTTTCGATCGTCGGTAAAGTATTTACGAAAATAATACAATCGAGGCTACAGAAACATCGAGAGCAAACGAGCCGGCGGAACAAGCGGGATTTAGACCACATCGAGGATGCATTGATCAAATATTCGCCCTCCGTCAGTTAATGGAAGAAAGAATTCGTTGCGGCAAACGAATTGTCGTCGTTTTCATCGATTTCAAATCCGCTTTCGACTGCATCGATTGGAACAGCTTGTGGAGAGTCTTGGTAACCGAACACGTGCCATTGAGAATCATCCAACTTCTCCAAGCGTCGTACGATGGCTCAACCAGCAGCGTTCGTATTTGAAACGACTTATCCGAGGAGTTCCCGATTCAGACGGGTGTCCGACAGGGAAACGTCGCTTCGCCACTTCTCTTCAACGTTGTGATCGACGCGATTATGCGTGAAGCATTCGATGGACGACTCGGAGTTCAATACGACGACAACAACTTCGTAACAGACTTAATGTTCGCCGACGATAGCGCTGTTTTCGCCGACACGGATGCCGAAGCAACGGACATCTTATACGATATTTCCCGCATCGCCCAATCATACGGGTTAAAAATCAATGCGGAAAAGACCAAAGTGCTCACAACGGATGGATCAAGAGCCAGTGTTCACCTCGATGGAACCCAAATCGAACAGGTTCCAAGGTTCAAATATTTGGGATCATTGGTTGAGGAAACGAAAGTAGCATCGACGGCCGACGTTCACAGCCGTATCGGCCAGGCAACAGCAACATTCGCCTCGCTCAAGTGGTGCATATGGAAACGAGCAAATATCTCCATCAAAACAAAACTACGTCTTTAACGAAAGTTGATTCTTCAGATTCTTCTTTATGGATCTGAAACGTGGACACTGCTCAAACCGGACGTTAAGAAGCTCGAGGTCTTCCAAATGCGATGTTTGAGGCAGATCCTCCGTGTCTCACACCGTGATCGCCTTCGAAACGAGGTTGTCAGACAAAGATGCGATCAGCAAACACTGATCGAAGAAGAAATGCAAAAACGTCGACTACGGTGGTTTGGACATGTTTGCCGAATGGATGATAACCGCTTGCCACGTAAACTTCTCGGGCGAGACCGTCCTGCAGACTGGAGAATACAGCGATCGGCACCGAAGAAAACCTGGTTGAAGAATATCGAGGGTGACTTAAAGAATCAACGATTATCAGTTACCGAGGCTCGAGACACCGCCAAAAACCGAGAAGAATGGAAGCGAATCGTGAATAGAGTTCGGGACCCAGCGGCACCGACAGCAGCGTATCCGTTGCGGGGACGTCCCGCTTGGACCGCCAGCTAACGGATCAAAGAAGAAGAAGAAGCTCTGGTAATGATGCTCTCCAAGCTAGTTGAGCAATGCAAAGCTAAGTTAGATTGCTTCAGTAGAAAGCACAACGTGACTCCTCGTCTAAGTTCCCGGGGATAGAAGCAGTGGAAACCTGAGCTCTCTCTAGGCGACTTGTCTCAATTACAACAACAAAAAGAACAGTGGTCCTCCTAAACAGACCCGACGAGATATTGCCAGAATCACAGCCATTCGGCAAGCCTGTGTCGTACCTGCGGGGAGACGAGCAAGAGGGAAACACTTGTTCACTTCCCGTGTAAATGTCAAGCTTTACCCAACGGCAAGCAACCCACACTAGGCAATTACGTTCTGGAAGACTTAAAAAGTGTGCTTGAAGTGATTTTAGTTCAAGTCCGTCATATTCAGGTGCCGGATTATATCTCCTATTTAAAGGTACTCTACAGGGTATCTTTAGACATTCGCCAACGTCTACCAATTTACTTAGTTATTCCCGTTTAATCCCCCATGAGACATAGGGCGGAAACAGTTGCCTTCCAGTGGACTCTGTTTTGTGCGTCAGCTCTTAGCTCCGTCCAGGATCTCCCAATCGTTACAGCCGCTGTTAATAGAGTTCTTCCCCACGTTGTTTTCGTTCTTCCAGCTATGAGGTTATACGAGGTTCTGACAATAAAACGGCGGGCAAAGCGCTAATTATGCTTCTGGTAGCACTGAAGGTATCCTTACGCTTAACCTAGCCTAACCCCGTTCTCAATCCTTTCACAGAGCTACAATCTTCACTGATCTACCACTTCAATAGACAAAAATAGCTACCAAAATTTCGTTTAACAGTGAACACCTGCTCCTCCCATTTCAAAACACTATAAAACAACCCTCCCATCACTTAAAACTACTTCCACAACAAAATAAAACCAGCTACAACTAGTATAAGAACCAGATTTGTTTTAATAACCTATAAAATCATGTTTTCTAAATACATTGTTGCATAATTTCGTTTGTAATAAAATTTAATCCTTAAAGTTTACCGTTTTACATAAACTGTCACCATGGTGCATGTTCATTGATTTATTCCCCATCCTATAACCAATAAACTGACAGAAGGTAAAAAACATCTACTTTTGCCCGACAGCCCCACTATCCTACTACAACCACTTAAATAATAGAGTATCTATATCATCTAGTTTATGTATAAAACACACATAAACAAGTTCAGCAAGTACAAATACCGCAATCATTCTGTGTGATCTGACTAATTAGATTTTATCATAACTTCTTTAGCACTTTATCTTATGGGTTTATTATTTTATGTTTTTATATTTGAATTTATGACGTATATTCCCCCTCCTACACTAGTTTGTATATAAATATATAAATGAAGACTTGTTTCAATTAAGTCCAAATACACGCGATCGAGGATCATATGAAATTGCAGGTTTTGTGATATGATCGTGTATTGATTCGGATTGACCCTTCTGCTATCGGACAGGAGTGTAAATCTTTGTTGCTATGGATAACAAACTAAGTATATAGAAATGTTCTTCATAAATAAATATATATATACATAGAGGTGTTCAAAGTATAGTGGGTCGAGTTCATAAATTACCAGATCTAAACCGATCTGCATAGATCTTACCCGATCTTCATCGTATGGTTAAGGCATTGGCGATCACCACAGGCTTATACCAGCGCAAAATGAGTAGAATTTATCGATTTTATGCGAAGTGGTTACACTCTTATGCAGTTTTACAAACAAAACGATTCTTCTCCTATATCATCTCTCAAACTGGCCAGAAGATCTTAGCGCTAGAATATCTAAAGCTAAAGGTATTAGTATGGATGGTGTATAGGTAAATAGAAATGATCTTCCAAGAGCCCTTTCGTTTAACCATTTATAAATATCTATCTCTGTATGTATTTCAAAACGCTATGAGTTGATCACAATCGGGCGAACTCGATGATATCCCGTGAGCTAGCGCTGAAAGTATACACTGACTCTTCAAAAACCTGCTTTCTTTCTTGTTTTGCTGCACAAAGTTTTCTAGTGTATACCTCGGCGGACCCCAGTCCCATCTATCGTCTGTTGTTGGACGTACCATCGACGAGATAACGCTTGTGATAGCCATCATATGTGATCGTAAATTAATTTGCGTGCAATTGAATGCGGAAATTGTTTTAATTAATAACAAAATTTTTATATAGATATGTATGTAGGTGTATATGGATACATAATACATAGTTTAACCGATTAGACATAACCACATAGGACTCAATATCGTGCAGTTAATCTATGGATTTTTTTTATTGATTCTATAGCATCGATACTGTCTGTTGCAACAAAGTATATCCTTTGATGATCGTCTATTCTTTAGTACCTATCTATGTATATACATACATGTATATAGGCAACAATATCATAACCACCTCTTTTGGCGGGCTCTGACTTTCTTCTTGTTTCCCAGAGCTCACACGATTGTCATGAAAATTATATTTTTATTTTTTTTATTTATTTTTTGATTAATTGACTACGGTGGCCGTTTTATGTACGTGTTTTGCCGTCAGTTTACTTTACTTTTGCGCACGTCTCTATCTCTTTTTGAGCGTTCACATTTTCTTGTATCCATCAATTATATTTTATATATATGTATATATGTATATATTCGTTTAAAGCCACGATCACCGATCACACAAGATCTTTTTAGCTGTTTGCTCTTTGCTGGTAAAGTCAAGATCAGCTACACACTCATATCTGCCTTAAAGGCTCCAAAATATGACAAGGACCTGCTTCGAGAAACTAAAAAAAATAAGACGAAGCAAAGAAAAATAACCAAAAAAAAAAACAAAAATAATGGAGGAAAGGCAAACTGAATAAACGTTTTGGTAGTAAAGCGGTCCAACCTTCACTGTTATCGCAGCTCTGCCCATCCTGCAAACATGCTTCCAAAAAATGATGCCGAATCATAACACCTCCCAAGATCGATGTTAAGATAAATTTTGTAGATTACTTAAGCCTCTGGTATAAAAATTTTATATTTATATACATACATACATATATATACAATGTCTTCCCTTTTTTTATTTTATCTTCATAATTTTTTTTTATTTTTTTTTTGCAGTTAATGTGGTAGAAGCGCTTCAGGAGTTTTGGCAAATGAAGCAAGCACGTGGTGCTGATCTTAAGAACGGTGCCTTGGTTATTTATGAGTCAGTACCTTCAAATAGTCAGCCTTATGTATGTTATGTAACTCTACCTGGTGGAAGCTGTTTTGGAAGTTTTCAGGTAATTGCCCCACAATATTTTATCAGTATAACAAATAGTAGTCTAGTGAATTGTATTTTTAATCTATATAAGTTCGTCTATCGAATCATTGGAGTCGCGGAGTAGCAGCATATGATTGAAAAGATTTTTTAATCTGTGCTTTTATGTTGTTATCTTGTGTATCCTTTTTTATGCCAGCTTTGATAATTTCGCCTTATCTTCTTCTTCTATTTTTCTTTCTTCTTCATAATGCACGCCTAGAGAACGTACAAATGTTCCTCAAACGAGTCACTTCGGCGTGAGTATATGAAATCAAGAAACTCCTGTAATTCCATCATCAGGAAGGTAGCCGATCCGTCAGCGCTGGGGACAATGGATGCTGGTGTCGACTGGCCGAATACCCAAATTAGTCACACCGAAAATGGAAATCCAATTCACTGCATGGAATGTACGAACAGGATATCACGTCAGTCAAAAGGAAATCATAGCAATGAAATTATTGAAATGCAAAATATCATAGCTGCTGCGCTATCGGAACACTCTTCACGATTGTCCCGCCAACAATCGACGAAACGTTTACCCTTAAATATTCCGGTGGTGAGAGACGAGAAGCCGGCCGGCGTCGGGTTTATGGTCGACTTACGGAATACCGATATCGGAGTGTTTGGCGGTTATAAACATCGGTGAAACGTTCAAGACCCATATCGAATCCGTTTATGGGCCAACCGAGAGTACCGTACGACATTCCAGACAATCCGGCGGTTAGGCGGAAAAACAACATCAACAAACGACATAAAAAAAGGATGGAGCTTTCGTCGATGGGCGCCTGCAGCAGTGGAGAGTATTCTTCCACTAGCTGTACAGCCACGATCCGCCACAAGATCCACCACTCGAACCGCCGATTATCGAACAGCCGACGAATCAATTTCTCGATACCGAACCAACAATTATCGAGGTAAAGACGACAATAAAATCGTTGAAAAATGGAAAATCGCCGGGAATAGATCAAATAACCGCCGAGATGAACAAAGCCGGAGGTGATGTTTTATCACAACGACTCCACGTCCTCATAACACACATATGGCAATCGGATCGTGGAATAAAACGATCGTTGTCCCAATCTTGAAAAAAGGCGACAGTCGGGAATGCAAGATTTATCGCGGTGTTTGCCTCGGAGTTCGATACAACGACAATAACTTCGTAACTGACTTAATGTTCGCCGACGATAGCGCCGTCTTCGCCGACATGGATTCCGAAGCAACGGACATCTTATACGACAGTCATACGGAAGTGCTCACATTGGACGGATCGAGGGCCATTGTTCACTTCGATGGAACCCAAATCGAACAGATTCCGATGTGGCATCGACGGCCGACGTTGACAGCCGCATCGGCCAGGCCACAGCAACATTCGCCTCGCTCAAGTGGTGCATATGGAAACGAATAAATATTACCACCAAAACGAAAGTACACTTTTACCGAACGTTGATCAATCCGATTCTTCTTTATGGATCGGAAACGGGGACAGAGGTCTTCCAAATGCGATGTTTGAGGCAGATTCTCGGGGTCTCACTCTGTGATCGCGTTCGGAACGAGACAGTAAGACAAAGATGCGATTAGCAGGCACTCATCGAAGAAGAAATACAAAAACACCGAATATGGGGGTTTGGACATGTTTGCCAAATGGACGATAACAGCTTGTCACGTAAACTTCTCTGGCGAGACTCTCCCGCAGACTGGAGAATTCAGCGATCGGCACCGAAGAAAACCTGTCTAAAGAATCAACGATTATCAGTTTCCGAAGCTCGAGACGTCGCCAAAAACCGGCAGGAGTGTGAATTTTACTCCCGAAAACTTGATCCTGCTCTGTCCACTAAGCAACTTTGGTTTAATCTCCGTTCTCTAGGCATTCATTCCTCTGAGCTTAACTCTTATGATGTAGATGTAGACTTACTCAATGCATCTTACATTCTATCGACTCCTAATTCCACACTGTCTTTCTTTCTCTCTTCTCCTTTCTCTATGTTCTGATGGTTTCAATTTTCGTTGTGTTTGTGACTCACTTTAAGTTCTTGGAATATTGCTTTTCAGTTCGTCCAATAGCGTTGGCTATGATGGAATTTCTCCTCGCTTTCTTAAGATTCTCTCCCCTTTAATTGTTGAAACCATTACGCATATTCTATCGTCTTTGAGAAAATTATATATAGGTACTCTTGATTCTTGGCTTCCGTAAATCCCAAAGTTGCGTAACTGTTGATCTGAAGGTACCGAATGATCTTCGTTCCGCCCTTGTTCAAGGTAATATTGCAATACTAGTCTTCTATATTTCTCCAAAGCGTTTGACTCTATGGTTCACTCGCATCTCTTAGATATACTTAGTCAACGGTATCACTTCTCTTCTTCTTCTGTTCGTCTTTTCTCTTCTCTTCTCTCTAACAGGTCTAGGTTCGGCATAATAATGTTACATACTCTTTTCTTAGAGTACCTTCAGGTGTGCCTCAAGGTTCGGTTCTTGGTCCTTTGTTTTTCTCCCTCTATATTAATAATCTTTCATCCGTCATTGCTCTTTTAATCTCTATGCTGATGACCTCCAGCTATATATCTCTTGTCCTCCTCATCAGATTGAGTTTTGTGTCTCTCAATGTCTCCCTGTCTCAAATTAATGAGTGGAGTTCCAGTCGTTGCTTGCTGTGCGATGATTTCTCGCCTCTTTTACTTGATAATGTTCCTCTCCCAATCATAGAATGTGTATGTACTCTAAAAGATGTAAATAATTAAATTATGATTATTGTTATTAAGTCTTATCAGTATATTTTTCTCATAATCCATCACCTTTCCAGAATTGTCCTACAAAAGCCGAGGCACGAAGAAGTTCTGCAAAAATTGCTCTAATGAATTCCGTTTTTAATGAGCATCCATCGAGACGAATAAGTGATGAATTTATTGAAAAAGCTGTTCAAGAAGCCCGAGCATCATTCAAAGGTGATATACAAGAAGGTGATGGACCAGATACTGGTATTGGAGCATTTAGGTAAAACTATCTTCAAATACTAATCCTCCATAGAAAATAAAAAATAAATTCCTTCTTCCAACAGATTTATGCTCGAAGCAAACAAAGGTCGAACAATGTTAGAATTTCAAGAATTAATGACTGTATTTCAACTTCTCCACTGGAATGGCTCACTAAAAGCAATGCGAGAACGCCAATGCTCCAGGCAAGAAGTGGTCGCGCATTATTCAAATCGAGCTCTAGATGATGATATGCGGGCACAAATGGCCCTAGATTGGATTGCACGCGAACAAGAGAATCCCGGTGTATTGGGTAGAGAGCTGGCACAGGCTGAGAGAGAATTAGAGACTGCACGTTTAGCAGGACGTGAGCTAAGATTTCCTAAAGAGAAAAAGGATATACTTATGTTAGCCCATACTCAATTGGGCGGTGGTAATGCCATGAATAGTTAAGGATTAATCAATAGTAGAAAGCAACTTTTAAAGTTGTTTTTGTTTTTTTCTATTTCTTTTTTATTTTTCTTAATAATCTTTTACACAAAGATTTATTTTTCGTTATTTCTTTTAAACAAAACACACAAAAAAAACAAAAAAAAACCGGCTTTGTCATAATTTTAGCACTTAAGCACTTAAGCCAGATTTTATGTAATTTGGATATATAGATAAAATTTTTTCTTAATTAAGTTAATTATATCAAACGCGCACTGATTGCTGTAAAAACAACACAAAAAAACAATGAAAACCTCACTTTGGGCACCGCGAAATTCTCTTATAAAAATCTTTAGATCATTCAATTTCTTTCTTTCCCTAAAAACATAAATGGCACTATCTCTAAAAATATGCTTTCTTCATTTTGTTTTTTTAGATTAATTTTTTGAAGAGAATAATAACAATAAGAAAATGGAAGTAAAAAAAAAGCTCAAGTGAATGTGATTTAATATTTTTTTTCCGACGATATTAATTCTTTAAATGTAGATACTTAAGATTATCAATTTTTGTTTTAAGGCATTCCATATACATATATGTATTACTACTACTACAGCTGCATTGATTATAGAGCTCATTTTGTTTTCAAGCTATTTCATATACATAGTATGATGTTCAATCTTAATTTTTCATTTTCATATCGCGATTTATTTCAAAATAATGAAGTTTTTGTAGAATACCAGAAGAAAAAATCAAGTGATAAATTTCTGTTTAAGTTCTAAATGAGAAATGTATAGTTCTGTTTAAGCGAAAAGTCAAGTGAAGGCCCAACAGTAGAGCACAAATCTTCCTTACTCCCTTTCCGCTTTTTCAGTTAATTGAGCCGGCGCCATAACCTAAATTTGACGTTTGAAAGGAATCGTACTATTTAAGCAGGCGTAATACTACAACAAGACGGTTCCCTATTAGATCCGATGGTTGTGTCACCGGCGCAACCAGCTCTAACTGAAATTATGAACCTTAGGCATGTGTACCATCTGCTCAAACATGCCCCTGCTGGTATAGCATTAACCGAAACACAAGTCACCCTTGATTCTGATTTAGATCACTATACCGTAGTGCAAATGTTCCGACCATAGGGGAGTAGCCAGCTAATATTAGGAATAACAGCGCTTTTCAGAAGGTGTACAATAGTATATCATCCGGCCTTAACCATCTTGTTATCGCACAAGAGTCCCTGACGTAGCAGGTCAACTAGCACACTTCCTAAAACCATTTCTTTCATCCCATCCAACACGGTGCTCCGTCGACGTTAACTCATCGCGCAGCCACTCAGACCACTGCCTAGTAAAACCTAATTTCCCATATCTATCGTCTGTTCCAACCATTACAGCTCCGAATAACAAACTGTCCGGCATTATGGGAAAGTCAATTAGCTGGGGCTCATTCACTCTTTCCGAGTCATTCGTAGTTAGAGAGACAACATCTGTGGAGGGTATTCGATTAAATACTCATGAGTAGAATCGAAAGAAATCAACCACTCCAAACACGAGTGCCGTTTTACCAAGCGGTCTCCCAACTAAATACTAACCACTTCCAATGATGCTTGACCTGCGCAATTGAACAAGAACCGGTCTACTGAATATGTGTAATGGCACCCTTTAGTTTTTAAAATCCCGATTTAACTCCCTTTGGTATAAAAAAGTGTGAGCGCAACGTGCTTCGTTTGGACTACTCCGTTCGTGCCTGCAAGGGCTGCATTTGGAGAAGTAGAATTTTTGCTCAGGCGAACCGTTCTTGTTGCGGGTGCCGGCGTTTCGATGCTGCCTTGCCGAATTCGACAAAGTATGGGTTACTAAAGCCCTGCTTTGCGCATTAGTCCGTCCTATTCTTGAATATGCGTACCAGATCTGGGATCCCATATTTCAAATAAGTGTAAACCGAATAGCCGAACCTGTCCAAAAGAAGTTCCTTTTTTCGCGTTTTCCTTCGAATTTTCACAACCTTCCTCACTATATGGACAGGCTTATGATCCTTGATATCTTGCTTCTATCCATTAAGCGGGGAAATTGCTCATATCTTATTTTACCCTGGATGTCCTGAACAATAACCTCAAGGTGCAGTTCCTGTCGGACATCATCAAATTTAACGATTATCGTGTACTGATATGAGTAGAATCGTAAGCGAAATACTCATATGAGTAAAGAATCGAGTACCGATTCCGTATCTCTAGTCGTAGTGTTGTCGCTATTTGTGGTATCAAAATTATACGGACAAATATGCGTTCCTCATTCTACCAAATCCGGGAATGCATGAATGCAATTAAAACAATAGAAGCCGCCTATAGAGCACACAGATGGATGTTGAGTCACTTCGTCAGTGAATATATTAAGTGGACAAACTGCTGTAATTCCATCCTCAGAAGAGTTAAATCATCATTCGATAAAAGATTAAGAAGTAAGGTCCTAAAAACTACCACTTCCAGTGTAAAAATTTGTATTCTGTCCTTTTGGTAGCCTGTCCCACCAAGATGATTTTCACCACATTCTCTACCCCTTCTTTTATTCACGTAGGAGGTGATATTAGAAAACAAATCCACGCTCGAATCCTTCTTAACCTGACCTCAACCTCGAGCGTATCACCCACTCAAGGGAGTTTTTTTCAAGAGTCGCGAAATGACCCTGATAAACTCCGCAAACTTGTAGCGTTGTCATACTTCTCCGGAGTTTTTCAAAACACATTTAACAAGACACCCTTATGTTACCCTTTTTCTGTATGGGCTGAACCCAACCGCTCTTAAGGATTATCTTGAATCAAACCCAAGTCTACACGACAGGCAGTCCAAAAGGTTGACTGGTGACACGTATGCCTGTTGGAATACCTCAACCAAAGCATTCACAGCTTTGGTTAGTCTAGTCTGATTGCTGTTAACCAGTATATCAAGCCCCCCGATAGGTTCGCCACGAAACTCCCAGCATCGCTCGTTGGCGTGACTTTTCGGAAAGCGTACTATCTATCCGACATATACCTTCGAATAGTTCTATTCCATATTACTCGTTGGTTAGTACTTTAATAAACCCGGTAGTTATTGGGCCAAACAGTTTTACTTCTAAAGTGTGGCTTTTTTAGCAGAGGGTACTCAGCGTTCGAAAATTTGGGTAACACTGCTCTAAATATCTACAAGGCTTTCAACAGAGTTTGGCATTCCGCTCTATTGACCTAACTCCCCTTTTTTACATTTTCTAAGGGTAACACCCATATTTTAGGACCCCGATTTCGTAATCAGCGACCCAAAAAAACATATAGGAAAAAAGTTTCACAACGGTGTTACGTTTCGACACCTAAACGCGCGTTTTGGATGGACTAATGAGTAATATTTCCCCCGAAAGCCTTTTTCTACTGCCTCAACAGTGTGGCTGTTTTTGTTTCTGTTATTACAAAAGTACGACCTTTCATTCTTGAAAATTTTAGCTGCATTAAAATAGGTAAACATTTTCATCGCTTCCCTTTAGCCATACCGATCGACCTAAACAAACATTTTTGCATATTTCCGTCTGCATTGCAATGGGTATGTTGTCGAGCCCACTAGCTGTAAGACTACTATGTTTGTCTAAAACCTTTGATTTTATTTCCTTATATGGTCTTGGCCCTGCTTGGGGAATAAAGACCACCTGAGACTTTCTTCAACACCTCAGAATATGGATCAATATTGATCTCACGAGTTGCACGAGAAAGGACGGTCACTCTAGGTAGAGATCTGCATTACCATTGGAAGGCTAAGTTAAACTGGTATCCGGAACTTATTGTTTGGAAGTACACTAACTCCCCTCAGTAAGGTTGTTTGGAAGTAGCTTGATGACCCCTCACCTGTCCACCCCGGAGTACAGAGGCACTTCGAGCAGGATATGGTTTGAGAGGCACGTACTATTGGTATTGGTGCAAAGGCTCTCTGATTGTGCCATATGTATGTTCGGAAACAGCCTAATCAAGTCCCCAGCCTCCAGCAGAACTTTGACACCTTATTATTAACTGGTTAAGCCAACAAGATATATATGTACGTACCTTATATGGGCTACTCTTGCTTAAAGAACTTTTTGACAGCATGGCACTACTTTTCATTGACTGTATCGCCAACTACGTCCAAAGTCGCAATACCAGCCTCGATGTTTCCAGCAATACTATCGGTTTGTTCGACTTGTACCTTTCATCTATCCTGGTTTCGTGTTAGATTTATCCAGATAACTTTATGTGCATTTATCTAAAAACCAAAACAGAAAATTACAATTTCTCACTTGATTAATTTCGAAAAAAAAAATATGGTAATTCACAAAACTATCCAATCATAAATCGCATACATAAACACAACAACAACATATACATATACTCAATTTTCTAATAAATATAGTTACGTTTATTCCAGCTACAGATTAATAAGAAAATGTGATTTTATTTAGAATTTTAGTTATCTTCCTACGATTTAAGTAAAAAAATAGAATATAAAACAGAATAATTTTAATTTTTGTCTTTTCAACAACACAAGCTATAAACAATATCTACTATTTTTCCCCCCCAATTAGGGAACTTATCGTAAAATATCGAATTATTACACAAATTGACAGGATAATAAGTTTATATTTTTATTTTTTCTATACACAAACAACATTTTTATAGTCTATAGTGATAACAGCTACTACTGGATAAGTTCCCGCCCTTACTTTATAAAATAAAAACAAAACCTGGCATTTCAAAAATTTCTAAAAATCAGTAAATAAGCGACGTCTAAAAACAAACACACACATAAAAAAATTGTAAATAAATTTATTTAAAAAAAATTATTAAAAATGTAAATTTTATTAAAAAAAAGCTTTGGAACCAAAATTTTTGTTAAAAATTATTTGTTACGATTTAAATAATAAAAAAAAATATTAAAAAATAAAAAAATTATATTTTGTATTTTCCTTTTTAGGCTTAGAAAATTTTTTAATTATAAAAAAAAACAAAAATTAAAAAAATAAATTATAAAAAAAACAGAAAAACATAAGAAAATTTGTCAGAGGCATTTAAAAAAAAATTAATAAAATAACAAAAAAAAACTTTGTTTAAAAAAAATTAAAATTAAATATAAATATTGAAAAAACTAAAAAACAAAAAATGCTTAAGCAAAAAAAATTGTGATTTTGGTATAATTTAGATAATTTTTTTTTTAATTTGTTCAAAATGAAACAAAACAAAAAAATGTTGTTGCTTTAATATTATTAGAATTATTTAAATTTTATTATGTTATATTTTCGTGTATTTTTCGTAAAACTGGGATAATAATTTTTTCGGTTAATTTTCAATACTATTACAAAATTTAAAATTAAATTAAAAAAAAGTAAATTTGTTAAAAAACATAAAAACGATTTTTTGTATTAAACATTGAAAAATTAATATTAAATTTGTTCGTTTAAGGCAAGTTCTGATTGTATAAAAACTGATTGTAGATTTTATTTTTAATTATTATTATTATTATTTTTTTTCGAGTCAAAATAAATGTAATGATTTTGGTTAATTGTGTATGTTTTATTTTTTTTTTTTTGTAAAAAGTATATGCCAGATTTTTGAATTTTGATTTTTTTTACATGAATTATTTTATTTTTTTTTAAAACTCTGTTACTTAATAAAAAAAATTAATTAAAAATTCAGTTCTTGTTCTTAGTTTTTATGTGTATTTCTTTTATTATTATTATTATTTTTTTTTTTTCAAATAAATGTAAAAATGTGAAAAATAATCATTTTTTTTTTGAATTGCAATAAAATTATTTTGAAAAATATAATTTATGATGATTTTGTTTTCCTTAATTTGGGGTGCTTATTATGGGAAATGATTAATAGTAATAGCGCACTATTTTTTTATTATTGCTGAAAAAAGTGCTACAAAAAAACAACGTCCACAATAAAAAAAAATAAAAAAAAACAGTGAAAAAAATCGCGCGCCAGGCTAAAGCGAAGGCTTCATCACCCTTCTACAGACCAGCGACCGACGAACAGCACAAGTAAGTTCCCTTTGCTTCCTACCCTCACTCCATTCTCGGCCCTGCAAGTGTCGCGCCCAAAATCTGTCGGTCGATGAAGTTTGCCCCGTCTCAAAAGGCATAACACTTTGACGAGGACAAATTTCATTGACCCTGATGGTTGCGACAAGTGTAATTCCGGGAAATATCTCCAAGAATGTGGCGATTGAGCCCGCGCAATTGAAGTCCCGTTACGAGTCACGCTTTGTCATTGACTTATGTAACATTCGTGGACTTCAAGCGAATTCCTCTTTTGTTGAGTGCCACCTGCTAACTTTTAAACCCCCAATTTTCGCACTTAGTGAAACCCAAATATCACCGGATAATGACTTAAGTCATTACCAGGTGTCGGGGTACACTTTAGTGCACAACCTCTCCCCCCATAGGGGTATTGCCATTTATGTTAGGGACGACGTGGCTTATTATAAAATATATTCTAGCGCGACTTCAGATTTTAATTATCTTTGGATTAAAATCATTTTCCAAAGCCACGTCATATTCTTCTGCTTCCTATACAGAAGTCCTAACATAAGTAACGAAGCCTCCACCTTATCTTTTGATAAAATTTCCGAACAAATCTCGGGATTTTTGTCGTCCAATCCTGAGTGTGAAATCATCGTTGCGGGTGATTTCAATGTTCACAATGTAAACTGGCTGACTTACTCAAATGGCACCAGTGTTTCTGGCAAGGACGTCGAGCTCTTTGCAGACACCAATAATTTGCATCAAATTGTGGATCATCCCACGAGAGTCCCTGATGCTGCTGATCAAGGAACCTATCTCCTTGACCTTTTTCTAACTTCTCATCCAGCGCGTTATTCCGTTGAAGTTGATTCACCTCTCGGCAATTCGGACCACTGCCTAGTTAGCGCTAGCTTCCCATTCAAATTTCCCACCCCTCCCAAACCAGTTAAAAGAACTGTATGGCATTATGGGAAGGCCAATTGGTTGGGGCTTATTAATTTCTTCCAATCTACCGACTGGAACCTGTGTTTCCGAAACAAAAACGTCAACTCTGCCGCTATCCGTATCTCTAGGATCATACAGGCAGGAATGCATCTGTTCATTCCTCATACTACTAAATCTGTGAAGGCTAGGCCCAACAGATGGTTTAATCAGGAGTGTATGAATGCAATCAGAAATAAAGAAGCCGCCTTTCGAGCTTACAAGAGCTCCCCGAGTGAATCGCTCCGTGTAGAGTATATTAAACTAAGAAATTCCTGTAAAGTCACCATCAGGAATGTCAAAAATTCATTTGACAGCAAGTTGAGAAGTAAACTCCTTAATGCAACCTCTGGTAGCAAAAACTTCTGGTCCTTGGTAAGCTCCATTAAGAAGAATTTCACTTCATCCACAACTCCTTCATTCATCCACGATGAGAAGGTGATAACAGACAGAAAATCCAAGGCCGATTTATTAGCATCTCTGTTTGCTGCCAATTCTTCTTTACCCCAAACTGATATGCTACCCCCGGTTCTCGAGCACAGCGCTCATCTAATGGACAGGGTTTTCTTCAGGACTCGCGAGGTGTACAGGTGCCTTAAGGAGCTCGATGTAAACAAATCCACTGGACCCGATAATATACCCCCTATCGTCTTAAAACAATGCGCCTCACCTTTGGCTAAACCTCTGCGCAAACTTTTTGCCCTATCATACTCTTCCGGAGTTTATCCCGACTCTTGGAAACTTGCCCATGTTCAGCCAATACCGAAAAAAGGTGACTCCAGCGATCCCTCCAACTACCGCCCAATAGCAATTACTTCTATTCTCTCCAAAACCATGGAGACGATAATTAACAAAAAGCTTATGGGATATCTAGAATCCAACCAACTTATCAACGACAAACAATACGGCTTCCGCCAAAAAAGATCCACTGGAGATCTTTTAGTTTGCCTTACAGAACACCTCAGCCGAAGTTTGCATGGATCTGGCGAATCTAGTTTGGTTGCTTTGGATATCTCCAAGGCTTTTGATAGAGTATGGCACTCAGCCTTGTTAGCTAAACTCCAAGCTATTGGAATCGACTCGCTTCTGTATAAGTGGGTTGAGAGTTTCCTTTCCGGCCGTTCAATTAAGGTATTATTGGATGGCGTCAAATCTGAATCTCACCCCATCTCTGCGGGGGTCCCCCAGGGGTCAATTTTATCACCGGCCCTTTTTCTCATCTTTATAAATGACCTACTTTCAATCCCCTCCAACCCACTTCTCAGCTTCGCTGACGACGGTACTCTACGTTACTCGTACAGCTTCGATACAAGACAGAAATGTGCCAGATCCTGTCTTGATGATCGTGAATTAATGTCCAAATCTATTAAAAATGACATCAAACTAATTCTAAATTGGGGAGAAAAGAATCGTGTCAAATTCAACCCCACCAAAACCAAGTACTGTCTTATCTCAAAAAAGAAGTTCAACACCTCACCATCCTTGACAGTGGATGACATTGAACTAAAGGCCGACCCATCCCTACACATCTTAGGCGTTACATTAGCCAAAGACTTGCGTTGGAATGATCACATATTCCAAATCGCCAAACAAGCATCCCAGTGCTTGGGATTTCTCAAGAGGTGCAAGTTCCTCCTCCAACCATCGGCCCGTGCTGTTATTTATAAATCCTACATTCGGCCTCTTCTCGAATACAACTCCCTCGTTTGGGGCGGCGCTCCAATAACCACCTTAGCATGGTTAGATAAGGTCCAAAAAAAGGCCCTTAAATTAATTGGTGACGACACCGCTTGCTCCACCATCGACCCCCTCAGCCACCGTAGGAATGTAGCAGCACTGACAAAATTTTATCGCTACTATCATAGTGACTGTTCCTCCGAGTTAAACGCTCTCCTGCCTCCACGGCAATCTTATACCCGCAACACCAGATTAGCCCACTCGTCTCATTCCCTTCACCTGCAACTACCCCTTTCACGCACTCAACAAGATATGAATTCGTTTGTAAATAGAACAACTCGACTGTGGAATAATCTCTCGCAGTCAGTATTTCCGAGCTCCTACAACATCCAAGAGTTCAAACGCAGGGTTCATCACCACCTTCTTCAATACCCCCCCGTACCTTTTAACCCTTAACCTATACCCCCAACCCCTCCCCCGTACTAAGCTTACTGCTAGACATTGCACCATGACTTGACAAATGACATGACGGACTAGTAGTGCAAAGGGTGACTCCTGAGCTTAGCACTGTCACATAAAAAAAAAAAAAAAAAAAAAAATAAATAATGATAAAAATAGGCTCATCATCTTAATGCAACATGAAGGTCTTCCTACTGATCGTAGTATGTACTTCTGCTTATTCTGTTAGTGTAAGGTCGCCGCTACATGTGTCTCAACTCCAAACGAGCTATGATGAGACGATCCTATCTCGACGCATCGCACAAAACTTAACATACTTGAGGTCGTAGGAATGTTTTATCACAACTGCATTGGTATAATCTCTATATTGACTTTAGATCCCGACATTACAATGTTCTCATGGTTAAATGATTCATTCCTAAATGAAGAGATCTGGGATAGACGCTGAAAATTTTGCAGGTGATATAGAGACTACACTTCCACCGGTCTCACAAAAGTTTGTGGTACTTATAGCTGTCAAATATATCTCGAACGTCGGCAGATACAACCGCGAAGCGTAAGACATTATAGGCCAAGCTAGCTATAAGCTTGCCATCTTTTATTCGACAGATCATAGAACGCAAGCTATATCTTTACCTCCGTAGTTCTATAACAAATATGCTTACTGCAAGAGCAGATCGGTGGATACTGTTCCTCAAGAAGTATCGCGACCCATGGATTACTCCCTAGAATACAAACAGTTTATTTTGACAGTTTTCTTAGATATAGATGGCGCTTTTAATAACATCAGCACCACAAGCTGGGAACTAGACTCATCCACAGCATTTGGGACAATAGCAAAATGATAATCAGAGTGAGAGATCAGAGTGAAGTACTTTGGCTCCAGCGATCGACAAGATCCGGAAGACCCTAGAGAACCACCAGGTGCGGAAGAGCATAATAATAGTGGGTGGGAAATACGTGAACAGATAACCGTTAAAATGTAAAAAGTTAATGCGTTGCCTCATTCGCGCCTCGCCATAAAGAATGTCCCATTTGGCACCCTTTGAGGAAAAATCTTTGCCGATCCCAAGTGGAGACTTGACGAATATTTAAGGCAGCAGTTTGGGTTTTCCGATTTCATTTGTAATGAAGCTTGCCTCATAGGGACCTTATGAGAAATCGATTTAGCATACCTCATGAGGTGCGCATGATGAAACTAATGCGAAAGCCCTATTTCGACACGTCCCTGACCATTGGCGCTACAACTACAAATTTTAAGGGGGGTTCAACAAAAATTTAGATCCCAAGTGAGTTTTCTCTTTCTGGTGGAAAATTCAGACCCCTGAAAAAAAATAATACTGATTTATCCACTAAATGAACGAGTGTCTATAGTCGTCAACAGTCTCAGACCTATGGCAAAGTACAATAAACTTAAATTTTCCCACTGTTATTGAACGAGAACAGATTTGAGACTTGCTTTATTCTTTAAGTTATCATAAACACTAGCCGATACATATGACTTCGTCCGCGTGAAAATATGTGACATTATACCTTAATATAAGCCTTCGGGTTTGAAGTCATAGATGAGTTAGTACACACCACGTCACGTCTGTACTATCTTATGGGGTAGGTAAATGTTCTTGAGCAAGGAAGAATTTAGTTAGTAAGACTATTCTTTCAATATCTCATCTAAATTTTTCAACATCTCCCTGTAAACAGCATTACTTGTATTTATTCTGGTAGTAGAATGTCCAGGCTGTCAGATGAACTAACTCTGGAGTACGCCACATACAATCGGCCATAACAAAAGCAGTGTAACTCCACCCATAAGTTGGTTGCGGCCCTAATGTCTTGGAGCGACCTGTTTAGAGCCGCGATACCTTTCTATAGTGCAACAATATCCCTCATCGCACACTATAACTTTCGCTTATATGGTAACAACCTCAAGAAACATAAGGCATGGTTTGTAAACAATGTCGGAGACCAGCCGGTCATTTTCGCGCTCTCTCTCCATTTGCCATCTAACATCTTCGGCAGGAGTGCCTCAGAATTTATCCCAAAATATAAGGGGATCTCCAACTTGGTAGAAAACGATCATGATGGCAAATAGCTACAGCGACAAGATCTACAAGCGTCAAGAAACGAGACCTGTGGAAAAAAAATCTGCGGAGGGCAAGACCAAATCCCGGGTGAAGAGCCGTCAAATAAGAAGCAGTCAACCCGTCTCACGCAGCTGGCTGCAATGAATATACCTCATTGGCAACCGCTGCATAAGAGCTTGTAGATGCTAATTCCCTCTCAACCTCGATGATTGTTAGTTCATCCAAGCCCTCACTGAGCTCTTCATCGGAGTCAAATGAAGCTGTTTTGAAAACCTTTATCCATGCCTGCTTTAGTCCAAAATGTTTATAGTCAACTCTTTCGAGCCCCTCTAGGCACTCGTTTTTGATTAGCAGTACCAGTTTTACAATTTCGCTAGGGTTACTCGGCATTGCGCACCTTCCAGTTATCCGTAGGGATGTCCCAGTTGTGGCACCGAAGATATTCAATCAATTTGCCCCATCACTTCATGACCATCTCTTATATTGGCCTGTTACCCGTTAAACCTGATTGTTGGGCTCCTGAACTAACAGCTTTTCCGAATATGCTCTTTTTCTTCTTGGTCGTTATTGTTAGTAGCTGAGCTTTGTTAGTGCGGAAGGTTACCGCTCCTGCTGTTCTTGCGTTCTGGAGCGCTTTGCACTTCTCAACGATTGCTTGAAATTTTGCTTTGTATCTGGTGACTCCTGGCACGCCTGTGGCTATGTTGCCGGACTTTGAGGTACTGTGGTTGGTACTCACAAAGCTAGAACTGGCGATTGTCCCACTTGAAGCAAACTGAGACTCCCCCGAAAGGAAAGATTCGTAATCCTTGCTTCTAGTCCTTGTACGTTGCTGGGTCGGGTCATCTGTGCATCTATTTGTTTTGGTTTCTTTTCATTATTATTTTTGTTCATGTTGTTCCCACGAGTAAAGCTGGAAATGAAGTCCGCCTTGAGGCGCATACCAGAGGAAGGTACCTTGAGCGGAACCGTTTGTGACCAGCTTGTTTATACCCACTCTGATGTCTAAAGAATTTGGCTTTCAAAATAAATCGTTGTGCTGTCTTATTTGAAGATAATTTCAGTTTTTGCAGTTTTATTCCCTATATATCCAATACGATCGAATTTCCATGCTACCGTACTCATGCTAACTAATTAACCTTTCCCATATTAACACCCTGTCAACAACAACTAAAATTTTCAACAAATCTCCAACTTCACCAACTTGAAAACAATTCACTCTTTACTTTATTACGAAATAAATTAATAAATCAAAATGTCCAAACCCGAGAGACTTCATCTAAATCTTAAATAAGAAAAAATCATTTAAAAGTGTTAAAAAACATCACGACTTTGGAAAGGTCTTACTGCAGCTTGTTAACATGTTCCCAATCCCATAGCGCGATGCTGAAGACCCGATTGCAAAGATCCCAACAAAAGAGGAAGGTTTTTCCATGAAATCATTGATTTAGCCTCTTCCAATTAGTTACTAGCCTAGCTCTAGCAATGCAGCAATGCTCTACTACATAGCTTCGAAGATTTCACTCTTCGATATCTACATTTTACCTTGCAGGTTTTTCATATTGTCATGTATTCAAAGCGGCGAACAAAGTGGGTCATTCTGGGTATAAATAAAATTTTAATATTTTACTGGAAAATGGAGATGGACTTGGAAGGATGAAAAAAAAAAATAAAGAAGGATAATAAATTATTTAAGATGAGTAAAAAAATTAAAAAAAATCCCCTCCGATAAATTACATCAATCTCATCCTATCTATAATTATTTTTTATGATTTTCTCTCCTTGTGTAGTTGTTATTTCCAATTTCCTGGCAATTTTGCATGGAGTGATTTTTCACTAGGAGGTGACTATCATCAAGAACACGATCATCATCATCATCATGATAATTTCTTCCCTATATTAGTAATTACTGGTCTGTTGGCCAGCATATAAGCATGCGGCCGTTGTCAGGCCCGTCACACTCTCTTCATAATTCTTATGATAGAAGATTTTATATCATTTATCATTTAAAGTAGCTTCTTCAGCATTGATTAAAATGCATTCATTATACTTACAACACTGCTGCTCAGACTGCCGGTCGAATGAAATTCCTTTGAGGCCTAGAGTGGTCCGCGTGCATGGCATGTTCTCTTAGATTTTAATAAAACGCATAGAATGCCCCGCGCGCGTATAGAATCTTGATAAACTTGTCTATCGCTATTTTATATATAATTCCTAAATGCATCCATGATAACAATAATTACGTTCGATCCATCTACAGATCACAGCCGCTGCATAATGAATTCAAGACTGAATTTTTACCCGGGAGAGGATATGGTAGCGCAGCGTTGTCGCGTTTACATTAAACTACCGGTATTAAATTTGCGCTACTAGTGTCGTTTGTAATTTGCATAATACAAAAAAAAGAGGAAAGGTTGGATGATTGATCTCCCTGGTGGATAACGTATCATTAGTGGTCTGGAATGAAGGTGAGGGATTTGCTTAGAGATTTTTAATTAGTTATGGGAGATCTTTGTTTTTAAGTTGATATTACCGTTTAGTTTTAGATCTTGTTATATTAAAAGTTGTATCCTGAAACATGTAGAGATTAATCAACCGCATGAAGACATGGAGATATTAACCAACAAACAACTAATGGAATGTCTGGATACCAACAAAATTCTACATGACGGACAGTATGCATTTTCCTCCTTCCGCCGTCGGCCAGGGCTATATTCTACAAATCCTACATTCGGCCCCGCCTCGAATTCAACTCATATCTCTGCGCAGGGGCACCGAGTAACACCTTAGCGTGGCTGGACTAGGTGCAAAACCGCGCTCTCCAACGACGTCGCCATTTGCTCCACAACTGATTCACTTAGTCACCGCAGGAATGTAGCGGCTCTGGTGAAATTCTACCGCATCTACCATAATGACTGTTCCACCGAAATATATAACCTCCTGCCTTCACGGCGATATTTTTCCCGCAACACAAGACTAGCCTTTTCGGCTCATCCTCGCTATCTACAGCCCTTATTTTCGCGCACACATCAGTTTAGAAATTCGTTCTTTTCGAGAACAACTCGACTGTGGAACAACCTCCCACAATTAGTTTTCCCGAACTCATACAACATCCAAGAGTTCATCTCCATCTCCTCATGCACCCCCCCGACTCCCTTTAATCTATTTTATCCTCTCTATCCTTCGAGCTAAGCTTACTATCAGGAACCTGACCTTGACGCGTATGACATGACGGACTGGTAGTACAAAGGGTGACACCTGAGCTTAGAGTTACTACTGGTGACCTCCTTGTACCCTGTAAACATTTCGATTCGGAAACGAATCGAGAACGATTCACCAAAAGCGAAAGCTTGCTTCGATAACAAACTCGTAACCGATTCGTTAACGAATTCCAAGGCAATAAAAGCGGAGCACGGTATCGAATCACTTTCTCGAGCCGAGAACGAATCGCATGTTTGTTAAACAGATCATAGGTATGTTTAACAGAGGACTTTTCCCAAAACACCCACCACTTTGATAAGGCTGCTCTAGATATGTCCAAACCTTTTGACCGAGTACGGCACCCTGCTTTGTTGTCAAAACTCCAAGCTATTGGCATTCACCCAGTTCTAAGGAAATGGATTAAGAACTACCTTTCTGGCCGTTCAACAAAGGTAGAATTGGATGGCGTTGAATCTAATCCCCCACCATCCAGGCCGGCGTTCCTCAAGGATCAATTCTTTAACCCGCTCTTTTCCTAATGTTCATAAACGAGGGATTAAGGGCTTCCAACCAATTTCTCAGCTTCGCTAATGACAGTACTCTGCCTTATTCCTACGCTTTAGACAATACAAGACAAGCACGTGCCAGACCTTGTCTTCACCATAGTGAACTTATGTCCAACTCTATCAGCAGGGAGATCCAACAAATTCTTAATTGGAGCCGCAAGAATTGTGTTCAGTAAAATCCCTCCAAAACGAAGTACTTTCTCATTATTTATAAAACCTGCACCGACCTTCCTTCTGTCTCAGTGGACAAAGCAAACCTTACAACTGATCCTTCTCTTAACATCTTGGGTATAACTTTATCTGAGGACTTGCGATGGAATAATCACGTATTCCAAATCGCCAAACAAGCATACCAATGCCCAGGATTTCTTGAGAAATGCAAATTTCTTCTCCCACCAGCAGCCAGAGTTACAATCTACAAGTTCTACATTTGGCCCTGCCTCGGGTGTAACTCTTTTAACTGAGCAGCCGCCGCCGTAGCGTGGCTGGCAAAGCCGCGCTATCTAAATCATCCGAAATGACAGCCTTTGACATCTCCATTGATTCGTTATATCACTATCACAATAGCGATTATTCCACTGAAATTTCCTCTCTCTCCTGTCTGCACGCAAATATTTCTCCCGAAACACAAGACTAGTCTACTCAGCTCACTCTCATACCCTACAATCCCCTTTTTCGCTCACACTATCTTCTAAAAGTTTGTTTATAAATAGAAAAATTTGGCTGTGGAATAATCTCCCACAACCAATTTTCCCGAACTCGTACAACACTCAAAAAATTGTGCCGGGAATTACGCTTGGAAGTCCTCATCCAAAGCGTCTCGCTCGACTGGCTCGATGCATTTGAAGTATATGAGGTGAGCGTCGTCCGAAGTGAAAGCCTACATTACTTGGAATTTTACTGTGAAAAGAAACTTAGATTGGTTGCCCGAGGAGACCAACCTCGGATTCACTCACAAAAATCAAAGGCAGTACCAACAGTATCAGCTCGCTCTGCTCAAATCAATATAGTCAAATCAATTCAAAATCCAACATAAGTAACCGAACTTAGGAGCTAACAAGGTGTGGGATGTTAACAAAAGTATGTCCGGAAAAATGAATTATAAGTATGGAAAAAAAACCCGCCCTGGTACCATGACGTTTTTTTTTGTACAAGTGCGACTCAACCCAAACATTATTCAACGAACTCAATATAAATGATAGATTTTTCGTTCCCAACCCCACAATTTTACAGGGTTCTGACATTGTACTCTTTGGCCCGGAACTGTCTATTGGGTCACCAGTGAACTTGGCCAAGGACTGGCTTGGTCAACCCCAAATGATTTATTTCTGTATGGTTTCACGACATGACCAGATATTTTTTCGGAGCAATAGGTAGAACGTCAGAACCGTGGTTAGCTTGATTACAAGACACTGCGACCTAAATTACCGCCAGACAGTTTCAGAAAAGCAAAGAACCCAAACTTTTAGGCTTTACCTTGAGGAAGATGAGTCTGTTTTTCATGTTCTCTGTAACTATTCCGCTAATGCAAGGAGTAGGATCTAATTCTTTAAAGCGATTTGGCTCGAATAGAAAAGTCCTAAAAACAAACCACTAGATAAGCTACTGAGCCTATCTAAGCGGTCTGAGGTATACGAGTAGCTCAGTAGGTCTAATGGCGTTTGTGGTACTTTTGAGCGTTATACATTATGCACAAAAGAGAGACTCAATGGACGAAAACAGAGGCTGGAGGGACTTTTAGTAGATCGAAAAACACGTAGAGACGACTGCAAGAAGAAACTTCAAGAGGCCCGAATCCTTCAACGGTGGCGACAGGAGCTCCATTTAAGAAGAACAAGAAAGAGGAAGAAGTACATCTAGCAATTCTAGTGGGGGTTAGTTTAGGTGCAGGTCTTCCTCCAAGGTGTCCGGAGGCAAGGGAACTTGTGTACATAAGGTTTGGTGGTTAGTTGACCTACTGTGGTGTATGTTTTAAGCCATCTTGTGAAGTTTTAGGAAGTAGCTGGCGCTACCTGTTTTAGCCAGGCCTTTTACACAAGAAGTGAACAAGTGCTTCTTTCTCGTTTGTCTTGTACTGGGGGTAGTATGTTTAATTGTGGTCTCTTCAATCGATAATTGAATTCCTTTGTTCTTACCCAAGATATTTGTGAACCTATTATCCCTTAACCACAGCTGCCAGAACCTGCTTTTTTTCATTGGCTATCTTTTTGCTCTGTTAATTTTTGTATCATAAAACAATGTTTACTGCACCTGTACCAAAATTAAAAAAGAAGACAACCATAGTTAATACAGAATTAATCAATTTGTTGTGAATAGTCCTGTTCGAAACTTAATCTACCCTTAACACCTAGCTACAATAATTGGAAGTTTATGTAGAGACCTTATAATCATGGGGGCTTCCAGTACCAGCATAATTTCAACTCGATCACAGTTGTTGTGGTCCATTTCAAGTTGAGTAGTGTACTAAGTTCCCGGGCAACACAGTGATGTTGTGTAGCATCATAAATTGCAATGATGTCTGCTGAATATTAATTAATGGTGGCACTCAGTTTTCCATCTTTTATACCGACTTCTTCGCTCCATTATACGCCTTCAAGGCACAGAGCGCAAAATACGGGGACTAATCAACAAAAATAACAAAACCTACTACACAAACCAAAAAATAAAAACTATATATACTTCACTTTCGGGGGACATCTCCTTCGTCATGCTACTTGGTACGTGACTTGATAAGTAGATGCTCAGATATTTTTATATACATACATATAAAAGAGAGCGGGCGGAGGAGATGGTGGTAAAAGGGCATATACGCCAGGTAAAAAGGAATATATATCCAGGTGATTCCCTTTTAAAAAGGGGGGTACGCACCCCACCTGTGTCTTACCATACTGTGATACTGCGGTTAAGTGGAAAATAAATGCGCACTCGAGTCTTGTTACTTGTTAAGAATATTTTGTTGTGTACACGTTTTTATGCCAGAGAGCAAAAAAATTTTAATTGTAAAATAAAAGAAATCAGATGGATGGGATTCTGTTTCATGTCCAAGAAGAACTCGGTTTTTAGTTAATTGAATTCCTAAAAGATCCGCTTTTGATGCTTCTTTTCTTAGCTTCTTTTTTACTATATACTTTGAAAAGAACATTTTTGGACGGATTGATGAAAGAGTTTGCGTTTTCATGGAATTATCTGTATTTTTTTTAATGCTGTGAGATATAGGCAGATCGATAGGCTGTTTTGAATTGTTACCTGGAAGGCGTCGCTGTATGTCTTTCATGTGGTATTTATTTAGTTTTTTTTATGGTAAATCAAGTAAATTATAGCATTCCGTATATGTAGTTTTTACTAAAATTTAAACCAGAGCTGGACAGTACTTGAGTTTTGCACACAGTCAGTAAAATTTTTGCTTAGTAGTTTTCCATTCTAACTTTTAAGACTGAACGAGAGAGGTATAGGACGCTGGGAACTCGTGCGGCTCCTAAGAGCTACTATTTCCTAGCCCTGATTTAAATGCTTCAAAAATTGACTAGGTAACAATCAGACACATAGGCTAAGGGGAAAAATTTATCGATAATACTCTAAGAGAATGTGTCAGAGTTAAAGCAAAATTTAATCACTGGAAAAAACCCGCCCTGGTACCATGACGTTTGAATTTATAAAACTTTAAGATATAATAATCTCGTAGGATTCCTGACGGGTGATAATTAGCTCCTCCAGTACTCCGATATCTCACTAATAATTCCTTCGGGTATTTCAGGTCTAGTCAGCTAGTCCCTGACAATGGTGGTTCTGTTATCTAACCACTTCCAACTTTCAAATGTTTTATAAAGCATTAATACTTTTAAATACCAAATACTTGGGATTCGGTTCCTTAGTTCTTACAGATGGGTAATATTCACAGGTCTGAACCTTTGATCATACCGTATGTAAAGTATTCCTGTATGTGAACTTGGTTCGATGTTATATGTATGCCAATTGTGTATTAGATCTTCCGGGAAAAAGCCACTTTGATAATATTCCCAGCGAAGCTCCTGCATAAGGCTGTAGTTTAACGTATAAAATATTTCACCTCATAAAGCGGTGCCGCTACTGCCTATTCAGTTCATCTTGTCCCCTGTTTTATGTCTAGGGTCCACAAAGCTCGCACCTAATTCCGATGGAATATGTTTTTGGGTTGTTCTCCTAGCCACGTTTTCTGCTATGTGTTGCTTAAAATATGTTCTTTGGTACTCAGGATCCCCCCTCCTTATTTTTACACATTTTTATTCCAGCCTTGAAATCTTCTCGTTGCTCATGCACTCTTTATCATATAGTTTCCTAACTTCGTTTTGCTCATTCGCTTATCAATATCTTATTAACCTAAATTTCCCGCTCTCTGACTTATCTTTAATCAGAAACCATTTAACAAAAAACCCACAGTAAGCAGTATCAAATTACGAAATTTCCATAAAACTCCCAGCCCAACAAATTACGTAAATTAACAAATTTTCAGCCACTTAATTAGTCTCAGCTGATTGCTGGCTGATAACAGTGCTCCTCAAAGTCTCATTAATATTAATTAATAAAAAAACAGTTTTCTTACCTGAACCAAAAACCAAAAACGCAGCGAATTATTTTTTCCCCCCAACAACAAGCCATAATCTAACGACCTACCTAAAACTTATCTTTTGCAAATATTCACAAAAAAAAACTGCAAAGAATACAAAAATTCAAAAGAGCAATTATTCCTCCACCTTCTTTCTGGAGCTCGTTTAAAAAAAAATAAAAAGGTAAAAATAAAGGTAAGAGTTTTGAGTTAAAATTTTTTTTGTCGCTGTTCCATAAATTAAGTCATAAAATACTAAAAATAAGAAATGATAAAAACCGAATCATTCCATGCCAAAAAATAAAACAAAAAATAAATTAAAGTAAAAAATTTTTACGTGCAAAACTCTAAAAAAAACCGTGGGGTTAGTCGGTGTAGTTCCATTTGCAACATTGTTGCAAATCAGAGCTGCGCCAGGTACAGGTGGAAGGTGGAAGAAGTCGGAAAAATGACTAAAAAATAAGAGTCGATTACAATTTTTTTGGCCATTTCGCCGGAGTGGAAATGGGGATCTTAAAGTTGATGAAACAGTCTTAATTTGTTTTAATCAAAAACTTTATTCTGTTCTGGGTCTGTGTTTTGTTAATGCTCGTTTGCGGAATCTGGAAATGGACAATAATAGCAAGTAGCCACAGTAAAAATTGTTTTATAGCGAATTTTAAGTTGAATGAAATGAGGATTGCATAATCAAGTTAAGTTTCTTAACCTCATGTGGTTTTTTTAAAGAATATTGAAATCATTTTGTATTTTAAAAATCATTTGTAAGAAATATAAACCGTTTATTAATGTATAACTTACATTTAGCATGAAAGAACTTGGACGAAAACTGAATGACTCTGTATTCCGGGGAGTGGAGGCTAATATTTGACTCAGTACCCAAAAATTTGCCCAATGCTTTGAGGTAGTGAAAACTGAGAAGCATTTACTTAATAGTACCACAGCTCTGTCAGCCTACTCGATTCACCGGGTCCAAGTCATAGCCCTGCGCGGTACAATCAAATTGTAGCAAAGAGCGGCAGCCAGTTTCAGTATCCTAGGGGTTATGGAACCTCCCGATTACAAACTGGAGCCGGAGCATAGATTTAACTTGCTGGCTGGGGATTTAAAGGCAGGTCATTCAATATGGGGAAATCAAACGGCTAAAACCAGAGGCAATCAACTGATTGACAGAATTCAGCAGAAAGTTAATCTTCTAGCTACGGATTCGGACCATGATACCCTTGGATCTTTTTGGATTTATACTCGCTAGACTTGATGAAATACCTTGAATATTTCGAAATGTATCTACCAGAAAATTCTCTGGCCAAAGTTGTACAAAAAATCTTAGATAAGACAATAGAGTAATAACGCAGTACTACTTCCAAAAAACAGGAATCTGACTTACAATGAGATCGATTCATATTTAGAAGGTATGGTCAATTTGATTGTACAGACGAAGGAAAAAAACAGTATAGACTGTTGCAAGAACGCTACAATCGACGCACTACAAAAGTGGAGTACTGACGAGACAGAAAGCGACGGAGTATGGAGATTGCTTATTTAACTCTTAAATCGTTTATGAAAAGCCTCCAAGCCAACAAACCTCGCTGTTTGTAAATCTGTACTGGAACAGAAAGATTCGCGTTATACAAGTTACTAGCGCGAGAAAGTTCTCACAGATAAATATAATCTTTGGGAGTAAAAACATAGCCGGTCCGACAAGTTACTTATTCCTAGGTCTCCAGCTAACCAGAAACTACTGAGGTCTGCCAACATATGTAGATCCTATCATCTATATGGGCAAAAACGCGGAAAAAGGCATATGCGTGTCCGGAGCCGATGACCGTTTTAGAGTGGGAAATGAGTACCCAAAAAAAAAGCTTTCGGTGGATACCGACCTAGACAACATTTTTCCACAAAAAAAAACGGCCATCCAGCCAGCCATAAAGCCCGGCAGGCCCCAGAAACTGTGCAAAATGTCCCCTCCGTGGCATGTCCCAACTACAAAAATCCAGATTAATTGCGCATATTAAATGGACCAACTTGTGCGATTCGGGATAGGACGTTCGCGAATGGTTTTTGGGGCCTAAAACTTTGATTTTTTCTCTTTTATCGCAAACCGGAACGCCAGAATACAGAACTTACACGTATTCGAATTTTGTCCGAAATTTTCCGTTAAAATTGCGAACCGCAGTGCCGCTAGAGCCTGCATGCGTTCGAATGTTCTGTTGTGGCTCCCTCTGCTCGGGGGATGTTTCATGAACCTGCAACAATTCGAAAACCCATTCGGCGCGTTCGATTTGAGTCCCTAACTGTAAAATTCGCTTGATCTAAAATTCAAAGTGCAAACGCATATTCAAACAAGTCCCCACCGTGGCAGTCGCGGTTTCAACTTCAAACCGAAAAAAACGCGTCAGAAGTGGAAAGTTCAAGTTGTTCTAAGAAGCTCTGGTCACCGGTAAGCGGAAATTCACTCAGGATTCTTCCTGAACTCAGAAAAGCGATTTTAAGTCAAATAGTCCCCTCCGTGGCGGTCCCCTCCGTGGCAGCTTTTTCTTGAAATCTTCAATAAAGATAGAAATTCTGAGAAAATTTCCCCAAGAAAGTTCCAAAATGGGTCGTACAGCCTTGTAACCCCTGTAGCAGAAACGGGCTTGTTTTGGGGCCATATGGGGGGAGAACCCACAAGAAACTCGGTCGGTAAATTTTTTTTTGCTGGTTTTTGAATGTGCAAATATGCCTTTTTTCGCGTTTTTGCCCATATAGAGCCCACACCAT
This sequence comes from Thereva unica, assembly GCA_949987705.1. Classification (NCBI taxonomy): domain Eukaryota; kingdom Metazoa; phylum Arthropoda; class Insecta; order Diptera; family Therevidae; genus Thereva; species Thereva unica. Next base: position 8,904,800 of record OX465285.1, read on the forward strand.
AAAAGAAGGGGAATGTTGAGAATATAACTGAGCCGGTTATTTGTAATTTTAAACAAACACAATGGCGTTACTCGCTGGTGGAGATTTGAGACTCCCACTGCGCATGGAAACAGTGATTTTGGGAATCCCTTATTTTATGGTGCGGCCTCTATCAGGCGATTTATTCGATAAGCACTAGTATTCAAACGAATTTTGACTTTGAAAATAGGGTCTTGCTCGGTTGGTTATATTAGACTATCCAATGCAATCGATGTTTGGAAATCATCGAATCCGTGAAGACTACTCAGCCAATGATATAATCTTGAGAAAGTACAAGCGTATGTAGCATTGAAATGGTTAAATGGAAAATAATTAGAACACAAACATGGACCTTCTTGAAATTCTGACGTCTGGTAAGAAATCGTCCAATAGTCAGCGGATTAAGTAATAATCTGGGACTTATAACATAGTAAAATGTGCCCTATAACTTTGCTCTTCTGATGTATAGTTTTCTTCAAAATAGAGAAAAAGGCGAAAAAACGCTATATCCATAAAATTTCTCAAAAAAGGAACCTTGTTTGTAGACCTGCGGGTTGTGAAAATCATGTTTGGATAACCCAAATCCTGCAGCGTCATTGTTTAGTTTTCATCATTTGTGAATTGTACTTGGAAGTACTCATTTCATTTTTGAAGTACTTTGGATTTTTTGGATTTACTACCGTTCTATTATTATGCGCTATTTACAATCTGGGTTCAATAATCTGTATCAAATCATGCATGTTTTGCTGGTATTCCTTCTTTACCTATGACATTTTCGGCTACACTACTGATTTTAACTACTGCTTCATTGCATAATTGATATATTGTAATATTATCGTGTTGCAATCCTCGTAATTGATTATCAAACTATTCAGATAGTTGTGCTTGGATCTCTACGTTAGCTAGTTTTATAACGTCTCATTTCAGCCTTTCACTGCTGCGTATTCTTTCCCTGGTCATTCATCTCGTTGCAATTAACTATTAATAATGACCATATTTTGCACCACAAACCTTCATATTGCACATTTTTATGATTTTAGTAAAAGTCTCTACCAAACGAAATTCCTCTTAATGAAAACCCTAAAAAATAAACAAAACCACATGAAATCAAAGTGACAAGACACACTTTTAAAAAAATCAAGAAAAATCTCATGAAAAATTCCTTAAAATCAATCAAATACTTTGACTTGTCAAAGAATCAAAATGAAAGGAATGGTGAAACCCTTTTGATAATCTTCAAGCTCTCCACCATATCACGTTAAAATGGTCAAAGCCATTCGATCAGTCATCAACAATAAACGGGGACAATGTACCCTTCTGTCCTGAGAACTTCTCCGATTTTTGACTGATATCCGCCTTCTCTGGTCCAAAAAACCAAAAAAAAAAAATATTGAATGGTCCCAAAAAACCAGCATCATCTCAAAAAAGACAGCCAAAATGTTGGGACGAGAATAAATGAAATGATAAAACTGCATAACGTATACGCGATAAGGTAAGATAAAATACGAACTCGGCTAAACTCTAGTGCGAATAACGAGGTAAAATGACCGCTTGAGTGGGATTTTATCAGGGCCCCACCAAAAAAGGTAAAAATAAAGAATGGAGAAAAAAATCCCCGTCGATCCTACAGACGAGAGGAGTTACGTATATTGTTCGATATCCAAATATGGTGAGATTGATAGCTGCCAAAATAATGGTTGAATTTTAATCATGTGACAGTAAAAGGATTCGTTTTCTTTTTGTACTTTTGTTGTTGTGTTTTTTTTGTTTGGTTTGGTTGGTTGGTAACTGGTGCCTTTTTGAGGCTCCGCGTTCGATGGTCTTGATCATGACCATATAGTTTCTCATATGGAAGACCGTAGTAAGGTCATTTACTTCAGAGGAAATGAAGTGAAATAAAAGAAGTTGCTGGTCATCTTTGAAGTCAACTAGGTCATATCCCAATTTGGTGATGGATCAAGTAGTTTTAAGTGTGACCCTGTTTTGTTGATGGAGATTTTTATGAATATAATTGATTATTAAAAACTCCTTTTGAATGAAATGAAACTTTTATACATTTTTTGTGGCCTGTTTGCTCTATGCATTTTCGTATGTTGATTAATAAAACAACCTTTAGACAAAATTCGACTTCTTTTACCAACATAATCGCAATCTCTGTGGTGAGATCTATGAGGTGCTACAGCGAGCGAGGCCCAACTAGCCTAGACGCCTAGAGCTTAGGTATGCTAAGATATATGACCTCCATCGGCTAAGAATCGGCACCCGCGTAGAGAGAAAAGTTGCGAGAGGCTAAGTCCAGCCGAAGAGTCTCTAAAGAAGAAGAAGTCTCCTTCAAGAGTAATACATTCATTTCAATGCTTTATTAATATTTCGTTTCAAAAATCACTTCAATTTTGGACCCATTGGACCCATTGTATGTATTTTTCCGGCGAGTTTTTTTTCAGTTAGAGCCCACGCCATAAAAAAAGGGAAAAGAGTGCGCTCTGGTGGAATTATGATAAAAAATATAAAAGAGCCGGTGGAGGCTAGCATTATGCAGGGAAACAGCGATTTTGAGATTCTCTTCCTTTATGGAGTGGCCCCTAATAGTCATAGAACCTGGAGAATATGGGGATGCGGAAGCACTTCCTGTAATTTTGTCGTTATTGCCAAGGGATTGTAGCGCACTGTGCATTGTCTTGGTGAAAGAGCCCTTTTTTAATCTTCATTTGGGATTATTTTTCGCGATTACGTTCTTTACAGGTTGGCGAGTTTGTTGTTGTCTTTTTATGGTTTCTTGATCTATTTTGCAGCATTCAAGAACTGTACGAAGTCCGTTGAATGTTCTGCTGCTAGATCCTCAAGCTGGTTCAGTATGCAGCTGATAAAGGAAATGGGCACGACGCTGGTTAGTGCCGAGCATTTGCGCACAAAGTATATAATTTTTCATTTGGATCCTTGCAGCTACGGCATGATGTGTTGATTTAGATACCCGAGTAAAAATGCTACTTGCCCAAAGCTAGCATGCGGCAGGCACGTACTAGCCCGCACATCGCCCGTAGCTAGCACGCACGCTTGAGTAAACGTAAGACTCGCGCGCATCTAGCATGCAGCTGGCACGCACGAACAGTGTCAATCACGAGTAAAAATGAAACTCGCCCACAGCTAGCATGCACGCTTCCGCCACAGGCATACACGCTCCCGCCACAGGCGTGCACCAAAACGCCTATATGACTTTAAAAAATTGTATAGGACGAAGAAAAGGGGCAATGATTTTGGTGACCATAAAGGGTGCCAATAACATACTCAGTAGAAGAGGTTCTCGTTCGGTTGCTTGGGTCAAGTAGCATTGGACGTGGTTAGTGCTTAGTTGGGGGACTGCTTGGTAAAACATCTTTCGATTTTGGAATGGTCTGAGTCGATACCGATGCATTTACAAATGCTTATGCCTGAATTTTAAGTATTCCGTGACTGTTGCGCGAGCGTGCATACCAATTTGCGTCCCAAAATACGAACGCTATAACTTTTAAAGCCTCCTTTTGCATTTATGGTAGCTTTGGAAGGCTTTCCTCGGTTGCTGCCCACTCACTTTTGGCTCTATAGTGTAGGGATGGAGCCCTGTTTCATCCATTGTCACATATAGCATGAAAAAATCCTTTTTATTTCGTCTAAACAGCTCCAAACGCCGCTTTTAAACTAATGATCCGAATGTCATGAAATTTTGAACACATATCGTTTGAAAGTTGGTACTACATTGAAATCATCTGGTTCTGCCGATAGTGGCACCATCTGCATGTCATCCTATCTACTTATTACACCCATGCTGGTGGGATAGCGTAAGAAAGGACCTAGCAAGAAACTGAAGAGAAGTCGCAAAGGACAGTGGACGTTTTGGAATGCGAAAATTGAAAAGGTTAAGACTCGCTTGGATTGCGACGCCATCTGATGATTATTATTAATATTTAATTACATTATAAACAAGGAAGCGATAAATACCTGCCCAAAACTTCAATGAATTTTTGTGTACCCCTCAAAAAAAACGTCCTGCCTTAGAGTTAAATAAAATTTTGATTGGCGCCAATATATTTTTAATAATGAAATAAAAACTCCCTTCAAAAATTCATGAATCGTAATTAAAATTACTTCGTATGATTACCAGAAATAATTTCGTGCAAAGAATTGATTTTTTGTGTCAGAAAAACCCACCATCACCACCACGAGAAGGCTCTCTGCACCAACTCCAAGCCAAAAAGGCACAAAAATGTTGGTGCGCATTCTTATGTTTGTCAACAGGCCATCAAGTAACCATCATTGAAAAATCAAAAGGGTTCCGAACTGTTTAAATCAAATTGCAGAAAAGTATTTCATTGCAAATTCATCTGGACATAACCAAACAAAGTAACAACAAGTGTCTACCATTCCCCCAAAGAGAGATGGTGGTATGCGCCTTTACTTTTGTGAAGACGCGAAATGAAGAAATAATTTGCTTTGGGTTTTTTGGGTTGGATTTGGGCAGCGCGTTGTGAATGGGGATCCATCATCATCGGGATTCGTTTTTGGGGAGAACATTGACCCTATACATATGTATATATATGTATAACCAGGATAAAAATGGACAATCGTTAAGTGATGCAGCAACTCCATTCCTGAATTAAGAGAGTGAACCACGGTATACTGTATATGGGGATAACATTTCGGGGAATAGCAGCGAGAAAAACGAATATAAAGAATGAAGTAAGAGACTGTGCTGGGTTGACCGTTTTTTGGATGGGTTTGGTTGCCTACATCTTGTCACAGTATGATTTATATACGTGTCGTATAACGTTCCTATCTGGGAACTTCGTCAATAATGTCGGGGGTAATTACATAATAACTTCCTGTGTAACTGCAGGATTTTTATCATATTTTTAATACGATTCTTTATATCTTAAAAACCATGTCCTAATGATGATCAACCCAAAAAAAAATTAAAGAACTCAAAAGATTCACTTAAGCCCCCCCGGTCCATAAGGAACAAGGATGACAACTCAAGGCAGTATAGAGTTAATTCTCCATAATTACAGTTTCAATCTTTTTAGCACAATTTATGTACAAGAAGGTCACATTACCATACGTGCAACTCCTTATAGTCACCGCACTTACCATCAATCGATGTTCCTCTTCCTTCTTCTTGTATAGAGAGTCCACAGTAGTTGTATCATAAAAATGAATTTGCATAATCTCATATAATAAGATGGCATAAAAGACACATACACAACAACAACAACAAAAAAAACAAACTTAGATTGACCACCGTTCTCAAAGTAAAGGATCTTAATGCCTTGCGGAACAAGGACAGGAAAGAACGTTTATTGCGCGATATCGGGAACAAGCAGCCCACAAGCGATATTCTGATCTGCATCGGCATCTCTCGTACCGTTGATCAACGATCGGTTAAACTGCAAACGACACTATCAAACTGATGATGGACACAGACTGACCGCCAACTCTTTTCTTTTTTTTTAAACCAAAAAAAAATAAATAACTTAGGATACTGTTTGGGGGCATCTTTTGATTTAGCATTCTGAAAGAGCTGTCCTGAATGCTGGCCACAATCGACACGATCATTGTAATTATAATTATGAGTATAATCATTACGACGATGTCCATGAGAGATCATGTCGCGATTACCGCCCAGCCGATATTTGAATTCGATGTTTTTTTCTTCTTAATTTTTAAAATATTAAATATTATGAAGGAATGTGAACGGTATTTTAATAAATGGGCATTAAATGGGGTTTTTTAAACATATGTTGTTACATTGTTGGTTGACAATGATCCATATACATGTAAAAGTGGTGGGCCTGTGGATACTACAGATTCGAAAGGAGTTCTCATTATGGAATCAATGAAGCTATGAAGACAGACTTTATTAGTCATGCAGAATATCAATTTTGAGATACTTTCGAAAACACTCAGTCTTTGAGTTTGTTTGAGATTTAGTGGTTTTGTTCTAAATCTCAAATCGGCCAACAGGCGTTTAAGGAAGAGTTTGACGCGAAACCTGTTGGTATGCACATATTGAAATTGTATGCTGCGTTTCCAGATGGTCAGCGAGGAATAATATGTAGTATATGAAATTATGACTGATGGAAGTGTGAACATAGTCTCCTAGTTATGGCCACTGGTAACTATCTTATGAGAGTTGATAGGCTAATATGATAGGACTAGTCTCTTCCAAGTAATTTGAGGTGTGAGGCTAATAAGCTCGCCTAGAAAAACAACTCTATTACGAAACGAGCACTGTGCCTCGGATACTGGAACAAACGACGACAGCCAAGGCGATGACAAAGAATTTTCAAATAACTCGAGCTCCACAACATCTAGCCGATAGCATGTCAAAGTATAAAGCTAACATTACTGTTATTCAAGAGATGCGATGGACAAGGAATTTCGTCTTGAAGAAAAATTGAATATGACGTCTATTACGATAAATGAAAGGCTATACCAATGGCGTAAAGTGGAAAAGGCAGAGGGGGCTATGACCCCGGGCCGTGCACATGTCGGGTCGGCAGCCAAAGCGGACTGAACTGGCTATCTTGTCGGCAACAGCAGGCCATTCGACCGCAGCCACCACAGCTCCTAAAAGAACTGTCTGCCACAATGAGAAAGGCCAACTGGTTGAGTCTTATTCGCTTTTTCCAAGCCACTTTCCTCGGATTTGTGTTTCCGTAGTGCCAATACGAACTATGCCGCTCTCTGTGTGTCACAAAAATTATACGAGCGGGTATGCGTTTGTTCATTCCTCACTTTACTAAATCTATGAAGCCTAGGCCGAACAGATGGTTCTATGGGGAACGTAAGAACGCAATCAAAGCTACCGCTTATAGAGCATTCAAACGTTCGCCCAATGAGTCACTTTGTCGTGAATACATCAAATTAAGAAATTCCTGTAATTTTATCATCAGGAAAGTCAAAACATCATTCGATGATAGATTGAGAAGTAAGATTCTTAACTCCACTACAGGCAGTAAAAACTTCTGTTCCTTGGAAGCTTCCATCAAGAAGAATTTTACTTCTTCCTCAACTCCTCCTTTCATTCACAACAAACAAGGAAGTGATAGCAGAAAACCAGCCCAAGGCCGACTTATTAGCATTTCGCCTCAAATTCTTCTTAACCAGATACTGCTATGGCACCCCCCACCGGAGTGTACCCTGACTCTTGGAAACTTGCTCATGTGCACCCCTTTCCAAAACAAGTTGAAGCCAACTACTCTTTAAACTACGGCCCAATAGCAATTAGTACTTCTGTTCTCTCCAAAACCACGGAGACAATAATTAATAGAAGGCTGATTAAATATCTAGAATCCAACCAAATTATACACGACAGGCAGTTCTACTTTACACAAAAACGGTCTACTGGCCATCTCTTTGTGTGTTTAACCGAGCATCTCAACCAAAACATCCACCGCTTTGATCAGCCCGGTATGGTTGTTCTAGATATTTCGAAGGCTTTTAACAGAGTATGGCACTCTGCTCAGTTGACCAAACTCCAAGCTATTCGTATAAACTTAGTTCTGAGGAACTGGATTGAGAGCTTCCTTGCTGGTCGTTCAATCAAGATAGTATTGGACGGCGTCGAATCCAACCCCCACGTCATTTTGGACGGTGTTCCCAGGGGCCCACGCTTTTCCTAATCGTCATTAATGATCTGCTCTCAATTCCCTCCAATCGACAGTACTTTGCGTTACTCTTACTATTTCAACAATAAGACAAGCACGTGCCAGACCTTGTCTTCACCAACGTGAACTGATGTTTACTTCGATCAACCGAGATATCAAATCGATTCTTTATTGGGGCCGCATGAATCGTGTTAAATTTAACGCCACCAAAACGAACTACTGACTCATCTTCACCAAAGCTAACTCCCATATTCCTCCTAGCTCAGTTGGAGAAGGGAATGTAATGGCTGACTCAAATCTTAACCTCCTGAGGATAACTTTAACGAAGGATCTTCGTTTGGAATGATCATATATTACAAATCGCCAAACAAGCCTCCCAATGCGTTGGTTTTCTGAAGAGATGCGAGTTCCTCCTCCAGCCAACCGCTATGGCTAGAATCTACAAATCCTGCATTCGGCCCCGCCTTGAATACAATTAGTATACCTAAGCAGGCCCCAAAAACCAACTTGGCTTGCCTCTTGATTATCCTGCTATGTAGTTGCATCAAAACTACTCTAGCAAACTCTTCCAAATTTAGCAGGTTATCAAAGAGTGCTGTCAGGCGTTGTTTTGAAGGAATCTTTGGCGATTCCGATTGTTGAACGTAACTCAATTTACATCACCATTAATGAGACATTTCAGAAATGGGTTGATTTCAATGCATTGCAGCAGGGCATCATAGATGCTAATTTGGTCTATCATGTTTTTCGCGTTCAACTCATGAGAAATCTATACTTTGGGCTTCTTTTTGTTGTATCCAGCTTTGTGTAACTGTGTGTTGTTAACCAGCTAACAAAGTCTCCCTGAATATCTAGTATAAATAGAAATGTTGAAAACACTCCAAAGACGTTCTAAATTAAATCCATTAGGGCCGCAAAAGAAATAATCATTTCCAAAATACAGAGGGTCTAAGAGAAACGGCTAGGCTTAGGAAAATTCTTTCATAGTAAGCTTGGTAGGTCTATAAGCTTATCATTCTTTGACCAGAAGGCCTATAAACAAGTTTTAACTAGTTGACCTTTGTAGTATTTTTGGACGTAGCGCAGAACTAAAGTTATCTTAGGCTTAGGCAATAACAGAGTGGTATAGACGACAACCTTGGCACTTCTCTGGGAAGAATTATTCGAGAACAAGGGAATAAAGGCAGCCACCTATGTATGCGGGCGATTGATGATCCTATTATCTGGTAAGTTTCTCTTCACATTCAAAGTAAGCTGTTATGTTCATATCCCTCTATAACTGTTTGGTTAAAGATTACCCAATTTTTCCATAACGATTTAGGATTATAAGTTGCAATGCCCCCCTATTATGAATTTTAATAAAAACCTCCATCAAGTGACAACAAAAAAAAATCACGTACCTGTCCACCATTTTCAAGGCATTTTCACCATCTATTTCTTCAGTAAACACAACAAAAATAACCACAATTTAATCACATACTCATTTTCTAAAACATCACTTTTAAATATTTCACAAATAAACATTAAAATTTGTTTCGAATTATTAAAATATTTCTCTTTTAAATAAATTGCAAATTTTTGTGTGACTCTCAAGAAGGACGCTTCGTTTATTGTCGGTATTGCAGAACCCTTTTTAAAAATTCGTTAACGTATGTGAATTATACCAAAAATTAGTGAAGTTCTTCACCACAACGAATGGTGTCTATACTTGATAACGAAGTGCGTGTTGACAAGATAAAACGGCTGTTCCATAGATGAAGTGTCAGATTAAAAGTTGCAAATAAATAATAAAATACATGATTTTTATTGTATAAAATAATGTTAAATAAGGCATTTCATATTGTTAAATCCCTTCGGGTAAGATATTTATTATTTTGAGCCATATTTACGATAAAAATTATTGTGTTATCTCTCTAGGGTCCGATAACAACTATGAAGAGATTTATATCGACGACTCCGCAAAATTCATTGGGGCTCATTCCAATTGTTGTTGAACAAACTGGAAGAGGTGAACGTGCATATGATATATTTTCTAGATTACTGAAGGAGCGGATAATCTGCGTAATGGGTTCGATCCATGACGATATTAGTTCCTTAGTTGTAGCTCAACTTCTGTTTCTTCAGGTATTTTGTTTTTTTAAAGTATTTTGTACAATTTCAAATGTTATTAACTATAGTCGGAAAACAGTACAAAGCCGATTCATATGTATATTAACTCTCCTGGTGGTGTTATAACAGCTGGCTTAGCAATATACGATACTATGCAGTATGTGAAACCACCAATTGCGACTTGGTAACAATCTTGGGCATTAACTTCCTTCATATTTATAAAAACATAATCCTTAGGTGCGTTGGACAAGCTTGCTCAATGGGATCCCTCTTGTTAGCTGCAGGTGAGCCTGGAATGCGTTATTCTTTACCAAATTCAAGGATAATGATTCATCAACCATCGGGTGGTGCCCATGTATGACTTAATTTCTAATATACAAAACAGAAATCTATCAATACAATTTCAGGGACAAGCAACTGATATACAAATTCAAGCGGAAGAAATCCTAAAAATGAAGAAGCAATTAACCAATATTTACGTAAAGCATACAAATCAGAAATATGATCTCTTGATTGATTCTATGGAACGAGATAAATTTATGAGTCCTGAGGAAGCTAAGTGTTTCGGTCTAATAGATCATGTTCTGGAACACCCTCCAAATGCAGCTGATAAGGATATAAAGAATGAAGCTGAAGCCAGAGCAAGGGTATAATTTATTTAGTTAAAACTATAAGAATTTGTTAAAAGTTATGGGTGTAAAAATTTAAACTGATATGAGATTTTCTTAATTGCATTTGTTTAAGTATGATGCAATCTTAAAGCATCATTTTAACCTCTTAAATCCTTTCCTGTCTTGTTTGAAATCCTAGTTGTCTCAGTTTTAAAAGCAGACGAAAGATAATTTTGTGTTTTTGGGATTAAAGCTTTCCGCCCATCGCTTAATTTCCTCAAATGCTACCGTCTGCCTAGCTTCATCAGCGTTTTCCAGACATTGTAATAAGCATTATATACTCATATTTTTCAGGAGCATATTGGACCGGTATAACTTAGCTTGTTCAAGACTAAAAATTATAGAAAAAAGGTGATTATAGTTGTCAATTCATAAAGAATATTTTTTTAAATAAATGGTATTTCTAGAATGTATATGAATTCCATGTCAAGGTATTTTTGAAAGAAAAAAGAAACTACACAATCCTACGTACCTTATAAAGCATTTAGTAAAACTTAATATATAAATAATATTTGTCTCACGAACTTTTTAAAATTTTTCCAGGCTTAAACTAAACAAATTTTTATTATATAGCTTAGTTCCGAGCTTAGGAAACACGGTTTCTACCTACTACCAGCTGGTGATTTCGTTGGTCGCATCATGGTGCAGTGGCTAGGAGTAAAATAAGTAGTCACTTCCTTACTGTGCAGAATATTCAAGGCTTCCATCGCACATTGTTACTACATCCCATCTATCTGGTGGAATGCCAACAACACATTTATACGCAAGCAAGTAGGCGGAATGCACGTCTATAGCTGCTATGTGGCGCCAAGTCTGACACTAGACGATTACGAGTCGATTTTGGAAAGGTTAGCCGCCGAAGCGAGTCGCCATGGTCTGATAATATAATAGCGGGCGATTTCAATGCTTGAGCTGTCGAAGGGGGCAGTCGACAAACAAATGCAAGAATTCGCATACTCCTAGAAGTATTCTTGCGATTGAACTTGGTGCTGGTCAATACCGGAGGCGAAAACACCTCCATAAGGGGTGGGAGAACATCTGTAATCGACATAACCTACGTGAGCAATACAGTGGTGGAGGAGGTGCAGGCGGGTGAGCGATCTTCGAGGTGGGTCAAAGGGTGCAGGTGTGAGGAACCGTAGCTGCGGAGTGGCTAGAGGATGGGCCATGAAGAAACTCGGCACAGAGGTGTTCGTGGACGGATTCCTGCGTGATGTGAGGTCAGCAGGAGGTGCCATGGAATGGGCAGAACGAATCGAAGATTTAGTGGAACAGGCATGTGACGCGTCCATGCCACGGTGCACTGGCAACCGTCGACACACACCAAATTGTTGGTGGAACGCCGAAGGGCCTGCCTGAAACCGAGAAGAAGAACTCAGAGAAATCGGAAACGTCTGGATTTCAATGAAATTCTTAAAGAGATACAAGCAAGCGAGAAAAGGGCTGAATAAGATCGCTAGAAGTAAATCCAAGCACTTCAAAAAGTTGTGTAAAGAAGCAGACTCGGACTCCTAGTGCGGAGCCTATAAAATGATTGTCAGCGATCAAGGGCAAGCGCTCTCCGCAGATCACCTGCTCCAGAATATAGTGTACGTCCTGTTTCCACAGAACGTTCGTACCGGTGGACCCAGAAGAGATACTTGCGGCAACCACAGGGGTGATTTCTGAAGGCCGCAAAAAAGGTAGCCATCAGCTACCTGGCATGAATGGCATACCCAACAAAGTGACGAAGCTAGCAGATACGATAGCGCCAAACAGGGCCTGTACTCCCGAAAACGAGACGATGAGGAAACGAAACGAAATAACGAGACGAGACGAAAATATGTTTCCTACTCCTGGAGACGATAATCTCGTATTGCCTTGCGTTTGTAAATTTTGACCTATTATGCAAAACAAATTAAAACTATCAAAATAATTAACCATCCCAACATACAATTTAACAAGTACTAACGTCTAAACGAAGACGATTACAAATTCGCCATCGTTTGTTTAGACGAAAACGAGACGATATCGTCTTCCAAGGTAGCATTTTGACAAAACGGTTTCGTTTTCGTTTCGTTTCGTCTTCGGGAGTACAGGCCCAGGTTCTCCGCCTGAGAGAGTGGACCTTCACAGAGCGATGGAAGCAACAAAAACCCGTGCTCCCACAGAAGCTGAACAAGTCTTTAGGAAACCCATCGTCCTACAGACCGTATGTCTCCTTAGTTGCATAGACAAATTTTTCGAACGGGTGTTCTGTAACGGGATACTCCCTAGCTTCGAAAGGGTGGGTGGCCTGTCGGGCAAGAAATTCGGCATCAGAAAGGGCATAGCAAGGGCCGCCATAGAGAGAAATCACTGCTACGCACTGATAGCCCTTCGCGAAAAACTTACTTTCACCACACACCAAAGTATCTAGTGCGAGTAGTGGCCGACTACCTTCATGGCAGGCTGTTTCATTGTGATTCGGAAGATGGTCCGAAGGTGTTTGAGACAACATGCAGTGTTCCGCAAGGTTCCGTCTTAGGCCCTCGTCTGTGGAAACAGAGACGATCGGGTTCGAGGTTGACATCGGGGTAGTTCGCGTAGGAAAACGCCAAGATGTCATTGAGTTGTATGCGAACGAAGCGATCTGCGAAATAAAAGCGTGGGTAGAACCTAGCTAGACTGAAGCTTGCTAAGCACAAGACGAAAGAGGTGTTGCTCAGCAAACGGAGAAAGCTAGTGCTTGTAATGATAAAGGTAGAGGAACAGATCATCCACTCGTAGCCCGTAGCCTGCGGTTTCTGGGAGTGATTGGACGGAGGCAAAACTTCAAAGCGCAATTAGATGGCTTAGCGTCTGCGATTTGTGCAGCACTCGCAAAAATGCTGCCAATGTAAGGGGCCCTAGACCGAGTCGCCGCCTCATTTTGGGGAGGGGAATTCATTTCTCTCAAAGATAACAATAAAACAAATATTTAATTATTTCATTTTTTTTTATTTTTAAAGAAAACATGAAAAATTATGAATGGCGAAATTTTTTTTTGAATGAGAAAAACTTTTTCATGAGCTGAAAATTTATGAGAAGCTATAAACATAGCAAATTTTTATGATTTTTTTTTTTGTTTTTGTTTATTTTCTAACGTGTGGCATGTTTTATTTATTTATTAACAATTTTTTTTTCGCATAATTTAAATATATATAATTTTTTTTGTTTGAAAATGTTTTTAAAAATAAGAAAATTTTGTTGTCTTTCAATATCTTCATAGAATGTACTAAAAATTTGCATTAAATCAGTAACAGTGGTTTTAGGTGGGATATTTTAATCCTGTTCAATCGAATAGAGGCACCGCAAAAAAATTGTGGATCTATATTTAGTATTTATATGGTTTTTGTGCAAAGATGTTACAATTTGAGATTGGTGTCATTATTTTTTTTTTTTTTTTTTTTTTTTTTATGTGATAGACTAGAGGCTTAGGGAAAGCCCCTTTGTACTGTTCGACAACCTATTTTTTCGTATAGAATGTCGAACAGCAGCTCTAGCCGGAAGATAGAGAGTAGAAAGAGACAGAGAAGTAGGAAGGAGCTGACACAACCTAGCCGCGATATTTTTTTTTTTTTTTTTTTTTTTTTTTTATTCCGCCTACTTCCAACCATTTCGCGACTCGGACATCGGGGCATTTGAGAAACAACTCGCTGGAGTGTTATGCCTCCTGAAACGAGTTGAATCTCATCAGCCAACCGATGACATGCGCTTGGTGGAGCGGGGAAAGACCAGCGAAGGCTATGACAGGAGGAATCAGGAATGTAAAGAGGGGAGAAGAAAGAAGGAAATTTATGTAGGTGGGAAATTGGGAAAGGCTGGGACCGTGGCACCGCCGGGAATCGAACCCGGGACCTCTGGGATAGTAGTCAAGCGCCTTACCTCTAGACCACCGAGGCCCCTTGATTATAATTTTTAACTATACATATTTCAAACGTTATGTGCAAATTAAAGAGGAAATAGCAATGTTAGTTTATATCTATTTTTGTAGAACATAAGACCTCACGAGTTCTAAGCAAGACCGTGTCCATAAAGCGTGTGAACTCTTGGGGTAGTACATCAGTGGTAGCCAAACCTTTAACTGTGGAACGCGTTAAATATCATTCTCTGCCTTCTTCCAGTGGACTTCCATACTGAATACCTCTTTTTGTAGCACGGTCAGGCTCAAAGAAAATGGGTACTGGCAAGAAAAACTTCACGGATATAGCAACACGCTTGGTATGATTGACGTTGGGGTTGAGCAAGAAGTCAAGATGATAGTGGATAAGTGGACACACCTTAGTAGATAAGAACATGATAATCGACGGTTAAAAGATTAACTGGAGTGTAGGTGCTGTGGTCTAGTCGGAGTCATGCAAAAGAGCCAAAAGATTCCAGCTCCCTAGCTATTCAATAAATGCTCAGATGAGCTTGAAAGCAGAAGTGTAAACGTAACCCTACTCTGAGGGTTCTAGGACATAGGCAGACAAGCGAATGAGCTAACGAATTAGCAAAGAAGGGTTCGAACATTGATGCCTATTCAGTGGAAGAGACAGATCTCCCAAGACGACATGGCCGTCATACAGCAATAACAAAATTGATAACCAATTATTCCGTACGAGCCTAGCCAGAACTATAAGAGTGTATATGGGACATTAACAGAGCATCAAGAATAGACATCTCAAATGTCCGGAATTCGGCAGAGCCAGGCCCACTTTATTTGAGAACCACATACTGAACGATCTTGAGGATCCAGCAGTAGAGCATCCATCTAACGAAATTGACACACTTCTTAAATGTTACAAAATGAGTCTAAAACCACAACAAGCCCAGTGGTGGGAATGAGTGGTATCAAAACGGCGTTAACATGCTAATTGGAGGTCAGCACAGGCAGATCTGCCACATCACCTTGCGTGACCTGGGGTTAAAATATGTGTGTTTCCAAAAATTCTTTGACTAAAAAAAATTGTGGTAAAAATAAGTTTGTTCAGAAAAATAACCGAGATTCTGAACGGTCGGTTCTTTATTCGCGGATGAACCTAAAGTTACTTAATGCAGCCTAGAATAGAACAGCTCTTATGTAGACAGGCCCTTGTGCATAGATCTGGGAATTAGCACTCATCTTTCTTTTGGCAGAATCATCTCCAGATTTTGAGTAAAAGAATGTGCTACCTATTGGGGGTTGTGAGATTAGACGATCCTTTTCAGTGCTCAGAACGAAGGATGTTAGGCTAATCGGTATATAGCTGATTCATGGTATCTTTTTCCTACTGACTATCGGCAGCTTCCAACTCATGAGGACGTCATGGAGCTACACGCCTCTCTTTAACATGACAACGAGCCATGGTATTACTCACTCAGGTAGCTTCTGCAAGATGACTGGTACACCCCGCGCCAAAACCGAAGGGAATTGAGCACGCATGTTAAGAATATAAATAAGCCGGTGATTTGCGTTTTTAAACAAACTTGTGGGAACTTGATACTCTCACTGCTCATCGAACCAGCATTTTTTAAGAGTCCCTTATTATTTGGTGTAGTACCATGGGTAACATATGACTACCTATTTCTACCTAAGACGGTTCTCTATCCAATTTCGAACAGGACATTTTTATCTACTTTAAACCTCAGCACCAAAATTAATTTTGCAAATTGTTTTTTTTTTTAATTTTTAAATAATATAAGGTACTTTCCTAAATTACAAGTCTATATAAATTTTACGATTCTAAAATACGACATTCAATTTTTTGTTATGTTTTGTTGCTGATTTGTTTTTAGTTTTTTTTTTTTGTTTAGTTTCTTGTTTGTTTTTTAGTTTTTTTTTCATTTTTTTGTTTTTGATTCACTTAAGTTAAAATCTAAAAAAAAAGAATTCTCTAATGGTACTTAAATATTTTAAATAATAATTTTTACGGTGTTTCCTTTTGGTCAAAAATATGGTTTTGTTATTTTATTTTATATTTGGCGCTAAATGTTGACAAGAGTTTCGTTTATCCATTGGTAAAGAGGGTTTTTTTGTAGAAAAAAGAACATTCAGGGGTGTTTTCGGGTTTATGTTATTTTTATATGTATGTATAAAGCTTATTGATAGTTTTTTGTGTTTTAATAAATTTAAATATATTATTATTATTGAAATAAAAGATAACACTATTCAGCTATGCAAGGATAGGATAATAAGGACTATAAATTGATGTTGATTTGTTTAAACCCTTTACCATTTTCATTCAAATACCTTAAAATTATTTAATAATTAATTTTCTCTCTCCAAAAAAACCTTGAAAATTAATAAATAAAACTGAATACTTTTCTATTCTTTTTTTGTTGTTGTAATATAAACGATTATCTTGATTGTGCTCTTAAATGTTAATAAAGATTGTGCAAAATTGTATTTTCATTTTTTTTTTAATTTTTGTTTTTATGTTAAATTTTCTTAGGAAAAATTCTTAGTGGTTATAGAGAAGTTATTTTTTGTTTTGTTTTTGTTTTTTTTCTTGTATATAGCTAAGACGTAAATAATATATTTATTATCACAATAAGAAAATAAAAACTAGAGACAGATATACATACGCTATTATATTATGTATAAATTATAGAGTTTTGTTTTTTGTTTTTATTAAAAAGTATGTCTTTTAGTCTTTTCTACACTTTGTCTTACTCTTTTTTATTTCTTATTAAAAAATAATTTCAAGTACTTTTGAGTAGTATTTTTGTTGTTGTTGTTGTTGCTTTAAAATGTCTTCTTATTTTCAAAAACTATAAACTATTTTTTTTTTGCTATTAGCTAAATATATAAAAAAACGCTCGCGATTGCATTTACGTTCTTGGATTTTTGTTTTTTGAGTTTCATTTTTTAATAAAATCGTGTCAGCTTCAAACTAACCTTTTGTTTTGTCCTACAGCTACTTGCATTGTTGTTTATTAATATTTAACTAAAAAATAAATAAAATAAAATAAAATTTTTATAACTAATTAATAAAAATAAGTAAAATAATCGTTTTAAGGATTGTTTGTTTGGTCAAATGCTTCTTTATTAAATGGGACTTTTATTTACTTAATTATTTTCTTTTATTTTTATTATTTTTTAAATGGCTACCGAAGGGGGAAAATTGACATATTTTTGCTGCTTAATAATTAAATTTTCTTTTTATTATTATTTTTTAATTTCATTTTATATTTACACAATTTTTTACTTAATTTTTTACTATTTAATAAATATATTTTTTGGTTTAAATTTTTCAATATGGACGCGTTTGAGATCGTTAAGCACATGATTTTGCAAGTAAAAATTTAATAATAAAAAAAACAAGCAAAGCTTTAAAAAAGTTCAATGTTTTTTTAAAAAAAGCATGATTTTGTTTGTTAATATATTATTTTACTTTATTATTTTGTTGTGTAAAAATAACAACACAATATCTTCTTTTTGGTGCAAATATATTTTGCGATAAAGCTAAAATTTTCGTTGGAGATTTATTACTTTTTTGTTACTTGCAGTTATTCTTTGGGATTTTTGAATGTGTGTAAATGTTCACAACATATTTTTTTTAGTATTATTACATTGTAATGATTTACGAAAAATAAAGATTTTCTCATAATTTATTGCAAAAATATAATTTTGTGGGTGTAAATTCAAAATTCCTGTATTTTTAAGGTACAGGGTTTTGTTCAATTTTATTAGAGTGTCAGCAAGTATCCAATTACACTAAGCTGATATCTTGACTCATTTTTTTTAAAAAGCTAAAGCTAAGCTAATAAGATATGTTTTCAGCAGCAGATAAACAAATACAATAAGTTTTATTTACTTTAGTCGGGTTTTAACTAGGACTTTGAGTTTTAAAAATCTATAACGAAAAGTAGTCTTCTAAAACAAACCTATAAGATAGATGGGACTTGACTCAAACATATCTTGTGAGCGCCACAAAATTTTGCCTCCACAAGGGATAAGACAGAAGAAAATAAAGCTAGTTTCTACCGGTCCTTACAAATACTATCAGAATATCGCCATCAAATCATATAAAGCGCTTAATTGGCCACATGAATGCCAAGATCGAAAAAGAGAGCCAATTTCTAGGCGTAGTTGGTAAGCATATAGCTTACATGACATTGCAATGTGGCCACTTTTTCGTAAGACCAGAATTTCCTGACTTTTCTAGGTTTTTCAGATTAAAATATAATATGGCAAGTCAGAAATAGCCCGTTAGCAGCGGCCAAAAATGGATCGAGCCAGCTATTCTGTCTGCATCAGAACATAACTATGCTACAAGGATATAACCAAAACGAGTTCAAACACCTCATGCTCACCATTATTGAGAACATCTACATTGAGAAAATAGTTCTGGTTAGCACTACTATATCTGGACCATACGGTGGAGGAATCAAAACTTTCCAACCAGACTCTTCTTTTTGTCGGATCATGAAAGACGTACGATCGAGCTTTGTCGTGATGGAAGGGAGCATCTTCCTTATTATTCAATTCATATCGCTTTCGTTCAATTGCCTGGCCAGTTCAAAAGAGTAGAGTAGAGCCCGCGCCATAAAATAAGGGAAAGAACACCCATGTGAAGTTGTGGAAACAAATAGAGTGACCTTGTTCATATATAGACTCGAGACTATCAATGCCCCTGGAAACAGTGATTTTGAGATTCCATTCTTTTATGCCGGCTCTAACTTGATGAAGACGGAGAAAGGTTCAAGCAGCATACGTTAATTTGAATAGCCTAAAACAAAAAGAGCATTGATATAGATCTTCTTTTTGTAGACTATAGCAATTCTTGTGGGTTGCTGAATAAAAAAGAGTTGTGGAACAAAATGAGTGAAATGGGTTTCCCGAAAAAATTGATAGAACTATGCAGTGTGTCGAATAAAGGGTGTAAAAGGCAACAGAGAATACGAGGTTGTAACTCAATCAACTTTCCTCAAGAATTGGGTATAGAATAAGTAAAATGCAATCTCACCAATAATGACAGAAACACAGCTTAATGGAGCAAATAGCATCTTCACAAGGAATATTCAGATACTGGTCTTCGCAGGGAAGCATCTTCACAAGGAATATTCAGATACTGGCCTTCGCAGATGACATAGTCATAATTGGACGTAAAGCACAAGATGTAAAGGAAACTTTTTCAAAAACAAAGTATATATATGTACATATAAGATCGTACCAAAACGAAGACAATGATTAGGGCTTGACGATCACAGTGTAAAAATTGTAGAAAATTTTATCTATTTAAGGACAATACTTACTTCAGAAAATAAGATGAAGGACGACATACATCGGCGCATCGTAGCCGCAAATAAAGCCTATTTCTCACTAGTACCGGTGCTAAAAAACAAAGAAATTTCAAGACAATGCAAAGGCAGACTATATAAATCATTGGGCGCATCCAGCGCACTCAGCGGCTGAGTAGCGGCTAAGCGCTGAGCTCGTTGGATGGCTAGCTGAACTAAGCAGCTTAGATTAGCGGCTGGCAAATTTCTCAGCGTAAAAATTTTATGCTAAGTAGCTCAGCGATAGTGAATTGATGTTATTTAAAATAGGAAAAAAAAATTTAGCTGTCAAAATAAATTTTAACTTAGCTATCCATCCAGCCGACACATATCGCTGAGTTACTTTTTACGCTGTGCTGTTCAGCTAAGCGGCTTTTCCGCTGAGTGCGCTGGATGCGCCCATTAATTCGTCCAGTTCTATATTTGGTCCTGTAAGGATTAACCAAAACGAATGGCGCATTATAACAAAAGAAGAACTTCAAGAACGTATGGCGAAATTAATATAGCCACATACATAAGATTGAACAGACTGCGATGGCTCGGACACGTTTTTCTGCAAGGACTATAACGCCATTTAAGAAGAAGAAACCAAAAAGGGACGTAGCGTGGTACAAACATGACCCCGGTTCTCCATCAGTGCTAGCGAGGCTACCTTGACCAGCCGCTTGCTCTAGGACAAATCCTCGAGGTCCTCAAAGTTGCTTCAAGTCATCTGTTTCTGGTTTTGCATTTAAAACTCGTGAATGAGTTGAAACGACTTCTGTGCTGCCGCCCCTGGGAGAGGAACGTCCTCATTTTGTAGGTCTTCGTGGACTACAAGCAAGCCTGCGAAACTAGACGCAAACGAAAACTCATAGAAATTCTAATGAATCTAAGCATACTCCCGAAGCTGGCAAGATTGATAAAATGCACATCAGAAAGGATAGCCTCGCATACTATTCAACTTGACGCTAGAATGGATTATAAGAAGAGTAAATATGGAAAGGATCACTGTTAATAACAAATCAATCCAACTATTAGGATATACAGACGATGTAATCATCGTTGGACGATCGCTACAAGTCATTCGATGATCGAGTGAGGGAACAGGACTACAAATTAATAAGGACAAAACTAAAGCTATGATACAATCTCGATCTAACAGAACAATACGTCAAGGATATCTTCAAATCGACGCCAGGAAATCTTCAAAATAGTCATCTACATCAAGATTAATATATTAAGGTATACGCAGGACATTTTCCAAAACTGGACAAGTCAAGGATACAACAAAAAACTAGTATTTGGATAAGGGCAATTCTTAAATCTCGATTAAAGGTATTCCGTGATGATGCTTACATCTTTCAGTTTGATAACAAAGGCAAAAAAAATATTAATAAAAAGCCAAAAAATGTTTTTGAAAATCATAATTATACTACTCAACGTGAAAATGACTAAAGGCAGCAGATTAGGTGATAAATTTATGTAGTTATGGTCCTAATTATAATTTAAAGAACAAAACTGAATAATTTATTGTTTAAAATACAAAAAACAATCTATGTATTATTAAATTTGATCTTTTTCGAAAAATAAATAACAAAATTTTGTATTTACAAATATTTCAAAATGACGAAAGAAAGTGCCAAATTCTGTTTAAATTTTTTTTTTAAGTATAATTAAAAATTAAATATTATATTTTATTTTAAAACTGATTGTTTACTTATAAATTTAATAAATAAAAATATATAATTTAATTTCTTCGTTTACATTTTCTTATATAAAAGCATCTAAAAAAACACCTAAGGTGGTTTAAACTATTTTTTCTACCCTGAAAGCCTCTAATAATATAAAAAAGCAAATTTTTGTTGTATGCTTGTATTTTTTTTAATAAAAATAAATGAAGTGGAAAAGGTGAGAATTTAAAAATATAAATTAATAATTTTTGTTGTATTGCATATCAGCCGCCTTATTAATTTATTTACTAATTACTTAATTAATTCAAATTTAATTACTAAAAATAATCGGATTAATTAATTCTCTTATAAAATTGAATTGAACTGCGTATTTTTTCTTTTTTTCTTTAATTATTATTATTTTTTAATTTACAATTATATTTTTATATTAATATATAATTTTTTGTTTTTATTGCTGATTTTTTTAGAGTTAAGAAACATTCTAGTTACTTACTTATGTTTTTTTTTTGTTTTTGGCCTATTCTGCTAATTTAATAATGTTAAGACATTATTTTTTTCTCTTCTAGTTATTTTTTTTAATCTTTTTGTTTTTATATTTAATAATTTGTTGAGTGTGTGTTAGTAGTCTAAGATTTTATCGTTTTCCTTTTACTACAAAAAAAAAATTAAGAAAAATATTATTTGGCGTTTACTTGACCTCTATGTGGTCCCTTATATGTTTTCATTTTTTGTTTTTAGTTTTAAATTTTTGAAGTCTTTTGATGTTTTTTGTTATATCTGCCACGAAAAATTAAAATTATATTTAGTTTCTTAAAAATCGTAAAAAAATTAGTTACTTTTTTAATTGTATTTTGTTGTATTTTAGGAAGTGTAAAGTGGTTTAAAATTGTTTTTTTTTTTAAATTAGCTTTTATTTATTTTGTTTGTTTTTTTAAATAGTATATTTATTTTTTTTATATAGGAGTGGTTTTTTTTAGTTATGTGTTATGAAAAAGATTAATCATGTTTTTTTTGTTTTATTAAAAAAATCTACTTTTGTTGACTATATTGGATTGTATGTAGTAAAGCTTGACAATTGAAGTGCTGATTATAGTTGAACCTTTTGTATTTGATTTTATATTTGATGGAATTGAGAAACCAGAAAAGTGAAATATGAAAATGTGATGAGCATATGGCTTAAAGACTTGACTGCAAGGGAACGAAAGATCTTAGAACCATAAGACCGGACAAGTTCACCAAAAATGATACTTCCATCAATTTGGAGTAATAACGTTCAGCTGTTACAAATGTGCGTACAGTGTCTGTCACAGTGTTCCGGATATTTTCACTTGGCTTTTCACATTGGTCGTGGCAAACTGAAACAAAAACAAAACAAAAATTTTTTGTAACGGGGCTTTGATTTCGACAAGTTGACATGCTCAATAACACCCGGCTAAACCACAGACGAAATTGGTAGTCCCCTCAAAGATGGCAAGACTGATTAAACATCAAACAACATGAAAAGGTCCTTTTTGGCAGCAAAAGAAGCGTATGTCGAATTAAAAGAAGCAGCAAAGGACATAGGCCTGGACATCAATGAAGAAAAAACATAGGTGATGCAACAGGCCAATGCTGGAAGTTAACTTTATCCCAAAAAGGCACATGTTCAGTAGAAATCAAAGAAGAAGAATAAGAGAAGACCCGATTGCGGATCGGACAATTATCTTGTTCGAGCGAAATTACAGATGCGATTACAAAGAGCGAAGGAAACGGCGCTACTCCCAGCCAAGAAGAATTGGGCCTGCCTACGGGACTCGACCATCGGACGAGAGTTTCAAATGGCATTATCAAACAAATTCGTGGGTGTGCAATGGATCCCGTACACGGACGCAGCCATGGATCTTGGACAATGTCTGGACCTCGTCGATCAGCGGAAACGAACGAAACACGTCGATGTCGAGCAATACCGATGATTGAACAAAGAAGTTCTACAAAAAATTAAATCGGAACGAGAAGCGTACTGGAATACCGTTGCGGCGGACATGGAAGAAGCAGGCAAGAGTAACGAACGCTGTTCCATACAATCCGGCGGTTAGGCGGCAAAAGAACATCAACATCAAAAACTCGCATGGAACACTCGTGACCTTTCTCCATGGCCGACTGCAGCGGTGGAGAGAATTCTTTCCTCAGCTGTACAACCACGATCCGCCACTAGGTTCAGCACCCGAACCAACGGTTATCGAACAGCCGACAAATTAGTTTCTCGATATCGAAACGACAATTATCGAGGTGAAGTCGGCAATCAAATCGCTGAAAAATAGATCAAGTAACAGCCGAGAGGATTAAAACCGGAGGTGATATCACAAAAACCCATGTCCTCATACCACACATAAGGAATTCCGATGGTGTCCCGTCAGCGTAGAAGAAAGGGGTCGTTGTGCAAATTTTGAAGAAAGACGACATTCGGGAATTCAAGAATTATATAGGTATTAGCCTCCTTTCGTTCGTCGGCAAAGTATTTACGAAAATCATACAATCGAGGCTACAGACACATCGAGAGAAAACGAACCGGAAAGAATAAGCGGGGTTTAGACCACATCGAGGGTGCATTGATCAAATATTCGCTTTGCTCTCCGTCAGCTAATGGAAGAAAGAATTCGCTGCGGCAAACGAATTGTCGTTTCCATCGATTTCAAATCCGCTTTCGATTCCATCGATTGGAACAGCTTGTAAAGCCTTGGAACCGTACACGTGCCATTGAAAATCATCCAACTTCTCGGAGCGTCGTACGATGGCTCAACCAGCAGCGTTCGTATTCGAAGCGACTTATCCGAGGAATTCTCGATTCAAATAGGTGTCCGACAAGATAACAAATACATAAAAATTCTGTAAAGGTGATAGCATCAAATGCAAAATTCTTTTGATATAGAAAGTTTATACTTTGTCGAAAATGCCTACGTACGTAATGTAATCAATGTTTTACTAAAAATAAGTTATATTCATACCTATTAATATTGTCGCTCTAAAAATACTTCTAAATTTGAAAACATGAACATTATTCAACCAAAAAGCGTTGCTGATTTGATTGAAAAACTAAAAATATAAAAATCGCGATGTATGTAAATTCATTTTCTGGATTCTCAAGCTTCCACCAAACATTTTCCAGGCTCGTTTTCTAATTAATAATGTTCTGATGGATATTGAAAAATCTCGAGTTTTAAATTAATCTAAAAAATATAAATTTAAATAAATATAAAAAGAATAAAATAAAAATCTGTCTTAACATTGCTTTGTTATATTTTTGTTGGCTTATTAAATTTGCCATCGAAATAAGTCAAGTCTCTCATCCTATTTAATAAATAATAATAAAAAAAATGAATAAATATATTAAATATTTATAAATATATATATAATAAATTAAAAAATAAATTAGATCTTAGCCTCACCATAAGATCCATAATTGATTATCTTGCACACCTTAAAGAATTTATATTTATATAATTACTATATATAAATGTAACCAAGTAAACTCTATATTTATAATAATAATTGTATTTAATATCGTTGTAATTAATTGAATTTTAGGATCTTCTCCCAAAACGTCTTGCAATATAATCTTTAAGTGGCTGATAGTACTGATATCTAAGGCTAATCATTTCTGGTAAATTTCTAATGCGTGCAAACATTTCTGATTCAGATTCTAGTATGAATACAGCTGAAATGACCATAAATACAACAACAAATAAAAATGATGGTATAAATGCATGTAGCAAGCGAAATTTCTTAACACTTTTAGCACTATTAGCAGCATTTTGATGTCTAACAACGGCTGAATTATTGGAAGTTGAATGCTGTAATGCCATTGAAATTGAACTATCTGTTAATAAAACACGATTTTGCAGTTGTTGCTTATTTGGATATAATAGTTGCTTATGATGTAAACGTTGTGCATCAGCATATGTATTTGTTAAACCACTTTCAGTTGATGAATGCTCAAATGAATCACGATAATAATAATCTGATAATTCGGGATTATTAACATTATCTAAATTTGATGCACGTCTAGCCTCTTCGGATACTGGCTCGAGCAGTTGCATTGTATCCGGATTATAAACATTACCTAAATGATCAGAACAGTTGCCCAACGGTTCAGACATTGTTGAACGTGGTAGACTGCTATATCCTGAATGATAATTTAGATATTGATATTGATATCCTGAAATATATGAATTTCTTAATAGTTTACGGATTTGTGCTAGATCGCCTTGTGGGCTGGACGGGGTTGCTGGTACACTGCTAGCTTTTCGTTTTTTTGGTGATGCTGATAGTGCCAATTGTTGTTCACGTAATGCATTTATGCTATCGGTTAATATTTCACGTTCGGTTCTTCCACTATATCGGAATTTTGTACCCCATGAAAAGAATCCACCACCAGATATAACGGAAGCATTTTGACTTGTTGGTAAACTAAAAAAATTAAATAAAAATAATAAGTTTCATATTGTTAAAATAAATATTAAATATTGTATACTCACGTAAAAAACAGCATTTGTTCTATAGCACATCTCCAAACATATCTACATGCAGCCCCCGTAGGACACTTAAATCCTATCGTATGCTTCTTCTGTAAATAATTTTTAAAATATTTAATTTAACAATATTTCTTTTATTTATATACATATATACTACATATAAAATAAAATAACCAAACTTACAGGCTCCCTACTCGCATCCGTATAACTAAGATGAGCTATAAACATTTTTCCTTCATAATTTAATTTTTGCACTTCTGGCCATCGAAAGTGTTGAGCTCTTTTACCAGATACAAATGTACTGATACCTGAATAATTTATACCTAAATATAATTGTGTTCCTCTATGATCCTTAACTGGGTGTGGATCAACACCGTACGTTTCAAGACCCCGAGCAATTGACATGAATTCTTCAATGGCAACAATTGGATCTTGTCCTGGTTCACGTTTTTGATGCAATTCCATTACTTTCTTTTCTAGTGTATCGGTTTGTCGTAGGGCTAAACGTAATGATGCTACGTAATCACCAGTATGTACTTCGGGATCATAGTCACCAAGTTCCTCTGGAAAAACAAAATTAATAAAAGAGATTTAGTTGCTGCTTTTATGATGGTACTTTTGAGATTAATGATACAAATGAAACAGGAAATAGGGCTTGTTTTGGACTCCAAACAAAATTGGACGCTTAACATCAAAAAAAGACAAAGATGGCCAACATTGCTTTCTATGCTAATAAGCAAAATTTCCGAAAGAGTCGCACACATTGCATACGGCTCTGACCTATAGTGTCCACTGAAAGAATATAACAAATCCAGACTAAGCTAAGTCAAAAGAATGGCAGGGTTACGCCGATACGTACACGCTTCACTCAACTTGCATTGAACGCAATCTTCGTTTTCCAATTCCAACCAGAGAGCCATAAAAACCCATCCAACCAGGCAAGACCTATGCTTTTCGTTTTATGCACAGATATTTCCAAATCAGAGGCTGGTTGTAGGTACTGGAGCTCCACTAAGCTAGACCATCACAAATACTGCCTCCTGCCAAATTCTCCCAGTTCTTTCATGGCAGAACTACTGGCAGTGTACATAACCTGCCCAGCAATACAGACGAACCCAAGGGCTTGAGCAAGGGTAAACCTTACGCCGAAGCAAATCGAAAACTGTCAGAAGAAGCTTTCTCTTAAGTCAGTCAAGAGGTACAAAATCTCTTCAACGGATATCGGATTAAAGGAATATCGAACACAACAAGAATCCCAGTACAGGCACGTACCAATAAAAGACGCTCAGAACAGTCCAAGCGAACCATGGTACGTTCACTCTTCTAGACTAAAGGGAACAATATTGGCTCTTTAAAAAATTCTATAGCACGAAAAAACGGACAATTATCTTGGTGTGACCATAAAGAGTGCCATTAGCATACTCAGCAGATCGTTTCTCATTCGACTGCGTAGGTCAAGCAGCATTGGATGTGGTTAGTACTTAGTTGGGGACCGCTTGGTAAAATGACACTCGCGTTTGGAATGGTCTAAGACCATGTTGTGGCTCTTTGGCTTTTCCACAAAATACCATGTGGGGATGGCTCATGCGCTGAAGAAAGGTTTTCGACCGAATTACCCTGGCTTCCGGCCTTGGATTTTACTGCCTAGCTGTGCAGACATGAAAAATTCCCAGAAGTTCTACCTGGAAAACGCTTGAGAAATTAGGCAGGCAAGTTAATTGATGGGGAAACACTCCAGCTCCTACACCCGACTCGGATTTGGATCCGTCTGTGTACAAGATAATGTCATGACCATGACTCATGGTCTTTGCCAGATTGGAAATTTTCCCATTCCTCTCTGGTAGGGATCCGGATATTAAGGTCACTGCCGAAATTTAATTTTGCCACCGTGTAGTCGGTAGGTCCTGATGCCATTTCCTGTGGTAGAGAGTAGAGTGGTATATTACTATGCTCATGGGTCTTCTCGTCCCAGCAACTTGCTTCCCACAGGATGGTAGAGTTCGCCTGCTGCCATGTATATGTATACTGCATTGTCCAAAATTGAGTTTATAGTCAACTCTTTCGAGGGCCTCTAGGCACACGTCCTTGATTACTAGTACCAGGGTTTTACTATTTCGCTGGGGTTCCTCGGCCTTGAGCACCATCCAGTTGTCCATAGGGATGCTCCTGTTATGCTGCCGATTTTGAAGTAGAAGCTTCAACGTCTATGGTTCGTCTTAGGTTTTTCCTTTTTGGTCATTATTTTTAGCTATCTCTTCTAGCGGAGGCTACCGTTCCTGCTGTCCTTACGTTTTGAAGCGCTTTCCACTCCTCGACGACTGCTTGAAATTTTGTTTTATTGGTTTTGTCCTTTTCCAAATTTTGTTTTATTGGTTTTGTCCTTTTCCAATGGCACTTCTCTGCAATTTTGCCGAGAACGAAGAGAGCGCGCTTGTACCTTCTCTTGCGGATGGACCCTCGTGATCTCTGTTTCTCAGATGTGCTATTGTCACTGTGGCTAGTGACTTCTGGCACGTCTGTGGTTATGTTGCCTGACTTTGAATTACTGTGGTTGGTACTCGTAAAACCAGAGCTGGCAATTGCCCCACTTCGAGAAAGCTAAGGCTCCCCCGAGGGTGGAAGGTTTGTAGTTCTTGAATGTAGCTCTGTCGGGTCGTCTATACATTTGTTTGTTTTGGCTTTTTTTTTCATTATTATTTTTGTTATTTTTACTCATGTTACTCCCACGAGTAAAGCTGGAAATGAAGTCCGCCTTCGCAGAGCCGCATACCAGAGTAAGGCACCGTACCCGAGTATCGGCGGGCACCTTTTGCGACCAGCATGTTTATACCCACTGGTTGGCCATTCAACCTTCGGCACGGTATCTTTACACCTTGTCTTAAAAGTTGCAACTCAGACTACGGGTACTGGTTGCCCACCGCATCGTTTTTGCTGCTTGTGGTAATATCACCCAAAGTGAAGCTTTGTGTAATGAACGAAAATGTAGTTTCGTGAATTGAGAAAGGTATGTTGAGATTGTTTTGACACAGAGAAAAGTATACAAAACGAGTGCGAATGGGACAGTGGGATCGACCTCAGTGAACATACCACAATTAGACTGAGGACGTTTTTAGTCGTTCGGATCTAACTAGGATCAGAAACTGCATTTGAAAACCTTTAAACCGGGGATAAGTTTTGGAGAAATCTCGAAGCTTAAAGTAGGACCGTTACCTGAATATGGCGGGGGGAGATCTAAAATTATTTCATGTAATTCCCGCGTTTGCTTAGGATTTTATCGTTGTTATCGCTGTTAAAAAAACCGTGCTCTTTTACCGGCAATTACGTCTCCCTGTCTACCGTCTTTTGCCTCTTGTACCTAGTCAATCAATCCAACTCAATCAAGAAGGAAATCGAATTTATTTTTGATTCGAGTCGTAAGAATGCCCTAAGAGTTTAACTTAGATGCGTTAAACTCTTACGGCAAGTACAGCGTGCAATTTCTAAAGAGATGCAAACTCCGCCTTTCCTTCATTCGACCTCTAAAACAAAACAATCCATTTGTCTGAGCTCGCGTCTCGAACTCCGCCTTAGCATGAGTTTTTAAGGCACAAAAACGCGTTTGATCAGAATAATTTGGCTTTGGAGGAATATGCTACTACCATTTTTGAATTCTTATAGCATTAAGAAGATTAATTGCTATTTCTTTGAGCATTAAGTGGTAAGTGAACGTTAACAGGAAAAGGGAGAACTATGTATGTTAGAATTACTATATATAAAAATACAAAGAATCCTGTAGCTGCTCTGTAAACTTCTAGCAAAGTCTGCCTGAAAGTAAGTGTGCTGAATATCTGCCTAAAAGACAGGTACCGTGTTATTTGTACTAAACTGACTTTTTATATTTCTCTCAAAGCGACATTTAATTCAAAAGTAATGTCCACCAACGGGTTAAGTTAAATTAAATTATTTTCCAGTAGAATATGATCGAAATTTATAATTGAAAACGACAAATTTTTACCGCGTCTCATATTTCGCAATTAGATAGTTTTTAGTGTGTATTGTCCAAAGTTTTGCAATAGGTCCATTAACTCTATTCATCGCGATAAAAGAAATTACTTACTTAATAATCATAATTAAAAATTAAAATTAAAAGTTCAGTTCCGGTTTCCAAACAAAAACTCTTTCACGCCGTGAATTTTTGTAATCAATCCAAAACATGATCTCGATGGTCATGGCAGCAATTCCTTTTCTATTTGAATTGTTCATACTCGAACTAGTTTTTGTTTTGTCATGGGGTGCAGAGTTTGTAAGTATATTATTATATTCTATTAGTTATAGAGTTTTTAACTCAAAATTTATCTTTTGTAAAAGACCGCCAAAGATTTCAAAGTGGAACGAATGGTACCTTGCAAGCTCAACTCCCAAATCCCAATAGCATTTGAATGCGTCGTACCAAATCGTCCATTAACCAATCAACTAACAATGTCCGGAGCAATTGTGGTCAAGGAAAATATAACAAAATCAATAAATTTGCGTGTTCATATAACACGATGCAACATGGACATGTCATACTGTGTCAACTATGATGTCATTGTGCTACAGGCAATCTGCAGTAAGCTAGCCGAAAAAGGATCTGTCTGGAATAATTTTGCGGATAGTTTTGAGCCGAAACTGCGGTGTCCATTGATCGAGAATACCTTTAAAGTTACCAATGGCACTTTGGACTTAAGTACTCCGGCTAAGTTGCCGATCGATGGGTTTCATTGGATTATTAAGTTTGAGTTTATTGAATTTTCTGTTGCAGGACTGCAGGAGGATGATGCAGAATTGTCGGTTGATGAGAGTCGGTTGTTGATGTGTTTAGATAGTGATATTACGGTTAGAAATTCGCGAAGGAAGAGAAAGAGGAAGGATTGGACTGTTACACCAAGAACACAAAATAAGAAATCTTTTGTGAAATTTTTTTAAGGGAGATAACAAATAATTTTTTTCGGTTTGTGAAGGGTTTGTTTAGTGGAGTTTGAATTTTGCACCAATGCTTTTTAATGATTGCTACTAAAATGTTTTTACATATTTTGTAATAAAATAAGTTCTGTTTGAGAGTTTTTTTGGGTGGATAAAGAGATATTTCATTGCCAGGAAAATAAAAATCTTTTGCTACAGGGATATATAGTCTCTTTGGGATATTTGCTCGACCCGAAAGGGTGTATACAATATAACTTTACCAGCCAATTCAGTGTTTCGGTCCGGTAAACTTAATTTGGTCTATGGATACAAAGTCATACTATTAGCTTAACAAGATTATTTCTTCGATGGGACCATAGTGGTTATCAATGATCGATAATTTTCAAATTTTGAGTTAGACGAACACATCTGTTTCTGTCATATTAAACAAATAATACAAAATATATACTAACTTATATACTATAACTTATACAAACCTTGAACAATTAAAGCCCCCAAATTAGCAGCCTCACCAGTTGAACAATATAAACGGCCATGCCTTAGGTCTCTTTTTAACTGTTGATATAACATAAATCTACCACTACCCGTTAAACGGAATGGATCAGCTGGATAAAATTTGACACGAAACGAGAATAATATTGGATCAACATCTGTAAATATTAAAAATGAAAATTTAAAAGTGAAAATTGAGATATTTTTAGGAAAAAATTTACCCTTTACTTGTTTTATTATTGATTTGGCTAAATCTAGCCAATGCTAAAAAATGGAAGAAAAAACATTATTCTCAGAATCTTCAAGATAGTGTATATTATTTATTATTTGAGTGTACACTTACTGAGTTTACTCTTTGCTTGGTTGAATCTACATATCTTAATCCAAAATAATCCTTTTCTTTAATTCCTAGCTGTTCACATATATATTCCAAAAGGAAATTTCCTTTATGATTTGGCTAAAAAAATAAGGTTGATATGTCTTTTTTATTATTATTTGTAACAAAAATATAAGAAAGTAAAGTGGAATAAAACGCGGAGTTCGTAGTTCGAGCATCGGCCACACTATGTGTCCTACCATTAAACGTCTGACATTTGAGGGTGTTCATAGCATCGTGTAGAACCGGCTTTATTACCATTCTTTCTGCCACTTGGTTTTTAGTTTTCTCTGGCTTCATGGTGTTTGGGCCCTTGACTTTAGACCCAGTCCAACCGACTTGTGGGCGTATAGCGAAGTTTTGCCAAGGCGGCGTGCGACATACTTCGGTGGATAGAGCATTGCATAGATGTGGACGGTGAATCTGGTTCCCGAGGATGGGAAACTATGTATATCAAACAATATATCAACTCACGTGTGCCGTATACCACTAGAAACCAAGTGGGTTGATTGAAGGGGAACTACATCTGATGGAATGTGTGCCGATTCCTTTTCACACTGTTCATCTGGACCATCACGAGCCATACCTGAAGACCAACCGCCAGTACGGCCACATACTCGTAAAGCTGGTGCATCTATTCAAGGGATTCTTCGTGGTGACGAAAGTGCTATACAACGACAGATACATAGCGGAAGATCTTCTGGACACCGAGACGATATATTGGAGTATTTTCATTCCATAAGCTAGAGAGATGGTGCGCTGTTCTGACAAAGTCGAGGATAAATTTGAGTAGGATGCCCGAGCTGTCAGCTGTGAAGCAGAGCCCCTTTTCAATCATAGCAACTTAACAAAAAAAGCAGAAGAGAAGGTGTCACTTGGGTTCGGCACGAATCGATGAGAAAGATCTCTGCACAACTAATTAGGGGAATCTAGATACAATTAATAGTATTCTTCGTCGCACAACCGAGTCAAAGACACTCATGGAGATGTGCTGGACCGTCAGAGTATAGAAGTATGTAAATAAATAACGTTACCTTGAGGGATAAGTATACACCAAATATGCACCTCAGAACAGAAGAATGTTACACTTGTACAATCATTGAAGACTACATTGAGTTTATCGCGACCGACATGAAGCATCAATGGAAGCAATGGCAAGGCAGTCGTAAGAGACGTATGGTAAAATTAGAGTTTTGATTAGCTTTCAACGTGTACCTTTGGGCATAAACGAAGCGTACAGCCAAAAGTGGCGCAAATTACCATATATTCTAGATAATGTATGATAAACCAGATCACAGCAGATTAATTGTGAGTTCAGATGGACAGGAAAGGAGTGTCTAATTGAGTCATATACATTAGAATGCCACAGCAGGCATTTTCATAAACGCAAGACTACCGCAACATTGCAAAATTCAACAATTGGTCAATTCAAGTCTGTAGCTGAATTCTTCAATGTAGCGGCAGTTTTGCGTTTATGAAAATGCCCAGCATTTAGCAGTAAGTGGCTGAATATATCCCATTGATAAATACGCACAATATCGGCCTTAATGTTGTGTATACAGTTCTCTACCAATCCAATACGAGATCTTCTGCATACATGTGCAGTTTACAATTTGTAATTTATTTACATTCTGAAAAGCAACGGTCCTAGTATGGAATTTTGCGGAACACCGCGCGTGAATGATCAAGGATATGAAATTATGCAGCCGTACTTTGAAAACAGAGTTTGAGTCCTAGACCATCAAGAAAACGAAGAGTAGGACGACCAAGAAATATGTGAATGGATGACGTGCTAGAAGATATACGGAAAGTTCGTATAACAAATTGGAGAGAGCAAAACACAGATCAAAATCAAGAGCCATCACAACTACTCAGATTGGTCCACGGTGCCCTTTGATTCCCCATGGTGTTAGTTTTCCAATATATAGAATGGTGTATACCCGGATGCTCAGATAGACAAAGCAGTTTCGAAAGGTCAGGACCAAATGCTACAACTGGCATCGAATAAGTAAAAGTGCAAGCCGCATAACTAAATAATAAAATAAAAAACATTATTCACTCAGAGTTATTAATTTCATTGTAAATAAAACGTATGTAAGAATATACAGCCAGTCAAGCCGCTTTGAAATTTTAATCTATTAAAACACAAGCAGCCCACATTCTATCCTATTAACATAAGAAGGTTAACAACCCTTAGAATACTGTCTACCTCATTTGCTATTAATAATATTTCCCTAATGAATGAAGTGTGGCTGTAGCACATATTATGACAATGACTACCCAGAATAAATTTTTGTTAGTTCATTATTAATATAAGTATATATATACAATGTTTGCACACATGCACAGGCCATTCATAATATGGGATCTCTAAATGCCGGATGCCGGCATAATGCTCGAGCAACATTTAAACAGGAAAAAACGAGCAAACAGACGATAAGGTATGACATATGCACGAAAGATACTAGATAAGAAAACACTTGTGACTACCATTCATTACAGGGCATTAACGTCACTAAGTACAATTCAACCTTCAAGATTATGCCCCTTCGCTCCTTAAGTTCCCGCATAAAATTCCGATAGAATCCACTCTCTATGCACGGTGTTATTACCTTATTCACAAATACCATTATAAGAAGAAGTCCTCCTAACAATAACAGCACTTTACTGGTTTTTTAAAAACAAATCCACAAACCACAAAGCGGAAATGCATTACCGCTCCGCTCCGCTGGTGGTACTATAGCCTGAAAAACTACAACCAGAAGAGGACGAAAAAAAAACGAGAAATAATAAGGATCAAAATGTCATCACCTCTTACCCCCAAAACGAGTGGGTGCAACATATACGAAAATAGTCACAAAAAATTGATTTATGTCTAGAATTTTAACCCAGATAATCCACCGAATGGATTACGTTCTACAAATTGCATTTTCCTAATCTAATAGTATTGATGTAGTTCACCTGAAATTCACACTCGAGCACGTCGGAATCCTCCAGTAGCCGAACAGTGCATTTGTACACGATAAGGCTTTCATTTCTGCTCCTGAACATTATCACCCAGAGTAATCAAATGTATAATTAACAAAATCTACACATACTACACTACAGTCTTGAGTATTTAAAGCTTAATTGAATTTATTATTATTATATCGGATTATTTTCGTATAAAATAAGGATTTCCTCTAGTTTTTTGCCCCCCTTTTTTTGAAAGTAGCAAAGCAAAAATTCCGAGTCTAGTCTCCGTGTTCCTTTAAGGTTTGTGTGAATGTATCCCTCTCAAAGTGTCAATTGATGCATACTTTTCGGTGTTTGTATATTGGCTACACTGGTATAATATTGTGGAGGGGTATAAAGGATATAACGAAAGAAGGGTTTATTGCCCAGAGAACCCTATTTGCAGGATTTGTACAGTCTGGGTGGAAAGTTGTTTTGGGGTTGAAATGGATTTAACAGATTTTGTCGGTATTTTTTGTTTTAAATTGAGAATTCGATTTAAAAAAAGGATATCAGGATAAATTGCAATTGTTTTATTATTTACATTTTTATTTTTAATTAGTAAGACCTGCACGAAGTTGCTTTTGACAGTCATGGACAGTATACACTTCGAATCACGTGCTGAGGGAATGGGACTTCAAACTGGAATAATATAAATCAGAAAAAATATAAGTTTTGGCCACGAATTTGTTATTTACGAGCTTAAAAACACCTAGATACCGACTTTCATACACAATTGGCAAATTCGGTCATATTTACGCGGCCATTTTGAATTAAGAGCGCTGCCATTTTGATTTTCAAAAATCGAGAAAAAAAATACATTAGGGTAGCATTGTATTGAACTATGTCAGCGGTGGTATGTGAAGCACACGCGAGCCACCGGAAGGAGCATCCATGCTCAACAAGCTAATGCGAAAAGGCCAGCCGATACTAGGTAATTCCTCGCTTCTCCTTCCTTCCAAAATTTCCTACGTATTCGGTAGCGATTACAGACTACTGGTCGTAAGCGCTTCTCTCCGCTACTCGTGAAAGATAGGAAGGTAGAAGTGCCTCATTTTGGAAAGCGGCTTCAACTTGACGGACTCACTTCGGGTCCTCTCTACATGTGGGATTTACATGGAACACAAAAAAAAATTGCTTGCCAGTTGCGTATCAAGTACCAGTCATAGTATACCTGCACAAACACTACTTTTTTCAACCACCCTCGTCAGAGAAAGAACTACCCCCAGCAGCCAAGAGAGGCTAATTGAAACTACCACCAATTTTGCGAGTGCCAGCCATAGCACATCCGTTTTGAATCGTCCGGGAAAACTGAATCCAAGAAAGTGGCATTCGGTTGGTGATCATATAGAATCATTATCAGAGAGAGGTATGCATGCACCACACCTCGATCGTTCCCTAAAGAGAAAATAAAGCGATAGATAATCTTGAGATTTTCCCTCTATTAGGATAAAATTCTGGATGTCGAGTTAAAACAAAAGCGCTACTATACAAGAACGGAACATAAAACGGATTTTGGACAAGCATTACAACAGCTTTTACTATCGCTAGGACCAAGATCTTGTTTTTCAGTTAAAAGCACATTAGCGCTAACTTTAGCTCAACAGACCCAGCTGAAATTAGATTGAAGGGCTTTAACTTAGCCTCAGTCTACATGGCTCAAGATCTGCCTGCACCCCCGGAGTTCACGCAGATGCCCTTAAATATAGATACATTTCAGCACACCACGTCATTCGTATTTTTCGAAGGAGAACAAAACTGAATGATTTTCTTAGATTCTTTGCATATAGTCCAGCTACATCCAAATTATATCAACAGACATATGGTTTTATTTGCTGGGACCTTGGCAAGTTTCATTAAGAAAAACACACATCTGTGTGCAACTCCTTGTTTAGTATGCAAGGAGGATTAAAAGCAGACCGACCCAACCTTTTTCTAATATCTTAAGTCTAAAGATCCTCTAATCCATTTCATAATTTTGCTGGTGTAGATGCTCTGCCTCACACTTATGCTTTCGATCAAGTAATCCAAATATCAATACGAATTTAATTATGGTCTACATAAATGGTCTTCAATCATCAGCCCGTGTTGAAATTTGCAAGTCTAGGCCTTCGCACACGAGTCGACCACTTTGCAATTAGCGGCCAATGTGCTGAAAGTGAGACGTCACGACACCAAAAGTCGTTTAAGTTGAAGAAAGTGACGTTTCAGTTGAATTACGACTTTCAACACAGGGGTCGAGGGGTGGAAACGAAAAACCCTATACAGCAGCCCTATTCTCTATTACAATACTCAAATGCTTTTTACTCGAAACTGTTATCCGAAACTAAAATGCTTTGGTATTCCCTATTACAATATTGCTTTTTCTAGTAGAAGTGTCCCCGGAAGAAAAGAAAATGAGTGCAATAGCTTTCAATTGTGTCGCCCATACCTAAAATGTTATAAATTTCTCGATTACCCCTTAGCTTTCGAGTAAAACTCTAACAATATTGTTACAGTTACGAGTCAGTTTTGTAATAGAGAATACGATTTTGGCAGTTTCGAGAGAAATTCTCACAATATTGTAATAGAGAATAAGGCCCCTGAAACTCGTGATTTGACTGAAACGTACTTTCCTCAACTCAAACGATTCGTCGTGTCGTGATGACTCGACTTTCAGCACAGGGGCCCCAATTTCACAATAATCACACGCACAACCAGTTTGCAACCAAAATGAAGCCTTTGTCCACACACGACCGAGCGGCAAGAATAGTCGCTCGCGCTCTTGTTTCTGTCGGACCCATGTGCGAATTCACACTTCCGTAAACAGACAGGGTCACGAAACACTTACGTCTGGAAATGGAATTGTAAATCAGTCGAGTTGTGTGCGGAGAGCCTTACTATCACCTTCCTTCGAATATATAATATGTTTGAGCTGGTATGGCCTGCGCCAAAACTAGTGGGAATTTTACGCGCAGGAAAGAAGGGTAAATGACAATTCCACAACCATTACCATCGTTATTAATTCTTTCAGAATCTCACTGAGCAATCGTAGAAAGATAGCGGCTCTATGGGTATCAAAACTATCTCATCAAAATCTAAGCTCTCTTTCTTCCGTGGTACTGCCGCAATGCAAGACAAGCCCGACCGGCTAGATGCATTAGCTAGTTTTGAAAAGAATCTCTTAATATACATTGCACCAAGCTGCGACTATCATAATGGAACGATAGAACCTAGAACGAGTAAATCCTGAGCTTGCACTAACTGCCAACTTTAATAGAATCTTGCGCGTGTGGTTTAATGTTAGGAAAAAGGTTTTTTTTTCAGAAGGCATCCAGAAGAGAAATTTCACACTACCTGCTTCTAGAAAAGTGTAATATACCCATTATCATGCTCCATGTTTCGGAATGGCATATGCAGAGTATCGACCTGTTTTTAATTAACCCTAGTTTCCAAAACAGCCATATGCC
Source organism: Thereva unica (assembly GCA_949987705.1). NCBI lineage: Eukaryota > Metazoa > Arthropoda > Insecta > Diptera > Therevidae > Thereva > Thereva unica. The sequence continues at coordinate 8,942,917 of OX465285.1, forward strand.
GATTAGTTCTCGAACTCTTCCTGCATCTGGATGAACACTATACAAATCGTCAAATCTAAATAGGAAGTAGCACTACTATGTAAGATAGCTTTGGACAGACTTGAATTAAATGATATACGTTAAAAAACTGATTTTCAAAAGCTGCAACCCCTTAAGATAAGTTTTAACAGCAAACCATTCAAAAGGTGTGACCTGATGCTCCTCCAATCGCGTTGTGCATTCAAGCTTTACATTAAAACTTTTTCTAATTAAGAGCTGATATGTTATTGATCACTATACATACAATATTTCGAAAATAAAACGTTAATAATAAGAAAAAACTGCAAAAAACTTGAGCCTCGAGAGTTAATTTTAAATTCGATTCCCCCCATATACAAAATATCGCAATTGGTAATTTATTTCCAGCGCAAATTTAATCTATTTTCAGATAATACAAAAAAGAATTCCCATTACTGATAATGAAAATAAAATAACAACATTTAATACAATATTTCACGACATTGATTCTCAGTTAGTACAAAAAATTCCACAAGTGAAGTTGCTAAGTTTGAAAAATGGCTCTACGTTGGGGGATAGCCGGCGTTGGTAAAATTACTCACGACTTTTGTACAGCCTTAAAGTCACCCCTTCCGACTAAAGATCATATTGTCGCTGCAATAGCCAGTCGGGATGTAGAAAGGAGCAAGGAGTTTGCTGAAAGTCATGGAATAGCAAAATACTATGGAAGCTACCAGGATTTAGCCAAGGATAACAGTGTTGAAATCGTATACATTACAGTACTTAATCCTTATCATTATGAAGTTTGTAAACTAATGATAAACCACGGGAAACATATCCTATGTGAGAAGCCGTTCTGTATGAACTCTTGGCAGGCAAAGGAAGTCTTTGATTTAGCTAAATCGAAAGGGGTTTTTGTTATGGAAGCAATATGGTCAAGGTTCTTCCCGGCTTATACTCATCTACGCAAAATGATCGACAGTGGTAGCCTAGGAGAAGTTCGAGAGATTTACATTAAGCATGGATTTAAAGCTGAAGGTTCAGATCGTCTTATTAAGAAGGACATGGGCGGTGGTCTAGTTCTTGATATTGGTGTATATGCTATTCAGTTTGTTCTGTTCTGTTTCCGTGAAGAACCAAGCTCAATCAAAGCTACCGGAAAAACAAATCAAGAAGGTGTCGACTTACAATTTGAAGTTGAACTGCAGTTTTCTGGTGGAAGATTTGCTAAGCTTATATGCTCTGGACTAGAGGAGTATAACAATCAAGCGACTGTTGTTTCAACAAAAGGAACAGTTTGTGTAAGTAAGAAAGTATTATTTTTAACAATTTTTTAATATTACTTTTAAGGTCCCAACATATTGGTGTCCAACATCAATTCTAGAACCAGATTGTAATATTAAAAATTGGCCATTACCAGCCACGAAATTCTCATTTAATTTTACAAATAGCTGTGGTCTTGCATATGAGGCTGATGCAGTATATGATTGTGTAAAATCTGGTAAATTATCATCAGAAATTGTTGAACCGCAAGAGAGCCTTAATATTGCGTATATTCAAGATGAGATAAGGCGACAAATTGGCGTTAGGTATGATTGTGACAAGCCATGATATGATTTTATAAATTTTTTTGTTGTTTTTTATTTTTATATAATAATACTGATAAAATATTGAATTGATAAAATTGTGTTTTTCTTTTTTGCATTAGTTTTTGTTTGTTAAAAGTAATAGATAAAGAAATCAGTTCAGTGTTAGTTAAAGTTTCTTTATTTTTGATATTTCAAATGGCTTATTTTGGAAACAAGTATATTAATTGATATGAAGTACTGAGAGAGCCGGCATCGAATCAATCACCTAAATAAACAACGCTGTTACTCTGTTAATAAAGTAACAATATGTAATTATAGATAATAGGCAAACTAACTTTCGCCTCTTAGTACAATGGGTTCAAAGATTTATTTGCAGCCGTAAGTATTGTCCCTAAGTGCAAAAAGTTATCTACGTTTTCTATATTAAAACTACCTAATATTCTACTACATCGAATTCTTGATGGTCTTCTATTTTAAGCTTAAAAGTTATCGGTTGTTGTGCTATATTTGGAAAGTCATCTATAACCTCTAGGATACTTCGTCCTATTGCATCATCCTAATAATACGGTTTTTTTATTTAAAAAAATTGTATTTCTTCGATAGTTGCTCAAATCTCTCTTCCTCTAAGAAAAACAAGAATGATATCATTCAAAACAACCGGTTTTAAAAGCATTTCAACAAACGAGGATAAGTTTTAATTCAGCAAGGAGTCGATGGGTAAATTCAAAAACTCATCACCGCCGCATCACTGCAGAATTCAATTTGAAGTCTGTAGCTGAATTCTGCATTGATGCGGCAGTGATTAGTTTTTGAATTTACCCGATGATTCCTGGTCTTTCTGAGGTTAGTACGATGCTCAGATGACCGAAAATAGAGTTTATATCTGCCAAATTCGACGTAGCCCAGTCAATCGGTGGTTTCGTATCATAATTGCAGAAGTCAGTTCGGTATGTAGGAGGTCAGCTTCACGGCGAAAAACGCAAAAAAAAAACAAAATGTACCCATTTTTTCAATATTTCGCATATATCTAACTTCCCCACACACGCTACGGTCCACCGGAGAAGTCTGCCTGTACAGGTTTGCCTGCGCAGGTAGACCGGAGCGTGTGTGGGAATAGACCTGTGCAGTTTTTGAACCTGCGCAGGCGACCGGAGCAAAATCAATTCTTTCAGTGACACCGTACGATGTACCTGTTTCTAGAATGGTGAATGTGGTGGTAGCTACTGGTCGAACCAATCTACCATTAATTACTTACCCCTTACTCTGTGGTCAGATTTTGGTTACCTTACCGGTGAATATCCGAACATGGTGCATGATGACTTATGGATGACTTTCCGAACATGGTAGACTTCTTGTTCGACCGATAGCTACCATGGTGAATTCTCGAAAGTGCCCTGCGCATGTGTGCGTGTACCCCGTTCTCGGTCTGGGCGGTCGTTGCCCGTAACGTCATCTTCACTCATCAATGACATTACAAAACGAACTGAAGACCGCTCCGGTATACTGGATCGTCCCCAAGCACGCTACCGGCACACCTGCACAGGTCACCTCCCCAGAATACCGGAGCGGGCTTATATGTATAAGATGACTACTATATACAAAATATCCTACAAAATGCACTAGTCAACTATGATTTTCTTGAGCAGTTTCAGCGCTAAAAAACAGTGTTTTGGCCCTTTTGCGTAAACGTATTCACTTCACTATTCGACATAGTGACGAATTCTGGTGCGGAATATGGAGCGATATGTGTGTTGAACAGCAATTGGCTCCATAACCGCTAATTTTTTTGATGTGGGTGGACTATAAAAAGGCCCAAAATCTGACTAAATGCGGACGTAGCATAAATCAGCCAAGACAAGGTTAAATTTCTAAAAACCCTCCCTAAATATCGGGATCTCGAATCTTGCTCAACTAAATTTACTGATCCTTTAGCCCATCCGGAACTAACAGTTGCTACTACGAAATTTTTGACTGCCCTTTATACGTGAGACCAGCCTACAAAGCATCACCAAACACGGATTTCCGATGTCGGTGTGAGTGTAGGCAAGCAGGACCGTTCTGCACGAAACTGTGCCAGTAATATGAAGGATCATGCTTCAACATTGACGATAATACGATATAGAGGAGGAAGACGACCTACACGAGCTCCTTGCTACTGAACCACTGTCTGAGGCAGCTGAGGCGACAGAAGGTATTGGTTCATGTAATATTTTGCTGCATATTTACTAACCGATCTTCGCTTTGCTCCCACGCTCGACGCAATCCCCTGGAGCTCCAAAATGTATACCTCTTTCTGACACCCCTCCAAGAAATACGATTGTGAGCTCCAAAAGTTTTTTGTAGTTAAAACTCTTCAAGTTTATTTTCAGCAAACTCATTGATATTTTAGATGAAGTATTGTTGACGTTTTAATGAACTCTTTCTCTCTTAAATATAATAATGTCAGACACTGTTGAAAATCTTATTAACTTACTAACGACTGCCTCAAGCATAACTTCGAGGATATGATGACGCCAACCCAACCAAGCATTTCTCTTTTCACCTTTTGCTCTAGAAAGACATGCTCCACTATGTATCCCAGTATTTACTGAAGTTGTATCGAAAATCATACATTTTACCTGCTCCATCAATACCCGTGGATTCTAGTGTTTCATTAACAGCACAAGCTATGTCCTCCCCTTCCCAACTGAAGTTTTAGAACGGCAAGTTACTGATCAATGTCTTTTCCGGATACGATAATAGGCAACCTATCAACCTTGTCACTGCATGAAATGTCTTTTAGGATTTTCCTGTCCCAGTGTACGGCCAAAGGAATATCGGATGAAAATTCACTTCTAAGCCGTCGAATAGAGAATTTGTTCACATTATATTCGGAAGGATTACGTCCTACGCTTTGCAGCGTGTTAGTCAGCACAATGGGGTCAAGGAAATTTGTTTTGCCTTGTAGCCATAACTAGCTATAAGCAAATGTTGTACAAGGATTAATTAATTATTGTGAACCCTTCTTGTTATAAGTTTAGTTGTAAAGTAAATTTTGTTTATTAAAAAACTAAAATTATGCTGCTGCACATCTTAGAACTGACACCATAAACAACAACCAGCTAAAAGAAGTAGTTTCAACTATCATTTAATTGAAAACTAAATAAATAATATTCAAAATAAATAAAAAAAACCAAGAAGAATAAAAACCATACATACCTTCTTAAATCAGAAGTTCTAACTTCATATTACCACATATTTCTTATTTTTTTAATGAATTTTGTTTCATCTTTTTTGATCATCACAATATAACATTTGGCAATATTCTTTTAAATGGAAAATTGTCTTGTGTGTGTACTAAGAGATAAATATTAATTAAATGACTAAAAATTAATCGCAACAATTTTACTTAATTAGTACTTAAAATAACAATCGTTACCCATATATGAATATAATAAACGATTATTATCTTACTACATTATATTAATTATTACTTTTAATACCAAGGTAAAAAGATGTGTTTTTTTTTATATAATTTACAAGTCTCTTTTTATTTAAATTAAATGCATTAAGGGGATATATTTAAGAACAAAGAAAAAATACTTGCAAGGCAACCAAAAAACCTCGAATAAAAGTTTTTTTTAAGAAAAGAAAAATTATGAACATTTATAGAACAGAAAAAGAAGAAGAAGAAAAACGAAAAAAAAAATATAAATGTAAAAATAAAATTTCAACAGATTCGCATTTTTTCGAGGTATATTGTTTGCATTATCAGAGATGAATTTTCCCCCCCATTTAATCTCGCTCATAGTGATATATCAAAATAGCTTCGCTTCAAATGTTTCCTGTTTAATATATAAGAATATAAGAAAGGATTAAGTATAAAATTTTGTATTATATACCTTTCATTCCTACTTCTAGGATTCAGGAATCTCACCTAGCTTTGATCCATCGATATATTCTCCGTATTGCTATTTGTAACTGAATCTTTTTGGATATATTCATAAATTTTATTTAATTCCGGAGTTTCTCTGATCAATTTTAAGAATTCTGCTAATTGTTGATTTTTATCTTTATATAAAAATGAGAAAATTTAAAATGAAATTCCTAAAAGACAAATTATAATATAAGTACCGGCTTTAGGTATTGATGCTAAAGCTGATACAGCTCTCAAAGCAGATCGCTTAAGTTCATCCTGTTTTTCATATTCTTGTTTAACAGAATTTGCTTTTACTTTATGGGTGCATGTGGCACGTAATTGTTGTACGAATTGATCCAATCCTAAAAGCAAATTTGAAGTATAAATTTCTAATTTAAAGAAATAATATTAAATAAAAATAAATTACTCAAAAGCACGGCATCGGGGCATAATATAGCTAATCTAGCCGTCATTAGGTATGTAAGCATTTTAATGTCATAATGATCACGAAGGCCTGCTTGTACATGATCTAGGAATTGCATTATATCAACTCTCTCTAATCCCTGCTCTAATAGTGTATACATGCACTCGAATGCAGCTTTTCTTATATCTAATCCATCATCAACAGTATGCTTGAAAGGCCCCATTTCTACTTCTCTGATCAGTTCATCCTGTAAATGGCATGAGTTTTAGTTAAAAGAAACCTTAAACTGGTTTAAACAATCCTTACCTTAACCTTAGTTTCTGAATACAACCAAGGAAGCATTGTTGGTAATAAATCTCTAACAAGACTCGGCTTATTATGAACAGCTGAATTAAACGCTACCAATGCAACACGCCGAACAGATGGCTCCGGATCTCTTAAGGCAAACAAGAATTCCCCAATGCATTGCTTAAGTAAAACATCAATCGGCTGTGGATGATCAGAAATTGTAAATTTAACCGCTGATACAACAGCTGTTCTCATTAATGGGCTTTCACTATGCAATGCCTGCTGTAATCGTGGCAAAAGTTCATCTGGATTAACTAAAACAAGTTTCCCTAAACATTCAGCAACAACATTACGAGATCCCTCCTCAGAGCATTCACAATGCTTAAATAATTGCGACCAAATTGATGGTAACGATGGTAATAGCTGTTCCAAACCATTTATACTTGTTGAAAGTGATGAAATAACTTCTTTTAATGAATGCAACAACAGATACTGTCGCTTTGGTTGTGCCTCAATTTCTTTCAATATAAATGGAAGATAAGTTTCCAAACTGCCAACAGCTACAGCCCCAAGAGCATGACTAGCTGCTGCCTTAATATCTTCCGATGTTGCCGAGAAGCATTCGATTATTGTTTGTGGCAATGCATCAATTGAACTTAAGTCAAAATGTCGTCCAATTTCACCGATTGTTAATAGACAAAATACAAAATCGCCTCGCCTTTTTTGTATATCTAATAATAATTCTGATGCTAAACGAACAGCTTCCATTGGACATTGCAGAGTTAATGCGGCTACACACTTTGAAAGTGAATAGTATGCCTGCTTCTGTAATGGCTGTGCATTTGGATAGGTTACAACTGGCTCCATAAGCGTATCTAATAGCTGTGAATATCCCAAGCCAGGAAGTTTTGCCTGTACCAAAGCCTGGAATAGCTCAAGCGTACAGCTTAATGCTGTTCCCTGCAATAGTGGCGAACGAAGCAGTATCATCACTTGTGGCAAAAATTGATCATGAATACCAGCTAAAGCTTGAGGCTGTTTGCGAGCTGTTGTTGTTAGTAAAACTAAAGAAAGCTGAGCTACATGCAAATCAGAATCGGATAGTAATGGCTGTATCTCGGAAATTGCTGTCTGTAGTAGCTGAGGACTGAATGTGTGACTGTAATGATTTACTAATGTATTCAACAAGGACAGAGAATTCAACTTTAAAGCCCTTTGATTTTTTCGCAAAAATGATCCTAAAGCTGGTATAACATCATTTAAAATTGGTGTCAAATCAACCCTAAGTGGAGAAGCAGCAATCATTGTTAAAGCCTTAACAGAACTAAGACGTGTAACTTCATTCCTAAGACGTTCCATAAATATTGGCAGGCATGTTGCCATTTCTGGCTTCAAGAAATCTCCCATATTCGCGATTATTTGCCCCATGCAAGCGATAGCGCGCTCCTTAACCTCCTGATCAACTTCCGAGGATTTTAATTTTTGTAGTGTAGAATTATATAATTGACCAACAAATGGTGAAACATTGAAATTTGTTTCGATATCTAATGGCCGAATAACTTTAACCAATTGCTGAAGCACTAATAGAGCTTCTGTTGCTATTTTATAGAACGGATCAAAAACAGCATTTACTATCAGCGGTACCAAAAGCGGAATATGCGGATGGAATACCTGGAAATAATAAAAATTACATTTTTTATAGTTTCGCTTCATAAAGTAAAAATAATTCTTACTTGAGGATTATGACCCTGAAGTAAGCTACAAACAAAACCTAAAGCATCAATTTTCATATTCGAAGTTGAATTTTTATCGCTTAAAGAATAATGTATGCCTGGCATTAGCTGCTCTAAATGATTGCTGAGTGCACCAGGCAATGCAGTGAGCAGTTCTCGAAGCAGCAAGAAACAATCTTGTCTAGTCTTTACAGATTTTTCACGCATTAATGGTTGTATTGACTTAACAATATCAGGAACTTGATCTTGAAGTAGACTTATTGGCCCAGGAACTTGCTCCATTGAATCTGGATCATGAGAGAGATCATCTGATGGTCGTGTAGCTTTAAGCAATGCAACATATGCATGAAATATGTCTGATTTAACATTTTCTTCACGTTCTATATAAATATATTAATATTAAATTGAAAAACTCTTTTAATCAATAAAAATAATGAAGTTTAACCTTTAAAGCGTGCTATTAGAGCTGGCGAAAGTGTTCTATAAAAATCTTCGATCAATTCATGTCGTGTTGAAATAACTGCTTCCAAACATTTTGCCGCTGATCGTCTTACTTTCCAACTCATATCATCATCGTCGCTGTATTCTTCACTATCAACATATTCTTCATCTTCGGTATCCATTGCTACACTGGCATCACCATCATCAGCTTCGTAATTATAATTTGGATCGTAAGTGACATATTTTAAGCATAATTCAATTATCTGAAAGTGTAAAATAGTGAAATTAAAAAATTAATGAAATTTTTATGTTTTTTTTTTATATTGCATTCGAGTTAACGTTGATGAACAACGATGATTTAGATGAACAGAAACGCAATTGCTCTGATTTCATCTTAATATTAATATAATGTCTAAGCTTCACAGATATCCAATCTATGAAATTAGCGGGTAAGATTCTATCTTAAGAATGTAGATAACAAAAATTCGGATGAAGAGCATCCTTTAATAAAAGGAGATCAAAATGCATGATTAGATAAAAAACCTTTATCTGGTGTTAAGCAACGATTTAACGAAGCGGTGCCAATGAAAACAAGAACTTCTGAGAAATGACTGAATGTCTGTGCTCGTAACAAGTTAGGAATCGATATCACCTTAATTTAACTTTACCTAATGTATAAACTTACTTCATTTCGATTGAAACAATTGACTACATCATTATCAGAAGATGTTTCATATCAGCATAAAAAGTAGATGTTCGCACACTCTTCAGCTTACATAAAAAGTGAACAGGCACTATGTTGTGTAAAGAGGAAAATTGTTAAATAAAATAGTCGAGAATGAGATAGATATTGATAAGCGATCCCTACCTTGAAAAAGAAAACAGCAGAGGTCTACAGGAAAATAAGGGATCGTAACAGAAGAAATAAAGGAACTGGCAGAAAATAAGGAACAAGCATTCCTTTCCCATTCTCAAAATACAATCCTTATTCCTTATGGCGCAGAAATTTTAGTAAAGCAATAGACAATTTTCCTTGCTCGACCCTGCTCTATACCAGTTCCTCCTCCGATCGAAACTCTCACTTATGTGCAGTGCTGACATCAAAAGAACCCCTGGACCTGACAATGTAGCCCTTATGGTGCTAAAGAAATGCACTTTACCTTTGTTTCATACATCTTCGAAGTTTATCCCGACTCTTGAAAACTAGCTCATGTTCAGCTCATACCGAAACAAGGTAACTCCAAAAAACCTTATAAGTTTTTTATGCGGAAAAACCAAGCTTAGGAGTCACGCTTAACACTATCAGTCTGGCATATTATACAGGTCAAGTAACAAGCTTTATTTGAAGGATGGAAGATAATATGAAAGGTCAGGGGAGGTTTGAGGGTGTTGCAAAAGATGCTCCTTGCATTTTACCTCTTGGGTGTTATATGAGTTCCGGAAACCTGATTGTGGGAGGTTATTCCACAGACAAATTGATAAATAGAGTAACGAATAGAACAAACTCCTAGGAAAATGCAGTGTATAAAAGAATTAGTCGAGTGATCTAGTGTTGCGTTGAAAAATATTGCCGTGCAGGCAGGAGGGTGACAATTTCAGTGGAACAGTCGCTATGATAATAGCAATACAACTTTGACAAAGCTACTACAGAGTTCCGTTCCATTTAGTACCTCAATCGACATAACAAATCCATCGTTGTGTTTATTTTAATCACATTGACAATAATTGGAATTTTATTGCTTTCATACAACCCTGACCTTCTTACCAATGCTTCTTTTCTTTTTTTCCGAACCATAAATATAGTAAAAAATGCCTTATTAATGTCGTGTACAGTTTCAAAGTTGTTTTTCTTGAATCGTAGTCTGATTTCGGGCGATATCATTGCATTTTGTTATAATGGTCCCTGATAGTGCGTCCACTTTTTTAAGGGGCACAATATCCCCTCGTTCCATTCCTCACATAGTTTTGTATAGTTTCCTCTACTCTTGTTTAATGAGCGATAATCCTATCCGACACTTAATGCTCGCACCGCTTGACGCATTTCTTGCACGGACTATCATCATCCTCGTCGTCCCCGTTTATGTTGAATACATTTCTGATACCAAGGTGTCCCTGCTCTGGGTTAATAACTTTTCCCTCCCAATACTGAATGTTACTTTGTGCATTCTTTTCTCACTTCCTCTTTTCTCTATACTCCTCTTCAGCGTTTATTGTTCTGCGTCTACTTAGCATAATTTGGAATGCTGTTTCTCTCCATTGTTGCTAGGGTGCAATCTTCATCAAACCAGTCTCTACTTGTTTCGTCTTGCACGAGACCTCTGCTACTATTCCTTTGATTGCTCTTTTTATATCGTTGCATTGTTTGTTCAGATCTGCGTGTGTATTTTTGTATTGTTAAGGCTGCACTATGGTGTTCTTGATTTTCTTCTATTTTGCGCAGGGAATACGTAGCCATAAATATTTGCGTCATTTCATATTCCGGATAAGAACAAAAAAAAACCCTTAGCACCAAATTTTAAGATAGAGGATTTTTTTTATTGGGAACTTTATATAGGTAGTCGACACAAGAGCCCTTAGGTGATTTTTAAAAGCATAATTTCAGAAATAATGGTATAGCTCTAATCTATTAGAAAGCAAATCTCCTTTATTTGCTCCGGAAGTAGATTAAAGTTCCATATTTGCGTACATACGTAAAGTACGCACTCACTTTCATCCGTACCTTAGTGTTATGTTGAAGAAAAACAAAAAAAAACAGTTGTAAATGAAATTTTCCGTTGTGTTATTGTAGGTACAAAATGAGTCATCTTATACAACCAAGTCTAGGACAAATAACCCCTCTTTTATTGCATTATAACCTTGTTTGACTAGCTGTTGTTATTACGATACTACTTAATATAATAATAAAATGTTACCATTACTTACTGTAGGTATATGAGCTACAATAGCATCAGGACATCGATAAACAAATGCTTCACAAGCCTGAATACAAAATTCACGCAATTCATCATCCTCTCGCTGGCTGTATTCTTTGAGTAAAAACATTACTCTGTCTATATGATTATATAATTTATGTCCAGCTTGTCGACTGTAAAAAATTCAACATTAGCTAATTTTATAATTAAGAAAACATATCTTACCAAATAGAAGCAAGGCATTGTATATAAGTGCGAATTGTTCCAGGATTTTGAGGATTCTCTAATCCTTCAAGCAGATGATCAATAACTTTATTATAAGCATCATTATTACATAAAATTAACAAATGAGATAGAGCAACTATTGTTCGTTTGCGTACAGCTTGTCTGGATGAGCCTAGCTGTGGTACGAGAGCTTTTAAAATTGTATCATGGAATGGAATTAAAAAATCTCCAAATCGTGAAAGTAAGTCTGAGAGTATATCGAGGGCTTCTAGCTGAACCGATACATCCTCCTGTAATATTAAATAGATATAAATTCATAAAATTCAAACATTATTACAAAATATTAAAATATTTACCTTTTCAATAGCATTACTTAATTTTCCTGTTATACGTTGGCAGACATTTGGTGCTAAAGAATTCGATGCTTGTGGCAATTCTGAGATTACAGTTTTAAGTCCAATGCTAGATATATCTCTTAATTGTTCGTTATTTGAAATCATATTGCCACAGAGAGAATCCACAATTGTTTCAACTTGAATTTCTTTAACTTTATTAACCAAAGGACCCAAGCATTTAACAGCCAAATTTTGTACTTCACCATTTTTATCCTCAAGCAAGCGTAAAACCATTCTAACAACTTTTTTCTCCGATTCATCATCCAGTTTAATGCTGTCTTTTTGGAGTTCTGCCATAAGATCATTGGTGGCCATGAATCGAAAATCTTTATCACTGGAAGTCATCTGAAGGAATATACAAATAATGCATTTGTTTTTTTTAAATATACATGCATATTTAATTAAAGCAACATTTTAATAAAATATGATTTAGGCATTTTTTTGTTATAAAAAAATATATTCTTTCACACAAGACAAAGACCACAGGTAGAGGATGAGAGGTCATATGTCAAAACTATGCACTCCCACTAAAATAAAATCTTTATCAAATTTTCTCTAATTAATTTAATAAACAAATTTCAATTACTTATGCAATTATTTAAATACAAAAAACATATATTTTTTGATAACAATTTACAAAAAAAAACTAACCTTTTCCAGCAAATTTGCAATTTGATGATACTGGTGGGACGCCATTTCTCCGGCGCTGTTTTTTATAATCGCTTTAAATCACGGTTTAATGTGACTGAAGATAATTAATATTAGATTTTTATATGTAGTCAATACCGAGTTCAATGCGATTATATTAAATACAATTATTTGGATTTTATTTATTTAATAAAAATCACAAATTTAATGCCCGGTCCGACATGGATCTATTGGAAGTCAAAAACTACACAGGCACAATTATTGGTCGAATGTTTTTCGTTGAAAATTTTTTCACGAGTTGTCAGATGAAAAGTAAAATGGTATAAATAACGAATTTGAAGAATTTTTGTAGTATTGCCATGATGTGTTAGAAGGTAGTAACAATTTTTGTATTTAAGTGGGGCAAAAGATTGGTTTATTTTAAATAGCATTAACCGGATAAAAAAAGAAAACATTTGTAAATATAAATTAAAAACTGGGCCGTGTGTGTTAAATCACCATTTCAAACATTAATTTGCATGAAAAACTCATGTCAAGCTTCTTTTCATTTAACGACTTATATTGCCGAATCTGGCGGTTCTGACGGATTCGGGAATCGAGGCCAACAATTATGCTCACTTCAGTTGAAAAATTGATCAAGACCACAGAACAGAGGGTTAATACAAATATAAAAAAATTATATATGCGGAAGACCTCGTCTAAATTTAACAAACCCAAAACGTTGAGCCGGCGCGCATCCAAGATCAATAAGTTAGGTTAGGCTGAAATGGCTGCTCCCCATAAGGGGGCCCACTTAGGCCCATTGTGATGCCATTCTAGTGTTCAGGCAATTTCAAGCCATTTGGAGCCTTTGATAAAGCGACAAAGGTCAGGAACTTCCAGTATTTTGCAGCTCGCTCAATCCTTCAAGGAAAGGTGAGCCGAGGAAGGTCCCTCTTTTCTTGGCAAGGGCGGGACATGTACAGAGAAGATGGGAGACAGTTTCTTCCTCATCTTCAAGATCATTATTAACAATTAAACAGGTTATGGCTTACCTTCTCCATTTCTGGGATACAGCAACCTGTATTTTGGAGTCCTGATCCCAGACAATCTAAGGCTCTTGTACCAGGACGACGTCTACATCAACCAAAGAAAATCGTGTTTCAGTAATGTGGTTTCCTTAAATTTTCTTCCGAGCTACGTGAACGCTCAATTTTTTCGAGACAAATTTTTTCGCATTCAAATCCGCTTCGAACGATTGTCGTCGTTCGAGCTACGTGAACCGGCCTCTGGAGCCGCAGGTGGAGCAGCTGAAACCGTTCCACTCTGTTTTGAAGGGCAAAATTTCTTTTTTGAAAAGCCTCCGAGTTATGGAATAGAAACCGCACGAAATCAATAAAAAACATAACAAATATTTAAAGGCGCATTTTTTTTTTTGATAAAAGTTATTAAATATTGGCAATATAATTCCTATACATATCATTTTCGGATTAAATTGATTCAATTTTGTTTTACAATACTAAATTTCCAATCAAAACTTGTACTTTCTGCCAAAGTAAAAAAAAAAGAAAAATGCCATTGACTAAAAATACAAAAAAAAAAATTCTTTTCTCGTAACGTTTATAACAGGGATTTTTCTCTCCTCCTCCTCCTGTTCCTTCATATCGCGATTATAACGATAATCTACTAAAGGAACATCAGTAATCAGTTCCACGTGAAACAATTTCCTTGCAAGTTGGTCTTAGCATAATTGTATGCTCATACTGTGCTGTATAGCATCCCTTAATATCGCACAGCGGTGGGTAAGCTTCGACAACCCCCTTATCGCATAGATCCTTCAAGGCCATTTGATATTTAGTTGCCCCTGCGCGATCTAGCCATCGCTTACAGAAAGCTAATGTACCAAAATTCTTGTTAATTATGCCCAATAGTTGTTTTGATGATTGCAAACGAAGCGGCACAAATGGCGCATCGAAATTCTTCATGTAGTGAGAGCAGTCCATATCGTCATGTACTAAACCGCGTCCAGTTGAACCGAATGTTTCGATTGCATAAAATTCGTTTTCTTCCATGCGGGTAGTTTCGCCGCCCTTAACAATTGGAACAGTTTTGCCAGAATGAATACCTATAAGATTTTCAGGAGTTAATAATGATATAAAAAATTACATTAAATGATTCATCTTACGATAAGGACTTATCGAGTGCCCATTCAAGTTCCTGATGCTCTTCACCTGATAGGTTTTTCCATCTAATTCAATTTCGTATGATTCCATAACCTCTTGGATGGCTGCACCGATATCACATAGTCTAACATCAATTCCAGCTTCCTTGATTCCAGTGTTCGTTGCATCCTTGACCGCTTGGAGCAACTTATCATACTTATTGTTGAAAGTCAAAGTAAATGCACAATCGATAATTCTTCCTTTAATATGAGTACCAAAGTCAATCTTGCACACATCATCATATCCAAGCACAGTTGGATCTCCAGCATTTGGAGTATAGTGAGCAGCGCAATGATTCAAAGAACATCCAGTCGGAAAGGCTAATCCAGCTTCGAGACCATTCTCTCCGATCAGTTGTCGAGCTGTTTTCTCAAGCTCCTCGCAAATTTCAATCATAGTCATGCCCGGCTTTATCCATTTCTGTATATACTGACGAGTTTGACGATGGGCTTCTGCTGCCTGACGTAACTCGTTGTATATATCATTATGCATACGATCTAGTGCTCGCTTCTCCTCACTAGTAAATCGATCCTTGGCTGTTCTATCATCCGGAACTTGAGGATGATGCATTATTTCACCCTCCGGAAAGTTGCCATCAGGATAAAGATCAGCAATCGCTACTGATGGTGGATCTGTTTGACCAGAAGTTGTTTTCTTAGGTTTGTTCTTGCTTTTGTTCGGCTTCTTCTTTTTCTTCTTGTCACCATCGGCTTTTTCGTTATTTTCATCATTATCTTCGGTATCAGCCGGTTTTGATTCACCATTTTCTGCCTTTTCTACAACAGTTTGCTCCTCAATTGTTGGCGCTTGACCGGTTTCTTGGAGTTTTGCGGCCGCTTCAGCTGAAATCAAAAAAAGTATTGAAGATAACTTGAATCCATACAAGTTTTACAGGTAGATGTACTTAAATTATGGACAAATAAACGTTGTACGTGCCAATATATTAGGCTGAAGAGTTTATAATTGTAAAGAATATATTTCGCACGGTAACATGATTCCCACTGAAAAATTTTAAAATCTTTAAAGCCATGAAAAGTTCCTACAAAATACTCTTATACTTTAAAAGAATACACCCTACATGTGTGCATATATATAAGAAAAAGTATCTAGAACGTTTTTAATCTATTTTTTTCTACCTAAACACGATATAGAACACTACATAACCTAAAAACGAAAAAAAATTGCAAATTCACCTAGCACGATGTCGTATAAGAAATTTTCAAATAGAAATTTATAATTGCATAAAACTGTTAGGAAATGAAACTTTTTCAAAAACTAATTATATGAAAATATTACAAATAGCATATTAATCACGAGGTTCATAGTTTTTTCATACTTCCTCCATTACCTTGTCTCAATTTCTTGTTATTTGGTTTCGGTTTCTTTTGCTTTTTAACCCCTTCCACACGTCCTTCAGCAGCTTCTTTAACATCTGGCTGTGGCTCTGCATTTCCACATACCTCCTGAGTTTTCGTTTCAACTGCTGACATTATTTATTCGCTAAATAATCGCGAATATTTTGGATTAATTAAATGGATATTAATTCAATAAATTCTTCCTCTTCCAACAGGGACAGCTTATCTTTTTTGGCGGCTGCGTAAAACAAGAAGAATTTGGTCGAATTTTAACACCATGGAATGCGTGTGTGATGTTGGTGTGGATTCTGGAATGGGGTTATTTTTTTTTATAAAAATAAAGTTTTATACCGGAATTTTTAAATAAATATAAAAAAACACAATTATTAAGATGTTACTAATATTTTTTATAAACAATTTTCTATAATTAAGTAAACGAACATAACTATTGAAACAACTATTATATAATAACTAATATTTAAAAAATAAATTTAAAATTTAATTTTCTGTTTGGGTAAGTCTAAAAATTATCAAATGTCATTTCCCTAAAACTGTGGAACTTAATAAGAAGAAGAACAAAACTCTACCAACCACAAAAGTCGCTTGACATTTGCTTTGTTTATAACACGAATTTTTATTAAAAACGCATATTTTAATAATAATTAAAAGTCCTGATATCATGATGAATAACTCAAACGATTCTATTACAAATCCATTTGCGAAAGCAACCTATCTTTTCCCTGATGATGGTGATGGTTCTGGTAAGTTTCAACAAATTTATCTCTTCTCTTCCTCAAAGAAACTAAAAAAAAAACTTTTTCTTAAATATTAAATTCTAGTTTCAGATGATTCTAGCACAGATACGAATACCAAAAATTTTTTACTGCGGGAACAAGATCGTTTTTTACCTATTTGTAATATTGTTAAGATAATGAAAAAGGCGATTCCACCAAATGGAAAGATTGCCAAGGACGCCCGAGAATGTATTCAGGAATGTGTTTCCGAATTTATATCATTTATAACATCTGAAGCAATTGATCGTAGTCATAGTGAAAATCGTAAAACAGTTAATGGTGATGATTTATTGTATGCAATGCAAACATTGGGTTTCGATAACTACGTAGATCCACTTACAGTCTATCTGCATAAATACAGAGAGGTATGTAAAGGTAATTAGACAATTTAAATATATTTAAATATAGAGGCCCTTTGCAGTCTACAAAATCGGACCGGAATCTTGTATACAATGATCCGATTTATTATGAGGATTCATCAAATGAGTTCAGTAAGTAAACGAGCCTATGTAGAAATAACGAAAAAAACTTGGTGTAATTAATCTTCCCTTTTAAAATTTTAGAGCAGGAAAACGCTGAGCCCGAGATTTTGCATACATTTAGCACAGATGACCCGATCATATACTGTCAGACCAATCAAAATGAAAATTTCAATCTGTAATAATGTGTAATAAATCTTTTAAACAAATTGCGATTGAATATTGTAAAATTGATGTTTAGTGTTCATAGATTGCATGACATTCGGGGTGTTGGAGTGCAGCTTTGAATTTAGAAAATAGTTCCGCTCACTTGTGTTTCTATCTTAGTTAATCTCCGTATCTCAAAAGGAGAGGCCCTATATCCGACGAGAAAACAATCCTAATCTGGTTCAGATCACTCGTAACAGTTCCACTGATCTCCCTACATCTGGGTATCCCTTCGCTCTTAGCTCTTATTCTTCCAAGGGTGGTCTGTTTCAAGTCTTATGCAACATTTTCCCCACCGTCCGGTCATATCGGTTAAATCAATGTAAAAAAACCCCAAGGTCCTCACAACGGACTGATCGAAAGTCAGTGTTCACCTAGATGGAACCTAATTTGAACAGGTTCCGATCTTAAAATATTTCGGATCATTGCTGTGCATGTGGCAACGAACAATGGAGGTGGCAGTAGCGAGGAGGTCCCGCTCTGACCGCCAGCTAACGGATCAAAGAAGAAAAGGGAACTTTTCGAACAGATTTCACTTCGTTTATTTAAGCTAGATACGCTGTGCGGAAAGTCGTGTCGTATGTCGAGTCGAGGAAAGCGACGTTTCAGACGAGTGACGAACTCCACAGGATAAAGTCTATTAAAGAAACTGACAAAATTTTATCGACTGTGTGGAATAATCTTTCGCATTCAGTATTTCCGTACTCCTGCAACATCCAAGAGCTCGAATGCAAGGCTCATCGCCACCTTCTTCAACACCTTTCCGAACTCTCATAGCCCCAAACCTATTCTAACCTAACGTAGAGGGCATGGCGGATGAAGCATATCCGCTATTTCTGCAGCACTAGCAAGAATGGGGGGCCAGAGACCAAGTCGTCGTGTGCACGTTTTATTTTAGAGAGATTCGCCGATCATAGGTCTTGATGACCCTTTCGGATGGCCCAAATTTAATTTCTAGTGCCCTGATGGCGCTCACTTGACAATCCCAGTCTTCTTGGCTTATCTAGGACCATTTATCCTATCGCCGTTGGAGTGTTGATTTGCCCCTTGCTCGGTTTTCAGGGCCGCTATGAGTGTTCTTTCTCCGCCCCGTTGTTAGCTCTGCCACATGCTTCTGGACACTTACTGCACCTGCGGGGGCCAGATCTGGAACCGCACCAGATGATCCCGGAGTCGGTGCGAGCGCAGCTATGTCGTCAGATGGTCTTACTGCAGGCATTACAGCATTGTTTAACCAGCGGCATTGGTGGGTGCCATTTCAGACCCTGAGGTCTGCGCATTATCCATTGATCAGTGCCCTTGTGGCTGGTTCATCTAGGATCCTTATGCTTGAGGATCATTCTGATGTTAGTGACACGACAGGTATGGCTTAAATTATCACTGCGAATTTGAAATCAGGTTAAACTACGTACCAGGCTGTTTTTAGTATTCTAACAAAGACAGAATTATATTTATAATAGAAGTTTCATTTATCTGATTTAAAAATTAAAGCAGCAAATTCTCCCATTGCAAAAAAATGGTCCCCTAGTTTCCGGCATTTAGACTTATTCTACTCTGGTACTTGCTTAAAATAATAAAAGGTTCAAACATTTACTTATCCACATTACCATAAAATCCCACCCAACTTCACTTTAAATAATAAATTCAGAATCAGAACGACAGCTGTCATAGGTGGTCGTCGCTGTGTGAAAGAACACAAAATATTTAAAAATTGTATTAAAAACAATAAATTAAGTATTAAAGGTATACATAATTAATAATTACTTTTAATTATAAACATAAACAATTGCAAAATTTTTAAATTTTAGATTCTCAATAAATCAAAGGATATTATCCACGACAAGAAAAAAAAAATTCATAATCCGGCGTCGTCAACAAATACACCAATTAAATTAAGAATCCCCGTGTGCACGTATACGCTAAAATACTACACCATACAAAGAATTTACACGAAAAGATCTGTCAAAAAGTATTCTTCGAGCCACGTCGGCCACGTCATTTTTGATTGTGTGTTCGGGGGAGCCTTCGCTAAAAAAAAACTAAAATCCAGATTCTCAGTGATTTTTTTGGTGCCGCCAGAAGCGTGATTTTATTTATTTTAATTAAATAAGTCTCAATCAATCATAATAGTTAAATAAATTAGTTGTTAATAATCCGTATAGTAAACACCACACACACATCATGAATATATTTCGATTGGCCGGTGATTTATCGCATTTATTGGCGATCATAATATTATTAATAAAAATATGGAAAACACGATCCTGTGCTGGTATATCTGGGAAATCACAAATATTATTCTCAATTGTTTATATATCCAGATATCTTGACTTATTTACAACATATATAAGCCTGTATAATACCGTGATGAAGGTTGTTTTTATAGCAGCATCCTGTGCAACTATTTACATGATGTATGCCAAATTTAAGGCTACTTACGATCATAATCATGATTCATTCCGTATTGAATTTCTAATAATACCATCAGCAATATTAGCATTAATTATAAATCATGATTTTACGGTTATGGAAATATTATGGACATTCTCTATATATTTGGAATCGGTTGCAATATTACCGCAATTATTTTTGGTTAGTAAAACTGGTGAAGCTGAATCTATAACAAGCCATTATCTATTTGCATTGGGATCATATCGTGCATTGTATCTACTTAATTGGGTTTATAGGTATATGGTTGAGTCACATTATGATTTAATTGCAATATTTGCTGGAATTGTACAGACAATTCTATATTGTGACTTCTTCTATCTCTATATTACAAAAGTTCTTAAAGGCAAGAAGCTACAACTGCCGGCATAAGTTCGTTTTTTTTTATATAAATATATAATTTCTACACTTTCTTTTTGTAATAAAGTTATTAATAATAATAAAACAAATTATAATAATAATATATCTTCTCCCCCCTGTTTAATTCTATGTTTTAAAACAAATTTATATTTTTTAGCAAGCTATATATAAAAACATAAAAGTAAAAATCCCCAAATTTAATATTATTAGCGACAAAACAATGAAAATTAATTGTGGTTTAACGACATTCGGGCTCTGCAGCTTAAAAAAAGAAAAATTAAAACAAATAAAAGTAAATTTTAGTATTTTTCTCCCTTAATTTTTGTGTTTTAACGACAAAAATTATATTGTTTAGCACTAAATAGGTGTAAGATAGTTGAAAGTATGAAGAATTGATGAAATATTGATAATAACAGTAAAAAGAAAATTATATGTTGCCTGTACTTTATTTTTTGTGTTTTTAAATTTTTTTCTTTTTATATATATATATATATAATATATATGTTAAATCGATATTATGTTATGCTAAATGAGAATGTTGAACAAAATATTTCTCACTTATGTCCTCCATAAGCTAAGGGCGAGAAAACGACCCCTGTACCGGAAGTCGAGTCGTGTGTCGTGACAAGTCGTTTGAGCTGAAGAAATTGCCGTTTTGGCCGAATTACCTCTTTAAGCGCAGGGGCCTAGCATGGGAATAAACTAAGTTGAGTTTAGGCCCCTGTACTGGAAGTCGTGATTCGTTGTGAAACGTCACTTTCTTCAACACAAACGACTTGTCGGGTCGTATGACTCGACTTTCTGCACAGGGGCCTATTTTTCATCATGTCCTGCATTAGCTAAGGGCGAGAAAACGATTTATTAATTTTGTTTCTAGTTTTTTTTGGTCATTGACTGGCTTTATTATTATTATTATGTTATAGTTTATATTTTTTAATTTTGAAAAAAAGAAGAGAAGAAAAAAAGCGACATTCAATACAAAACATTCATAATTTTCTAACAAAAATATAAAAAAATGGAAACTAATTAATAAAACATTAAAAAAAAACAAGAAAAACCAAAGTCAAGATCTAACAAAAAAAAAAAACAGAATGTAAGAGTGCATTGTAACGAATATTTCTGAAAAATTGAGACGATCTATTATGATCTGAAATAAAATTTATATATAAAAACAAAAATATCGTCTTTATACCCTATATCATAATTTTGGTTTTATTCTTTTAAATTGAGGACAACAGATATAAGTTTTATATACATATATTGCTGCTTTTGTTTTTATTGTTTTTCAATTACTTCCATTGCAGGTTGAACCCCAGAAATAATAAAAACCATAAACCAACCTAAATACATATAAATTATTATTTTCCCCTTTTAAAAGAATTTTGTAAAAAGAAATCGTGCCTTTAGAATTATTTTTTGAAGATAAAAGATAAAATTTTATTAGGTTTTTTTCACGTTAAACATATTTTTCCGCTTCAATTATACATGAGCGTATGTAATGCATTTAACAAATCCTCAAAGCTCCCCTTTATTTATCGAAACTGGTAACGAGTATTCGACAACTTCTTATCTCTGCTTTAGGTAGTTTTTTCATTCGTTTTATTTTGAGATAGATAAACCCCACACGTGAGTATGAATAGCTTAACGTATAAAAAAATCCAAGTTTCCTAAAAGTAGACAATATTTTTAAAAGTTATATCGCACCCTTAGAATGAAAGTGACCTAACTCAAAAATTGCATTTTGTGGGAAATGAGCAAGAAAGTTTTGAAATAAGTGCGGTGTTGAGTAAATTTAAAAGTATCTGTCCCGTGTTTCATTGAAAATGATTCATTTTTTGCGTATTTATATATTGATCTTTTATGTACAGATTGGTAACATTATATTAAATTTAAATGTATTTTAAATATATTTTGATAATTTTAATAAGAAATGGTTTCAAATTAAGTCACTCTATGTCAAAAATATTCTGTAATTTCTGGGACTTTTTATGAGTTAAGCCTATTTAAGACGCAAGATGCAGCAAATGCTGATGGCACATTATGGTTTCAGTCATTACTAAAGATTACTAAAGAGACTCAATCTAAAAACGGTTAAAAATTTTTTGCAAATATTTTGTAATAAACAGACTTATTATAAAAGGAGTCAGTTTAGCACCAAAAATAAAATGTACTCACCTTCACAGTATTTGCAATAAACTGGCACAATACTGATTCCGTCTCTTTCACATAACAGGCATAGGTGAATTGTGCGATCAACAAAAATGACCGATGTATACGTTATCACTTTTTTACTCTTAATTCGGGCTCTTTTTCGCCATAGGGTTTTAGAGTAGGCTTTTTAAGGTCAGTTTATAGCAAAATCAGAATTTACAGGAATTTTGAGTTAGGTCACTTTCATTCTAAGGGTGCGATATGTAACTGCCTTTTGAGAGACTTGCGAAAGCTTTACAGTAGGAGTGATCGCGGGTTTTATAGGGGCTCGAGGTGTTTTTACAGTTGACTCCGTTTTTTGTGATCAGTTTGTGTCAGAATTGAAGTGGTCACATTAATCTCGTATAGGCAAAATACAGAGGATCATTATTCGGGCCTTTTCGTAAACGCATAACAATGCAATGAGTTTGTAAACGCAGTTGATCCAAAGTCATTCGTTCGGAAACGTACAAGATTCAAGTTTGTTGCGCAACAGTCAATGCAACAGCGCAGCCAATTTCGAATGAATGCAAACGTATGCGAGAAGAATTTTGCGTTGCTTTGTTGCCGATGCGTTGTTGCTCAGTTGCTCTGTTGCTTTGACGTTTACGAAAAGGCCCTTCTTCTGGGAGTGCTTACATTCAAAATTCCTCCTTTTTGCCAAATTCTTTTATATGTATACCAAACTCACCTTTTCATATATGTATATGCTATAATCTAACTGAGGAATTGAAGCTTCCACCTACATATGATGTTTCTTAGCTGCTACGACCAGGCTTGGAGTCTGAATGGAATCAGCGTGGTGTGCTGGTACGTGCTGTTACTAGTAATCTTAACACCTGCGTCTGTGCTAATTTCATAATTATGCGTGTTTAGTGAAAAAATAAGTTAAGAGTTCAAGCAAACGATTTGTATAGGTAAGTCTAAGCTCAGGTGTCACCTTTTGTCCTACCAGTCCGTCATGTCGTTCACGTCATGGTCAGATGTATGATGGTAAGCTTAGCTCGAAGGAAAGAGAAAGGATAAGACAGATTAAGGGGAGTCTTGGGGATGCGTGAGGAGATGGCGCTGAACTTTGCCTTTGAGCTCTTGGATGTTATATGAGTTCGGGAATACTGACTGTGGGAGGTTGTTCCACAGTCGAGTTGTTCGCGAAAAGAATGAATTTCTGGACTGATGTGTGAGTGAAAATAAGGGCTGTACAGAGTGGGGAGGAGCCGAAAGGACTACTCTTCTGTTGCGGGTAAAACATTGTCGGCAGAAGTTATATATTTCGACAGAGCAGTCCTTGTAGATGCGGTAGAATTTCATCAGAGCCGCTACATTCCTGCGGTGGCTTGAACCAATTGAGAAGCAAATGGCGCCATCGCCAATAGGTTGGGAGAGCGCCGTTTTGCACGTTGTCCAGCCACGATAAGGTGGTACTCGGGGTCCCTGCCCAGGTATACGAGTTGAATTCGAGGCTGGGCCGGATGTAGTACTCGTAGATTATTGCCCTGGCTGGCGGCTGAAGAAGGAAATTGCACCTTTTTGTCAGGCTTTTATTCCTATTGCTAGCTGGGTAGGAACTACCTCCGATCGAGTATCAAAGAATTTCTGGGTCAGTTACACACAGGAAATGGTGCCCAATAGTAGATTCGTGATATCCCTGGCATTTTCCGTTAAAGATCACTCAGGAGTCTAGAGAAAAGCAATGCCATTAAAGGAATCGTTATACAAAGCTGTGCAATCTCATAGGGGTTGGAAGCTTGCCTATTTGTTCACAGAAGACTTCAAATGACGTTCGTTTCGGATATTCTCAGCTCTTTATTATAATCTGTGAGGGCTTTCTTGTAGAAGATCCAGTTACCCGAGACCTTAGCCCCGTTGAACAGGGATCATTGCTCCATTACAAGTCGGTTACACAGGACAGCTGCTTTCAAAGGCTGTCA
Organism: Thereva unica; assembly: GCA_949987705.1. Taxonomy (NCBI): domain Eukaryota; kingdom Metazoa; phylum Arthropoda; class Insecta; order Diptera; family Therevidae; genus Thereva; species Thereva unica. Next base: position 8,967,432 of record OX465285.1, read on the forward strand.
CAATCGCTCTCTGCAGCGATGTCAGCAGAGACAAGATTGGATAGGAATATTACTTATGTGGCTAGCTTTGAGGCTGTGCGATAAGCCTCCCGGTTAGTTCGTCAGTTGAAGTTTTCAACTTCTTCTTAGGGCAGCCCTCCACAAGTCTCTCGATGGCTGATGGATCCAGAAAGGTAGGCGGAGGCTATGTCAAGCATACCTTCGTGTCCTGGCAGTTCTACCTCCGTCGATATTAGGTCTCTGCTGAAGAGCTGTGAAAGAAGAAGGCAGGTCAGTCACTTTCCCATGAGCAGTGCAGTGCGCTATAGGGTAGTTAGTCGCTTTTCAAGCACTGCTGAATCAGCTTTGGCATGATGACGGTTTATCTTGACAAGCTTGATATAGGGTTTGAGGGGTGGTTGTAGGGGCATAGTCCTTCCTAGAACGGCATTTGAGGAATAATTTCCTCTCTGAATCGCTTTTTGGAAGCTATCTGATCCTTTGTGGCTAATTTTGGGCATTATAGCTTGCCCCACCCACCTGTGATGTTGAGAGAGTCACCTTCTCGTTAGAGGTAGCTCACCCTAATTTCTCAGCTCACTGGAATTTTCTGGCTATATTGCATAATTCAGAGAAGAATTGTTAGAATTTTGACTTTGAACTTCTTGTTCTACTTCTACTTGGGGTAATGTAGTCTGTGGTGACTGGGATCGACCCTCAGTCAAACATATTAAGTATGTTGCTATGTCCGTATGACTTTCCTTGGCAGTATGCATTTTCTTTGAGTCTAACTGCACTACAAGAGGTTAGGTACTTAGTATGGAGGTCCAGAGAAGATAGTATTTAGCAGGTACCTTGGCATTCTCTGGACTCTGCCTATTTTGGTACAGTTGTACTGCTTCTTTAATGCTCGTCACCATACTATTGATCCATAAGGAGAACATACGTACATCCATAGCACTATTCGTGGCTTGAGCCCTCCTTCCTTCCCAAACATTTTCTTGTATGAGCAGAGAGCTATATAGGCCCTTCAAAATTTTCCCTAAAACTAGTCGCTTTACCGTCGAGGCTGGTTGTAATTGTAACTGTACTTGTTCTTGTAGTGAATAGGATCAGTTCTGCCTTTGCAGGGTAAGCACACAAACCACAGCCTTTGGTCCATCTGGTAACGCTGTTTAGATCTCTTTCCATCATAGCCATAGCATCGAGGGCAGGACTCGTTCCTGTGATGTACCTCTACTAACTCTTCTCTGGTAATTTTACTGCTTCCAAAATCCGCATGAAATCTCAATCTCTGGTTTGCAGTGCATCGACCAAACGTTGCCTCGATCCCAAGCTCCGTCACGGATTCTAGGATAACTGTATTCTTTATCTAGGAAAGTCGCTAATGTGTATTGTTTATAATATGTATATGGAATTCTCAAACGGGGTTCTTGTGAAAGTTAGAGAGATCACTTCGAGCTTGCAAGTGAGTTAGTAAGCTAGCAGGTACCACAACGGTGGAGTTTTTCTGATTTTCCCATTGATATTTTTGGGTGTTTTGATTTGTTCTTAGATGTGGGATCACTGGGTGCAGTTTCCGTGAATTTTTTCCCTTGAAGTAAGCATGTTGGGCTTTGTACAAGCTTACCTTAGCATTATCCTTTCCAGACTGAAGTTTTTAGGTGAGTTAGGCCATCTTCTTCTGGCTTTCGATCTATGTGGGAAAACCCTACTACCTTTGTACTACCTACTAGCTTCACTATCAAAGGAAAAGTTTCCTGTAGCATCTTAGTCTGTCACGCAGCTCTCTTTTTTTTTTTTTTTTCAAAAATTAGATAAAGGCCCCCGTGCTGAAAGTCGAATCATGCTTCGTGACTTTGAGTTGAAGAAAATAACATTTCAGTCAAATCAGAACTTTCAGTACAGGGGCTTAAACTCAACTTAGCTTTTTTATGTGACACACTAGAGGACTTAGAGAAGGCCCCTTTGTACTGTCGACCATGTATTTATTTTGAAATGTCGAACAGCAGCTCTAGTCGGAAGATAGAGAGAGAAGTGAAGGAAAGAACTGTCACAGCCTAGCTGCGGTATTTTTTTATTTTTTTTATTTTCACCTACTCCCAACCATTTGCGACTCTGACATCGGGGTATCGAGAACAACTCGCTGGAGTGTTATGCCTCCTGAATCGAGTTGTATCTCATCAACCAACCGATGACATGCGCTTGGTGGATCGGGGAACCACTAGTGAAGGCTATGACAGGAGGAATCAGGAATGCAAAGAGGGAAGAAGAAAGAAGGAAAGTTATGTAGGTGGGAAATTGGGAAAGGCTAGGACCGTGGCACCGCCGGGAATCGAACCCGGGACCTCTGGGATAGTAGTCAGGCGCCTTACCCCTAGACTACCGAGGCCCATTTAGGACCCTTTGCTGAAAGTCGCAATTCGACTGAAAAGTCTCGACTCGACTTTCAACACAGGGGCTAAATAAGGCAAGGTGAATTGTAAATACGTACTGGAGGGACATTTAGTAAGATTTCCAACTGGAAATGAGGCGAGGTGAGGTTGTACAATATAAATATACATTGTGGAGACATATGTAACTTTCTTACATACTCTGAGGCATAATTTAATGCATATTTTGACATTTATTCTCTTTCTTTCTCTAATCTGCTTGTTTTTGCCACTTTGGCACCTCGCCGCATTTGAAGTATGACATGGTACCGGCTCAAAAGAAAAAAAGAGGCACATCTTACAAACTCATTTCAGTCAAGCTCATAGTCGAACTGACAAGTGTCTACGGAGACCACTAATTTTTCACGAGTGGTCTGGCCTTAAAATCTGTAGTACAGGGACTGTCAAAAGTACAATTTAGTTCAAAATGGCGGATGCAGAACTGGGGGATCCCCATATCCCAACCTTCTAAAGAAGATGTATATGTATTGTTAATCAAGAACTTCCAATAAATAAATAAAACATCATCAAATTAATGGAATACATAATATTTATTCGTTTTTCTTTGTCCTTTTTTTCAAATTTTTATTTTGTTCAACAAAACAACACACAGTCTAAATTTTTTTTCATATTATTTTCATTTCATTTTTTTTTTTGGTTTTTTGTTTGTTTGTTTGTTATAATAATAATAATTTCAATTTAAACTGTTTTTTCATTTCATTTTATATTATTTTCTCAATTTATTATTTTTCATTTTTTTTTTGTTTTGTTTTTGTTTGTTTTGTTTTTAGTTTTTCATTTTTCATCTAGTATAATAATAAATATTATTTAACTCACCTACATAACTAGATAACATTATAATATAATTTTTTTTGTTTTTCTTACCTCATTTTCCTTATTTATTTTTTTTATTTGTGTTTTCATTTTTTTTTGATTTTTAATTATATATTTTTTTCATTTTTTTTTTGTTAATTTGTTTTAAATATATAACTTATAACATCGTTGTTTTGGTTAAAGTTTCATTTTTGTTTTTTTTTTTGTTTTTAGTTTCTTACGTGTTTTTTGTTTGGATGTTTTTTTGTTGTTTTAAAATCATATTTTAATAATTTGTTTTACTTTTGCAGTGAGAGTATAGTGTTTTTTGTTTAATTTTTAATTATTTAAATTTTGTTTTTAATAATTTCACGCATTTATTTTTTTGTTTTATACTATTTTTTTAGGACTCAAGAATATTTTTTTAATTGTATATTTGTAATTCTTTATTCGTTTTTATTTTTTTTTTAAATAAATAAATAAATAAATTAATAAATAAATGATAAAAAAATGTGATTTGAATGAAGTGTATGATTGTAAATAAATAAATAATAAATATTAGTAATGTTTTTAATAAATAAAAAAAAATAATATATGTGTTGTCTATATGCTTTTTTTTCTGTCATATTCATTTTTTTTTTGTTTACTAATATTTATTTTTTTTTGATCTACTCGTTTCTTTATTGATTTCATTTTCATTTTTTGTTGATCGAAATGTTTTTTTTATTTTTGTTTTATGAACAATTTTTAATTTTACTTCATCATTTCTATATGCCTTAAGATTTAAATTCTTTTATATATAATTTTTTTTTAATTAATAATATTTTCTGGTGTACTTTTATATATTTATATTTTTTTCTTTATTAATATTTTTAACGTTGTTTTTCATTTTCTTTATTTTTTTGTTCAAAAAATGCTTGACTTTAATTTTTTCTTTCTTTCTTTCATTTTTTATTTATTTATTTTGAATAAAAAAACATTTATTATTCTTTTTTTCTGCTTCATTTTTATAATTTTCATTTTCTTTTTTAATTATTAATAATAATTAAATTTTTCTATTATTTTTTTTTTTGGTCATAACAAATTATGGCGCTGTCGTTCTTGTATTTGTTATTGTTAAATTTATATTTATTACTTATGTTTTTATGAATTTCTTTTTTTTTACTATTTTTATGTATTCTCGCGCGAAATATGCTGTTTTTTTTAAATATATGTATTTTTGTGAAATATTCATTTTTCATATTTTGTTTTTTTTTTTTTGTTTTTTGTTTTATGCTTAATGGTAATACTTTATTTTTCTTTTCTTTCTTCATGTTATGTTTTTTTGGTTTTGTTGTAAATGTAATAAATTTATCTAAACAAATTCTACGTTTTTTTTGTTTTGTTATAATTTACAATTTTGTTTATATATAAATTTTTATGTAAATTTTGTTAAAAGGACTTTTTCTTGTTTTTTTAAAAATTTCTTAATGCGTTTTTTTTATTTTAATTTTTAAATATCGTTTTCATTTTTTTGAACGGTTTAAACACGTGGAATTTATTTGTTTATATTTTATTTATTTTTTTCATTATTATTAATAAATGGTTATTCACTCGTTTGTTTTTGTTGGTTGGTTGTTGTTCTTTTTAGCTTGTTTATTAATAATTTCGTTTTTTTTGTGATTATTCAAAAAAAATAATATTAAAATAAAAAATAAAATATAATAATATTCTTCATTCATAATTTGTTTTGTTTTTGTTTTTTGTTTTTTTTTGTATTTAAATGGAAAGCTTGTTAATTTCTCCTATACATAACTACTAATTACAGTATGAATTTGTTATTTCTGTTTTTGTTTTATTAATATATAATTTACAATCTTATATACTAGAAGCGTATTTATTACTTAAAATTATTTTTTTTTCTTTTTCTCTTAATTTTTTGTTGTTTTTTTCTTTCTTCTTCTTTTTGTTTATTAATTAATATTTAATGCGTGTTTTTATTTATTTATTAATTCTTTTTTTATTTTTGTTGCAAAAGATATAAAGTATTTTTGATGATACATTTGGATTTTTTTGATAATTTTTTATAAATTATAAAGTACTTAATTATAATTTTAAAAAATAAAATAATTAAAATTAATCAAAATTTAATTTAATTTATTTATGGACGGTGTACTTTATTAAATGTAAACCGAATTATGAATCACATTATTTATTTATTTATTTACTTATTTTTATAATTTAAATTATTTATTTAAACCGAACAAATTAAAAAGTTTTTCACTTTATTATCATAAAAATATGAATAAAATAGAAAATATTGTGTAAAACTACTTGGTATGAAGATCGAATTTGATAGAAGAGGGCAAGTTTGAACTGTAAGATCGGTGATCAAGAGGTTGTTAGTGTAGTTTAGTGAGTTTATTGAGAGTTAGAGCTGCTGTATGAGGCCACGTCGTGTCGTGTAGAAGGAGGATATCGAAAATTCGATGTCATTTTTTTTCAGGTAAACAGTCTTGGCCTTATCCGGCAGCTGGCAGTAATAGCCGTAGTTACTGACTCTCGATCATGGAAGAACACACAGTACACATTTTCAATTCCAAAACGTAGTAGCCAAAGCATTTCTCTGCTGACGGCGTCTTGGTCTTTATCGATGCAATCGGAGTCTTGGTTTTAATCTCTTCCTTTCTTCTACTCCATACTCATCGCCTTGTTCTCTAGGGTAAAGTGATAGCCTTGTGTTTCATAAAGATGTTGGCCTTGATCGGTGCAATCGAAGTCTTTGCTTTGATCTCAACCTTTCTTCTACTCCATACTCATCGCCTTTGTTCTTTAGGGTATAGTGATAGACCTGTTTTTCGGCAAAGGTCGCAATGCGAATATGTTTTAAATATGTTCGATACAATAGCATGAACATTTTTGACACTAATATCCTCCTCTGATGCAATATCAGTAACAGTAGTGAGTGCGACGACCGCTTCCCACAAGGTAATGCACGGCTTAAAAATTGTCTTCATTGATCTGATCTTCAAACATCGTTTATGGCTTTTTGTTTTTCCAATTTGTCACGATCCTTTCAAAGCACCAGGATCCAATCGAATACTTAGGTTTTAAACAGAGTAGAATCACCAAACTATGCTTGGTCGATGCTGCCTTCTCTTTACTCATAGCGGTATTAAAATGGCGGACATGGATGTGAGGTCCTTATGCATGACTACCGCGTTTCTATTTTCCTGTCACTAATTTCCCGGCACAAAATCCCGGTTTATATTTGAATGACTTACGTATGATGAAGCTCACTATCCCAAATGGAAATGGAATCCTAGCTAGACCTTGTATAGTTGAGATCTAGTTGTTTATTTCGGCTTTAGGAGATCGAAATCTCAAAGCAGCCTCCTCACAGTTTGGTAGGACTCTAATGACTTTATTCGTTTTTCATTCTTACTTCGAAACTAGTATAGGCTCCTTTGGTTCGTTTCTTTATCTTCGTCAATACTGGGACTTATGATTCTCAAAAACTATACCCTCAAAAACTAGTTTAGGTCATAGCGTACTCATGATCGGTAACCCGCCCGATCGGTAACCAGTCCCTCCTAAATGTGCCTTCTGATCTATACATTAAGCAGTCTCTAGGGCGGGTAGGCTACAAGAATCAGACTGATGTGTAGAAAAGACGTATGATCACAAAAAAACGAGGATTAACTTTAACCCAGATTACAATGTTCAGATCTTCTAGCCTGACTAGAGCTCTGATTCAGTTTCATGCACAGATGCTTCCAAATTAGAGGTAAGCATACGTTGGAGTTTTCTCGCAATTGCTAAACTTCCAAAAATACTACCACTTTCCTAATTCTCCCAGTATTTCTAAGTAGAGGTGCTGCCACTAGATGCGAAATACACATAAAGTCCAAGCTGTTCTTTGGCAATGGCTGGTTCTAATCTGACTTAGAAGAAGAACAATTATCAGCTTGTGAGCCCCGCTCAGGTTTTCAGTCTTTTTCAGCTCAAGACCTTCTTTCTTTGGTTCGGACGGCCGACGGTCATCTCCGGAAGTGGAGTATGAAGCCTACATTGGCCGGTATGCATTGAATCGAGTTAATCTTTATAGGACACTGAACAGTTGAGGAACATGCCAGATTGAGAATTCCATACTACACCGACTACCTCACCTGTGGAGAGAAACTAACCATAAAGACGAAGAATTTGTCAGCCGTTGCGCAGCTCTGGAAGGATCAATGGTCTTACACTTGAAAAACTTTTCTTAGTTAGTGATTCGAAGTTTAAGTAGGAGATATAGTAAAGTTTCCTGAAAATGACAGGTTGAAACCCAAGTCACTCTAGATACACTGCTATATACTTCCGTAAATGTCTTTCAGGAGTGCTCTTTTAGCAGTGTCCTCATCCTCGATCTTTGGACGAAGCTGCCTCCTGCTTCTAGAATGGCTAGTAAGAGTTAAGCTTGTCTCATTCAATGACTATGGCTTAACCTTCGTATTGCTCAAAGAAACAGAGAAACGGAAAGAAATGCCAAGAGAGGCAGCACCTAGATACTGATCCATCCCCACCTCGCAAAGGAGTAAGCTCGTAAAGCTGAAAAAATGAGAGCTAAGAAGGAAGTGCTTCCTACTCGAGCTACTTGTTGGAATACTGTCCACTGTCCGACGCACCTACGGGAACTTATGTAGCCACTTAGCCAGTGAATTGGGTAGCGAACTTCGTTGAACTCACCTCTCTCATAAAGAAAGAAGATCGCTAATCGGTATGCATTCTTATTCTTCTTCAAGGGCACCTTTAAAGGGTTACGTTGATGGTGCCAAGCTGAAGTAATGCCTTTACGGCCCGATTTGGTCTGGATTCAAACATCTTGAAAAAGGGTTGGTGAGTTAAGTCTGTATGAATCTGGGTTCTGACCTCCAGCGTTGTCCCCTTTCATTGGGCATAGACTTTACAGGCGGTCACACGTTTCGTGTTGCTCGATCGATGTAAGATTCTCACCATTTGCTCGTAAAAGTAGCCTCATTCAATGGGATTTTGCGATCGTACTTGTTTTCTACTTCGTTTCTGGGCACTTGCTTCGCTATGCGTTCTGCTTAGCAACTGTGGGATTGTACCTGCCACGGTAGATCTTGATAGCTTGGTCCTGTGAAAACTCCCTTTATATGTATGAAGTCGACTAGGCTGCCGTGGCTGACTTAATAAAGCTTGAGCGCTCGTGCTCGAATCCTACCTTCTAAGAGTCAAGAAGAAGCTCGAAGAATCAGGTCTGTGTAATGGTACATCGTACTGAAATGTAGGGCGTATCGGATATCGTTTTTCATTTTAGTATCCAGCAATATACCATCGTGTGAGGTAGGTTTTCAAGCAACTCACAAGTACTCTGTCTCCTAGAGACAGCATAGCTGACCGTGGATGTAATAGATATAAATAACATTAGAAATTGAAACTTTGGTTAGATTCGTCCTTTTCGTTGTAGACGATCATGGGTGGCGTACTTCAAGTGTCGATCGAGAAGTTCCATTTTGCAAATCGATCGATAAGGTTCTAGTTTTGAGACCAGAGAAACTTTGTTTTTTGAATCACCTAACTTGGAAAAGTATTAATTTAAAGTAGTAGACACTAAGTAAATAAAGAATCAAGCAATCAATCCAAACCCAAAAAAAGTATAAATGCTATCATCAAAAATACTTTTCTAATCGCCTAAAAAAATTGTTTAATTTTTACATAATTTTAATAACGAGGTTCTTTCATTTTGTTTTCTATTTGCATAATCATCGTCTTAAAATATTTAACGTTTTTTTTTGTTTTTCTTTTTAAATATATAATTTTATTTTTACTTAATAAGTAAAAAAATTTCTTTGACTACGTGTTTTTTTATCATATTTTGTTTTGCATAAAAAAATTTATCTTTTATTTTTTGAATGATTTTCATTAAACTACAATGTTAACTATTTCAGTTTTTCTTTTCTTCATTATTATTATTTTATTTATTATTATTCTTCAATGTATTTTGTTACTTTTTTCTAAAATTAAAATAAAAAAATATAAAAATCTATTTTAAAAATTAAAATTTTAAAATTATTAAAAAAACTTAAACGGAGCCGAATTTTTGATTTTGTTTGATTAAGAAGTTTAGAAAATGAAAATTGAAATTTTTTGGATTGATATTAGTGTGTATTTTTTGGTTTTGAAAAAGGCATTTTTAGAATTTGTAAAATATCTTTTATTTCTTTTTTTGTTGTTGTTTAGGTATATATGCGTTTTTATTTAAGTAATTTTATTTTGTTTTAAAAGTTTTAAAGCAGTTTATCATTGTTGTTGTTTTTTTTACTGAATACTATTGTATTTGTGATTATACAAGGGCAAGGTATTCATTTGGGAAAAGTATATAATGTATTATTAAAAAGAAAAGAATAAATTTTAGATAGACAAGGCGGATTTGGACATCATCAGCTACCTTTGTTTAGATCTCAGGTCACCGGTGCTTCAAAGGCAATGAAAATGCGGATTTTTGGCTAGACAGGGCTCGATCGAGAGGAGCACAATCTCAGGTCTGTTTAGCAAGTTTAGCGATCTCAGGTCTTTTGTTGAACCATTTTAAGCGGTCTGGCCGACAAATAATAGGTTTAGGGGTCCAGTACCATAGGCCATGCAGTGGACGCGGTACGTTTGGACCCAATACCTCACCAAGAGGTAAAAGGAAAAGTCAATTAAGTTAGCCGAATCTATAGTCCGATAATATTGTTAGAATGTTTTGGACATTTTACTGAAATATGTGTCAAGGCTGCGGAGTGTGCCCAAACCGAGGATCCTCGGAGCCATTCCGTCGACTTGTCCGCGCAGACATTCCGTTGGCCGCTTCATTCAAACTTCATTTAGATCATATGTCGTATAACGATACGCCTGTATGACTGTAAAACTTATCGCTTACACTTGACAGTCTATTATAAACGAGGACTCATGCATCTAGACTCAAAAGCTTTTCTGAAAGCTAAGTTTTGCATGTGATCAAAGAAGCTTTTATATACCCGTAGCTACACATTCTCGCTGAAAACACTTTCGCTAAGTTTTGCATGTGATCAAAGAAGCTTTTATATACCCGTAGCTACACATTCTCGCTGAAAACACTTTCTCGGAAGCTCGGTTTTTCGGGTCCATTCTCGAAATAGAATTTTCGTTATAGCCAGCACAAAAGCTTTCCCGGTCTCTTTTACATTACCTTGTTTCCGTATACCGGGACTTTTCTTTTTTATCTAAGTTTTCATTCGTATTTTCTATTACATAAATAGTAGCTTAGGGATGAAGACGTCGGATTACGGTCCTAAAGATTTCAAGTGAGTTGAGTTAAGCCGTCGTTTTGCAGGAAAAATATTGCCATGCAGGCAGATAGTCGGTAATTTCAGTGTGATTTTAACATTTGCTATAATAATAGGGGTAAAATTCCTACGGTGGCGGCTAATAAGTTAAAATGCGCCCAGGGATGAGAGGGTTTTGAAGCGCCAACTCAGATAAATGAGTTGTGTACTTGAGGCGGGGTCAGATGTAGGGCTTGATTGCTGTCTGGACCTCCGGAGAATACCGGCAGAAATGGTAGATGGTTTGGACTCGATGCCCTTTAATGGTGACATTAGCTGTATTCCAAAATTCGAGCAGTTCTTGCAAGCAGTTAGCTTCTACTCGTAGCTACTTTTCAACAAAGTAACCCTAAGCTTTTAACAGAGTATAGGCCTAACTACAATGGTCTCATGACGACTCTTTCAATACTGGATAATTTCGGCTATAGAGCTTAACATTCATTAAGTTTCGACCGAAAATTAGTCAGTTTTAAGAGAAGTCTTAAGACCATTGTAGTTAGACCTATGCTCTGTTAAAAGCTTCGGAGATATCCAAAGCAACCAAATCAAGACTCTCTAAAATGATGATGGATGCTTTGGTTGACATGCTCATATGTATATATGCAAGGACGTCGTTAGTGGAATTTTTGGTTCGACAGCTGTGCTGCCTGTCGTGTAGATTCTAGATATTCTATCAGCTTTCTATATATTATTGTCTTCGAGACAATGCATTGAAAAAATTGAATAAATGGACCAGAAGATGTTTATGGGAAATTGGCATTGTCTAGTCAGTGGTTCGACTTGTTAAGAGGACTTTTGACTTGTACTTGGATGGTGTGCAGTTTTGGATACGCAAAAGCGTGTGACTATACAGACTTCAAAATGCATTGAAAAATACGCCCACTCTGTTTAGGGGAGCCATCCGTGTCCAGCCAATCGAATATTAAAGAAACCCCAAGAGAGCCCCGCCTTATTTATAATTACAAAATTTGAAATGGTTTTTGTTTTTTATAAAACCGTAATAATTAAACCAGAGGTAATAAAAGGGTAATAAACAAAGCAGAGGTAATTGACGGGTAATAAAAAAACCAGAGGTAATAAAAATTAAAAAAAAAACCCAACCAGAGGTAACAAAAGGGTAATAAGCAAACCAGAATTAATAAAAGAGTAATAAACAAACCAGAGGTAATAAAAGAGTAATAAACAATCCAGAGGTAATAAAAATTTAAAAACAAACCAGAGGTAATATAAGGATAATAAACAAAGCAGAGGTAATAAAAGGGTAATAAACAAACCAGAGGTAATATAAGTTCAATAAACAAGCCAGAGGTAATAAAAAGAATAGACAAAAGACTTCAAAATTATTCCTAAAATACGATATCGCTCGAAAAAACGATTCTTAATATAGCACTCCATTGTTGTTATCATTTTCAGCACTGCTCTCGAATTGTTCTGGGGTTCAATATCGAAGCAAACTTTTGTTTCTTTTTTTATAAATCGTTTTCGATTCGAACGCGTTCCGAAATGGGTGTATGGAAATGATAGAAATTATTTAATTCCTTTGTCAATAAAAAGGTGTAGGTTTTAAAAATTTTATGTTTATACACTTTTCCCAAAAGAATAAATTGCTCAATAATATAAATATTAGTTAGGCTAGTTTTCCGTCATTTTTATAATTTTCTTGGATATTTATTCCGAAATTATAAATTTAAAAATAAAAGATTTAAGAATAATTTTTAAAATTGAAGAATAATTGAGAAAAAGTTAAAAAAATAATTGAATATCGTAAAAACTTTTTTTTAAAGCTTTGTTTTTTTTTAAATAAAACTTTAGAAATTGAATTTTAAAACTAAAAATAATTTATAATTTCGAAATAAACATCCAAGCATTATTAATATTTTAAAATTTTTTTATTTTTCGTTATCAATCTTATTTATTAATAATATTTATTCAAACATTCCCTATTTAAACCTTAAGTAATCACCTTCAAAAATCTTGTTTTTTATATATAACAACTGTTTTTGTTTTTTTTTTGTATTCTAAAAATGGGAAAATATCTACAAGGATTAAGTAGTAATAGTTTTTTTTTTAAATTTTATTTTCTTGTCGTTTTTGTCTTTTTTTTTAATTTTATAAATTTGTTTTGAATTAAGGTAATTATGTTTCATCTTAAAGCGAGAAAGATATGTTCACCTCAAAATATATAAAAATAATATGCTATATGCCTAAGTAACTTACAAACGTTTTTTTTTTGGTTTTTTAAATTTTATTTATAATTTATATTTTTTTTTGTTTTTGTTAAATTTATAATAATTATAAATATTATTGCTTTCACATCATAACTTTTATAATCCTATGTACGTGTTTTTATTTTTTGCTTGTTCATAAATTTTGTTGTTGTTTTTGTTTTTTTTTGTATCCGCCGCAAGTATATAATAATTTTTTTTGTTTTTTTTTGTTTTTATAATTAAATTTTTGTTTTTAATTTTTAATTTTAATCCGAGATAATTTTTTTTATTATTATATTATTTATATAAAAGCATTTTTAAAATGAATAAAATATAAAACATAATTAAAAAAAAACATAAAATAATGTTTTATATTTTTGTTTTGTTTTTTGTTGTTGTTTTGTTTTAATAATATCATTGTATTGTTGTCTGTTTGTGCTACGGGGTTTTTGTATGTTTGTTTTATTTAGTTTTTAAATTTATGTATCTAAATGTTTTTTGTTTTGTTGTTGTTTGTTGTTTAAATACTAGTATTATTTTGTGTTTTTATTACTTATGCACTATTTTTCTTTGTTTTTAATATTCTTCATTTTCATTAAAATACTTTTTTTTTGTCTTATTTGGGAGGAAAATAAATAATTATTTTTTCTTTTATTAAATATTGTCCCTTTTTAAATAGGTGGGATTATAATATAATTAAATTTAAAATATACTCGGGGAGATAAAAGTGTTTTTTTTTGTTTTTATTTAATATATTATTTTTTTTATTTCTTATTGATTTATTTTTTATTTCTTTTTTATTTTGTAAAAAAAGTTTAAAATATGTTTTTTTTGTTTATATTTATATTTTTTTATTGTAATTTATTAAGTTTTTTGTTTTGTTTAAATATTATCATTATAATGGGAATTACTCGGATAAAATATTTTTCCTTAAATTCGCATAAAAAATTTCTATAAAATTGAACAAAAACTTTTATTATTTAATAATATTTTTTTTTTGTAAATTTTTATTACGTTTGTTTAATATTCGTTTATTTATTTTTTTAACTTTTATTTCAGTTGTTATTAATGTTTGGTTGTTGTTAATAATTTTATTACCGCTTTATACAAGGACGGTTTTTAAAAATTTTATTTTGTGATTTTTGTGGTTACAGCCGTAAAATAATATTTTATAAAAGAATTTACTTAAAATTTTGAATTGTTCTAGGGAATATAGAGATGATGCTCATTATGTGTTATTGTGGATATTAAAACTGCCTTGATGGCCTAATTTTATAAACATATTTCAGTTTGCCGAAACAATGAGGGTCGCCCTGAAAAATCTGTAATGTAGTAGAAAAGGAATCGTAACTTTCCAGGTGTTACAGTGCAGCCCGGATGGATTTGGTCATTCAACTATTTGTTGATACCTGGGTGCAAATTGGTTCAACAGGACCCTCGGAAATGTCTAATCACGCGCATACCTCAAATTTGTAAGCCAGACTACTTGAACAGTTTCAGCAGATGCTCAGACTTAAGGCCAAACCTAAATGAAAAGTAACACAGAAGTGAATTAGACGTTACTTCCACTGAATTAGATGTATAACTTCCACTTACTTGCATTTTGGTCACTCTCATACATTTATATGCAATGGTACCTAACTTCACTTCACTTCCCATTTAGGTTTGGCCTTTATTTGATCAACCAAGGCCGTGCCAAAAAGCGAAACCTTGCTATAACAGCGCAGTGGTAGAGAACGTTTTCTCGAGATGGATACTTCAGATGAGGTCTTCTGCACTCTCGATCCTCCATAGGGAATAAGTTTGGGCGCAGTGTCAGGAGAAGAAACCAACATGAAAGTATTTTCCAAAGTTGAACGCTCTACTTAATCAGGAGACTTTGTCCCAGAACCCAGGAACCATATTTCTCTTTTTTTTGGAACTCATTTATGTAGCATATGAGTCCAGCCTATCGTATTTTAGGGAAACCCCAGGATAGCCAACCTTAATTAATTGATAATTTTTAATTGATTTTTATTTCTAATTTTTGTATTTTTTTGTTGAACCATTTAATAATATTTTAACAGAGGTAATAAAAGCGAAATAAATAAATCAGCGGTAATAAAAGGGTAATAAAACAAAGCGCATCATACTATGACATGTACTTCACAGGAGCGCAGGAGGTTTTGAATGATGTAGTTTTTTTTACATAAGCGAACAAGAGCTATGGGGTGCGCCATGTAGACCTTTGATATTTTAAATTTTTTTAGCCAATTTTGGCAAATGAGCTAGAATTATATGTATAAGGAATTCTCTACCATTTCTTTCAAATCAGTTTTTGAATACAAATGATGACCACCTCCATTCGATATACAAAAAGCAGTTCTTTTTGGTACATTCTGCATAGTATTGGCCAGCATTTTAGGAGTTACAGCAATTATTTCGGCTCGTATGTTACCTTTGATCTCATCAGTGCTTTTCGACTGTACTTTTGAAAATAAGCACTGCATATTTTTCACAGTTTAACGATTGTTTTCAATGTAAAGCGCTAGCAATGTTGAAATACCGAAGATCTAGATGGCGCACACTATACAATTTGAGATGTAGCACGTCTTTTTATAATACAGTATGTACATAGTTTCGAAGACAACAGTGGGTAACAGACGAACGCACAAGGCCTTATAAACGAGGACGTATGCATATAGACTTATAGACGCAAAAGCTAAATTCGAACAATGCAGTCTTGCCGAAGTAAACGACATAATAATAGACGACGCAATTACCTATAAGTGTACCTTCGGATGCCGTTCGAGGTTAGAAACGATGTAAAAATCTTTCATCAATGTATGAACAACGTCGTGGGCGCGATCGAATTCTTATATGTATATGTCAATCAGGGCGGCTATTTCATAGGTGCAAATGGTGCACTTGCACTGGGCGCAATTTCAGAAATTAAAATTAATTTTTTTTAAAAAAGTTCTTAAATAACCAAATTAAAAGATTTTTCGTGCCTTCATTGCCATATATTAAAGGAACTCCACAAAGTGTTTGTATCTTTTTGCATTGTCCTTCATTGCGATTAAAAAATGAACAGCTGATGGGGCGCAATATGGCATACTGCACCGGGCGCAAAAAATCAGGCCCTGATGTCGATGATATCCTAATCGCAAGGAAATTATCGACGGATAGAAGAAACATTTACGAAGACTTTTCCCCACACACCAAATCAAAATGGATTTAGTTTTAATCCAACCCAAAGTACGTTAAGCATCCCCGAAATAAATTTCGTAAGCTTCACCATAATGAAGGAGGAAATCGTACCTTCCATTGAGAGCCAAAGCTAGTCAATTCGTCGCTATTTAAGTATGTATGTTCTTCCCATTAGGTGGATCGTTACAACAGCTGACGGAAATCGCTGGAAGCCTGTTGATATCTTTTTGCAGGGCTTATCGCCTGCAGAGCAAAATATTCCACTTTTGATCTAGAATTGCTCGGGGCTTTCAAATCCATAAAAACATTGTTATTATTTTGTGGGGTGAAGTAATTCACAAAATTTCTCAAAAATCGATCTTTCCTCCCTAGCCGAAGCTTAAAGCAAAGACCGTGGACTTCAGCCGCTTTTATCAAATTAAGATAAAACATTTTTTCTTTTAAAGGAATGCAGTCCAATGGAATGGATAGACGTATGGTATGAGATATCTACGGGCATTAAGCCACCATACATATCATAAATTCTACACCAAATAGTATCTAATTCATTCCATGCACGATCTGTCACATGCTAGCATTAGAGGCACGCGAAAACTAATTACTTAGGCTCTCAAAAATCCATGATAATGAAAAACTTTAAATTCGAAATTGGCAAAAAATCACCAAATACACAACTGCCATACATATATTTAACGCTATAAAGATCATTTTCCTTTTCGGTCAAAAGCGATTCCCTTCAAAATCCTAAAAACCAAATCTATAGACGACGTAGCCGCTCTGTGTACTGGCTTATCTTCCCTTTTCGTAATGTGTTTCTCTGTAGATTGATTATTTTATCTTACATACTTTTAGGATAAAAAAAAATCATTTCTGCATAATGCTAGGCTAAATTTTTTTTATTTATTTTTTTAAGGATAAGATATTTTAATACTCCTATTAAATAACAACAAAATTAAACAGCTAAAATAAATAACAACGAACCTAAACGGCTGTAACCTTGCCTGTGAAATTTTAACATAAACCAAGTTTCATAATCTATAATAATAATTAAAATTTTGCCATTACGGTTTCGCAAAAAAGAAGAAATCTCGATTTTATTTATGCTCTTCCTGCTGTTGTTTTGTTAATTGTACGTACATAAGTCAAACATTAATTGTTTGATTAATATTTTTTTATTAATTCAACAATTTTTATCAATTAAATAAAATTGTTAAATCCTTTTTTTTACTGTTTAAAAAAAGATTAATGTTTGTTTTGTTTTTATACATTTCTCTCTCTTACTTAAAAAAGGAGATTTTTTTAAACTTAATTTTTTTTTATTTTTATACATACTATAAGTTTATTTTTTTTAGTTTTATTTTTATTATTATTATTTTTATTTATTATTTTTTTCTTTATTAAAAAAAATGAAAATAACTTAATAATTAAATTAAAAAACGACAAAAAACCCAAAAAAATCCGTTTAAACCGATTATTATGTTTTTTTTTACTATTTATATTTAATTAGTTCATCAGTCGTATTTTTAGGCACTATCAATACAAACGATATTAAATAAAAAAAATATAAAAATTAAAACAAAAAACAAAATAATAACAAAAATAATTTTTTTTATATATTTTGTTTTTATACTTTTTATTTAAGTTTTTTTTTCGAATATATGAAAGTTTGTTTTATTTGTTGTTTTTTTTTGTTTAGTAATGATAAATAAATTTTTGTATTGTTTTTGTTTTTAGTTATGAAAAATTCATATTTAGTTTTTTTTGTAATGATTTTTAAAATTAGTAAATTTCGAACGAGAGCAGCAAAAATTTAATATTGTGTGTGTGTCTGTGTGTGTATTTTTGGTTTTGTTATTCTTTTTTTAAACAACATTTTCAACATGAAGAAAATTTTTAAGTTTTTTGGTTTTTATTATTCCGTCTTTTTTTTGAATTTTTTTTTTGGAAAAAAAGTAAGAATTTATAAGAAGCATTTTTGAAATTTGAACAATGTTTTTTTTGTTATATGTATTTGTTTCTGCATCGATTTTTTTACTTTTGTTTATAAGAAATGCAAAAATTTATAGTTTTGTTCGTTAAAATTTAAAATTTTTATAATAATTTATGCGCGTGTGTGTATAAATAGGGCGAGCATGAGAACGTTATAGAGAGAGATAGATAGATATAGAGATAGAGATTTTTTTAGGAAGAAAAATGTTTTGTGTTTTTATTTTTAATTTTTTAATTTTTTCTTTTCTTTTTAAAAAACGAAGAAATTCATTGTTATTTATTGGTTTTATTTTTTTTAAAGATAGTAATAAAAAGTATTTTCACCTAGCTTTGTTTTGTCGTTTTTTGTTTCTCCACTTTTTTTTTCTTGTAGTAAAGGTTAAAAGTTTTTTATTTTATTTATTTATATTTTAATTCATTTTGTTTTTTTCGTTATATAGGATAAACCAAATTTAATTTGTTTTTTTTTTAATTAAGATTTCGTTATAGTTTTAAATAGGTTTATGTTTTTTTGTTTTTTAGTTTAAAATCTTTTAAGTTTTTAGATTTAGTTTTTGAAATTTTTATTTTTTTTATACAATCGAGGCAATTTTTTTTTTGGAATATTCTTAACACGTTTTTTTGTTATAGTTTTTCTTTTTTTGAAACTTTTTGCTTAATGAATTTATTAAAAACTGTATCTACATAGGTTCTAAATAGTATTTGTGTTCCAGTAATAGGTCTGTCATTTTGCTTTTAGATATAGTTTTTTTTTGATTTTTTGGAAAATAAAAAGTTTTTATATTTTGTTTTAATTTAATTTAAATAACACAAAAATAAATAAATAAAATACAATTTCGATTAATTTAATAAATATTTTATCTTAAACAAAATCTTTTTTTTTATTTATAAAAAAAACAATCAAAATTACACAAAAATTAAATTCTTAAATCATAACTAAATAACAAAATTATAATAATTATAATAAAAACAATTTTTTTTTGTATATTGTTACAGTATATCTTATTTTGTAGTTGGTTTTTTCTTCTTTTTTTATTTTATTTTATACAATATTTAATAATTGTGCTAAGCAATTTTAGTACAGGCAATTCGCTTTTTTTTTTTTTGTTTTTTTGTATTTTTAATTTTAAATTTATTTCTTGATTTCATTGTTTTTTGTTTTCTTTTTTTATATTTTAATTTAACCTAAACTATTTTGTTTTTTTGTTTTTCTTCTTTCTTCATTTTAAATTATTATTTATTATTTTATTTATTATTATTTATTTTTACGTACGGTTGTATTTTTTTTATTTATTCGATCGCTCTTAAAATGGACACGTGATTATTTTATACTCGAACATTAATGAAACTGCAACAAATACAAAATATAACAAAAACATCGTAAAGCCTAAACCTTTATTCATTTTCCAACGGAAACACGCTATTGACATTACTACAAATATCAACATCATAAATAATATCGTTATTGAACAGACCATTCCAACGGAATTCACTTCGACAGGTTGTTGGTATATTATACCATATAATAGCCATGGTATTGGTAATCTAAAATGATAAAAAAATAAGAAAAATTTTATGTTAGTAAAAATTATTAATATAATATTATTTTTTTTGATAATTTTATATGATATAGAATTTTTTTTAAAAGGGACTTTAAGGAATTAGTTAGATAGATGATTCACGTTTCGTTTTTACACATTTTATACCCTCATACCCTTGTTATGACGAAAATTCGTCGTTACGACGAAAATTCTTCGTTATGACGAATGGCATTTCTGGGTATGACACACGGTAAATAAATAATTGAATGCATAGTGAAGAAAGTTAGTGAACGAAAGTTAAAACAATGCGATGTTGACGACATGCTGGTCAATCGGCTAATTTTGAACAAGTAATGTTTTTTTATTAATTGTCAAGTAAAATACTAGAAAAGATACTAGAAAAAAGCTTAAAAGCGAACTTTTTGTAATAATTATCGACAGATGTCCCCTCTTTAAACCTTCGTCGTAGTTTGCGTCGTTGGATTTCATCGTTGCGATGCTTAATATTCGTTGTAAAGACGAATTTTCCCCGTAGTGGTGTCAATAAGGTTATGGAAAAAGGTAATCAACCATTAGTATAATAAGGGGACTAAAATAAATAGTACCACGTTTTCCAATAGGGGCATACATTTTTTTTAATATAAAACGATCGCACCCTGAACGTTTTTTATGATCTGTCAAGTTAAAACGTCAGTCATTTATATCATGGTGAAGTTCAAAAACAAGCAGCGATTGGAAATTATTAAAAATTGCTACCACAATTCGGAATTAGTCGATGGTCGACACTTTAGGAGCGCTTATTCCAATTTTCATAATCGTTAAACCATACACGCGTGCTATATAGTACGTATACATGATCAGTTGAACTCCGGTTGAATTTGAACTACATGTAGAACGAGTCGAATTGAGTTAGTGTCAACTGAACTCGACTCAGCTCTTCTACCCGGGATGGGTTGAAACTATGCATATAAACGCGAGTTCAGTAGTTGAGTAGTTGAATTTAGTTGACAGCAACATCTCTGTGATTTTTTTTTGTAATTTGTGACGCGAAATGAAAATTCAACTCAATCTCAATTCAACTATTTAACTCATGATGTATACGTAGTATAGATAAGTTCGAGTCAAAATATTTTCTGTTGGATGTTCCTGTACCAGTGAAACAATGGCCGAAGTACCGAAAATATTGCAGCCGCCAGTGCTTCTGTTCGAAATGAGACAAATCCAACCCAATTTCATTTGTACAATTGTGCTCATACCTAATTTCTACTCAACAACTTTCGCTGCGTCAGCTGACACGATTTTCCTCGATGTATAGCAGGCTTGTATAGCGATGTATAGCAGGCAGGTTTTTGTTTATTCATAGAAATATGTTAGCTCTCATCTGATCAATTTTCAAGCCAGATGAAATGACTAAAAATAATTTTTTTCATATTTGTGTGAACAGCTGACGTGTATTCCACTAAGTAACAATTAGCTGACATTTTTTATTCATTTTTATATCATGTCAACTGTTATTTGACGAATTTTCAGCCGGAATAAAATGACTGGAACCATTTATTTTTTTATGTTGCCCCCCCCCCCCACCCGCAGTGTTCCAGCTGATGTTTACGATGCTTTATAGTACACCTGAATTGAGCGTTCCACAGCCGAAATAAAATTGGTCGCCAAAATCTATCACTGACACCCGGACTATCAAGTGACTCTATTACATCCGTTAAGCATGACCGTGTGAGCAGAGGTCTGATTGGACGATATACTTGATCTGGCCGTGTACTAGGTTTGCCGATAAACCTATCTACAAATTCATCTAGGTATTCCCTGATGGAGGAACTCGCAACAACAAAGACCATACGTGTTGAGAAACTGCCGCAAGTTTTCGAGTATGACAGTAAAAATAGACCGAGATGACAACATATTCGCTTATTGGTTTTTTTTAAAGCCACTGACTGGGACTTGTGTTTCCGTAGTGCTAACGCGCACGGTTCACTTTCTTATTCAACTGGTAGTGTGGTGTTGCCGGCATTACAGCCTTTTTAAGTTAGTGGCGGGCTAGTTTTACGAGGAATAACGCTCACCCAAGGATTTACGTACGTATGTGATTTGGAATCGTTTAAGGATAATAAATTGTCCTGTAGGTCTACGCTTTACAAAATATCACAAAAAGAACAAAAAGAGAAGATCGATTATATTAAAATGCGTATTTTAAAATATTTCCACAAACTCAATCAAAGCAAACTTAACACCAAACAGCCAAACAACAACCCCTTCCCTCTCTCTCACCAATTTAAAATCATTTTGCACCACGACAATTTTTAATATATTTAAAGTGATAAAAACAAAACGACACGAAACTGCATCATCATTCATCATTTCCACCTCCTGTATTTTTATTTAAATTCAATTTCGGTTATTTAAATCGGGGGGATTCATTTCGTTATGGAAATATCCTTTATGTTCAAAATCGAATACCTGTGAATACGTTCACCGTTTTCCTCCTCATACAGAAGAGCAGCTCTCACCTCTTTCGCTTGTTTAATAATACACGAAAAAAAACTGTGCCAGGACATGTTGAAATTGTTTCTTCAACTGCGATTGAAGGCACCTACTACTACTATGCATCATCACCACCATCATCGTTCCCACCAGCCAGCAGTAGTAGTCCACAAGCACCCCATTCAACCCCCGGGCCAACCTCGATTATCCGGTGCGGGTAGACAGACGACATAGCTTCAATTTCTGACAGGATATCACTTCGTTCTGGTCCTTTGAAATACATAAATGTGTGTGTGTGCGGTGCTATATGCAGTTTTTATCCTTTCATGTCGCTATGGAATTATAGTATAGAGGAGTCGAGAGGTGGGTCACCAGACGCTAGCATGATTTAGGATATGGTAAAGGTATTTTGCAGCGTTTCTTTTCATAAGCTAACGTTCGTTTTGAAAACGGGCAGCGCAGCCAAAGCACACAGGGTGGCAGATAAAAAGGGGTGAAAGTTCAGCTTAAAGCAACCAATTGAAATGTTTTTTTTCGTTGTTGTTGTTGTTGTCCTGGGGGTTGTGTTTTCGTCTGTCGCACGTTTTATGGGGATCTTATATCAATAGGCCAAGGTTTTCTGTGGTCTCCTATAGAATAACATGAAGAACTGCTTTGATCGATAATCCGTCCATCGATTTAGGAAAGAATGTCATGTCCCGGAGCAAGAGGAACTTTGTGTACAATCTATAGTGAAGGTCTCTGCCTTTTTAAACCTCCAAAATGCCACTGCGTGCGTCACATACTAGGATCGGTCTATATAACGTCTAACCTAGTCGAAATATTTTTTTATGTGAAAGACTAGCGATCAGAGTTTAAACCCATTTTTGTTCTGTCACAGCAATTCACAAAGATAGTAGAGAGAACAGTAAACGCCCTTGATGTGTTATTGCACCTTCTCTCTCCCGAATTCGAATCAGGTCAACAGAGATTTGCAAGTCTTGCTTATCGGATTATCGATGTGCTATGGAGTTTAGCACTCCTAAGCATTGGGCTTGTGGCTTCTCGTTCTGTAATAACCTGGCTGGAGTGCCCACTTGCAGTATGAAGTCTTGGAGGGTGAAGCGTGGGCTGCCGTCTAATAATCGAGACGTCGACAAAAATCGTCGAGGATGGAGACGAATCGTGAATGAAGCTCGAGACCCAGCAGCACAGTATCCGTACCCCTATCGGCCAGCTAACGGATTCAAGAGGAAGAAGGATCAGCAGTTTTACCGCTCTCAGATCTCTAAATGTTTTTTTTTCTATTCGAAAAAAGAAATAGGCATTTGCCTTAGATGACATTAGCTCCAAGGGCTCCAGCTATAGCACTACAAATAGTATTCTAGTCGTCCACTCGTAACCCCTGTCAGCTGCTATCAGTTTACTAAAGAGTCCAGTTCTGGTCCGACCATGGAAGTCAAGCAGCATTTAGCGGATTTACTACTTAGTTAGGGGACTGCTGGGCATATGCTGTTGAGAAGAACGAAAAAGCATCCGGAAAAAAGGGCCGATTCGGTATTTCGGAAATATGCCTTATTGCCAATGGCTCTTATGCAATGGCTCTTATACTTAGGTAGCTCGGGTGGGGTGGGTACCATCCTGCAAAGGACTGTGGAGAAACTGAGCCTGGGGTTGGTCTTTGTTGTGAGAAACCAGTCATTACTCCCCTTCCAGCCGATTCCTCTGGCACCGGACATGCTCTGCTTCTTTAATTGAATCAGTCACCTCTTGGGAATACTCAGCGCAAGAGTGACTATTTTGACCAACTTTCTTCCGCAATACTCTTATTCTTATGTCTTAGTGTCTACGGCTTGTAGTCTAGACATCTCTAATGCCGGATTCATCGTTGCGGATGAGTCGCGCCGCACTTATGTGCGCGCATACTTTTTGTATGAAAAATTGAACATTTCTCAATTTTGGGATGTTTTTGGGATTTTTTTTCTCTCTGGAAAAAAGTTGAATCAACTTCAACTTTTGTGCGGCGGATTTTTGAAATTGTCAAAAAATCATATGTTTTATGTCGATATTTCATATATTTCAGCATTTTTAAGGATTCTACGATTTTTCTGCTTTTTCATTTTTGAAATTTATATTTCCACTTTATAGGATTTTACCAAGAAAACTTTGACGAAATGTCAAATCATACAAAATTTGCGGCACACTTTATCCGCAAGAATGAATCACAGTTCAGATGATTCTCTTTTTAGGAAATTTGTGTGGCGGGACTCATCCGCAACGATGAATCCGGCATAACAGTTTAATACCGGCAGAAGCTAGTATCTTTCAAGAAAAGGTGCTGTCGATCCTGAAAACAGCAATTGGAGTACAGCAATTTGGGGTTAACCTGATCTATGGTGATCTAGTTGCACCTCTAGTTGCTAGCTTTAGAGATTTTACTAAGCTACTAGTATATTAACCGTTTTTCTAAGTCATTGTCCGTTTTTTCCAGGGTTTGGATCGGCAGGATATCCTGGAACATCTATACTTTTGCAATATCTAAAGAAATACACAAAATCAATCTTTCTGTATCATCTACAAAGTATATTTTCCAGCTCCTACATTCATCATCACACAAAAAAAAACTTTAATTAAATCCTTTTCTCGAAGCAATGAAAAAAAAAACCCACCAAAGGCTGACACAAACGTATCCAGATATGAAATCAAAGTAAAATTTTCCTATAAAAATCACCACACGATAGAATATTTCCACATAAGCGCAAGAAGGGCTGAAGTACAATTTTCAACTTGTCACATGCTATTTATCAAGGGAATACTTTCATATCCTCCAGCAGCGTTTCCATCAAGGGTGGGGCGGGGTGGAGGAGGAAGTCTTTTATAAGAACAAAATTAAATTTCTCTTGAATTTCATTCCAAAATTTCATGCTCGGTGACCACCAGGCTTACCCATAACCTAACTACCTTCTTACACTCTCCCACATTCAACCCCTTAATGCCTTTCAGGAGCATACAGCAACACATGCATGCTTATATGTACATATATATCAACAAATATATAAACACACAGTCTGTATTAAGCAGTTATATCCCGAACAAGCCAACCTGTCCAGTCACTCCCCCACCCACCCACACCCATCCAGCCATGAAAAATGCCTGAACATAAAAAACCCACCTTAGATGCATATCAGCTGCTTAACCATACTACGGCTCTCTATGGCACAGGTATAACGTTATTCTAAGCAGACCTTACCTGTATAGTGTACAACAGACGAGAGACGTGTGTCCTTAAAAGTTTGCATGTCTAAAATGAGGTAGCAGAGAAATGTATACAGGATTTGTGGCTAAGCCGTTGCACCTTCCTATTATGTTAACTGGTCAGGATTAACCAGAAATAGTGACCCATTTTTGTTGTTGTTGTTATTGTTGTTGGCGCTGTAGGGTTGTTAGGCACTTCCAAACGGGTGTGGGCGAGAACGTATGTAATTTTTGAGTAAGGGTTGTTAAAAAGTTTTTCGCTTTTTTTTTGTTTATAGATAAATTGGGGAGGATTTAATTAAAAGTTTTTGATAATGTTCGTGGGAGGTTTCTGCCTTCTTGGTTAAATGGCATATTAGAAGGTTTTTTTGTAGCTGTGTGTGTAGGAGCATGTAAGAAGGATAGCAGGGAAATACGAATGAAGTTATGTAATTGGTTTCTATAACAATTCTGGACATGCCGATTCTTAAGGTAGAACTATGGATAAGACTTTCATGTAAAAATATATAAAATCTAGAATACCATTAACATTTTTAATGGTAGACATGAAATTAAGGATAAAACAGAACAAATCGATAAATTTGTTGTTCCATTAAAAGCCAAGTTTAGCATATTTGACTTCATATTAAGTTTTTATCGCAATTCGTTTTAACAGTATCACTTTATAGCTTTGATCTTGTAATAAACAACGGATACAGACAAGGCTGTATGTTGTCACCGATACTATTTCTACAGATTTTTTTCGCTTCAAAATAATCAGATATGTACAACAGACCTCGGATAGGGGTCGTTCCACTTCACACTTTCAATTTCCTCCTTAAACCTTAATTAACTGCTGCACGCTGTCAACTCGAAATGGACTTTGAGTAGCCAAGCTCAGAAGAGATGAGAACAAATGTATTAGATGATATACAGAGAGCACACTCTTCAAAGCATACGAAGTTAAGTAAGTTAATGTCGTCGAGTCAAGTGTTGCATGGTAGTGGATAGTTGATCATTATTCATTTCGATCTCGTTTGGATAATGGGTACAATGGGATTACATAAAGAAAAACATCTCATTAATCAGTTGAGAAATATGTTTCTACTTCACAAGGCTTACAGGCGTTAAACTGTCATCCCATAAGTTCTTGGTTCGATTCCAGTCAACGACATTTTCCTTCGTGTTTCGACTTGTTTTTCCTAAATACCATTTTTTCTCTTCTATCATCCTTTTTAGAGAAATTCTTCTTCCTTTGTCCGGCCATCGTCTGTAAGCATAATAGGCGAGGAAGCCATCTCCTGGTCGATCAAGAAAGTCAGCGATATGTCACGTGAGCCGGTGGTAGCGTGGCGTTTGTTCTTTCAGTTCTGTCACACTCTGCCTCTTCTATATTTTCGACTAAAGCTTGCTGTCCGACATCGAATTCGATGATAGAATCGTCGACATTGGACCTTTGAGTTGTAGTCAGTCATTTACATAAAAAGCCATTCAAGCAATCTGGCGCTACCAGGAGAAAATGGTTAAGAAAAGGAGGGACGAAAGCGAATTAGGAAGCCCCATGTAGAATGTCATAGGTATATCTTCACCGTCTGAAAGGAAGACCGCAGATAAGAGCCAGCAGCCCGGTCCCGGTGCCGTTCTCCCTAAGGTTTTCGAAATACCTAGGAGTTCGCCAGATCAGCTTTACATATCCTCCAAGGAACCAATCCGGGCAGTGATACAATAGACTGCAGTGCTGCAGGTGGCGAAACCCCTCCTCCGGGACATGTATTTTTTAGTCACAGATGGTGCACCAGTAAGAAATTAAGTGTTAGCCCCGACTTCGAACAGCTCTAGATCTAAATGGCGTAGTCTCACAAGTAAAGTAAAAACTGTAAAGTAAAAACTTTAGATAGTTTAAGATATCAGGATTACTTGGAGCTCTCATCTCACTACAGCAAAGAAGAGCGAAGATCTTGATCACCAGTTGTTAGCAAAATCTCTAGAATGAGAGAATTAGCTTTAGGCTGCTCGCATACTGCATCAGAATTCGTTCAAATTTTGATGCAGTGTCCGAGCAGCCTTAGTCGACCGTGACTAAACGCATGTTCGACTACACTACTATAATTGGACAGCTTAGAAGGAAACAAAAAGGACACTAGCAAAAGCTGCGACCTATTTCTTGTCTAAATAGTTCACCTGTCCTACTGCAGACATAAAAGCTTTTCCCCTTGCCCTTGGGGCTTTCTCTACTACATTGTGATTGCAGAGGAGCAAAACAATTTTACCCGAACGATTTAGTTTTTGTCTTCTAAGCTTCTTAAGTGATGCGAACTGAAGACTTTGGCAAACTATTTGAAGTCGATATCGGGAGTCAAAAAGAATGGTAATCGAACATATCTGTGGCGTGGTATTTTTTTTTAATAATAGACTAGAGGCTTAGGGAAAGCCCCTTTGTACTGTTCGACAATCTATTTTTTTATTTTTTTTATGCAGGAGGTTCACAAAATCCGAATTTTTAAGGCTAAATAGCGGGTCACTTGAGATTGGCTCCTTACAATTTGAACGCCAGACAGATAAGTGTTGTCTTCCAATATTAGGTCGAATTTTTTTTGTAAAAATTTTATTTTGAAAAAGCATCAAAACCTTTATTTTCAAAAATTTTAAAAGCATGTCAGAAAATTTCAAAGCTTTTATTTTCAAAAAAGCTTCAAAAGTTTTATTTTTAAAAATTTTCAAAGCTTTCATTTTAAAAAAGTTCCAAAGCTTTTATTTTCAAAAAGCTTCAAGGCTTTTATTTTCCAAAGCTTTTATTTTCAAAAAGCTTTTAAGATTCTATGTTCAAAATGTTTCAAAACTTGGTACGCGGACAACCTAGACAGAGACAGCAACGTAAGGATGTCAATATCCGTACATTAGTCAGGTTTGATCCTCAGACACTATGTCCTAATTACCACCTGTTGAGGATCGGTAGAATACCACCTGGAGGCTGTGCATCGTGGAAGTCGAACCTAGACAAGTCTTCAGGCGTATTGCCAAGTTCTTTCAACCGATTTTGCCTTTGAGGTAGGGCTGCTACAAAAGGCCTACCGCGCGGCAGCGATTCTACTTGAACCAAACATGCCACCGAAAGAAAGAAGAAAATAATACGAAGGGTCACATTCTCCTCTGAGTTTTGGTTAATTTCACAGATGTATATATACTATATTTCGAAAAGGTTTAATAAAAGCTTTATTCGCTCTCGTGAAAACACCCTAGCGACAAAAATTGGAAGCACTGCTCACGGGAACTAATTTTGAGCCCTGCCAAATATACTTCCAAGGGAGCATTACTGAAGTTTTCAGAAATTTTATAGAACGAAGAAACCGATTTGTGACCATAAAGGGTGACATTGGTTTACTCAATAGGCCGGGTTTCTTTCGATACGGAGGGCAAAGTGGCATTGGATGTGGTTAATGGCGGACCGCATTGGTAAAACCATACCCGCGCCCGGAAAGGAAAGGAAATTGCAAAAAAAGAGCAAAAATAAAAGCTTCCATGAATATGCTTTATTAAAAAGTTTTTTTTATAAGGCTTCTAAAATGCTTCTAAAGAAGCATTAAAAGGAATGTTCCTCCACTATGATATGTAATCTTAAAAAGTATATGGAGGTGGTATGGGAACGGGAGCGCTGCTCAGGGGAGCTAATTTTGAGTGCTGCCAATTATACTTCCAAAGGGAGCATTACTGAAGTTTTCAAAAATTTTATAGAACGAAGAAAAGGATTTGTGACCATAAAGAGTGACATTGGCTTACTCAATAGGCCGGGACTCGTTCGATACGGAGGGCAAAGAGGCATTGGACGTGGTTAGTATACTTAGTTGGGGGACCGCTTTGGCAAAACCACACCCGCGCTTGGAAAGGAAAGGCAATTGAAAAAAGGAGCAAAAATAAAAGCTTTTGGGCACCGGAGGTTATTCGCATATCTACAGGCCCTTTTATTTAAAAGTTTTTTATAATGATTCTAAAACGCTTCTAAAGGAGCAATAAAAGGAATGCTAATCTGCAATGATATACAATGTTAAAAAGTATATGGAAATGGTATAGGAATGCTGTAGACCTTTTAAGGAGTGTCTAAAGATGGCTATTGCAGCACTCCAAGGTATACTGTACAGTCCCGCGAGTGTAGACCTTCTTCTGTCAGTTCTTTGTAATACTGAAAGAAAAACCCAGGCTTATTAGAGGTTATTTCCTAATGCGATTTACGGATTATACTAGACAGAAAGGACCATATAATAACGTATGCGATCTTCTCGGAACTCCTTGGACCTACCGGCCTCTAATCCTAATCTAATCCAAGGACAAAGTAAATCTAGTGTCTTTGTTAACTGCAGCAATTGATTAATCCTGCACAGATAACAGGATGCTAAATTGTGAAGGCACATGCAGATTTCGTGATATGGCCAGATGGTTTACTTAATACCAAGCCACATTATACTAACAGTATACACCACCGTCTGTTGTGGGAAGATAGGTCGCAAAATGAATTACGTCAGATTAGCAAGCATCATAGCGCTGCAGACATTAAAGCTAAAATATGCCATCGATAATCCTTTCTGCCACAGCCTGTGCGGGGCAGGATATATATTTTTAGTTATGTCGCTTATTGCAGTCCCGGCTGGATACGTGCCTGTCCACACTAATCCCCACAAGATTCACAAATAATTTTGAATTTCAAATGGAATGTGGATATACTATAAAAAAAAAATGATGAATATTTAAATAAATCTGAAAAATCTACACAAGCTACCATCTGCAGGATAGTATATGGTAGTGTCGGGGATTGGGGCTAGACAGAGCAGGAAAATCCATCACGAGGAATAATTTCACGAATCCTGGTGGCCCCAGAATGAAATCAAATCAAAGCCAAATCCAGCAAGGACACATATGTGTGTGCGCTCGCTCGGCGCTGTCCTTCTGGAAATAAAATACACAAAGGACTCGTGGCAGGAGCCAAATCCAATTGAAAAATTGGATCGGGATTATAACCTATTTATTAAATTGCTGCACTAGAGCTGGTGGGCGTCCAGTTTTGCGGCTGTTTGCGGTATGTTTTTGCGGGCCCGGCGATGAGACGACGTCAACGATGTGGCGTGAAATTTCCACCATTAATGAGGAGAAAGCTTTTCACTGAATATGTCCCTGCGAGTTTCGTCCTGTCTTAATTCATGCAAATTGCTGATAATTTTTTGGGTGGAAAATTGAAAATTTTCATTTCATAAATTATCACTCGCCGCGCGACGCGCTTTAAGTGACATTTTCGTGTGATGTGAGTTTTATGTTTCGCGCAATTTATGCGCCTTCGTTTGCTTGTTTCATGATGGCGGCGGTCGCACGTTATGCAAGATGATCATATTTAGCACATAGCATCATACACTTTATGAAATGGCTAAATGGTAGCCGTGAAATGTTAATCACCTGCGGTTGCCGGGGCTGTGTTAGAATTGAATATTTATTGAAATGATGAAAAGCAGCGTGTGTATATTAAATAAATTATGCAGATGCGGCTATGAAATGATGTTGCGTTACTGCAGATTAGTCGGGATTATTGTTAATTTTGTAGTGTGGTGTATAATATTGATTTTTACATGCTTTGATATTTGGGACATCGTTAATGTGTTACAAATGTTGCCATATACAACTTTAGTTCAGTTGATTAGATATTCGATTTTGAATTTAGGGATTATTGATAGGTGCGACATGTGCAGCTGGGATTAATGTTAATATTAGATAGGTTGTCGCAGCTAAAGGGTTTGGATTTATTCAACCGATGAAATTGATTGCTGCACTTGAGGAAATTAGTCTTTAAATAGGCGATTGGCTTTTATGGTAGAATGGTTCGATTTGGAATTAGTCGAACTTGATATATTTGCGTCCTGTTGGTCAGTTATAGACAAGGATGTATGCATCTAGACGTAAAAGGCTTTTACGGTCTAGGAAAGTGTGCACAGGTGGGAAAAGTCGATAATTTTGACTGGAACAAAAGCTTGAACTCGAAGTTATAAAATTAATTCTTTGTTGGAGACCGAAACATTAAAAGGGCGCTTGAACAAGCAGTCCAACGATTTTTACTACCGCTCGGATTAAGGTAAGCAAAGATCTTGTATCCTGAAGGCATATTAAAGCCCACCTCTGGCTTAGATTCATTTCAACGGGCTTAACTGTAGTTAGATTGGAGTTTGGAGGAAGGACTCATGACTTGTCTCGTCACGAGAGGACTTAACCCAGATGACAACACCCTTTAAACCGACTGGAGCCAATCTGTAACTAGAGTGCGCTAGCAAGGCCAGACAGAGACTTTGGTGATTCACCGAGTTAACGAGCGTTATAATTAATCCAAACCTACCAGGGTATAATCTGGGCAACAGCTGATCCCTCGTATTTCCAAACACGAAGATTTTCCAGAGTTGGTAGGAAGTCGTGAACTTCATGCTCTCAACGGGAACTAAAACATTTATAGTATAAAAGATACCGTTCAGGGTAAACCTGTGGGTTGAAGCGCCTTAAAGGTATAAAAACCCAAGACCAAATAAGACAAAGCGGAAAAACCTTTCAGCCGTAATGAAATGAAGATCTCTGGAAAGTCTGGATGTTAACAACAGATATCTTCAATATCTGCTACAAACCTGTCTTTTATAAAATGGACCCGGCCCTAACGGTATGCTATCAGTCATGCTGCAGAAATCCTGAGATAGGAATACTATGGTTGGTGGTCATGTTCAAGAGCTGCGTGTGGGTTAGTTACGTCCCCGTGTGTTGAAGGCTTGGAATTCGTTAAGGACAATATCATATTTTGACCACGGCATTGGAAGAGGTCATCGACTGTCATAGATACGTACGGAAAGGCTTAAAAAGATATCCAGACTGGATGAAGATCAGTTCAGTAATAAGCTTCCTAAGCTCCGCACGATGGCTTTAGATATCTGCCACAGTCAAACAACAACCACCGTAGT
The DNA here is from genome assembly GCA_949987705.1 of Thereva unica. Taxonomy (NCBI): domain Eukaryota; kingdom Metazoa; phylum Arthropoda; class Insecta; order Diptera; family Therevidae; genus Thereva; species Thereva unica. Next base: position 8,999,593 of record OX465285.1, read on the forward strand.
TTAGGCATACAAGATTGTGGTATTAAAACGGCACGCCAAGGCCATATTTAGGTCTTCGGTAGAGTAGAGGATTGTCACTTTCTCTCAGTCCAACAACTACCGCTTCTGGTAATCATCGTAGTCCTACTGAGTGCTGTTGGTTGTCTGCTGCTTGATGTATAGGTCAGAAGGCAGCTTTTGGACCTGGTCTAGTTTGAAACATTCTTCCAAGGTGACACCTCTTCGTGACCTAGTTTACATGCCCAACCGCTCCACTGCCTACTCAAGAGCAGGCTATCACACGACAAAACAGAACGCCTCTAATCTAATCTTCGGTCTAATCAATGCAGGCTGCAAGTCCTATCTCTAGCCCAAAGTCTGTTTGCTGGCAAAAAAGGGAAATTGGGGAATTTTTCTTTGATGTTGGCTTTAAAAGACAAGGTTTGTGGTTTGTTGTTGTAAACGCGGAATTTCAAGGAGATCATAAGATCCGGAAATTGGTGGTTCAAAGACTCCTTTGTTACCCAAGCTGTGTGAGCTGCTGGAATCAAGAATGCCCGAGACCCAATTCATTAGTTATGGTTTCATGTGGGCTTGCTGTGTCCTAGGAACGCCAATTTTGCTTATTCACATAGCCACTTGAGTGGAAATAATAATAATAGAATCGTCGCACATTATGATTTTGGATACGAAATAATCTTCTTCTTGCACAAGGTTTAACAGAGCATTTTTCCAGCTCATTTCATAAATATTTCTATTTTATTTCTTACGCCCTAATGGCTTTTTAAGTTATAAAATCTTCGCACTGAGGCCGGTTAAAGCAAATACGAAAGTAATGATACGATTTATGGGCAGCGTGAAGACTTAGCTCAAGGTCGTGGGTCGAGCCACACGTTTAAGCTCGTTCCGCGACCCTGAGCTAAGGTATAACTCTACCGAGCTTGGAAACGATGAAGAAAAGAGAGGATAAAAAATAGAGATGAAGATAGGTGACTCCGTTAGAGAATTTAAGCCGCTCTGCCATCCCTCCACTCTGTGTTAGCAACACTGTCAAAATCCAGGAAGGTGGGACGATAGATGGGCTACATTTAAATGGAGTCGGATGGGACTTGAAGAACATATATAAACGCCACCAGGAAAAACCAACGATCTCGCTAATTGTACATCAGCCTCTTACAGCTAGACCCCACCGAAAACACACTACAAAGAATCTTGACAGGCCTGATTTCCGGTATTGTTGCTTGTAACAAATGTTGAAATTCTCCCTAAGGACTGATAACTCTTCATACCATCGCACCGGGACGAGTTCCTTATCATACTTGACTTCTGGTCTGTTATCAATTATATAAGAGAAGAGATTTTAACATAGTTAGTGCTTATGAAGGTTGGTTATCGTTCGTCGTAATCTTTTGATCAAGTGACTCTACCTATACAGTTTTGAATATGAAGCTAACATCATAAAATTACATAACTAGTGACATTGTAAAGGAGAACAGAACAGCACAGAAAAACATTGATTACATAGTCGCAAAAGAAAAGTTCAATCTTCATTCTATAAAGTACGATCGACATAAATTCTCATCGTTGGCACATATCCAATATCTTTTACTTAAAAACTTTCTCCGCCCAACAACTCAATCTACCCCGACAACCTTAAGACGCAAAACTTATAATTTTTCAAACACCTAAATATTTCATCGAGCGTGTGCATATTCCAAGTATCATATAGCAGCTATATGCTGAGAAACTCTTCAATCTTAAGAAGATTTTAAATTTACGGAAAATCCTCCCCAGAAAATTATGTCATCATCAAGCAGACATACAACGTATATATATGCACCTATAAAACCCTCCCAGGTATTTAACTTACTCCAATTTAATGGTCTAATCAAAGAGAGAACATGCACCAGCAGCCTTCACCCCATAAACTAAGAAGTAGTGAAAAAAAATACCTGCCTGCACCTTGGCAGGTCCTTGAATATTCTGCATTGCATTGTAAGTTGCTCTACCTTAAACGACCTTCAAAAAGTGTAACAAATGCTGAAAATCATCTGTCCCCATTCTTGACTTCATCCTCTCCTCCCAAACCATTTTCCTTCGGTCGACTTTATGATTCTTCTCCCTCTCTTCCTTCAGAGCACTTAAATGGCATCATTCAATGCATCGTTACATCAGCAGGAAGAATTATGGCATACATCTCTCCCGTTTCTGATGAAAAGAAGTTGAAGAAAGCTCTTCAAAAAAAAAAATATACTATATAGAAAAAAAATACACACAGGGTGGTTTTTCGCCAGAAAAAGCTTCTCTCGAACAGCCAGAGTACAGGGGAATATCGAGGAGCCGAAGGGGAGGCGACTCAGGACATCATAAAAGGTTCCTTTCAAACTCTGAGAGAGAAATTTTCATTTTGGAACAAGGGCACAACTTTTTAATTCCAATTGAAACATTTTATTCATAGCTTGACTTTTATAGTTTACTCTAGGCTACAAGGAGCAGAATGGCGCGGGGTTATACTATATATATATATGTATGTACATGTATAGGGAAAGGATAATGGCGAATTGTCGAATAACTCACCACTTCCGTTGTTGTCTGGATTTTGGTATGCCAATGCAGGCTGGCTGCTGCTCTTTAGGTATCCTTATACCAGCTGAAGTGCATGTGTTCAGGGCCTGCCGGTCGGGACGAGGTCGGGGCCGGAGGATGAACGACGACGACGGGCCACCAGATAAGAATGGGCTGCATTAAGCATGCATGTGGGGATCAGTCGTGAAAGTGTTCACTAATTCATATCAAGTTTTTGTTCCCAACCGAGAAGGATTCAAAATGTGTGTGCGCCATATTCTGGGGCTAAAGTGATACTTAATACAAGATGCGATGAGAGAGAGCACGAGAGAATTGTGTGGAGGGGGGCATGGAATGCTACGAAGATAAGACATGAATTAAATTCAAGGTTCTTGAAAAGGAATTAGAGCAAATGCGGATTTTAAAATTAAGGATTATGAAAAGTTTTATAATAATGCATACATTGTTCGGGCGCGACAAGGCTACAATGAGCATCTAATCTATTAACGAGTTAGGGTATTTTATTCATAGGTATGGAAAATCTAAGCTTAGCCTCTGTACTAGCAGTCGGTCGTATCGTTCAGGCTATGGAGTTATATCTATTAGTAAGCATAGTTTGAAGGGTAGAAAATAGTAGTATAGATTAAGAGCCTTCTGAAGGGTACATTGAAATCTCGAGAGTTTACACTCGCCTCAATAGAGAAACCGAAAGACGAGGCGGCGTATTAAATGTGTGGCTCGACCCATGACCCAAGAGGAGGGAGTCTCTGCTCTAGCAAATGAATTCGGTAAAGCAAATACGAAAATAATGATAAGATTTGTGGGTAGAGTGATACATAATCTCGGGGTCGTGGATCGAGCCACACGTTTATGCTTAGCCCGCGACCCTGGCCTAAGGTATCACTGTAATATACAGGAAGGAGTCTCTGCTCTAGCAAATGAGTTCGGTAAAGAAAATACGAAAGTAATGAAAGGATTTGTGGGTAGAGTGATACCTTAGCTTAGGGTCGTGGGTCGAGCCACACGTTTATGCTCGACCCACGACCCTGGCCTAAGGTATCACTGTAATATGCGCAAAAAAATCAAGCCCTGGGCCCTGTGAATATCGCTCTGATTCAGAGCCTTTGAAATCTAGGAACATTGCAAGCCCATCCACCATCCTACTTCGATATCAGCTTACAAATTTATAGTGCATTTCTGTAATAATATTTTGGAAAGTAAAAACAAGTCTTCAGTGGAAAAAGAATATCCCTTAAATGCTTGCCTCTGCAAAACTAAAATTAAATCCAAAAGTAATTACCCAAGCAAAATGCAGATGAGTTTCTCTCTTCTCTCCATAATTAAAAACTAAGATTTTAAAGTGTCCAGCAGTTTTGATTACACAAAAATTATTTCTTATTAAAATTCTCCTTAACAACCCCTAGCGGAAAAATTTTTGTAATTAGTTTTTTGGACAATTCGTTAATTTCGTCGCATTGGAATGTTCTTTTCAATAAAAAATTTTTCTCCAATTAAACGAAATTGCGGTAAAGATCTTCTTAATGATTCCCCCATAAAATTTTTCACGATAACGTTTTTGTGACCTACTTTCAAATGTTCAAATGACCAAAAATTCGACAAGTCAAGTTGAATATAAAATTCTCTCAACTATGAATAACTACTGCTTAAATAAAACAGAAAAGACCATCACCACCGCCATATAATTTACAATCCATTGCTGACGAGGGGAACCATATAAAGTTTCTTGTGTGCAAGTATAGCAAAATTCAATTTAAGTCGACAACGACCAACGAGAATTCTATTGTTTCGCCCAAAAACCTCAACATTTAATTAAAGGATCTGCCAACTACCTAAAACTGACATAAATGTCGTCTCTCGATTGTAACATGGTTCGGAGATATGTGTGATGGCGTTCTGGATGTCTTAAATTGAAATCAGTATGACATCAATTTTAAATTCAATTGAGGATCGAGGAATTGAAGTGGTTTTCAATGGTATATGGTGGTATTTTCACAACGTAGTAGTCGCTTTGTGATGCAAGCAGGAAATCAACCTTTGAGAATTGATTTTTAAGGGGATTGGAAATCTGTCTAGAGGGGATTTTGCTATTTTAACATTATTTCCTTTAAAAAGCTGGTCTAAAACTAAAATCCTCCTATCACAAATTTCTTTTAGCTTAGAAAAATAAATAATAAAACCCTAAAATTATGCAGAATAAAATATGTATAACAATGTATCCTAAAGGTATGCAAAAAAATTAATCAATGCAAAAATGAAGAAGAAGATAACCAGGCCACAGAGACGTGCACGCTAATCTATGCTTATAAAATGCTAAGAGATGTTTCTTTCTATATGCCCTGAGACAGAAGGAAGGTTGATGCAGGTTTTAATATAAATGAAGCAGTTCTTCATTTTGAGGCTTTGCAAACTATACGATTCTTGCGGTTCCAATCAAGAATGATTTCAATATCCCTGTAAAAGGCAAAGCCTGCCACAAGAATCTCTTATATTTCCGAGGACGTATGAGTACTGAAAAGTACCGTCATTGATGAAGCTATAAATTGGATTAGAGGGGGTATTGGGATAAGGTCGTTGTGTGAGATGTTGTAGTAACAAAATTTCAAATATAAGTGGGTATTCCCTTATGGACAGAAAAGTTTTCCAGTGAGGTATACCCAGACACCTGATATCAATCGAAATTTGTATAAAGTGAGACCTGGTTTTCAACAAAATGGAAGGGGGACACGGAGGTGGAAATTGGCCACAATAAAGAAGAAATTCGTATGAAGGCCATGAACAATTTTTGTACCGGGATTTTACTTGCCTAAGTTTGACAACCACAGTTGTTAGTGACACAACCATTGCGGGTTATCTGTAACAGCCTCGTTGGATTGTTATGCCTCCGGAAATGAGTTGAATTCCAGCAGCCAGCTGATAATGGAATCAGTCAATTCGTCCTCGGTCAATGCAAGAAATTTGATTCATCCAACTAGAGCATTTCAGTAGTATAGCTAGGTCACTACGGGACCAGTGACGTCAACGGTTGTGGACTCGGGTGTGAGTTTTACCCGAGATAAGAAGCTGTGTGACGAGCTCTTTGCGGAGAGTTTTGGTGCCACCTGTGTAAAAATAGTTGAACTTTGAATTGGTGGAACCACGACCTCGATTCACATTCTTTTGCGCCCGGTGCAGTATGTCATATTGCGCCCTCACCAGCTGTTCACAAACACTCTGTGGAGTTCATTTAATATATGAAAATGAAAGCCTGCGAAATATTTTTCACTTTTTTCTGGAATTGCGCCCGGTGCAAGTGCACCATTTGCACCTATTAAAGCGGCGTCCCTGTATGTTTTTTTTCCAGGTTAATTTTTGCAGCATTTCTTAAAGTAAGATTTCGGGGTTTTATGTTCATGCAGATCCCTTTTTTAGTTGAGTGATTATTCCTTGGGTTTCAAGGTTTGCTGTTGCGCCTGCCATTTTGTGTAGCTTCACTGGATGGTCGTATAGTAGAGGCAAACTTTTTGCTCTAAATTAGAGTAGATGTGTGTACTTAGTAACGTCTTCTTCTCTACAATCAGAATCTGGTCCTGACCTCTCGCAGCAAATGTGTCGTTCTTTTGCTAACGCGGTGCAACTTCACACTTGAAAACACTAGAGGTTGACCCGCTGTGGAATCACATTCCGCCACATTTCTCGCTACAACACCAAAGCAGCCCTAGAATGGCACTATAATTGCACTTATAGTGCTCTACTGGAGCCGCCCAACCTCCACAGCCAAATATATTACAAAATACGACTCCCACACCACACCACTCCTACGTCTTGGTAACGTTGAGAGCGCTATTTCCTTGGATCACGTCGGGGTCACCATAATTTGTTCAAAGAGTTTAAGCTTAGGGCTTGTCCATAAATTGTGTGAGGCGATTTTTGTTGTTTTGCGACCCCCTCCCGCCTTGGTGAGATGTCGTGAAGTTTGGCTTCACCTCCCCCTCCTAATCTCAAGTGAAATTTTTCAAATTTTCAGTTTTTCTAGTATTGACACTAAAAATACGTTTTATGTAACCACAGCAAGTTGGGTCAGCCGTGCGCAATATTTTATTTGATATATGTAACTGATAATTTGAACTCCTTCTTGGCCCTTCCTTTATTCCACTCGCTTTTTCCGCTTGTAGTGGACACCCAGCTACCAAAACGTGAGCACTCACTCAACAAGAATTTCATTACCCTAAAATTTGGCGTGCGCCTTTCTGTAGTTCTATATTCTAAGGGCCTTTTCGCGGGTCAGTCTTACTTGGCTCGTACACTGCAGAATTCGCCGAGACGCGCGTTTTGGTGGCCGGTAGCAGCTAATCAATGGCGGGACTACTATGCTACTTTCTGGAGTTCGCATAACCTCGGGCCTGGTAGTCTAGGGGTAAGGCGCCTGACTACTATCCCCAGAGGTCCCGGGTTCGATTCCCGGCCGTGCCACGGTCCTAGCCTTTCCCAATTTCCCGCCTACATAACTTTCCTTCTTTCTTCTCCCCTCTTTACATTCCTGATTCCTTCTGTCATAGCCTTCCTTAGCCCTTCCCCGCTCCACCAAAGCGCATGTCATCGGTTGGTTGATGAGATTCAACTCGTTTCAGGAGGCATAACACTCCAGCGAGTTGTTTCTCGATGCCCCGATTTCAAAGTCGCGATAGTAATGGTTGGGAGTAGGTGGACTAAAAAAAAAATATCGAGAGAAGGTTGTGGTAGTTCCTTCCTCCCCGACTAGAGCTGCTGTTCGACATTGCACTCTATAAGAAGAAAATAGATTGTCAACAGTATAAAGGGCCTTTCCTCTGACTCTAGTCTTTCACATAAAAAAAAAAAAAATAACAGTGTAAAAATGTTTGTGTAGGATTTAGCCAAATCTAAGGCCCCCATTTACACACAGGTCGCCGGCAGGCCATGGCTTGAAAGTTTTCGCCTTGAGGCCAAGTATCACCATACACTCCAAGAAAATCTTTATGTGCTTGGGCATTTATCGTCAGTTCGTGTCTGAAGATCTGAACTTCTATTCACTCTCAAGCCGTGAATTTAGGGCAAAAATTCACGCCGTATTTACTTGGAACGGAAAGCAGGGCGCGAACTAGGTTACGTTAATCATCCACACTCGCGTTCACGTTTGTTCGCGGGTGTTCACGCCGTGAGTCTGGAGCCGACTTGAAGTTTGAATATTTTTGCACTTGAATTAACAGCCTGCTATGCTAAGCTGTCGTCTTCGTCTGTGTGTCTGTAGGGAATCATGACTTCACCTGCATGCCACCTTGTCTGAAAGGCCACTGCTTATCGGCAGGCGGACAGTACATAGATGTGATAGGGCACCTGGGACATAGTGTTCGCTTTTTCGTTGGGTCCCGTCGGGGTCACCATAATCTGTTTTGTAGGGTTTAAGCTAATTTTGCTTATCCGCTTGGAACTTTATTTTATAAGGTCTCACGTCAGACGTGTGAAGACTAACCCCATCCACCACTCTTGGATTTTATGGGGATGAACAAAGTTGATATTTGTAGTGAAATGGTAATGAAGGATTCATTTGATTGATGTATACGGCTCTAAGGATTTTTAATGTGATTTTGTCTGGAATATTAAATTTATGTCATTTTACAATCCACCTTCGTCTATGTTGAAATGGTGGAAGCACAGTGTAAAACTTGTATGAAACTGCTTCCAAAGAAGCAATAAAAACTCGTTTTTTTAAGATATGATTGTAAAACTGAAACTGTTTTACATGTATTCTATTATTCAAGATAGTATAATCAGTGCTTAAGACACTTAAACCATTTGTACAAACTCTTAAATCACACAATGTACTATTGACAGCATAAAACTATCAAAACTACCGCATCCTTATCTTAATGACATGGAACCCTTCAATTAACCCCATACCAAAATGGATTCATCTTAAGAGTCTCGTAAATCTCAAGAAACCGGTAAGAATAAATCGTGAAACGTATTTCATTGAAAAAGTAGGTGTATTCCACTTAAGTGTGTTCCTGAGCACAGAACACATAAAACATCCCCCCATAGAGATTACATCTCTCCACCTAATCAATGTTTTGTTCCGAACGACCTCGAAATATTATCGAAAAGAACAAGAAGAAGAAAAAATACTGCACAAGGTAACACAGTGTAGGAGTTAGTAGCAGCAGTGAAATTCCTCAAAATATATAATTAATCTTCATCTTAATTGAAAGACGAAAGAAGAACGGAGAAGAGTGAAGACCAGAAACACAAAAAAAAATGGCAACAACACATGTCTGGTATAATTAAAATATCATCTTGTCAGAATACTTGAGATTCATTCCACTTAAGCGCGCTGCTCCCCCCACTTACCCCCCTTTTTCCTGTCTAGTTTTTCTTTTTAGATTTTAATTGTAAGCACGTCCTTCTTAAGCAGTTCTGTGCTGATTCATACACATTTCAACCACCCTTAGTAGAGGGTGTGTTACCAAATGCGATGAGACAGCAGAAAAACCCAACAAAATATAAATCCTATACACACCGTCGTCGTCGTCCTCGTCGTCCTGGTCGTCATCATACAAATACACAACAACATTCTAGATTCTATTCCACCCCCGCCCCCGATACAGACGGATGATATAAAAGGGAGAAATGAGAAAATCCATTTCTATCACTTTGTCCGGAAATGAAAATTTTCCACTTACATACATCACGTAGTGTGTGGATGCTGGAACGAACAAGGACCAAGATTTGCTCAAAACATGGCAATATGCCGGCAAGCCACTTCCCTTTGTCTTTTGAAGCCCATAATGGCGGTGAATTTTTGAAGTAGTATTTCTCCTCAGGCAAGCACTATATAAATTTGTGTATACATTTTATGTAAGTACACATCCTTCCCAGGACACTTCCTTGTTACCCGACGGGGGGCCACCGCCCCCCACCCCACCTTAAGAAAGCAAACGGTACAAGGATTTTGCGGAACGAACCTCCAGTAGTGCAGATGAATCTTCTATCTATCTTCCAGCAATTGTCATTGAGTTATTAGCCCAGCTCAGGACTACTTTCCTCTGTTGTGGGATCCATTTTTGCTCTATTCAAAACTGGCAAGGACGAGACTCCTTGTATAAAAAGTTTTCCGCCTTTGTGTTACTCTTTTTTCGAAGGATAACAAACATTGAAGATGAAAATTTTTGGTGTGAATAATGTTGACAGGATGCAGCTAGTTGCAGCCATGTAAAAGTCCTTTGTTTCGTCCGAGATGCATTCACCGGAAATGATTATAAATTTTAATATTAAAAAAGGGCATTTTTTTTGCGCTATACGCATTTTTTGCTTCGCTTGTTGTTTCGTTTTGTAGTTCCGAGAGAGTTTTAGATATAGTTTCTATGGAGACATGTGCAGCATTGTGAAGTGTTTGAGCCGAAGTGATGGCAATTGTTACTGTCACAATTGTCCTAAGGTCCTTTATACAGAATTCCATTAGGAAAAGTACCCTTATTTTATGAAAAAAATACTCCTTTTTAGGATTCTAAATATTGAAGCAAGTTTATGCTTTCTTCTAGCCAATTTCACCGTGTTACATTTTCCAACAAATACACACACATCTAAGTAACTGTTTCATGGTGATATTTTTTCACGTAAGTTGTATAACAGACTCCTGTGATTATAGATAAAACTGGAAAAGAATATGCTTGGACGAGAATTAGTGGCAAGGACATCTTTGTACTAGCACGTGAAATGATGACTTTCTTCTTGCAGCCTTCTCTACTTCTTGCTAGTTATCTCTAGTTTTGTCAGTGGATAGAGGATGAAGTGCAAGTACGAATTCAATACCCAGCAACAAAGTCCAAAGATGGAAATTAGTTAAAAATTAATGAAAGCAAATAAAACCCAAGTGCAACATTGTATGAACAAAATGCTTCAAATTCAGCACAGAGTTCTGCAATAATTTATGAGTTGACCCGAAATTGATCTAAATGAAAAAATGAGCTGTAGCTTGGTCTGAAGAAAACCTCCCTTGGAACCAGCGGTGGACTTAGCCTCAGGATGCACCAAAGGATGATTAGTACCGGCCGAGAACTTGTCTCTAATAGCTTGGAGTTTAGCTAAAAAGTGCTGTTCGATAAAGTGGCGCTACTGAATTTCATTCTGTAACCACTGTCACACGTTTCAATCCTTAGTACCTTTTTCACCATTTTGTTGGTTTTGGGTGGGATCCAAATCGGATTCTCTGTCCTACTAACGAAAAAGACCATCGATCCACCGGAGGCAAGAAGGTTTTTAATTGAAGAAGACCAGAGCTCTTGAAGCTCTCTGATAATTTTTCATTTTCTAAGCTAGATCAGAGTAGGACATTCACAGCGAACATGTGTGAAAGTCTCATCGTTTTCCATGCAGAGTCGGCATTCTGTTTCCTTAGATAGTTCAAGGTTGTGAGAGAAGTACAAAGCCTGTAACGAGCTACAATTCATCATTAGTGGAATCTCTTTCCAAAAACTCACGCGGCAAACATTGAAGCCCCATGCCTGAAAGAGGTTTTATTTTCTCTCTTTGGTGCTGGGGCTCGAAGCTGAGCTGTCGAGGTGTAGAACCGGCAATCTTTTCCATATCTTGTAGAAGTGTATATCTGACAACTACTTCTTCCTTCGATCCGGTTCAGTTATATATCTATCCCCAGGGGCGTGCTTTAAGCCCACCATATATTGCAAAGTTTTATGCGTTCAATCATGTTCCACCTTACAATATACGGTAAATATTTAGAATTAGGTCCTCAAACCAAAACCGCTCCAAAAATATTTCAAGTATTTAAAGTGATTTTTGAGTGCTGCTACAGTAATTTCAATTCGGGGAGACAAATATTAGTTATTCTGAGTGATCTAACCTCCCCCGCCCGTCGCCCGATCTGGGCGCAGCATTAAAATTGACAATTTGGCAGCACTCAAAAATCACTCTGAATACCTGGAAAGACTCGTTAAAATTTACTTTTTCTTTAAATGCTGTTACCTTGAATATATGCTGGCAAGCAGGCGGTCATGTACTCAGACACGGCCCTGCACACCACCATAGTACTAATTTTACTACCCTTTCGCCCAGATTATGGGCAATACATAACGAGACTTCACGTTTCACGAGCCCCCAAGGAAATAAAGAAACATTATTTTCTAAGAAGGTGTTGTTCTCAATAACCCTAGAGTTCTCGAGAGCCCTTGGTTACCTTGCCTTAACCCTTAACCACCTAACGTGTATTCTAGTAACACATCCACCTAACGTCGGTCATGGTGACCGCTTGCGTATAAGTACTATTAAGAAGGTAAAAAGTTCATAAATTGCTACAAATTGAAACAACATCATGTTCTTCAGTTGTTTTTATTTCAAATTGCAGAGTGTGCAGAGCGCAAACTGGAGAGGGAGGGGAAAAAGTACACAGAGTCAAAGGCGTGTGGCCCGCGTAATGACGGAAATATTTGAAAAAATATATCGCATGGAGTCACTGTGACCGACGCTAGGTGGTTAAGGGTTAAAAAAGGAGGATTAGAGAACTAAATACCTTAACACCCACAAGCCCCATATGGCCTGTCAGATATCCGACCAACAGCCTAAGGTAGGCCCTGTTTAGAGTGATAACGCCCCTTAAAACAAGGCTCTTCAACCTGTCCAATGGTCTCTTTAACATACATGTTGCCGTCAAGTCATGGACGGAAGATTTCTCGCCTTGAGGCCAAGAATAACTACACATTCACAGACCCCCAACTGGATGGGGCCTACAGTCCAGGAAAACTGACAAAACCAATATTTGTATTTATCGTCAGTCCGTGCCTGAAGATATGAACTTTTATTCAGTCTAAAATGTTCCCTAAGGCTAAGAATATTTTTGGACTTGACTTGGACTTGGCTAAACTGTGTCCTTTGCTTTTGTGTATGTAGGGAGGCATGAGGTCACATGCAGTCCACGGCTTGTCAGGCGGATGCCTCAAGTGATCATTCCTTAGTCAGACTGTATAATGTATGGCTTTCATCGGGCTGTACCTGCCGACCTGGCTTAAAAGGACACGGCCTGTCGGCGGCCTGTATGTAACTGGGGGCCTTAAGACCCAGGACAGATTTCCAATAGGTTAGGTTCAGTCCCTTAACTCAGTCCTTTAACCGGGGATCGGAGGTGCGCTATAAAATGCCACAGAAAGGACTGAGCCACCCAGTAAACCCCCAGTGGCCGTGTCCCCAACAAAGCGAGACTCAATTTTTTTCTGGCCAGGCTCTACAGTACGTCAAACCACTCTACTACTATTTTGGATGAAAACTTCCACGATAAGAGTGGTAGCAGCTTGACTGTCTGAAAAGATTGTAATGTTGCCGTCTTTCCAACCTCTCTTAAAGTTGACCCTAGTGGGGGTTTTAATTGTACATATTCATGTGTGGAAAACAGAAGGCATGTAGGTATAATGAATTAGATCAATAAACTCGAACGACTCGGACAAGTTAGTGTTGTCACATCAGCTAAAAATAGCGTCGTTCTAGCTGAGAGTATGACTGAAAACCGAAGTTTGTCCATTTCAAGACGATCAGTGGAACTGGGTGCCTGGAGAAGTAGATACAACCATGAGCTGTATAACCTACAAATAGTATTAGAGAACGATGGAAGAAGATTCTTGAGGAGATCAAAGATTACAGAGGGCTGCAGAGAGGGATGATGATATTCGAGGCATGCTTTTTTGAAAATGACGTTTTCTGTTCGACCGTTACAATGAATGAAATGTGTTACTGAACGATGCTGAATGACTGAAATTGATGCCTTTCATGTGGATGAAAGTTTATATTGTCGTCCGCATCCACACAGCTCGAAAAACAATGGTTCTATTGCATGAAAAGATCGTGCGATCTAACATCATTAAACTTTTTCCTTTGGGATACGTTAAAGATAAAGTTTACGATATTATGTTCTATTATTGGCCTATTCCAGAAACTTGGTCGATATGAATATATTTGAGGATTATCAGAAAATTGGAGGACTGTGTCGAAAGCCTTGGAGATGACCAAAGCGATGTAAACTTTAGTTGAGGTGCTCTGTTAGACACACAAAGAGGTTCCTAGGAGATCTTTTTTATTTGAAGTCGTATTGCCTGTCGTCTAGTATTTGATTTCGTCTATTTTGAATGGACTATATGTTAGATCATTGGAGAGAACAGTTGCGATATACCAAGGCTGAGTTCTGTTTGTAGAAGTAGAAGATTTCATCATGTTAAAGGTTAAGGGAGTTTCAATGGGTACGTTGTTCCACTAGACCAAGGTCCAATTAGTATTAAGGGAGAGTACCTTTCGCAATCAATAGATGGTGTTATTTTAGCTTAGTTTATATTTTTATAAATAGTTTGAAATTTCTTAAAGAAAATGGTACTTACCCAACGGTTACATCAAAAATGTTACTACCAACAGAACTGGACACAGCCATATCACCAAATCCTTTACGAGCAACAATCACGGAGGTAATAAGATCAGGTATAGAGGTACCCGCTGCGAGGAAAGTTAAACCCATCACCTAGAGATTGAAAGAGATTTTAATTAGTAAAGTAAATAAATATTATGACAAAGTGTTCCAACATACCTCTGGCGGTATCCTTGCAGTATCACCTGCGACATTCGCCCACCAGACCATAAGATATGAATACGCGGCTATCCACACGATTGAGCCAATAAATGTCACGGGAAAAAATCTCTTCCCGCGCGGAGTCCTCGTATCAGGAAGCGTAAGCCACAACGGAAATACTATAGGCGCTACTAGAAGATAGGTCAGACGCTTTCGTCCAGTCGTTGGCCAGGACATACTCAGCGCTTCCGGCTCTTCTTCCAGGTCGTTACCCTATGTTTGTTTGGTGTTGTTGTTTAATTTTCGGGAAAGGGTTGAATTGTATTTCAGTGGTGGTGGGGAGGGAGAAATTTGTAAAAAAATTAAATAAATAAATTAGTAAAAATTAATAAATGAAATTTTAAGGAGAAATATTTCTAAAATTTTAACAAAACATTATTTTTTTTGGTTACTAAAGAAAAACTTAAGTGTAAAAATATTTTTTTTTATTAATAATAATATATAGTATGAACAAAAACGTTTTTTTTTTATTTTTATAGATATATAAAAATAAAATTGAGTATAGTTTAAAAAAAAAAATATAAATATAACAGTATTATTTTTTTTTATTTTTTTTTATAAAATATAATACGGTAGCTGATAGACGACAGGTATTATTTATATATATAGATATAAGTGACAACAACATTCAAAACATGACAAATTTTTTTATGTTTGGATGCATGTGCAATATGAAGTAAAAATATTCATTAATAATAAAAATACAAGAAAAAGAAAAGAAATTTGTAAATAAGGGAATAAATAAGATTTTTAAAATTTACATGAGTAAAATTTAAAAAAAATAAATTAAGGAAAGAAATTATAAAAGAAATTTTTTTTAAAGAATTAAAATAATACGGAATTTTTGTTATTTCTTACCATTTTTGGAATTTAGTAGAAAGTAACCATATTATAAAAATAAAATGGTTTGTTTTTTATGGTATTACATATATTATATTTTAAAATATTATTTTTTTTTTGTTTTTTTACAGGGTCATGTAACTACTAACTAATTTAATTTTTTGTTAGTTTTGTATCATTTTAATAGAAAGCTGGAACAATCAAAATTCGCAGCGGAGTGAGGTCGTAGAGAGATAGAGAGTGTGAGTAGTTTTATTTTAGTGATAAAAGTTTAGTGTCGAAATTTAAAACAAAAATTATAGTCTAAAAAAAGTTTAAATAGATAAATTTTAAGTTTCTTAGTTTATAGTTTTGTTTTAGTACAAATCTGTGAAGATATCTTAAGTATCTTCAGGTCCCTGACAGACAATGAAAATCAATAATTAGTTGGGCTAGGAATACCAGTGATAAGAGTCTCGAATTCGCCAGCGTAGAATGCGGCAAATACTGTACAATCCCCTTGTTAAAAATATTATAAAATCATCTGATATCAAATAATGTTTTTATATGGAAGACTAGAACTCAAAGGGAATTCCTTTTCCATCATTAATTGTAATATGGCCTGCGCCAAAACTATTGGGAATCTAAAAATCGCCTTTTCTATGTGCAGTGAGAGTCTCTAGTCCCCGCCACGAAAGTAGACTCGAACCCATTCGGTTCGTTTAAAAACCCAAATCACCCGCTCATTTATATTCTTAATTAGTCCCACCGCGACCCCTGTCGTGGTTAGATGTTATCAGATGAGGGTCATTGCCCGTATACGAATTTTGAAGGGGAAATTACAATATACGTGCGCTTGTATTTAATTCATACACGAAATGTTAATGTAAGACGGAATTGTCATTTTCCCGCCGGCGTGGAAAATTCCCAATCGTTTTGGCTCAGGCTTTACTAGATAGCAAACCAAACTATAGTAAGAAGAAGAGAAAAAAAGTTTCAACGATGCGACGCCGATACGCGTTTGTAGTCCCTCGTTCACATCCAATACTATCAAACAGAAGAAGGCTTTGTTGCTTATTATACTTATATCCTATAGCAAAATAATGGACAGGCAGTTGTAGTAACGAGGAAAGACATGAAAGCAATGTGGAAGAAGTACAGAGACGAAGCTCCTGTAGCGCCGGGTGGAATCGAACCGGGGCCTCAGAGGTGGTAGTCGCACGCGTTTATTTCTAGCCTCTCTACAATGCATCTGCTAAGCTGCTGCGGATATTGGAAGAGCTTTAAAAAATCAGGATAGGGCAAAGTAGCTGGAAATATTTGCTCAAAAGAATCGAATATATTCGAGACTCAGCCAAACTCCACAAAGCTCGAGTGAAAAGCCACTCGCGAGATCTTGGGTAAATTAAGAGAATCGATGGCTTCACACAGACTAGAGAAGAAACTTTGCCACACTTCCCAAACACAATCATTTATTCAAACGAAAGCGCAGCTTCTGCTTGGAAGTTCACAGTCCCACTTTCTAAGAGGGCCCAAGCTGTCTGGGCAGAAGTAAATGCGGTGTTCAATCTCGAAGCTCTTAGGAAGGCGATTTAAACATTCAACGTCCCTTGGAGCAGACGGCATTCATCTCATTGCTGCAGGCTGCAACTGATCACTCCCTTAATAAAGAATATTTAGGGCTTCCTTCGCACATGGTTACATCATATTTGTTCGGAGGAATAACAACATAACATTTATACCCAAGCCAGGATTATACCTTGGCTAAATCTTTCAGGACGATAAGTCGTTTTCGTCTTTTGTCTTGAACAGAATAGAGAAAATTATAGAGAGTGGCCAACCGTTTGGCTTCAGCGCCAACCGCTAAGTTTCTACCCACATACCTACCAAGCGGGTAAATCCACTTATACAGCCTTTCACAATCTGATGCTCTGGCTGAAAAGGGCAACACCAAGAAAAGAAGTTGCGCCGGAAGCCTTCCTCGACAGTCTTCGACAATATATCTTTTGGCGCTGCTATCCCAACCGCTGCCACCAACTTTTTCTTTCGCTCAATGGACATGGTTTTATTCAGGACACACGAAGTACATTGATGATAGGGCATATATATACTTCGCGTGTCGTGAATAAAACCATGTCCATTGAGTGAGAGGAAAAGTTGGTGGCAGCGGTTGGGATAGCAGTGTCGATCTAAGAAGAATTCAAGGCGAACAAAAAAGCTAATAAAATAAGATGATTGGAGTTGCTGTGTACTATCACTTCATCATTGCAGTTAAGAGAAGAGAGGCAGTGTACGTAGAAAATTTCTTCTTGAAGGCCGTTACCAGGGGCAATTACTTCTGCAAGCGGTTGGGTTAAGAACAAAGAGTGAATATTTTTAAATCGGGGCTTAAGCTGCCCGGGCTAAATAATTGCAATTTCGTACAGAGTTTTCACTATGGTACGATTTAAGTGATGAAACCGCGAGGTACACAAAATTTCTGTTGGAAGGATGGCGTAGATCAATACGACAATGCACATCAAAACAAGGCTACATAATACTAGCCTCATAAAGGTCTATTCTCTCAAAGAAACCAAGACGGATAAGGAGAATGAGCGATTCTAAAAAGAGTTAACATACGCCATCATCCCGTGAAACGACATCAAAATGGTGCTTGGAGATACGAAAAATAAAATAGGAAAAGAAGAGGAGTTTCTAGGAGCCATCGGAAAGAATATTTAGCACAAGGCTACAACGGTAGTAGATTCGTCGATCTCACTACCTCGAATGGTAGTAACTTATTAGCTCCCTGACAAAAATATGCACAAGATGACGTGGAAGACACCAGATGGGGTAACAAATAATCTAATTGACAAAAGAAGGGTCAAGAGAATATTGAAAGTAAAAACGAGTGGCTCGACCCACGACCAATACTAAATGATATCGACTTGTAATAGGAGCACGAGAGCCAAAAGCTAGAACTAGATCCCCGTAAGTATTCAATTTCGTTAAAATCTTAGTTCTTTCACTATACTATCTTGCTGGCTACTTCGATATCATTAAAATCACCTACGAAAAGCCTACTTTTAAATATCCACGTATGAGTGAATCTTAATAAAATATATGTATGTAGTTAATACTTTTTGTTTATAACTTACCAAAATCGGTCTTTTCGCATTACATATTAAAATTTTTTTTGAAAAAAATGGTGTTTTTTATTGACGAAAAAAAGCAATTCGAAATGATTATAAAATGTGGATGCTTCTTTTAAAAAAACAAAAAAGCAAGTAATAATGAGCTAAAAGTGTTTTCGTTTTTTTTTTCAACTTTTTAATGTGACAATTAAGCTTGAATTCTGGTGCTGGCCTGGAGTTAAAGCAAAATTTATTTTTGTGTTCTTGTTTTTTTTTGTGCAAAATAAAAAAAGAGATTGATATCATTGAGAAAATAACATAAAAAAAATATATTCATTTTAATTACATCATTAACCTAATTGTAATACGATTCGAAATTAAATTATATCTCGGTGTAAAAAAAAGAAAGCATTTCTCATTTAATGATATAAAAAAACTGGGCATTAAAAAGAAAGAAGAGAAGAAGACAACGATAATAAACTCTTGATAAAAAATATTTTTTTTATTTAAGTATCGCTTTCGCGCATCCTTGTGATGATATCTAAAAATATATCTGGGTATATATTTATTTTTTTTAACGATCATAAAAAATATATACCCTTGTTGTAATAAAAAAGATGAAATCCATTCGTTGATAATATTATATAGGATAAAAAAAATGGAAAGGAAAAATATGCAAGGATTTATTAGTATGCATCTTGATAGGGGCACAGGGTTTTCACCTCGGTAGTTATGATGATCCTTAAAGGAAATTTTATTAGGGCAATCATCTATGCGCTGTTAGGATGTACATAGTGTTATATGTATGTATACCCTATCACAAATGGCTCTATGTGTCTGTCAATTAATCTGTCCGAACGTGGGCCGAGATATAGCCGCACCTACCTACATAAACCTTGTTGTAACCCCTCTCGAATCGAATTGAGGTATTCTGACCCCGTCAAATTCAATTTGAGATCTACATATAAGCATAAATCGGTCAGGGCCAGATGAACTTTGACATTTTCAATCCCCCCCCCCCCCCAAAATCTAAACCCTTGTATTTTATTTAAGGTTGTTAATGTATCTCATCAGTATCCTTTCAAGCAGGAGAGATATATGCATGGTGTATTTGCACACTTTTCCAGGACACACACCCATACAGCATTCATATAGCCAAAAATACACATACACACACACTTTAACAATGTTATATACAAAAATCTTTTTGGATAGCTTAAGTTTTGTATAATCAAATTACACCAAGGTCCTTCGAGCCGGATGGGTCCTTCTGGAGGGTTAATTTAAGATAATTGAAACTATCCAAAATATATACATATATATTCATTCAAGGGCAGAAACAAAAGAAACACAGCAGCAAAAAAGGCAAGGACCAAGGATTTAAGGATAATTTCAAGCTGAGAACATGAAGCTGCAAATGTATTTCAAGGGGCACATAATAATAAGATGAAAAAACAACAACACCAAAAGAATACTACACAGGCAATGAACTGAAATTTTCGGGGGGGGGGGGGGGGCATTGAGAAGGAGCACTGAGTGCACTGAACTTCTTTCACATAGCATATAAATTTCACAATTTCGCCGCAGTCAACCATAATGGCGCTTCTCTCGTTGCTATAAAAATGTCTGGCTGTAATCAACAAAACTAAGTAGCCACCAACACTGGAGGGAAATCTTTACGACTGGAGAGGGGATTTATGTGTATCTTCTTCACTTTTGGCTGTTTGCGTTTGCTAATGTCCTTTTTATTTTTTTTTGTTTTTTTTTTTATAAATGAAATAATAAAGAAAGGACATATAATAAATTATTTTTTATTTTACCAGAAAATTTTTATCAAGGAGTAAAAAATACAAGGAAAAAAAATGTTTGTTCTTAACATCAATTAAAAATGTGAAAGGAGTGAAAGAAGTGAGAAAAATGGCCCATAAAAATGTTTAAGGATGATGATACTAAAAAGCAGTAAAGTATTTTTGGTATTCTTAAAGTTTACAAAAAAATTGCAATAATGTGTTTAAGGAAAAGGATGCAAGAAATGTGCGGCTTCGTGTGCCCTTTTGTCAGAAAGGTAATTACCTTTTAAGATGGATGCCATTTTACAATGTTGACAGAAGTGGGGCGACTTTTAACGGGAAGAGTTTGCAACAAGGTTGATTTTTTAATTTTGTGGTTTACGGTGTGAATAAAATCGGTGTTATTTTGTATTCAGTGTGGTTGAATCTCTGAATTAAGTCCAAGTAACATTTAAACGAAACGAACTACAAAATGTGACATTAAAATTAACTAAAAGGAGCTATATAGGGGTTAAAGCCCCCGACTACCATCCCAGAGGTATGTGGTTTGAATCCACTCCACGGCATGGTCTTTCATATTTCGGTTTACCCCACCTAGGTAACTTTTTTGGGGATTAAATGGTAGTAACAGCCTCATGGACATTTAATTGTACCAAAGAAATAAGTCCTGAGAAATGGCAACTGTTAAAACGACCTAAAATCTAAAACCATTTTACCGAATTCTACCTCCACATCCTCGAAGATGTTATATTTACATCCTGTGAAACTTGGGTACTCTTGTATATATATAAGAGTAACCGAGTGAGAAGGGTGAAACGCGCCTCACAACGAAGCAAACACTGGACTAATTCCATAGGTCGTGGGTCGAGCCACATGTTTATAGCCTACCATCGTAAAAATTTACCTGTATCGAATCCTTAATGCATGGCTCAATTAGAATGGACTCAATAGAAAACATCCAGGCAACGGAATATGTATTTTGAATTAAGGACACAGAACGTCATAGCGATCACAACTATACAGGAAACCAAATGGACCCACAATTGCATAATGCATTTCAGAACCCACACGATACTCTTCAGTGGATCATTGAAAGGAAGAACAGAGTTTGGACTTATTTTGAACCTCATCAACGCTCATGCCGTTGACAAGACAGAGATATTCTATCTTAGAGCTACCAAACGCAATTAATCTCACTTTAATCCCCTCAAACGATATTAAAATGATACTCGGAGATATGCGCGACAAAATAGGGAAGGAAAAGGAATTTATGTAAGTACAATGAAATCATGGCCTACACAACGTTACCAATGATAATGGTAGTAGATTGGTCGATTTCGTTAGATCTTGTCGGTAGTAAGTCCTGCAATATACCCGCAGAAATATACTAATACCGACGAGGCAATCACAAATAATCAAACTAACCACGTATTAATTGACCGAAGAGAGGTCACGAGCATACTGGATGTAAACACGTGTGGCTCGACTCACAATTTAGTTAAGTTTAAATTTTAAATCTGAATAACAAGCAAAATGAAAACAGAACAAACACAACCGAAATATGACAAAGATAAACTAAAACTTGAGTTTATCACAAATAATTAAATTGACCACGTCCTAATTGACAGAAGGGAAGCTACGAGCATACTGGATGTAAACACGTGTGGCTCGACTCACAATTTGGTCAAGTTGAAAAACGAGCAAAAAGAGTAAACACAACCGAAATTCGACATAGATAAGCTGAAACTTGAAGAAAGAAATGATGCCTATCAGAATGTTGTCGTACAAAATTTGGGAGAAGGAGTAGAGGAATATCCCTCACATGAACGAGAAATGAGAATAAATTAAAAGTAGAATAAAAGGGCAGCGGAAAAGATATTAGGTTTGGGCCTCCAGACAGATTAGAAATGACTGGTTTGATCAGGAGTGTAGATCCGCAATTGAAGAAAGAAATCAGAGGGATTGGGAGTGTACTGCAGAGAAGCTTTGCAGAAAGAATAAAAGAGGATATATAAAAATAAGAATTCTACAGATGCAGGAAGAATTCGCTTAAGGAAGAGTTAGACAAGCGAACAAAAACATAGCGACTGCTCCATACTCCAAGTGATTTTTTCCGGTCCATTCTCTTACCGGACTTGAGGATTTATTGGGAATCAGTACGAAAGATGTGAGGATATTGGCTGGTTTCATTATCGGACACTTCTCTCTAAATTACTACATATGAAGAGGACCGTACCTACAGGATTAGTCGGACCTACTTTGTCGGTGTCACGATTTCGCTATAGCGTCGAGAAAGGTTCAGTTGTTTGGCCCAACCTTGCTTGAAGAGATTTATCTAGGGTACGAAGCCTGTTACCAGTATAATGACGGTCGCAGTACTTGTCGATCGAAAGAAAAGGAAGTACAAGAAATACATGAAATATACCGAAATGTATTAATATTGGCCATCACTAGCCACAATGTTCTGGTAGAGTCGAAAAAAAGCTCGTCTTTTGAGACGATCCACAAATCAATCACTGCAAGAACAGAGGTGCTGCTCAACTAGGCCATGTTTTATCGATCGGGACAAGGTGTAGTCGGAAGGATCGATGTCTGTAGAATACGGCGGGTGAAGTAGGAAGTCCCAATTCATTGTTTCTGAATACTTTTTAATTACTCAAATACATTAACTGCGTTCGATAACGCGAGCCTCTGTGATGATTTCACCTAGTTGCAGCAGCTCATAATATGCCACGACGAGCTAATCCCACCAAATTCACAGCAATGGAAGTCTCACCATAAGATTGACACACCTTACCAGTCGTGTTTTTTTTTCGAATTGAAGGCAAAAAGCAAAACTTTCTGCAAATGAAACTTAGTTGGCTCAAAGTTCAACATTCTCAGGAAGAGAAAAAATAGTTGTTGACAGAAGCCTATTTTCTATTCCTTTGACTTTTCTGATCTGACATTCTTCCGCAGAATTTTAATGCTGGCGCCATCTATTAGAATATTTTGTTTGTACTTGTAATTGATTGTCTGACGTTGAGTAAAACCTCTTTTCTGTTTCAAAGATTCCTAAACAAATCGAATCTAAATAGAACTAAAATCCTAGGATTCCTAAAACAGAATACATCACCAACGCCCCTACAGGAAGATCCTTGCTGTAAAATTTCGTCCACATTTTTATTTTCCAGACTCTCCCACACAAATCCTTTTAGTGCATCGTTCAAAAAATAAAGGACATCTATCTACAACTGACGTCCTACGCAAGCGATTACACGAAAAAAATTCACCGAAAATAAAATTGTCCCAACAATGCCCGCCGGAACAGGACTAAAATCCTTTTTGCATCTGTCACAACGCTTAAACTTTACACAGCTCCTTCCTGATGCATCGAGGCGCATTCAAATCTAAATTTCCTGACTGATTGCAGGATAAAACAATTTTTTTCCGGGTGAACTTGGCATCGATTCAAGAAAGTATCCTGAATTTCAGGTCGAACATCATTATACTACCGCTTTAGCAAAGTATCCTTGTGGTAGCTGGCGCGGTAGAAATCCTGCGGAATCCAGAGAGCGAACGAGATCTGGTTTTTGTTAACTCATCCGGTTTGGACTGGCCGCGCGCTTGTTACTGTAATAGGCAATACTGCAATAAATTCAATCCGCTCAGATCTGGACGATTGCCAGCCAGGACGAAGTCCTATATATATAGATGCATGTATATGTATAGACCATCGCGGTTTTCCAACACCATCAAGGCCTTATCATCATACAGATACGAGGTCCTGGGAAACTTTTCGACCATGAAAAAAAAACTGGAAAATTCTGAAAATTTTCTCACTGAATTAAAACAAAAAAAAATTTTCATACATATCCAGGACGAAAAGGAGCAAAACCCCAACAAGATAAATTCGCGGAAAAGATGGAGCGGAATAATTTTAAATGAAAGTATCCAGGTCCTGGGAATCAAGGGAAATTACTGGGGATGATGGTGGTGGTGGTGGTGGAGGATGGCTGCAGGTCCCCCCGGGGGTAGCTGATGAGAAGGAAAATGTTTTTTTAAACCTTGCTGGGGAATCAAGTTTTTTGTTGTTGTTGTTGGGTGTTATCCTGGTGTGTAAGGACGACTGGTGGACGGGGGGCAGGGCATAATGCAGTGATGATATCGTGTTGAATTAAAATTGCCGGAAAAATTCTTTGTTCTGGACAAATTAATTGAATCTGGGTTTTGTCGTGTGCAACAAAATATTTCGCCCCTCATCCGTGCTGTGGCTAGTACAATAAGGGTGGAGAAATTGCTTGTAAATTGCTCTCAGTACGGACATTTTTTTGTAGTGTGTATCCTAATCGGAAATATTTTTGCTTGTATGTATTGACGCTGGTTTGGGAGGGTGTGTATGATCGGGAATTTGCTTCTTTTTTGAGAGAGAAAGAGGAAACTCCTAGGAGGGTTTTATTGAATCATTTAGAAATGATTAAATCTGTTAGATGAGATGAAAACTCATATTTTTCATCTTGTGGAAGATATGAAACTTTCAATTTGTTAGTGCCACCTTAGTGAAGGAGTGTTGTTTGTGAAACAAATGAATAAGGACATGCTTGGGTATCAGTTTCAGCAATAAAAGTTAAAGGCTAAACAAATATTGAATTGAAGCTGTATTTTTAATGCTTCTTGAGGGTACAATAGGGTGCAATTCTTTAAGCTGTTCAAGCTAATCAATAGATGGTATTTACTTCACGAATGGTGGAAAGTACAAATGGCTCAAAAAGGCTTAATCTTAATAAATATAGTCGACCTTACAAGTGGCATTCCTGTGGTCTTCAAAATATGACCACAGCTTTGGGTAAAGCTTGGCGCAAACTTTTCGCCCTATGTTTTTCCACCAGCCCCGAGGGTATAATCAAACCTTTTTTTGCCTGTAGGACGAAGAAAAAGGGTAACTATCTTGGTGATCATAAAGGGTACCGTTAAGCATACTCAGTAGACCAGTTCTTGTCCGATTTTGCAGGTCAAGCAGCATTGGAAGTGGTTAGTACCTGGTTGGGGGACCACTTGGTAAAGCGACACTTACGTTTGTACTGGTCAGTTTCGAATACATTAATCTACAACAGAGGCGTGCATATCTCGGGGATTTTTGGATTTTATAATAACAGCCCACAAGCCATCTAAGAAATCTCCACACAACTTCATTTTGCTCACCACATCTGTTCAGTTTTCAAACACACTTCCATGCTGGTGATGCGTTTATCTCTGTCTGATTCATACGGCCTTAATCTAATCATTACGAGATTGGCCTACGTTAACTAGACTGTTATCTTCTAAGGGGCATTAGGGCAGTAGGTATCATAGGACTAAATCAACACTAGTTTGGGATTGGGAACTCGCCTTAGGTACGTTGGACATACTTAATCGTTATGAGCCCTGCTTGTATCACTGGTAAATTGTGTTTCAAAGGAAAGGGTCAAGCAGTACTCTCGTATTAAATTTATTCTTCCGCTACCGGACCAAACAGTTCGGTCAAGAGAACTCTAGATAATTGAACCCTGCTGAAATATATTGGTTTCGAAATGACCAGGTTTGGGTTGGTGCACTCCGAGCGGTTGTTTTCTATGTCGTTTCATAACAGGACTAGAGTTGGGTAGGACCTGATTATAAAAAGTATTTTTTCTTTTCGGCCAGTACAATGTCATCCTTCAAATGAGGCACGGTGCCATTGTAATGCCGAAACGGCAAAAACAAGCAAAAAAAGACGAAGGAAAATAAATACCAATGAAGAGATAATATGCATTAAATTGCTCTAGAGTAAGTCAGAAATCTATGCCTCCAACAATGTATATTTATATTTTACGATCACGCCTCGCCCAATTCTAAGTTTGAAAATTTTCTGCAGCAAAAGAAGTAAGAATTGTCTCTCCCCTACGTAATTGACCATCACACCTCGTCTAATTTAATTGGATACACACTCATATACCAGTAGGATATTTTTTTTTAAACTGGGACATTTAAAAAATTGAGGCCTTAGTACAATTTACATCGTGTAAGGGACAAATGTACTGACTCGTGTAAGTCCGGCTCAACTCTAGTCAGGACACTGGTTGTCCAAATATCAAATCCGCCTATGTAGGATCGGAAAATCAAAGGCCCCAAGGTTGGAAGGATATGAGCCTACCTTTTGCGTTTTCTATCACTGCCCAGCGATCGGTGGGCCTTGGCGACTGGTTGATGAGAAAACGAAGAAATAGTTAGTGGACCCGTTTTGCTATAGATTGGTTTGTCTCCTCAGCACTACGGGAAAACTTTTACAGAGGGTACTAAGTAACGAAATAGTCTCTATTATAGGAACGGAACGAGACACTAAAGTGCTGGGGCTATACATCCCAAAAGAAGAAGTCCTGATCAGATTGATGTGTACCGCAGAGAAGCACAAAAATCAACCTTCTACAATTTTTTTGAACAACATAATCCTCGAATCAAATTATAAATAATTTCGTTCTACTTCATTCCGTGATAAGGGAACGTAGTATTTAAAAAAAAGTTTAACTAAAACCACAAACCCTACACATAAAGGGATTCGGTCATAAAACTGACTAAAATGTAAAATTTTAATTTGACACGTTTTTGGGTAACAATTGGGTACAAAACGTCCCCATGTTACATCGAACGAAGGATGAAGCTTTTATGACATGACATAACATAACATAACATATTCTCCTGGAGGGGTGTGTCCTTAATCAACCCATTCACTCAGGATAACATGAAATAAAACACGGAACGACAATAACTCACCCAAAAAACTCAAAGTTTTTTACATATTTTTTTTGTGATGAAAAAAAAAATAAAATAAATTAAATACCACCCCGTCACGGGAAGAAGTATTTATACAAATAAATGCAGCAGAAAAACAGCAAATAACACACTTCCACATCACTTCAGCCCCGCACCCTGCTAAATCCCTTAACATCAGCCACAAGCAAACAAAACTCCATTAAATTTGAATCCGATAAAGTTTTACTTTATCTAAAACTTTTTCTTCGACTTCTGCTCCTGCCGCGGGGGTGGTGGCAAGGACAACAACAATAACATCTGAGAAAAACCCCTTTTTTCATAAATATATTTTTTTTAATCTTCCATCCCACCCCCGCTGAAGGAAAGTCCCCCCCCCCGCCCGTCCCTGCATTATTCGCGAAAGCAGCGAAGAAATTCATATGCGAAACAAAATTTTTTTTTATTTGTGAAAACGAATTTCGAAATTAAATGAAAGAGGAGACAAAACGTCAGAAAGTTTTGATCATAAATCATAAAAATACGAGCAAAAAGGACGAGAAAATTTTAAAATGAAAAAGGAAGAAAAAAAAACACCAAACTCCTTTCTGTGTGCTACGAAAAATATATAAAGTCATTTTGGTAAGAAAAGAGGAAGCAGAAAAAAAATACAGGGAAATTTTTTCTCAAAAAAAAAATCCTTGGAAAAAAAGGACGAAGGAACGAAATGAAATTCTTTTTCCGTGTAGTTGATGGGGTTAAAGGAAATTGCGAAAGGTACACCAACCAACCAACCAGGAAGAAAAATACTTTCCATAATATTTCGGCGTGAAGTTTATGAATTTCGGCGGTTCGACGGTATAAAGGACGCCCGCGTTGGCATAGAAGAGAGCATTGCCGGGTTTTAAAAGGTGATATAGCTTATAGGTGAGATAGCACGCAGGTAAATAAAACCGCGCACAAGATGCTCGCTGCTAAGTGATAGAATGTATCAAGTTGCAGTGCAGAGAAAGTGAATGAAATTTCATATTTTATGGATTCTAATGGTATTTGAGGGAAGACAGTTCATATTTTTGGCTGAGGTTAAAAATACGATATTTGCCTTGGTGGATATCAAGGATCATAAGGAAGAGAATTAATCTTGTGCTGTGACAGCCTAAAAATATGCGAAGATATCAGCTTTAGTGGAATGCTACACAAGTCAATGGTTGATGGTCGGCATACTGTTATTGATGGTAGATAGTCGATGGTCTTCAGATATCGCATAATTTCAAACGCAAGGTTCATCAGCTCCTTCTCATGCATCCCCAAATGACTTTAACTTATCCTTTAACGGCGTTGGGGTGTGCTGGTTAACACACGTCGAGAGTGGTGAGTCAAAGTGGATCAAAGGTCCGCGGTGGTAACTCCCTCGGTCAGCGGCAGTCTAATTTGTCGATTTACCACCGCGTTAACTCTCCTATGGTTTGTCGGTTTGTCGTTATACCACTGGATCAATTCTTCTATGGTACTCGTACAGTCTTCAGAGGAGAGGAGGCAGAGGAATCAACTCTTCCACTGTCTGATCTTAACTGAACTCTGCAGGCACCCATCGGCCTTTATATATTGTGGGGCACGCTTGCTTGCTGCGCTCCGGTTTTTTTTGTGTTACTGCTTCGTTCCAAGCTCGCTTTTAATTCCGAAGAAAACATTCAAGCTTTCCTACCACCAGACAAGCCATGACAAAGAAATACTTCTGACCAGCGTTTAACAAAGCCTCGACTGTGCTTTGATTGCCAAAAAACCCATAGAACTCTACCCCAAATGTACTAGACTCGTTGCAGAAGATCAACCGATCATGTTAGAAAAACTTATTAAAGCCACAGGTATTCAAACACTGGCCCTCGATCGTACATCTATGAAAATACAGTTGAACTAAGGATGAAATACCTACCAAGCATATACCAGGGCGTTTGCTGAACGAGAATTTTATATCTCTTAAGAAATTCTGGGCATCGTTTGCAATTTGGAATAAGTGATCGTTGCATTGCGACTCCGCAGGGTACTGAGACCAGCAGCAGCGATAGGTAAAAGATGATATACACGTACAATGGGCTACAGATAATGGACTAGAGACGAAAGATTAATAACGAGAATTAAAAGATATAGAAAGAACTATAGATGGAAAATGAAGAGCGATAAATGATACATGATACGTTCAATGGTAAAAGATCGACGATAAACGCCAGCTATAAATGACTGATGATCAGCTATAGGGGATCGACGGTAGTAAACGATCTGTCATCAATGATACAAAATAGACGATTGATAACAAATTATAGTTGGACGGCAGGCAATCGTCGAACGAAACAGAGATTTACTAAACTTGAGCCGAATAGATGACGATAAGAGATTAATAGAGCTAAAGTTTACGTACTGTGCAATAGATCTGAAAGAGCATAAGTAAGACATATTTGCAACAAGATAGTTTTGAATTAATAATAATGCCAAGACTATTGACATAGTCAACAATAGGATGGGGAATATTATTGAGAAATAGAGATGGCATGTTGTCAGGGGATTAGAGCACTTGGGAGTTATTAGGATTTAGTTAACGAAAATTGAAGGAGGTCTTCAGCATACAGATGAAAGGAAAAGATAGATAACAGAGGGAGGATCATTGACATACAGCGAAAAGGGAAAACACCAAGGATTGGACCTTGCAAAACTCCCAGAGACACAAATAGGAGCGACGATACAACATTGTTATGGTAGCGAGGAAAAAAGTCGAATGGCAGAATAACAACTAGGGGATCTACAGAAGCGGGATTGGAATTTAGAGAGGAGGTTAGGTGACCTTAGGTGTAGGGCTACTTCCAATGAGATCGGAAGAATATTTCATACCTTTGCGTGCCGTTTTGATGCCGCAACCTTGAGTGCCTAAAATTCAGTGGTTGTTTGGCCTGCTGTGAAGGGTACCTTAAGCCATACTGTGGAGCTTTCGAAGCTTACCAGTCTCTTTTAATTCCTCTATAACGTAATGTAACGTGGGCGTGGTCCATCTTCCGATTAAGAGGTGAACAAGTGTTTCTATTTCATTGGTGTCGCATCAATTACAGTAGCAGATGTTGCAGCTTGGTGGCGCCGGTCCACGATGGAATAATATCTCCGGATGATTGCCGCAATCTTGGCAATATCTTGTCGGGGACTATTTTAGGAAGCCTATTGTTCTTTCAATGTTTTAAGGGGGCTAAGTTGTCCCAGATATAGTACAGGTGTTCATTGGTCTTCACGTGGTTCTTCAAATGGCGTCTTTAACCCAGCTTATTGAACTACCGACTGCCTTCAAAGCAATTTTAAGAAATATACAAAGACTTTTTTTATATCCGTATCCTAAAAGCAGTCACAATGCAATCACTAGTTAAGTCTCATCTTGAGGCTATTTGGTATTCTAATTTACCAGTCACAATTTAGGCAATCCACAAAAGGGGTTGTTTTCAATTCCAAAACAGCTGATTGTCACAAGAATCAAATTCTCAATGACAAGCACAAGTCACAAAAGTTTGTGACTTATGACTGGTCACAATTTAGAAGAGGGGGAGTTATTAAATACAATTGAGAATTATGTCATTCATAGGGCTTGCCCTAACAAGATTTTTTTTGTTTTTAGTTTTTTGGTATCTCTGTGGTTAAAGAGTGTTCATACTTTGGAGGTACTGGATGTCCAAAAAAAATTTATCCAAAATGAAAAATGAGTTTATATGTCTAGATAAGAAAATATCCATCATATAATCTGTAAGATTTGCTATCAAAATAAAGCTCTGCTATTACATCTCTAGTCTAGACTGATGCTATAGACGACTGATACTATAAATATTTACATAGATAGTATTTAAAAAATAAAAATTTATATAGAGATTATGAAAAGATTTAAAAAAAATAGGCTTGAATTTTCAGTTATAGAAAGAATTTTTGTTCTAATTTATTTAGTTTACTTAGTATTTACTAATATTGTTGAAAAATATGATTGAAACGAAATAATAATGAATTATTTCATTTTTATTTATTAAAAACAGACGTGTAGATGATATTTTCTTAATCACAATAATATTGTCCCCCCTCCCAAAAAGCAAAATCAATACCTAATAAAATAGTTTTGGCCCCGAAAAATGTTTCCATTTAATATTATTTATTGAAGCGTAAAACACCTGAAAATAACAATTAATTCCTCTAATGCTTCTGTTGATGGCAAGTTGGAAATTCATTTTGATTCTCTTTAATTAAGCTTCATGGTCGCATGTTTTTGGTGTACCTACTACTATATATAGGAAATTCATTTTTAGAGCTTTATACCGGGTCCACCAGTAGGGGTGGGGGCAGTAGTTGTTGCAATAGAAATTGCGGTCTTGTTTAAAATGTCATCGTGGCATTGTGAATTTATTATGTTAAGTATTTTGGCGATTTTATCGTGGAACGTTTAAATAATGGCTGGAAATTATCCATAAATTTTATCAAAATTCGGGTAGTTGCGCACAATTGGCACTTATGTTCTCAATTGGCATTTATCGTTCTGTTCTGTTCGTGAAAATTAAGGTCGTTGTAATTGAACAGAAAAAAAAAGATAGTTGGCATATGTCGGATTGTGAAGGTAATTATATTGCCAAATTATATTGGTGGATTTTTCGAAAAAATAACAATTAAGTAAAGTTCAGTATTTGAGAAATTTCATGGCCGCAAAATGTTAAATTCCTTAATAAGCAGAATTTGCAATAATAGAATGGAAGAATCTATACTTTTCCTGGACGTCTACATTGTTTTTATCAGAGGTAATAAAGAGGTAATAAAACGAAAGGTAATAACAACCCCCTTGGTAATAAAGGGGTAATAAAACAAAGCATAAGAAAAAACGACGCGATAGTCCAGTGTCTTAGGGAAAATCCGGGCAGCTGTCGACAGATTGTATTGTGCAGAGTCATATTGAAACAACTTCCGAACATTTCAGATAATGAGACCTTTTATTTTGGTAGTTTTATTAATAGAGATACAAGAGGTCCAACCAAGGTCCCTTTATACTTTCCGCTAGACTTAAAAAATGGGAACGGTAATAAAAGTTCAAAAACTTAATAAAGAAGAGAAGTCTTGGGGAGTTGAGTCCATATATCGGCTAATGAGTAGACCTACATCAGACTTTTCGGGCCGAAGATGGCACCTGATGTGATATCTAGCTAAAAAGGATTGTCAAACTTGACGTTGACGACGACATTTTTTCCACCATCGTAGGAAAGCGATAGCCCTGACAAAACTTTATCATATCTAGCGTTCCAAAGAAATATTCGCTGTCTTGCTTCCTATGGCAAAGTTATACTCGCAACACAAGATTAGCTTGCTCGGCACATTCACTCCTCTAAAGCTCTCCTTTCGACTAGCATTTGGAGGAAGTGCGAAAAGGGTTCCTATGAAGCTAGCCCTACTGCCTCTGTGAACCTGGGTGGATTGCCCTATAGGGCCCACAAGGGGCATCTAGTGCTTTACTGCCCCTCTCGAGTGAAAAAAAGTGAAAAATTTGAGAATTTCGGGGTAAATATGTGAGTACTGCGGCAGTGTCAGCTTTATATTTTTAAACGCGTGTGGAGTTTTCCCAAACAGTTCCCCAACTGACTATTAATGACGTCCAATTCTGCTTGACTTTAATAATCGAACGAGAACCGGCCTATTGAGTATACTTAATGACACATTTCAGGGTCACCAAAATTATTTTCATGAAATACGGAGCAAGGAAACAATAAAAACTAAATATTGTCCACATAGGGCCCCTATGAGAAATTAACAGAGCAAACCTCACTTCAGTATCGCTCAATTTTCTTCGTGTGGTGGTGGTCATAAGGAATTTAAGATAAAGACCCTCATTTGCTACATGAGGCCCACACGCTTCATGAGGCATGCACCGTTTAAATGCAAGCCGGATTTTTAAGCACGATACAACAAGGAAGGAGCACGATACAATGAGCTTGATGTGGATTATATCATTGAACCTTGTTTTTATCAAAATGAAGAGGGAAATGCTGTTACCATCTGCAGACAGTGTTACGGGCAAGTGTTTAGAAGACTTGCTGTACGTACCCCAATTAGCAGAATGGTTTAACGTGTCAAACTAGTCGCAGCTAGTTACTAAACGAAAAGTTGCAAAACTCAATAATTTCTAAAAATGCTTGGTAGTTACCCCGAGTTGAGTGGTCTAGATCGTTTAGTTTTCTTTGGGATTATGATAAAATTGATTGTTGCTCTAAGAAGTAACTGTAGTGTATTTAAAAAGTTAAATACGCACATGCCGTAACTATCTCGGACTGGTGGAAGTGCAATCATAACCTTCTCGGGTGGCCACTGGAGGCTGTCCTGAAAGGGATGGGCTAATATGATAGGGCCTACCAAGCCAAGATGCAAAGTTATCGTGTCGAAGGCTGCATTGCAGGGGATCGGGTTTCCGCTGTGGTTTAACCATCTCCTATGGGCACTGGGCGCACTCAGTTGCCTTATCCTGATATGGAGGCTCTGTGAGGATGGACCTTACCCTTCCTACCAAGCGCCATGGGGCTTTTGTGGAGGAATTAGTCTAGAGAGGGCCTAGTCAAGGAGGGCCGAAGTGGAATTGGGGAGCTCCACTGAACACACCCGAGCCCCGTTTTCGTGAGCTCCTTCACTACAGACCAGAGACAACAAGCAGACGCAGATCGTCGCCGTTCTGGACGCGGTTCTGGACTTACTAAAGACCCAAAGCAAGAGGGCTGGAGTGGAATTGGAAATCCCGCGGAGCATACCCGAGCAGGCCGAAGCAAGAACTGCGGCCGGGAACACGGGAAGCTTAAAG
This sequence comes from Thereva unica, assembly GCA_949987705.1. NCBI lineage: Eukaryota > Metazoa > Arthropoda > Insecta > Diptera > Therevidae > Thereva > Thereva unica. The sequence goes on from OX465285.1 coordinate 9,033,079, forward strand.
AGTCAAGTGTATGCGACATGCCACTAGGCAGGCTGCTGAACTTGTTCCTGCGGTCTGACCTACAAATATGAGGAATAGGGGTACAATAGGCCAAGCGAATGGCCGCGGTACTTTTGAACCCAATATCTCAAAAAAAAAAAAAAAAAACAAACCGTGTCTTGGCCCGTCTTATGAAGCGTTGTGTGCAAGGTGATCCTGACGTCGGGTTCTCGGTTATGACATCTCCCACTTCTTACTCCCAATATCCTTCTACACCTCTAAAGTGGTGACGCTGTTAACTCTGAATGGTGAGCAACCCCCAACAGAAAGGAAGAAAACGACTGCATCTGCGCAGCACCCAAACAGAAAGGAGGAGTATGATCCGGAACCAGCTATTGAGTCACCCACCAGTTTGGTAAAGAGGACCCTTGCCGATCGGACTTTGGTGAAACACGCCGAATTCTGGAGTTCTGTGAGTAGGTTGGCCAATTCTAAGCGTGCCCTTCCTGTCCCGTCTTTTAACGCAGCTAAGGAATTGTTGAGGCGCAGTACAAAGAATGTCAGGACACTAATTGACTGTACTTGCATGAGTTGGTCCTTTATACTGTCTCTGAATGCGCTGCGATAGCCAGAACAGTCAAAACTAAACGAAAAACCACTAGGCACACTGTTCAATCTGCTCAAGGGATCTGGCCTATAAGTATATACGACGAATAGGGGTGAAGCTCAATAGACTAAGTGGAGTGGCCGAAATACTTGTTGACCCAATACCAAAGAAGAAGAAGAAGCAACAGAACATTGACGAATTACAAAGAATATCGAAATGTGGAGCTGTCGCTGCGATTTGACCAGATGTTATCGAAAGAGTACTCAAAACTAGAAGAGGTCATTTTTATGGATATCTAGAGTTCCAAAGTAAGCTTATTTGTTTTGTCTGCCATTCAATCTAGAATCCAATGCTGAACAACAAGATCTAGTCAAAAAGGAACTCTGACTTTGACCATTGAACAGCAAATCTTGCTTCTTCGATTATGAATCGATGAAATTGCTATGAGAGAACAGAAGAGAGAAAGAACGAATTTCATTTGGTTGGGAGAAGTGGAAAAACGACGAACAATGGCACTGCGTGGAATCGAACCACGAACCTTTGGAATGGTTGTCGAATGATGTACCATCTAACGCTACCAAAGCATTGAGTGATTTCGGACGCTGTTATTGGTAGACCCAGTATAAAGTAGAAATTGATGAAAAATGTTTTTGCTGTTTTTTAATTTAATATTTTATTTTAAAGGTAAGACTGGGCAGCTTTGTTTTTAATTAAATTTTATTTTTAATTTCAATCTAATACTTTAACAAAAGGAGGGATATAATAAGAATAAGAAAGTTGGGAGTATGAATGAATATTTAAAAATAAAAATATTTGTTAAAATAATAACAATAAAAAATATATGATTCTATATATACTCATATTTTAAACTTAATGGAACTTTTACTTATCATTAGTAGTAGTAGGATTATAAATGGTATAAAAACTAAGATTTATACACTAAAAATTACGTGTGTAGGTACTAAAACTCACTCTGTGAAGTATTATAATATTTTTATATTTATTTTTATACTTTTAATAAATGTGCGCACTCTCGTGTTATTTTGTTTTTACACTAGAAAACTGCCTGAAAAGTATTTTTTTTTTGGTTGACAAAAAATAAAAATAAAAAAACAAATATTAATTATAGAAAATAAACATTGTAATAATTTTGATTAGAGAAAATTAATTAAATAAATAAAAATTAGAAATATGATTAAAAAAATTATGAAAATGCATCCAATTTTTAATTTATTAAGTTTTTTTTTTTTTTATATTAGAAAGTAAATTAAGAATTAATTTTTTGTGCTTCATTTTCAAAGTTTTTTTTTTTAATATAAAAAATTAAAAAGAGTTTTTTATTTTTTATAATAAAAGAGAGAAAAAAGAAGTAAATCAGCCAATTTCATTAACTATAAACTCTTTTTGTATAAGCTTTAGTTTTTTCTTATTTTTTTAAAATAGTAAAAATTAAATAAAAAACTAAAGTAAAGTAAAAAATTAAAAAATAAATAAATAAGTTAAATTAAACAGTCTTTTATTGTACTGTAATAAATAGTACTTTCAAGAAAGTTTCTTGGATATTAAATAATTTGGAAAACATTTTTTTTTGTGTGTTAAAAAAATACGCATTATTTGTTTTTTTCATCTTCCAAATTTTGATTAGCAGCAATAAAGCGCAAAATTTGTTTTTTGTTTTTAATTTAAATACGAAAATAACTACATTGAAAAACCACACTACAAATATAACAACAATAAACAACATCAACAATAAGCAATATAAAAATTAGACACAATTTTTTGTTTTTAATAGTATTTTTACCAAATCCTTTCAAATATGAGTTAGCGAAAAAAAATTAGAATAGAAAATAATATAATGTTGCAAATTATTATTTTTATTAAAAATTAAAATTAAAAAAACCAAAAAATATTTATAAAACAATGAAAATAAAATAATGAATAAAATTATTAAAAAAATAGCAATTTTTTTTGTTGTTAGCATATTACATAAACAACAAAAGTGTTTGCGTAACATAATAAACACCAGTGAAACACAATCAATGAAGCATGAGAATTATGTTCGCAAACAAATTTTTAATAGAGGATGAAAAATAATTGAACGAAATATTAAAATTATAAAAATTTAAACAAAACGGAAGAGAACACTTTTTTTTTCATATTTTTTTCCACAGAAAACCAATTAAGAAAAGAGTTAATAATTTTTTTTGTTGCAAAATATTTTTTTTTAAATATTATTAATTTTTGTTTTTGTAAATAAAACAAAATTCTAGTTTTTTGAATTTTTAGAACAAACTAAAATATGTAATTTAGATATGTATATAGAGGGTGTTTCAAAGCAATATGTCTAGATATCGATACATGTGGGATGTATCTAGAAGAAAGTTTGGCAACTTACATTAAGGAAAAATATATGTTCATACAGTATTAAAATACGTTCATACAGTGTTTATGAAAGTGGACGATCTTTAAAAAATACCTATAGTAAAAATAGTGATTCAAGAAACTGATTCTATTGATGATGTGCTAAAGACAGGCAGACCGCTGGTTTAAATAAAAATACCGCTGTTGTGAATGTGGCCCACATACCTATTCGCTCGTTCTTAGTCTATGACTGGGACTTGTGTTTTCATAGTAAGAACACTAAGACTGTTGCTCTCTGTGTTTATTCCCTATTCTCATTAGTCTATAAAAGTAGTAGAAAAGGCCAAGTAGATGATTTAATCGGAATGTGATTTAAACTAGTATAAAAAACGTTCTCGTAGCAAACAACTTTGCAATGAGTACATTGATGAAAATTTTTCATATGTTTATCATACGAAATTGGGTAATCATTTCATGAGTGTGTTACCATCACTGGAAGTAAATATTTTGCAGTCATTGGTGACTATCATCAAAAGAGGGCTCTTGCTGTGTGTGGTGAAGGTGAAACTAAGCACACCATCTGTTAATATCGTAAAATTAACATTATTAACCAAGAATCGGTGATGAAACAACCTCACAAAGATCACTATCAATAACTCTGGACGTTGGTGGGTTGAAATCTTGACTTCTTTTATAGTTTTAGATAGATGGGCGTATTATGCGTAGATTACTGCCTTATTCGTGAAAAATGAATGCTGCCTTGTTCAATGAAAATATCTAATAGGGTTACAAAAATACAGGGTAATATTTAAACCTCTACCAAAAACATTTCAAAACGCCCTAGCGACTAACCCGTTACGATTTCCCCCTCCCCCAACCCATACGATTTTTTGTTCGTCTATCCAAAACCTATCCAAAGCCAGGCGTTTCGACATTCTCACTGATACACCTTGTATAAGATTGGCATGAAGGCGGGAGCGTGTATTTTGGCCAAGCAATTCCCATGATAGTAACGATAGAATTTTCTCAAGGCTGTTAATTTTCTAGGCTGGCTTTAAAGGTCACCCGTAGAGCAAACGATGTTGTTTAAGGGCTTAGTTTTGGAGTCATTGAATTCGACGCGTTTCTGGGGGGGCCCCCTTCGAGGACGAGCTCAATGACCTTGTTGATTAAGTTACTCATAAATTCACCATCGTCAAGACACGATCTGGCACGTGAAGGTCTTGTTTTTGAATATGGCAGAGTCATCAGCGAAGCTCTGAAGTGGTTTAGCAGGGACAGGGAGTAAAAGAAACTTAGCATCTTTGCCATAATTCAGCCAGTTTGCACCGACAACAAATATTTTGGGTTAGAGGATACAAATTCCGAGATCTCTTAGGAAATAGCACACAGAAGTCGGGGCTCGTTACGTTAGGACTTGTGTATAGAAAGCAGAAGAATATGACCCAAAGATGATATTAAATCTGAAGACTTGCTGCGGTATATTTTGTTGTAAGCTACGTCATCTCTACAGAAGAGGACTTACACTTACTTACATTATGCTCCTTGCAAATTAATGGAATAAACGTAATGTGAAAGCGTCGTATGGGGAGTTATGTGCAACCTAATGGCGGATGCTCGGATATTACGACTCCTTCCAACCTATCGCTTCCCAACTTGTATGGATGCTGGATAACCCCAGGGGAAAGGAAGATATCGAGTGCAGACTGGCGCAGCACATAACCTTGTGAGGGCCGCGCCGGGGCTAAAATATAATAGGCCCCCCTTAAGGAGATTGAAATTACATAAAATCTATTACTTAAACAATATTTAATACTTTTTAACATCGGTAGTAAGTGAGTTGTTCATTCATTTTATTTTAGAGCGTTGGTTGCTTGAGTTTCATACTCTGGATCGCTGATCAGTTGACGATCAGAGCGCAGGTGGTTTTAGCTTTTTGGGTTTCAATCTTTTTCCATTGCCCTCTCTGACCTGGGGTCTGGGGAAATTTGTTCCAATTACCCTATTGTGGCCGGCCTGAGTGCAGAAGGAAATAAATAGCAAATCATTTAAACCCTACCAAGCCTAGATGTAAAGTTATCGAGTCGAGGGCTGCATGGTATTGGGTAGTTTCTATACAGGCTTTTAACGGTCTCCTCTGAACATCGGACACACCCGTTACATAAAGCTGATATCCCGAGTAAAATTAAAAAAAATTGCCTTGCAACGGGCAAACACCGGCTGTGATTGAAATATAGTCCTTTGCAGCACAGTATTTTATCGACGCACTCAAATAATTTTTAAAATTTTTAAATTTTTTCGACTGCTTTGTTTTCTTCAAGCAGTTACGCAGCAGCAACTACGAATCACACACTTCATATACAACAAACCGACTGGCGAGCTTGTTTAACTTTTGCAACGGTAGTCTTTAAGCATGACATTCAAACGGCCGATAGTGTAAAACGAAAAGGTTATGCATTTGGCCTTTATATGCCCGTGTGTACAGCTCATTTAAATCTTTTGGTCAAATTTGGCTGGTTAAAAACTCTACGGCCATCTTATACCCCTTAAAAATCCAAGCGGCCGGTGTACGCCCGTTGTAAGACAATTATTTTATTTTTACTCGGGATGGAGGCTTTGTCCGGATTGACTTTCGTACTAAACTCATGGGACTTTTATAGAAAAATCAGTATTCACCAAAACCGGTTTAGAGGTTTGTTTAAGAGGTCCCTTGCTGATTGTACTTGGAAAAACAACGAATGGGGGAGATTGGCTATTGCATTGACCAGCTCTTGGGTCATAGTAGAAATGATGTCAGGATTTTTGTTGGGTTGATTACCGAACACTGTGCCCTAAATGACTACTTATGGAGGATGGGAAAAGCGGAAGGTCTCACCTGCAGTCTTTTCCCTGAGGAGGATATGTCTGCCCTTCATATTCTCTGTGCGAAGTTTAAGCGACAACCCACTATGCTTGTCAAATGGTCTGGCCCATAAATATGAGGTATAGTAGCGAAGAAAAATAGACTGGGCGGAAGTGGCCACGGTACTTTTGGACTCAACTCCTCACCAAAGAATTATGACTTTAGGACCGAAGTCGGTATCTAAAGCTTGTGGTTAATTGAACGATATTGTCTTCCATATATAATTGCCATTATCATAATTATGAATTGAAATGAAAATCCCAGAAAATTCAGATTAGGCTGTGCCATCTAGGCTAGACTGTTTTGAAACATCCTATATATAAAATGTATGTCTAAAAAGTAATAATATTAATACAAAAAAAGAATCCTTAAATTTAGATAATTTTGAAAAACAAAAATAAACTTTAAAAATAAACAAAAAAACCATAATTTTTTTTAATATTATTAAAAAAATTTGATTTTGAAACTAACTTTTGTACTAAATCTTCTCGTTTGTAGCTTGACCCTCTGCTCAATCCAACTAGGACGACGACCACCCACTTCATGGCTACATGGCTTCATTATTTTCATTATTTTCATTTTATAGTATACACATATAGATAGATTTTTGGTTTTGTCATTTCGTATACACACACACATATATATTTTTTTCAGTTTTTTTTTGATTATTATAAACAAATAGTTTTTTTTTGGTAGAGAAAGAAAAGAGAAAAAGAGAAAAAAATTATATAAATAAATAGAGCAATTTTTTTTGTTTTTTGTTTTTAAATTATTAATATTTTTGGTTTGTTTATTAACAATTTATTAATAACTCAATAACAATTTTAATTTAAAATATTAAAATTAAATTACCAATTAACAAAAAATAGATTGGATTTTGTTTTTAAGGAAAAGAGAGAGAATTTTTTTTAGTAAAATAAATAAATAAATAAATAAGATAGAGAGAAAGAGAAAGAGAGTAAAGGTTAAGTTTAAAAGTTTGAAGAAATAAATCAACAACAGTTATCAACAACAATAATTAAGATTTTGTTTTTTGATTTTTTAAAAAAATATACATGGTAACAACGGAAATTTTGAAAAATTCACCAATTAAATATAATCAACAATAACATAATTAAATATTAATAATAATAATAAAAATAAATTAAAAAAATGAATAAATGAAATGAATGATAAATGTATATCAACACCAAACACAAAAATATATGGATTATTATTTATGGAAGTATTTTTTTTGTTTTTTGTTTTTTTTTTTGTAAATATCAAAACCAACGTTAAACAATCACAAATATTTCAACCAAAATTAAAAATATATTTATATTTATATTAAAAAAGACAAAGAATAAACATTGGTGAAACAAAAATACATCAAACAAAATGTTAAGATAAAATTATTTTTTTTTAATTTTTCCAAAAAAATATTGTATAATAAATATTAAGATAAAAAACATTCGGTGAAATATATTGGTGACATTCGTGAGGATGGTGATTGTTCGTTTGGTGATTTTGGTTGATTAACGAAGAATGATGATGTTGATGAAATTTTGTTGTTGTTGATCGTGTTTTTTTTAATTAAATTTTGCATTCATTTTTGTTTTTTGGTCAAATTCAAATTTTTAATTTTTTTTTGATATATTGTAAAGGGTGGTGATGGTGTTTTTTATTTTTGAAATTTTTGGTGGTGTTTTTTTTTTAGATAATATAAATATTGGTGGTTGTGGTGGTGGTGGTGATGGTAGACGACAATACATTCATTTATTTTTAATTATATATTTTTTTTGTAATTCAACCATTGAAAACATCGGAAAAAGAAATATAGAAAAAAAATATTTAATGTTCAGTTATAAAATTTCATATGCAAAAAGATATTCATACTATTTATAAAAAATATGGGATATTTTGTATATTTTTTTAGTAAATAAAGAAAAGTAAATAAACACAATTAATTTTAAAGAAAATCTAAAAAAAATATCAATCACTCAAAAATAACCATTGGGATATTGATAGTATTATTTTTTTCTTTGGTTTCGAAAAATACAGTCAAAAAAGGGGACGAAATATTTTTCAAAAAAATTTGGGGGTCTGTATTTTTTTCTGTACTAAAAAAATTGTAAAGTTTCAAAAAAATAAAATAAAAACTCTAGGAAAAAAATTATTAAACATAAAAAAAAATATTCTTAAAAGACACAAAAAAGGATAAAACTATTTCAAATATTTTTTTTATAAAAAAATAAATTATAAATTTTTTTTAGTACTAAAATATTTAGTACTAAAATTTTCAGTGTTCAAATTTTTAGTTCTAATTTTTTTAGTACTAATTTTTTTTAGTACTAAATTGTTTAGTACTAAATTTTTTTTTAGTAAAAATACAAATATTTAGTATATAATAAGCACCAACTTACCGAATCAATAGTTGTATCAATATTCCCATTAGGACGGTCGCTGGCTAATGTTGTCTCCTTAAGGTTGATCTTAACATGATTAGCAGCTGATGTTGTTGCAGCGCCACGTTGCGGCTTCGTTGCATCTAGCAGGACCTTCAGGGATGCGATCGCATGCAGCTGGGTTGCCTTTTCATCAACTTTTCCTGGAACATCATCTTCGATATGTCATTATGAAAAAAATTTTAACTTTAGTTTTATTTTTTACGAAAATAAATAATAATAATTTTTGAGTTTTTTTTTTTGGAAGGTGGTTAGTGATGCATTTTTGTTTTTTATTTTTTCTTTTATTTTTAGAACACACATATATAAAAAACACCGATTGTTTACTTTTACTTATTTTTTTTTTATTTTTATTTATTTATAGTTGAGCAAATATGTTTATATTTTTGATAGCAGCTGGTGGCATTCTTGTATGAAGGATGAGAAGAGCATTTATATTATTTATATATATAGTATATATATAGATCGTCAAAATTATTGCGTTTTTTTGTTTTATATATAAATATATATATTTTTTTTTTTTTGAAGCAGTAAGCTACAGGAAGTTGTTGTTTCTGATGTTGAAAATGTTGTATGGCGTTTGCAATGATTTTTTTTTTGGTTTTCTAAAAAGCAGCTTCATATCATTAAAAACAGTTATAAAAACATGAAGAGAGGCATTCATTTTTTTTGTTTTTTTTTGTAAGTACATACCCATTCATACATAAAATATATGTTACATACATACAAAATAAGAAAAAATATAATTTTTTAAATTTGTTAAAATAAATATGGAAATAAAATAAAATTATAATAAAGTATCCCCACAGTAAGAAAAAGTTGAGGCAGATCGTTATTTTATACCTAGAATAGGAAATTGGAAAGATTTTATGAGTACTTTTATATTCCTTTAAATAATAATATTCATAATAAATAAATTGTCTAAAAAAATTTGTTTAAAAAATATAATAAGAAATATTTCATCTAATCTGGCACGAAGGAATAATATTTTATATATTTTCTTTCAAACTTCAATCTACATTTTGGAAAATCAAAATCAATTGGTAATTCTAACAATTGGTCCCGCTAACTCCACCGGCTGCTTAAAAACTGAACTCGTATAACTTCCAAGAGTTCAAAAGATCCTTGCAGGAAGAATTTTGGTTTTCTCACAACAAGTCAAATCAGATATTAGATAATATTTTCAATATCTAAACTCAAGGATTACCTGTATTCATAATTCGAAATATTTTGAACTTGCTAAAATATCAACTAATGTAAAAATATTAGAATTTTCAGGTTTTGCAATATTTTCAAATATTGTAACTTTATTAAGCTAAGTTTACAATGTTTCCTTCGTTATTTGCATTTGATTTCTATCGCGATCCTGAAGCTAACTCTAACATTTACTTAGTTTCCATGAGAGTTTAACCGGAGTTTAACCCGAGTTATACGTCATGGAAACAGGCAAAGTTAAGAGTTTTCGTTAAAGATTTTTAACTCTGCTCAACTCAACGAAAATAGGTAGGTTGAACTGACTTAACTCACACAACTAAAAACGGCACGGCACACTGGCAAAGGTACAAAAAGTGAAAAAGTCGCGCGCCGTTTAGACGTCAGAGGAGACTTTATATTTAATAAAAACGTTTAAAGAAAAATCTATAATAAATTGACAGGAAAAGATGGAGCAAAACGGAAGGCAGCAATGAAAACGCATCGAATTAAGGCGTTGAGTTGAAGTGTCTTTTCAGCTCAACCACAACTCAACTCGACTCCAATGGAAACTATCTAATGGAAACAGTAATTGTAAGAAATTTTTTTTTATATGCAAAAAATCAAGTTTAGGAATCGCCCTTTGTACATCATATTGCAATGTCTAGTAGTTAGCAAGTTTAGTTTAGAGTATGAAAAAGATAGGAGAGTTTAGGGCCTGGGAATATAGAAGCAGAAATCGATGAACCTTACGTTTGAATAATTGTAGTATGCAAAGGCACCCGCCGACCATAATAGGGGTCCCTGGTTCGATTTCCCAGCATTTTTCCTCGTCTTTACTCTATACTCTTTCTTGTGTTCCATCTTTACCACTATTTCTTGCCCTTTACCAAGCCATCGCCAGCATGCAAGATAGGCGAGAAAGTCTGTTCAATCGTCGAAGTTATAATTTCTAGCGGTAGTATTGGATTGTTTCCGCCCTGTGTCCCTCCCATGAGGGATTGCAGGAGCATAACTAAGTATTGGATTTGATCCGGAAGAAAAATACCGAGTGTTGTCATTGTGATTAATATGAAACAAGAGCTCTCTAGCACACCCCCCTCCCCCCACACTCACGAAACTACATATATCCGCACACCTCAAACCAAAGCAACAGACTGGGACTTGTGTTTTCACCATTGTGAAATCTACTATTCTCAGCCACACGGGGGGGGGGGACTCCGTTTGTTTATTTCCCCACTCTATCATATCTATAAGACTCAGGTCGAATATATGATTGAATGGGGAATATATAAACTCACTTAAAGTTAAAGACGTCGCTGCCTACAGATTGTCCAGAGTTCCCAAATGAGTCACTTCGTGTTCAGAATAATAAGTTGAGAAACTCTTGTAGGTCCATCATCAGGGCGATAGGTAGCAATGTAAGAATATTAATGCTAGTGCGCACCTGAAGTTGCTAGGACAACGAACTGTTTGTGGTCTGTAAATAAACCCCTGCTACGCTGCGCTATGGCGTCTTGATGCTGCCAGTGAATATTCGTACATCGGTTTTCCTCACGTGCGCACCGAGGGGACCTCAGCCGGGCCATTATATGAGTCTTGCCAAAACTGTTAGTAAAGCAGCCGCTAAGATGGTATGGCCTACGCCAAAACTAATGAGAATAAAGTTGTTTTTTTCATGCGCAGTGAAAGTCTCGAGTCTCCACCACGAAAGTACATTCGGAAAGAAGAGCGCGCAAAGTAACTTCGTTCATTTGAAAACCCAAATCACCCGCTCATTTATATTATCAATCACAATTCAATCAGTGGCCTGCGGCTCTTGTCATGGTCAGATGCTATGGCGGAATGTCGATGACTGTAAACGAATTTCGAAGGGGAAATCACAATGCATGTGTGCTTGTATTTTATCCATACACGAAATGTTAATGTGTGTGGAATTATCATTTTCCCGCCTGCGCGTAAAATTCTCAATAGTTTTGGCGTAAGCTATACTATCTCGATTCCGGTACCCAAATGTATATGAATTCAACTATAGTACAAGCAAAGCCACGGACCGTACGGCATGTGGGCTGTTTGGAGTAGTAAAATTGAGAAGGAGAAATCTGGCAAAAATCTGAAGGAAGGTATATCCGAAGTTCCTGGGACCTTATGAAGTAACGAAAGTAAACGATGACTTGCGGAAGGTTCAATATTCACGAAGGACCGAATTTTATCACTTTAGTTGAGGATTGTATGAAGCCATGGATTAGATCGGAGGACGAGGACCTCTCTTAATCTGGATTAGATAAAAATCTGTTTCTCCGATTACCTGGAATGTCACGAGTGAGTCAAGGAGTCAGTCAAATGTTAAAAACTGATAAGTTCGATAGACAGACTACATTTACTGGATAGAAAATTGTTGGTTGATATAGTTTGCACATAATTAAACATTAATATATTCCTCACCAACCAATCATCAACTTGAGTTACGATGCCTCTTAAAGAGTCGTATCGCTCTTGATAAAAAGAAATCATTTTTTGGCTAACACAAGTGTAAAAATAAATTGTAATGAGCCATGAATTTGCTAATGATAAATAGATGAAAAAATAAAGCTTTTTATCAATTATTTTGTTTGCATTTAATATTTCCAATTAAAGAAGATCCTTCCATAGTGTTGCCATAAGCAAATCCGCACTTCTCCTTATGAATCTTGATTATATAATAATAAATATAATTATTAATATAATTTTGTTTGTTTTTTTTTTGGAAATTCTATTTTAAAATTTTCAAATAAAAGCGAAATTTGTTTTATAAGCCAAGTTGAGTTTGATATGGACAAAAACAGAACTTTGAAAATAATTGATTTGAAAAAATTTGGTTTTTTGGTAAACTTGTAACACAGAATTTTTTTTATAGTAATAAATGTTAAACATTATGTGAAAAAAGTTTAACTGAATTTTTTTTTGGAAAAAAGAAGCTTTGTAAATTTGGTAAGCTCGGTAAATTTCGTAGCAAAAGCTTAATTTTATTGCAAAGCTTAAATATAATACTATATTTACCATAATTTTTTGTGTTGTTGTGTTCGTTTTTTTTTCTACAACATCCCCACCATGTTTGTCCAATAATTCATTTAAATCCTTACAGGATACAAAGAAGCTACGAATAAACTCGTAATATACATACATATAAAACACAAGGAAGAAAAATAAAAATAAAACTTACAATGTTCAGCAACAACAACAAAAAAAGGATATAGAATCAGTGTTTATTTTTTTCCTATCTCTCTTTCTTTCTCTCTTGTTTGAAGACTTGAAGGATATTTTCTGAAACTTCTTATCTTCTTTATAATATTTTATGTCGCCAGCATAATACACAACCATCAAGGCATTAAGGCAGAAAAAGTTTCGCTAGTAGAGAAAAAGTTTCGGGGGGAGGTCTTAAAAAAGATGGTTTTTTTTTTCAACAACTTTCAACCACTTTTTTTTTGGAATAAAAAAAAAATGAGAAGAAATTAACAGCATCCTTCTTAAAGCTTTAATAATTATGCAATGCAGATGAGGATTTTCAGTGGTAGAGTTCATTGTGATTATGCAGATTGATGAAGGAATCCTGCAAGGACGATAACTTGTCGTAGAACTTCTTTGCATATGATATGCATAAAGGATTTTATGCCGATGCAAATCTGATATGGTGATTGCAAGTGTGTTACTCGCACAAAATACGATCGTATTCGGTTCTTATGTGGACATAGTTTTTGTGCCATACTAGACAGAATTTCGTCGCGTTAATGGCAATTCTCTGGAGCAAAAACTACCATCCACAGTTTGTGGGATGTGTTAACACAGGAGGGGACGAATGGTTAACGAAGACCTCGAAAGGTGGTGGTACCCGATTTGTCATTTCTGTCAAAACCCGGGAAGAGTCATTGCAGACGAACACCTAGCAGCTCTGTTAGCAAGTTCTAGTCCCACCTCCACAAGGCGCCCTCTGGAGTACTTCTTCATAAGGAGCTAACGGGTGACGGGCGAATGGCGAGCTCTCTACGCCACAAAACAGAATTTCAAGTCGATTGGCCTGAGGGTTAGCAACCCATAAAAAACATCATTCGGCAAACAATGCCTCGGAACCGAATCAGCAACACGACGTCGACCTTTGCTTTTCGAACCAGGACATGAATCGGATCATGGAATGTGGGAACATTGCTTGCTGATGAACGGCTGGATGAAGTGCTCAACGAGATAAATCGATATAAAATCAAGGTCATGGGACTCAGCGTGACCAGATGGCCCAACGCGGGGAGCATATCTGCCCAAACGGTGAGTCCTTCTTATATTCTGGGAGAAACGAAACTGAAAGACGTAGGAATCGTGTAGGCTGGCGTAATACTTACCAAAAGTTCAGCCTAAATAGCTAGTCACCAGTTTCTGAAAGGATTATTACCGTGCGCCTGCGTACCAGACTAAAAAGTATTACGCTAGTCCAATGCTACGCTCCAACTGAAGACGCAGAAGATGAGGAAAGGAAGACTTCTATATGCGACTGAATGAGGGTTTTCGCTCTATTCCAAGGGCAGACATCATTGTTTTAATAGGTGACCTAAACGCACAGATCGGCCCCAACAACGTACAATTAGAAAACAGGCCAGGTCACGTTGATGTTCGTGAGCTTATTATAACAGCAGCGGGCCCAAGCATAGGCTATGTCCAAAGAAAACAGCAACATGTATCCATTCCAACTGCAGTGTTCGAGTACGACAAGGATGCCTACTTTCCCCATTACTATTTCTTATAGTAATAAACGATATCTTTGTCAGCGCTCTAGATGGCGAGGGGCGACAGAGCACGTGGGGATGCAAGGAAAAGAGCACACGCACTTTCGCTTTGCGTGGGGAAATCCACACCCTAAATTTTTCATGTACACCTGATAACGCAAAACGTTTGAGGGAATTGCTTCAGAAGCATGTCAAAAGAGGGATTTCCCCGTAGACTACCTGTGAGATCCCCATGTAGCAAATGAGGGGTATGCAGAAAGAGTTTCCTCGATACTGAAGTGACGTATGCCTTATCAGTTTTTCATAATGGTCCTCGTAGGCAAACCTTATTTCAAATAGGACAATATCTGCCTTACGTATTCGGAAAGCTGGTTAAAAAGCATTAATGAAATACCCCGACTTCACCGGCCGAACTGCGCAAGTTCGAAAAAAATTGGCGAACTGAACTTTGAAAAAATCTCAGTTTGCATACAATTTCCACATATTCAACTGAGAATAAACAAATCTCAGTTTGCCCAACTGATCTTGAACTGAAGTTGAACGTAAAAACTCGCTAAAAAGAGAGTAATCAACTGGAATAGTGGAATGCCATTCTAGCGGGTTTTGCATTTCTCACTTCTATCGAAAAAACAACATCAGTTCCTTCCTCTATTCTCTCTCTCTTCTCTATCTTCCGGCTAGAGCTGCTGTTCGACAGTGTATACGGAAAAAATAGATTGTCGACAGTAAAAAGGGACTTTCCCTAAGCCTCTAGTCTGTCACAAAAAAAAAACATCAATTTCAAGCGCGAACTGGACTTTAGCTGATGAAGCCAGTTGCGTGGATTGAACTGAATATTATTGTGAGCGTGTACGAAGAGGTGGGCAGATTTTTTGAACCAACCCTTTCACTGGATTCTTCTTCTTCTTTGTGCCCCTTTAATCCCTCATGGGACATAGGGCGGAAACAGTTGCCCTCCAGCGGACTCTGTTTTGCGCGACAGCTCTCAGCTCTGACCAGGATCTCCCAGTTGTTGCGGCCTCTGCTAGTAGGGTCCTCCTCCACGTTGTTCTAGGTCTTCCAACTCGACGGGATCCTTGCGGGTTCCAGTCAAGGGCCTGTTTGGCTAGGTTTTCGTTATCGCGTCGCAAGGTGTGGCCAACCCAATTCCATTTCCTTCGCCTGATTTGGTCGTCTATCCTTTCTTGGCCGGCACGGCGCCATAGCTCTTCATTTGAAATTCTATCTGGCCAGCGGATTTTTAGGATACGACGCAGGCATCTGTTGATGAAGACTTGTAGGCGCCCTGTGATGAATTGGGTGACTTTCCATGTTTCACTGGATTAGTCAACTTTTAAATAGCTGCGTCCAGAACTCTCAACGTTTATAAAAATCAACAGACTAAGACTAGCCGGCCACGTAATCAGGATGGACGATAACCGTATTCTAAAACGGCTTATGGTGGCAGAAATTCCAGGAAATAGACCAGTAGGAGATGGATGGACTCTGTGAACTGCTGCAAGGAACCGTCAAACTTAGAGAAATGCCCTAGAGAAGGCCAAGGCTCGAGCCAAGGCTGTAGCGCCATTGGATGGATGGTGTGGTTGTTGTTGTATTTTCTTTCTGAAAGAAAAGAGAGCGAACTAGCAGAAAGGAGAATTTAGATTAAAAACAACAACAATAAGCAAAGCATTCTGATGTACAGAAAATTTAGCTCGTGCGCAAGCCTATGCGATTTTTCGTCGAATTTAAAAAGGGAATGGACGATGGCAGCAGATTTTTTTTTTTTGGTTGACTTTTGCCCGGTGTGAAACTGGCATTCATACTCATTAGACAGGTTCTTTTTTGATTACAGAAGTTAAGCAGCATTGGACGTAATTAGTACTCAGTTGGGAGACCGAGAGAGACTAGCGTTTAAAAATATTAAGTGTTCGAGACCGGCGCAGTTATTACTGACATATCCATGCCGAAATTCTCCACTCAAAATCGAGGAGCAATGATTTTTCCTCAAGCAGGCCATTCCTTCTGACGAGACGCCAACGAGATAAGGTGTTAGATCCTTTGTGTGGGTCGTATAAGGCAATCGCACGAAGTCCACATGGGACGGTCGGGCTAGGCTCATAGGGGTCCTATCTGCACCCTTTCCGAAAATCCTAGTCGAGCATAGCCCTATATCCAAAGAATTTAAAACCATATATACCTCAACTGACAGCTATCAATGTAATTAAGCGATTAACATTTTACAATTTAACGGTTATCTCTTCACGTGCCCCCACCCACAATGATTATGCTCCGCCACTCCTGCTAGATAGTAGAACCGGCGGCATACAATGGGGATTGCTAGACTGCCTTAAGGATCTTGACTACGAGGATGATATCTGTTTGCTGGCCCACAGACACCAGGACCTCAAAATATGTTAATTTCTATTGAGAATGGCAAAGCAAGTGCAGTAAATTTTGAAGATGCAATCAAAACCTTTGCCGAAAAAAGCAAGGAAAGTTATCCTATAAAAGAGTTTAGGTAGTTGAGTAATGTACTAGTACTTTCAACACTCACTAAAACTAAATCTTGCTCCCTTTTAAGAAATTCCCATATCCGGCACTGCTTATCATTTCCCCAATGAAAATTAAATGTTTTCTGAATGTAGGCTTATTTTATCATTACCATGGTATATATGTACCATATGTATATATGTACGAGTAAAACCTCACACCACACAATCCCAAATGAGTTGTACACGTTCAGATAAAATCGTGTAATTATAATTGTTAACCCCCGAAGTGGGACCACAGAATGAGAGAGAGATAGAAGATAAATTTCA
This sequence comes from Thereva unica, assembly GCA_949987705.1. Classification (NCBI taxonomy): domain Eukaryota; kingdom Metazoa; phylum Arthropoda; class Insecta; order Diptera; family Therevidae; genus Thereva; species Thereva unica. The sequence continues at coordinate 9,050,115 of OX465285.1, forward strand.
TGATAAAAATAAAAAACAAAAAAAAAATGTTTTTAGTTTGTCTAAATTTATTGCATGTACATGGGTTAACCAGATTCGTCAGTTTTAATTTAATTTCATGAATGTGGATTATATTTTCCCATCAGGATACTGCCCACCAAAATGAGAGAGTCCCTCTTTCTGGGGTTTTGTTTCTAACCCCCCTCGATCCACTTATACGTGTCCCAACATATCTCTTTAATCTGCCACTGATAAATATTATAAATCCCCTAAAATAATTGAAACGTACACACACGCACCCCAAGTGCTTGAAGCTGTGCTAAAGGCGGTTGTACAATGTCCTCTTAACATCCAAGCATCCATATATAATATCCTTTGACATCCGACACTGGCACAACCACTGGTACATACATATGTGACCTTTCAATTGTGAATACTGTATGTACCACTTGAGGGCTGAACATGGACAGGACATGTGCCCTAATTTCCCCCCGACAACAACAACAACAAAGAAGCACATTTATCCCCGATTTCGCTAATTCCTTAATAACATCGAACACCAACACCGTCTCACATTCCAGGATGATGTCTATTGTTTTAACCCTCTAATGGCATTTCTGACTCCTTCAGTCAAGCGCGACCAAATCACTGACATCGCCGCGATTCAAGGATAAAATTATTACACCGTCATGGCGACGACGGTATCCACCTATATATCCTCGCGAGAAGAGCCACCATATAAGTCCTTGCCGTGTAATTCCCACCATCCCTCAAACTGAAATTTTCACCAACATTTACACCGACATTATATTTGGTAGCGATTCTGGTAATCGACTTTGGAGAGATTAGTCCACACCAGAAAGTACCCGTTTCCGTCCCGGGCCAACACAGAAAAAAAAACGAGTTAATTTAAGGATGAGATCCTGGCATTCGGGAATCCTGACGCTCGTTCGCGTATGACGTGGAGAATTTAATTTTCGCTTTTTGCTTGTGTGTGTGTGTGTTTTTTTCTGCTGCTGCTGGTGTAACCCAGGATTCACTGATGAATTTTTTAAGGAGTCCCGCTGGGATTTATTTTTGGTCCTTGTTGATTTTTGAACGTTTAGGGGCGGGGGAAATACTAAGGAGAAAATAAAATTTTTTTTGCCCGTATGAGAGTATTTTTTAAAGGATTTTTTAATTGAATGAAAATTACTTAAGAAGTTAATTTTTTATCCTTTGGGGAAGGATTTTTGCTATTTTGGGTAATTAGGGCTGGGGATTGGGTCTAATTTTTCATGGTTGTGGCAATTAAAAAATTTGGAAGTGAATAGGACAGTATTTTTGCAAGCTTAGGAGTCGCCAGTTTTACTACCAGTCCGACATTTCGTACTCGTCATGGTGTGATGTCTAGTAGTAAGCTTGGTTTGAGGATCGAAGTATTACTTACAACGAGTTGGGTGGGGGCTTTGGTTGTGCTTTGTCTGAACGTGGCCCGAACAAATCAGGGAGTCCTTGCTCCAAGACCGAATGTACTTGCCACAAAACCAAAACCAAAAATTTTTGTAACGGGACTCCCATATCCCCAATGATATTCTTCTGAGCCAGAGACATAATCATCGAGGTTAGCAAAAGACAGCCTTGTCGAAGTGTTATGATTTCTAAAACAAATGCCGATGACCGTACTTTTCCTTATTCCTGCACTTTCGACAATATAGCCCGAGTAAAAATAAAATATGGCCTTACTGACCGTGATAGAAATACATATACTCCTCGACCATGTGGGGGCATCAGAAGGTTGTTTGCAGGACTGTACGGCCGTACACCACACACATCGACGGATATAGGTTTTTTTTTAAAATTAAACGAAAAGAAAGTTTTATTATTTATTACTTTTTATAATATTTTTGCCAGACTGCAAGAGTGTAGAGATAGAGAGATATTTCCACACAAATTGGCGCAATTTAACCCCTCAAAAAGAAATCATAATTGGGCGAAAGGGTGACTTTCGCTCTCCCAATTTGGGCATCTAGAGGCCGTATGTGCTCTCATTAAAAATAGTTAAAAACTATACGGCCATCATATGCCCCTAAAAAAGCCCAGCGACCCGTGTTCGCCCGTTGTAACGTATTTTTTTAATTTTTTTTTTCGGGAAGACAAGCACCTGCCAGACCTTGTCTCTTAGATCGTGAGCTTACTGGGTCATATGAAGATTTCCGTTTCTTCAACTCACCCAACAATTGGTGGCATATTGGGAAAAAGGTTGGCTTTTGATATCTATATGGATTTCGATATCGTATAGCACGCTGTTCTGCTGACAAAAGTCGATACGCGTAGCTTATATGAATAAATTCTAAAGAACTGGATTCATGGTTTGCAAACCACACGCTATCTCTATCGGCCCAATTTTGTCACTAGCGTTTTTCCTAACCTTAAGCTCAATAGACACCGACATTACCAGATTTTTAGGTTGGTTAGCAGGAATCTTCTAGGAGTATTCAATGGTTCCAAGCTGTCTCAGCTCTATCAAAACCTGCACCAATTTTCCTTCTATCTCAGTAAACGTTCGTTTACACGTTAACATTCTAGCCCTAACGTTCCCAAATCGCAAAAGAAGCGTCCCCCAATGCCTATACTCTCTAAGGAAGTGCAAATTTGGGTTGTTGTCTATAAGTCATACATTCGACTCTGGTTGAAGAAAAGTTGTTTATTTGGGTTAGGCCTTAAAAAAACACATTTTGTTGGCTGGACAACAATAATAATCACAATATACATTTTCTAAGGTTACCGAATTGGAACAGTTCTTTGTGGTATATTTTCGTTACACTGAACAGGGAGCTTCGGAAGGATGCATGGCAAGATATTCAGGGGAAAAAGTGTAGGGCGATCAAGAAATAAGTGGATGGATGGCGTGCTAGAAGATATATGAACACTTCGTATAAACAAACTGAAGAGGACTAGCAAGACGTATAGTATGACGATTAGAAGAGACCCGATTTAAGAAGAAGAAGACACATGGGTGATATGGCACGTGGTTCTTCCAAGCGGTGTCCCATCGTACTATTAACCTTGCCTAATGCTGCTTGACTTCGTTGTTCGAACGAAAACTAGTCTATTTAGTACGGTAGTGGCACCCCAGGCTAGACAAAGTGGAAATAGGTTTTTGATAACGCTAAGCTTCTTTATATACAATGAGCCTTCGTGGAATTGAAGTACCCTTAGTCAATCAAATATGAACGCAATGACTACCCTAACCTTCTGCGCATCAGCAATATTTTTTGCCCAACAACGACGGTGTTTGTAAGTAAAATAACTTGACTGCGGAACAGTCTACTTAAGTCAGTTTTCCGGGATGTAGAAATCTGAAGGTTCCAGGATATTGAAGGCAGTAGTTTCAAAACTGGTTGGTAATCAAAGTTATAACGCACATCAGACGCCTAATGTAAAAAGACCTGTTTGTAGAGCTGAAATAGCTTAGAAGGTACGTAGGAAAAGGTCAGTGATATTGATTGAATCATTCGATGATTTTTGAGATGCATATATTATAATCTGGCAAATATCATTATTTTTCCCCAATCTTACTTCACTCTTGCCAGTCATTTAACCCTTCTTGTATTTTGTAGAGGTCATATCTACGAGATTTCGCTTTTTTGTAGTTTTTAAGAAGACTAGCTTAAATCTAACTTGCTATTATCTGATAGAACTTTTTGTTATTGCATGCCACGAGTCACACTCGTGATTATGAACACGGGTTTAAAATAGATAATATAAGAAAAATTGTATGTCTTTTTAAAGCAAGTATTATCCAAAACAAAGTTTTATTTACAAATACTGATATTGTCACGATAAAAAAAGCGTTGAACTTGGTAAAATTATGTGAAGTTAGAATGGGTTCTGTCATATTTTACTATGATAGTTACAGCCTCTATTAACACATGATTTATAAAGTTAAAGATACTAATTATATTGAAACGCCATCAAGTGAATATTGACAGTTGGTCCATGTTTGATATAATATCGAAGTCACCTACAAGACGCCATACACATCTTCTTTTGTGTTCGATAAAGCCGTCACTTTTAATTTATCGGATTAATATTAAAAGTTACCACAGATACTTTTATTTTTATATTTTTAGTTAATAAATAAATTATTAGAATTCGGTTGATTGAAGGATTTGTCAGTGATGAAGAAAGAAAGAAAATTTCGTGATAAGTATGGACTGACATTTTTACCCCCACAAAACAACTAGAAACCAACACAAAATTTCTCTTTTTTGTTAATTGAAAATTGTGATAAAAATATATTTCTTTCCTAGTAAAAGATATGAAGGGGAAGATATCGAATAAGGACATCTCAGAAGATTAGAAGTAATTAAAGTAAATATCCAACTTCCAATTTAATAATTTTTGATTATACCCAGAATAGGACAACAAAAGCCGTTAAAACTATAGTTCCTTTTGTTATTATTAACTTGATCATAAAAATATTTTTTCTCTGTGTTTAGTAATCCTGAAACTCACAAAAATCAATTTACCATACCATCTGTCTCTCTAATGTTAATTATTCTTTTTAGATTCCCCCTCCCTCTCTCCGCTCTTTTATAATAAAGCATTTTTATCGGTAGAATGTAAGAATTAATCGTTCATCAATTTAATTGGAGCTGCCGTTTACTACATACTAGCATTGTATATCTGCGTCCAATTTTCTACCTAATGGAAAATCGTCCATCCCAGGAATGAGTCATTTTCATCAATCGAATAAATCCAGAGATGCAAGGCTCAGATATCATAAAAGGATCATTAATTACAGCTATTAGTCGTCCTCTCTGCCCAAAAGAAGCAGACAAAAAAAAAAAAATAATCGAAGAAATTGGGTCAAGCTCCACAAATGGGGAATAACATCCCCCAACATTGATAGCAGGGTAGAATTTCACATTTCATGCAATATTTTGGTTTAGGTTCTCACTTTAAGTTAAGTTACTACAGCGTGTATGCGTGTGTATAAATAGGTTAACTTGATACAGTATCGACAACTAAGATTTAGAAATGTTTGAAAATAGGAAATACAATACAATAATTAAAGGTAAAACTTGAAATCCTTAAAATTTTTCTACCTATTGCCCTAAAAAGACGCTAGACGTTACAACTAAAGTGAACTAAGTAAAAAAAGATGGTCAGTTAGGGCAGTTATTAGCAAGATGGGAGCACCACGACTGATTGTTCGTTATAGGAGACAGGCTAATATAATAAAATCAGGTGTGAGAGCACACCCTTCAAAGTGTACCAATCCAAGATATAAATAAAGCCCACGCCATAAAATAAGGGAGTCTTAAAATCGCTGTTTCCTTGCTCAGCGATAACTTCAAGACCCCGTAAACAACGCCACTCTGTTTGTTTAAAAACGCAAATAGCCGGAGCATTTATATTGTCAATCACACTCATTTCCCTTCTTTTATGTCGCGGGCTCTACTATCTTGTAAAGGGATGTATGCTGGTAGTTGAGCATTGTCTCTTATAAGTTCTTCTGGTAATTGGACGCACCTAGGCATTTATACAAGCCTTACCCTGAATTGTAGGCTCTGTTGGAATGGACCTCTCCCATCTTTTCATACCCGAGGAGCCTATATGGACCAATTAAAACATCAAAAACAAGACGAATTACTGAGTAGTGGGTCTGGGGCAAACAACTTCAGTATATACCTGGAGAAGGAGTTGCTTGCAGATACCTTGTCCGATATGATGGTTTTGGCCTCATAAAACATAGCATCTCCTCGGCTAACATAGTGGAATGTTGAAAGCCTCCTTGCCATAGTTCTTGGTATGATTTCAGTAGCCCAAATACATTGAATTTCGCCGGCTTAACCGGTTAATAATAGAGTTGATGTAGAACTATTTGCGAAGTTTCTCACGATGACGATTATTGATACCTACAGCAATAACTACCTACTTTAATGAGGAAGAGAATAGGAAAACTCGTTAAAATCCGTCAGAAGAAAATTCTGGAAATTCCTTCTCCAAGGAAGAGCCTTAATGTGGGGATATATTGGGTCTATAAAGGAAAACGTTGGCTGTTTCACGCAAGCAAAGGAGAAAACCTTGCGAGTAGATAGATCTACAAGCACTCTTTCAACGTATCACTACTCATGAAAAATAGAGCACGAATTTTGCGGGTCACCAATAGTAGAGTGGTACAAGCTACCTAGAAGAAGCAGGGTGGCGATTCAATAGTTAAAAACTTTTGAGTAGACGGTATCAATCCCATACCATCGATCTGGAGGGGGGACGATCGAGGACTGCGATCTAATTACTCTCTTACTCTGCAAAATATTCCCAAGGAACGTTAATATTGCTTTCTTACCTAAACCTTTCTGATCTTTCCCTTTAAAAGCAAAGGAGCAAATTCTGGACAAGGAGATAGGAGGTACTAACCTTGTGTGCGCCATCTAGACCTTCGGTATTTCAACATTGAACAACTCCGACATTTTTCAGCCGATTTCGACAAATGTACACGATTCAGAAACGTCATTCAGTACCATTTTAGCTAACGAGCTTCTATTTACAACAAGACGGCACACCGGCGCGCACGGCAGCAGCTACGATGAAGTTCCGAGACACGTTGTGTCGCAAAATTGTGATTAAAAGTGGTCTCTTCGTTCTCGAATTTAACGCCACCAGATTTGTTTCTGTGGGGTTATTTAATAAAATAATGTTTATAGCTGCATACCAAAGACCATTAACGAACTCAAAGCTAACATACGAGCCGAAATAGTTGCTACAACGCCCGAAAGGCGTTGGCGGCCAATGCTATGCAGGATGCCCTAAAAAGAGCTGCTTTTGCATTTTGAATGGAGGTGGTCATTTTTAACGACATTGTATTCTAAAACTAATTTGAAATAAATGGTAGAGAATATCTTAAATAAATCTTGCTCATTTGTCAAAATGGGCTAAAAAATGTCAGAGTTATTCAATGCTGAAATACCGAACGTCTAGATGGCACCCCTAACAACGTTAAACGGTAAACGGTAAACAAACTGGAAGGAGCAGTGTTGAATAAAGCAATGGTGCTGGAAGGCTATTTTTATATCGGGAGGGCCTTTGACAACACATCCTTTGATACTATAGCAATCGCTTTAAAAAAGCTAGGTCGATGCGGAACTTTCAATGACTAGATTGGCTCTATATTGAGAAGATCGGGCTGTCTTCCCCTAACCCCGACGGTTGCGTCTCTGGCTCAACCAGTTCCTTATGAAGATATCGACTTTGCGTAACCCAAACCCCGTTACAAAAATGTTTTGTTTTGATTTTTGTTAGATTTGGGTCCATGAAAATTTCTTCTCTTTGGTCGGAACTCTTATAAACTCCAGCCAAGGTCCATTGCCTCCTTCTTTAGCACCCTTCAAACTGTTATTAGTCTATCCTGTCCCTCTCCTTCAAGCCAAGATTATTACTAGACATTGCATACTGACGAGCACCACATGACGGACTGGTAGTACAAAGGATGACACCTAAGCTTGGACTTTCACATCGGGCGTGGGGCCTTGGTACTTATTTGATCTAGGACCGGCTGTTAGGTAACCTCCGAATATGGTGAAAATGGCCCTAAACGATTGAAATATACTAATTAAAAAAAGACTGGAGGTTTCGGGGAAGAACCGGGTTCCTCCCTTCTATTCTCAGTCATTATTCCCCGATAGCAAAGAGCAGATTCTCATTGTTCAATGCAACCATTCTTTACCAAGAAAGTTTAGCCCACAAATCTTTACCCAAACTACCGAGCATGGTTAATAGGTCTGGTCTATAAATCTTAGGTAGGTATAGAGCCTGGGTACTCCTACTTCTCTTATTGATCCTTGAGAAAAATCAAATTAAGTTTAAAAAAAATATGATTGATTATGTTCTCGTATCACTGCCAGCAAAAGAACTGAAAATAGGTTTTTTCTGTCTTAAAAAGAAAACTGAAAAATACTGCATTGTGGTGCAGTAATAACCGCATCGCATCGATTCATCACGTTCCAAGTTTCTCCCTCAAGGATGCACACTACTCCTTGAAAAAAAACGAAAAGTCTTGGTAGTGCCAAAAATTAAGTCTGGCAGATTACGAACGAACGTTTCCTTAATTTTAAGAAAATTTTCTACCTCTCCTAGTCCTTTCCCTCCTCCCCCCCAAAAAAAGGAAACTATTATCTCTCTAAAAAATATTCCCACACACACATTATGCAAAATCCTTTAAGAAGTCCTTCATATCTACTTTACAGGACATCGATCGGTTCTTTAGGTTAAGACGCGGCAACGACATGGATCTGCTTTGCACAAATTATTCCGTTCATCCTGAATGGGGGATGCTGCTGCCAATGCTTTTTTGGGGTAAAGTGCATGAGGACGTCGAGGACAACGGGGAGGAGAGTGAAGAGCATTTTTACAGAAAGGAGTGAGACTACGGTTGGGGTTGGTTATGCATGCATACTTTTACATGGAGCAATCGTATTAGAAAGATAATGGCAGACATCTTCCTGGCCCCATGAAGTCGGTCGGTGGTGGTTGTACGGCTCCTCACATCGATAGCCAAGTGAATTCAAGGATGTGTCAAAAAGTAAGAGGATGCATGCAAATCTACTCCTGGAACATCACTAGTTTATATGACGCTAGTGTCACCGGGAATTTAGGAGGAATAAATTTTATGGCAAGTGTACAGGAATTTATGCTGGGAACAAGCAAAAAAAAAAAAGAACAAAATATATTGAGGCCAGAAAGAAGGAGACGGAGAGAGCAAGCAAGCAAGGTCCTTGTCAAGTGATTGTTAAGTAGAAAATCGTGTTTTCTCTCATATGTTTTTTTTTTGGCAAACGTTTGTAATATTTGCTGAAAAGTGAAAAATTGATTTGGAAGAAGGAAAATATCAGGTTTTTGTGCGGCATTCAATTTGAATAGTCGAGCGTTATGGATTTTGTTCTGGGGTGTGGACCCGGATGACTTAGATATAAATGGGAATTATTGTTCTACGTGCAGGGGATAAGCAATAGGGATGTATTTTGTTGCAAGGTGGTACATTGTCTCAGAATAAATCTGAGTATATGATAGAATAAAAATTCTACAGACGAGTGGTCGATAAATATTATTATGTTATTCAGTGGAGTTGTTCACATGTGGTCAATGGATCTTGGAGGAGAAGTGCTGGCCAAAGAACACACTAACGAACACGTAGAAAAGTATATAACAATCTCAAAAAACAGAAAAAGAATTTAGATACATAGATAGGTTAAAGGAGCTTGAGTGAATCCACGTAAAAATAAAAACGGCCTTACAGCGGGCGAACATCGGCCGCTTGGCTTTTTAAGGGGCATATGATGGCCCTCTACAAACGACCCGGGCAAACGTCGTCAACTTATAGCGGGAGGTTCCGGCGTGATAAAAGGCAGCAGATAAACGAGCTTGCAGAAAAAGCGGAAAACACAAGCAACAGTAAAATGCTGTACCAAATTACTAAACAGCTCGTGGGAAAGCACTCCACTAAAAAGCATGCCGTTAAGGGTGCGGATGGAAGGCTACTGTGCAGCGACGAGGGACAACTTCAGAAATGGAAAGATTACTTCTTCGCCGCCTTGAATGGTTCATTTGCACAGGAACCTCAAGAAAGCAGCAATAATGCACAGCCAGTAAGAAGCACCACTCGTGCCCCATCCAAAACAGAAATAGTAACCGCAATTCATGCAATGGTCGGCAGCTGGAAAAGATGGCATCCTACCAGAATTGTTGAAAGCCGACTCAAACCTCATAGCAGATGCACTAGAGCCAATCCTGGAAAAAGCATAGAACACCTGTACCTTTCCGGAGGATTGGAATGAAGGTATCATAGTCAAAATTCCAAAAAAGCCTAACAATATGTGACAGTTGGAGAGGCATCTGTCTATTATCTACTGTAGGTAAAATATTATCCCACATTACATTATCAAGGATAAGAGAGGCACTAGAACGAACGCTTAGAAGGTAGCAGGCTGGATTCAGAAAGGGCCGCACCTTGCGAATCATAATGTAGCAGCGTTTGTTTCCAGCCAAGTTCGGTGCTCCGCAAAGCTCGGGCATTTAAAGAGGACACTTGTTTTTAAATGGCAAAGAGTCTAAGCTTAGGTGTGCCCTTTATACTACCAGTTTCATGTTCACGTCATGGTGCAAACTTGGCTCCACGTCCTCTTTATAGGCCGGGCATTCCGTGTAGAACGGTGAATCGTTCAACCTGAAGCCGTGATGGAATGCCCTTTTACCTCAATACCCATTCAGACCCTGCGTGAGGTAGTAACTTTCATCCCCCTGTTCCCTTATGACTTTCTCCACATCTGGTATGAGTATGTGGGTATATCGGCATTGAGTAGACTCTTCCCACCTCTTTTGCCACGATGCGCCCGTCACACTTGCTAGTACTCCCCTCTTGCATATTCCTGTTCTTAAAACCTTTTGCCCTCCAATGCAAAAATATGAATGGGGAACATTCCTGCTATCATAGATGCTGCTTTGTTGGGCTTAAGTCCATAGATCCATGGTATCACTGGTATTCTCCGTAAAGAACCCTCAGGAATCAAGAGTCATGTCATTTAAGTCATTCCTATAACAAACTTTAAGCTTGCCTATTTCTTTGGGCTTTCTTGTAGAGACTCCAGTTACTCGAGAACTTAGCCCTATTGAATAGTTCTTAACGTCTCTCCTTTTCCTGCAAAGATCACTTTTTTTTATGTGAAAGACTAAAGTCTAAGGAAAGTTCCTTTGTACTGTGTCGACAATCTATTTTCTTCATATAGAGTGCAATGTCGAACAGCAGCTCTAGTCGGGGAAGGAAGGAACTGTCACCATTACTAACCAACCAGCCAACCATTATTATCGCGACTCTGAGATCGGGCATCGGAAAACAACTCGCTGGAGTGTTATGCCTCCTGAAAACTGAGTTGAATCTCATCAACCAACCGATGACATGCTCTTTGGTGGACCGGTGAAGGGCTAAGGAAGGCTATGACTGGAGGAATCAGAAATGTAAAGGGAGAAGAAGAAAGACGGCAAGTTATGTAGGTAGGAAAGTGGAAATGGCGAAGGACCGTGGGGTTGGCCGGGATTCGAACCCGGGACCTCTGGGATGGTAGCCAGACGCCTTACTCCCTAGGCTACCGAGTCCCCAACTCTTCGATTATTGCTCCAACTCTTCCATTACTGTTTCGTCGTTTGACAGGAGAGCTGTCAAGATCTGACAAGGTCCTGGTTGTGGTTGGTATCAGTGATAGGGTTATTACCTAAGTGGCAGACTTCTAGCCTGAGAGCTAGACGATATGCCTCCCAGTTAGTCTTGCCGGGAACTCAGCTTCCAGAGATTTTGTAAAAGATTGATGACTTGAACTGTGCCAGTTCAGTGTTCTGTAACTGATGAAAGTACTGGAAAGAGATACCTTGCCTGAAACTGTCCAATTCAATTTCCATCACAATCGATGAATTTCTAGTAAAAAACTCAGAAGCCTATGCTCGTCTCCGTTCGCATCTCTACAATTTCAACCTAGCGCACCGAAAGCCAGCTCAAAGGGATGTTTACTAGCCCTACAGCATTGGACCTCCATAAATTGTTTCATCTTTTCCTTAACTTTGAGTAGCACAATACCTGCCACCAGCAAAACAAATTCCAGCACTCATCAAACACCTTTAATTTGACACTGATCTTACACTTTCACCCCACGTTCAATCCAGCGAGTAACTTAAAAAGTAAATCTCCTTACAACAAAAATGTCGGCATCAAACTTCCTCATTACCGAAAGTCAAGATCCGCCCGTCGTCCCCCTGCCGGTGAGTTGCGAACTTTTACCTAGGCTTCAAAGGAAACGTGTTGTGTCTTATTATTGCTGACTTTAAAAACAACTCGATTTGAATCTGTTCCACTTGAAGTGGAACAAAATTTACTCGATCGGAATAAATTCTTATGCTTGAGTTGGGAAGATGGTGTGACGTGACGACGCCTGTGGTGGGGGTGTGCTTCTTTTATATTTAAAAAAAAAAAGAAAAAATATTAAGATGGGGGTGGAAATTCTCTCAAGCTCTCACCGAGGAAACGAAAAGGATAAGAGGCAGAGGAGCAGTCACGAAAAGGCGGCACCAGGTAGACCAGCAACGAAAGAAGCAGCAACACTTTTCGAAATCATTTTTGAATAATTAACGACGTTAGCGCAGTATTTTCGGTACTTATACACGCTGTCGAAATACTTTGCGAAAGTTGACAAGAGGCTTTTGACGTTTCGCAATTTTCGTCTTTTTTTTTGTTTTTGTGTGGCAACACTTAGTAGTTTTTAGCGAGAGAGAATTCCTTAAAGTGTACCCCGTATCCTGGGTAAATATGCACGTAATGTGTCCTCGACGCGCTGTGTATGCCCTAGTAATATTACGGTAAAGATGTAATACACATAAATAAATAAACTTTCGTCCCTTCAAGGAGAAAGGCGACAGTCTGTAGAACAAGGATCAAAATGACGTCTTGCTACCTTGTTACAAAATGTAGAGGGGCTGGAAAGAGCATGTAATGGTAGTGGGAGCAAAAAGGATTTCTTTTTTCGTATGCCCCAGCACTGACATGGGCATATTTGAAGAGACACATCAACAGTGTGACGAGGAATGAAGGCCCTTTGTTGTCTCCAAAATGGTGCTCAGCGGTGCGTATAAAAAATAAAGTGGAAAAAATTCGTTTTAATGACAATGTTAATAAGTAATGAACTAAGTCGACGATCCTTTTCACCAATCCTGATGAGAATGTCAAGGAAAAAGGGATTGAAGTGACGGTGGGAGACTTGTGTATGGTGTCCTGGCTGAACCATGGGGGGGTGGGGCGGAGGAGGTGTGCGGCTCATTATAAATTGAATAGTAAGGATATAAATAGCTCAGGGGCTTTTTGGGCAATTAAATGAAAGTTAAACTAATCTAGGAGTAATGTGCTTTAAGCGGGGAGTTAAATAGGCAAGATTTAATAGGATCAGTTATAATCTTTATAATTATTATCACAGATTTTAGTAGATATCTGCAGTGTGATAATTTAGTATAAGGTACAAAGGTTCAAAATTGTAGTTTTTTTTCTACTGAAAACATTCAATTAATCAGACTAATTTAAATCACGAAATCCTACCGATCTCAAGCCCGAAAAAATAGGAGGGTTAATGTTCCAATCCCTAGTAAAATCTATTAAATTGGTATCCAGAGGTATAACTAGACCAATCTTACCCCTAGGTATATAAATTTGATGCTATCACAACGAGCAGGACGCTCCTAAGGCTGTTGCTGAGTTTTCCGATCATATAGGGCTAGGGTATCATCTTCACAACCTAGAACTGTCTTAACAGAAGGAATGCCGACTCTGTATAGAATGCGACAAGACTTTGTAACAAACCGCGATTCATTACTAATAATCCCTCTCCCAAAAAAGCTTTAGAGAACTACATATTAAACCATCAGACAAAACAGAAGTGATACTCTCTTTGAAAGCTTGATTTCGAAGCTTGATACACCGATGAGCTTTCCAGGTATAAAAGGAACCGCTTTACCAGGCCAAAGTCAGTCTTTTACTAGACTCGTTCCGGAGAGGTCATCTTCTCGTCTTTTTTCGAGGTGTAGGATTCGACAATTTTCCTGGCAGCGTTTCCTATATCATGTCGAGGTGTGCGATCGAGCACGGTCCGACCTCCTACAGACCCGTTACCGACCGTTACCAAATCCCATTGGAATGCTGCCCAGGGCTTGTAATACCACTACAACCATAACACACAAAACCCTAGACAACTCAAGAGCTCCCGGCAACTCTCCTTTAAAAAAGGAGGTTTAGAGAACCACCGAACGACACGCCAATACAATTTCCACACATATTCTCTGTGAAAGTGCTGCGCTGATCTGGCTTAGAAGAAGAACGTTTATTAGAGCGGTTATGAGCCTCGATCAAGTCCGGTCTTCTTTAACTAAACACCGAATTGCTTTCGCCCGGAGGGCTGCTAGTCTATTCCGCTAGTAGGGCAAGTAACACAATAGGCCTAATTTGGCCACAGGGTGAACCATATGGATTGTCCCGTTAATCAGTTAAAAAACAAGATTAAATGAGCCATTGGCACCTTCAAGCCCTTCAAGGCTGAGGACAGAACAGATCGTCCCGGGTATCCTTCAGAGATCCTACAAATTTTGTTGCTACTATTCCCGGATAGCTTTGCCTATATTCCGAGGTGCTGGAGATAGGGGAGAAGACCATATAAGGAAGCAAAATTCTATCTCTCTTCCCTTCCCCTGAAAACGGTGGAGAAGGTCTTAGATAGGCATGTTCGGGAAGATCTAACAGCAAACCCAATCCACTGCTTGCAATTTTCCTATCGGCCAGACCTACGAGACTGCCAAGCACGTGCCAGGGAGAGATATCGAGAGGCCCTTTCGGGCCAAGACAGACATTGCGCCATTACTAATACGACATGACGAGCTAGTAGTGCAAAGGGTGACACCTGAGATTAGACTATTCCGTAACAAAAGGACACCTCTCTGCTTTTGCAGATATCGAACGTACGTTTGACAATGTTACCTAGGATGCAATTAATGAAGCCGCAGCAAAAAACGGGCATGGACCCCCCCCTAGGTTTACTAGAATGACAAAATGAGAAACTGTATTTTTCCCTTTTTGCATCTGGAGACAAAGTTTTTGTTCTTACCGCGGAAACACAAGTCCCAGTCAATGATGGTTTGAATTTAGGCTTAATCCAAATCGAAATAATTTTTAAGCATCGTTTTTCGTCTTTTTTATAGAAAAGCTGGTGGTGCCCAAGCTGTATCTAGAGAATTATAATATTTTAGCTTCTGCTCGAGACACCGCCAAAAACCGAGAAGAATGGAAGCGAATCGTGAATAGAGTTCGGGACCCAGCGGCACCGACAGCAGCGTATCCGTTGCGGGGACGTCCCGCTCGGACCGCCAGCTAACGGATCAAAGAAGAAGAAGAAGAAGCTTCTGTATAGGTAACAAAAAATACGACTTAGACGATTAATTGTGGCGTCAGTATGGCTAAAAGTAGAATATGTAAGATTTTATACATTTTGAAAAGCAACGCTTTTCCTGAACCATTACCTTTGCTTTGTCTAGATCAGCTTCAACTAGTAGCTATGAAAAACTAATTTTCAAAGCAAATCTAACTTTTTTAATCAGAAATGGAGATTAAAATACTGTATACTGTAGATACTACCACCAACTACATTTTGTTTGCCCGTGTTCTTAGTGGTGCAACATAACAAAGTCGGCCAAACTAATTCCCAATCATTGCAAACAAAAATCCCGTATTTTTATTTTATCTTAAAGTCCTTGAAAATGCCTCTTGAAAGTTCATTTATTTTAGACACGATCCTTTATAGTTCACAGGATATACAAAATTTTTCCTGTTCGAACACAGCAAAAAAAAGTTATTTTTCGCTTGACCTTGTTTTATGAATAAGGCACCCTCTTACCCCCATCGCCCGATTCCTTCTTCATCGTTCATATCTCAAGTCAGTCAGTGAACGAAAAAGAGAGCAATTATGAAAAATAATATATATACCTATAAGTATTAGTATAAATATAAACATAAGAGCATAAAAGAAAGTCCTTAGGAAAACTTTCATTAATCAGAAAACGAAAAACGGTTCTCAAAGCCAAAAATTTTAAACCTCAAAACAATAATAATCACCCACCTCTCGTCCTTCTCTGCTCTCTAAGGATCTCACCCCCTTGCCATGTTCAGCACTCCTGAATTCCCCTTACCCCAAAATCCTTAAAATTTCCAATTGATTGTAATTCCGTGAAAGCTGGAATTCTTCCAACCAAAAAGGTTAGAAGCTTCTGGCTCAACACAAAAAAAGGAAAGGAGAAGCAAACCTCCATCAAGGCAACTTTAAGACTCTATACAGGGCCGAACTTTTAGAGAAAAGAAAAAAGTTGGTGAGAGCGGTGGGATCGGGTAATGGAGGCTGGCTGTCGTTGAATGGAGGAAACAGTAAGGGTCGTTTATCGATTTCCCCAATTTTTCTTCAGGGGGGGCTGCACATATATATATGGATTTATATACGCAACCTTCATGACTATACTTTCAGGCCAAATACCAAATACCTTTAGAAATTCCCCAAAAACAAAAGAGCATTCCTTCTATTTCTCAAAGGAGTTGGAGAGAATGGAGGGTTAAAGTTTTAGTAGAGAATAAAAAAATATATATAAAGAAGAAGAAGAAGAAGAAGGAAAAATTGAATTTCACCCCCAAAATTTCTAACGCATACCAAACAAAATGAAGGTCGGACACGATGCCTAGGCGCCCTGCATATACTCCTATATATACAAACATACATAATATACTTATAATCATGTACCTAGGAACTGTGTGGACACATGTGTGGCCTAATAATTCACATTTGTATGCAATATGGTCCTTGTTGGAATTTTGTATACGAATTTTTTTTTTCTGTATTATTTATTTAGACACCACATGGTCTCACCAAGGGGGAAGATTATTATAAAACGGGGGTTTCTTTCCTGGCGAGGACGAGGACTACTAAAGCTAGTAAGCACAAAAATCTGGCCTGAACTTTTCTTCCTATATTTCTACACATGCTGAAAGAATTTCATATAGTACATATCTATATTACAAACACTTTTTTCGTACCAGTAGTTCTCCAGCTCAATTTTAAACATACTAGGGACAAAATTGAATTAAGTTCATACACAAAACTTTTTAATTTACATTTTTGTTGGTTTGTTTATTTTAAGTATTTGCATACCTCCTGCTGTGCTACTTCTGCGATGGGGGTCCTACTCTGCTGCTACTGTATACAATATGGAGTGCAGTTGTTTTAAAAGATTTCGAAAGCAATGAACAAGTTTTTCTGTGCGCTGCTAGTGGAAAGTTTTGTAACAATATTTTTTTCCTCTACTTCTTTTCATTCTTTACTTCCGGGGGAGAGAGTTTATTTGCACTTTACTTATATAGTTTTTAAAGTTTGTTTATATTTTTCCAGTCAATTTTCTTTTCATTTTTTTTTCGAGAAAGGACGAACTTTTTAAGTTAAAACACTCTCTCTCTATTATTTGTAAGTATAATTTTACTATGGTAATGCAATGCACTTTATGGTACATTTCCGCGAATTAATACGAGCTATAACATCTGATTCATGTCTAATAGCACTTCAAGCTTTTTACATGCACCATCCACTCGGGGATCTGATCTCGAGATCTGATTTCGTAGTTTACAGCGGACGTCAAGATATGTATGTATATATCCGTAAACTCAAAGTGGTTCAAAACTAATCTAGTGATCGACTCGTTACATTTGACCTACCTAAATACCAGGGACGGACTTAGACTTGATAAGGCCCTAAGCTATTTGAGATGTGTGGCCCTTTATAAGGCTAGATATTCTATATCCAGTGCCAAATATGATTTTCGAACCAGAGGTAGATCTGCCATATGAGGGAAATTTGGACAGCTCCAGTCCCTTTGATGCGACAAAGGAAGCAGCTAGTCAGGGAGCCAGCCTCATTATTGGATGTGATGCAAATGCTCATAACCCCGTTTGGGGTAGCTCAGACATATAGTCAGTGCCGGATTAAGCCAAATGGGGGCCGTAGGCCATTCAAATTCTGGGACGCCCTTTTTTTAATAATTGTAAAATTAAACTCTCTTAAAGTCCTCTGCTCCCCCCCCCCAATAGTTGAGTACGACATTTTTCAATTATTATTTCTGTAAAATTAGGAGGTATTAAATTCAATATACTTTTATATTAAGTTTGACCAGTAGAATACAATAAGCAATTTAGTACACTCAATATACTGTTAGAACCATGGCGCCCATCTCAAGACCCGGTACGCCTCGCTGCACCCAACAGCCAATAGTAGCCACTAAAAACCATCCATTGACTTGGTATTCTTCGAGATATGAATTTTACACAGATGAAGGGCCTCAAAGAACGGGTACATGGGTCTTGAGAAGGCCACCATGGATCTAACGGTATATTGAGTATACTATTTTGCTTATTGTATTCTACTTGTCATACCCTGATATCCATGTCGAGGGTGTTGTGAAAAAGTGGTAATCCGCCCTCTTGAGACGGCGGCCACCATGGATCTTAAGGTATATTGAGTATACTATATTGCTTATTGTATTTCAGTTTAGTTTCAATAGCGTCAAGGCCTACCAAAAAAAAAATTAACTTGAAATTAAAAATTGTATTTAAAAAAAAATCATATCACATTTTCGTGGGGGCCCCTGCTCGTCGGGGGCCCTAGGCCATGGCCTAGTCCGGCCTAATGGGTAATCCAGCACTGCATATAGTAAATATAAGAGGTGAGTTGCTTTTTGACCTTTTACTTTAACATAATCTTTTACGGTGCATCAGGGGAAATGAACCAACGTTCGTTACAAGAGAAAGACAGAAAGTCTTGGACATTACTCTTGTTTCGCTAAATCTGTTCAATCGTGTAGAATACTGGAGAGTATCCAGTAAACACTCATTTTCTGATCCCCGTGGTGAGACAGCAAGCTTCTCAAACTAAGGACTGAAAGTAGAAAGGATTTCAATAAGGCCAAACGGTTTAACTTGACTTCGGACTGGGACAACTACAAAGGGCGTCTCAGGGAGTTCAAATACGAACTGCGAAAGTCAAAGAGGAAGTCCTGGAAGACCATTTGTGCGACAATAGAAGGTTTTTCGAATGCCGCAAGAATAAGAAAGGTTCTCTCGAAAGGCCCAATGTGCCAAGAACTGCTGCAACATACAGACGGTACATGGAACATGGAGTCATTGAAGCTCCTGCTCGATACCAGTGGCGGATGCGGAAAAGAGGGACATTCCCCCCCAAGAGCTCTATGATTTGTGGATTACTTTACTTCTAAAAAACTCGCTAATGGAAATTTACCTCTACATATAATTGTAAAAGCTACTATCTTTCTTTTCAACGAAAATAAAAAAAAATATAGAAAAAATGGAAATCCAATTTTTAAATTGTAGCTGTTTGAAATGTTATCTAATCAAAAAGGTCTGTATCTGAAATTGTTGATTTTTTAAAATCGCAGCTTAATAGAAAACTCATTTTAAAAGCTACATTTAGATCCAATAACTCTGCAAGCTACTTGGTTAACTCATTCCCTACGGTTAGAGTTGAGCAGGACTTATGCGAGGCAGTACATTTGTCCCTTACACGACGGTAAATCGTACTGAGGTTCTAATTAAAATGTCTTACTACTCTTGGTATGAGTGTTTACACATGCACCATCGCCCTTCCAAACTCACGAATCTCAAGGGACACTTTCCGTTTAACCCTTTCCAGTGCATTTGTTGTATTGATGAACCAATTCTCGTATAAAGGTCAAAGGTCGTAAGGTCAAAAAATCAGTTTACGAATATGCATTTCTTAAACGCTCATAAAATAGTTTTTACAAATTTTGTAGGTTATGCGATTATTCCCGTACGAGTCCCTAATAAGGCATCCCGCCAGCTTAACCGGGTAATAATAGGGTGCCAGAGTTCCGCTTAGGTCTAGTCTTCACCTTGTTCGACTGATAGTTTGGTACTGGCTGTGTCATAGCCTTTGTTGGCTGGTTAGCGGGATTACTTGTTTTAGGAAGCATAACCAGGCCCACCACATCACCTTGCGTGACCTAGGTCTGAAATATGTTTGGAGCCCCTCCAGAATATTGGAATTCCAAAAAATCTTTGACTTAAAAATTTTGTGGTAAAAATAAGTTCATTCAGAATGAAGCAGGTCTTATGTAGACAGGCCCTTGTGCAGAATCAATCCAGAAGCTATTCCAGCGGGAAAATTCAAATTGCTACTAAGAGGAGCAAATTTGGAGCGTTGTTAATAATTTCTCATTTGGTCTTTAAGGAATTGCATGGGGCGACAAAAAACGAACAAATGTAGATCGGTTCTTGTTCGATGCGGGGGTCAAGCAGCATATTGGATGTGTTGGTACTTAGTCGGGGGACCGCTTGGTAAAACTGCTGTCAACACTAGCATTTAGAAACTCGCGAAAAGGCAATTGCAAAAAGTGAACAAAAATTAAAAATGATCTAATCCTAATACAAGGACGTAAGCTGGTCACGCGGAAAGAATAGAAGATAAAGATGTGTTTTTTAGGCCAGGTTAGACATACAGAATCGAGAAGCAGGAGGTTTTAGCTGGAATGAGGTCCACTTCCTGTCCAACATATGGGCACGTATGTAGTTAGTGAATTGAGTAGACGACGCCACCTTTTGTCACAAAGGAATTCATTGAAAAGGTTTGGTATTTTTAGTCAGTAAGTATTTCACCTCTTTCATTGGACCATGACGTTACTAAGGAACGAAATGGGAATTCCTAAACTGGTATAGCTTGCTCGAGGGATGCTTAATTGAATTTGTGTGTAACGTTTCAATCATATACCTAAAGCCAACCCAATGAGGATGCGGTAGATTGGGGCTTTCTTAAAATGAGAAGTTACATAACATGTCGTATGTTCTCCAATCAATGGAGGACACAATATAGCAGCCCTAGCGTGGCCATCTTGACTAGAAATGTCATCTTTAACAAGAATTTCCATCCGTTTTCAATTGACAACTGAAACTTCAGTATACTGCGAAAAACACACATATATGACCAGAGACCCTGAAGCTGGAAGTATCTCAAATTGCATTTCAATGCACGCACTTCCATAATATCTAACGTCGCAAGCACCGCACGCTCATGTATCTGTCTCCAGATTAAGTTTTTATCCAAAAAAAGGATTTGATAGAAACAACAAATTATTTCATTTTATGCTCAAAACACACATTCAATAGTATAAAATATAGTCCTTCGAGCCGGGGTTTTTCCTATAACTAATCTACAAAATAGAAGAAGATGAAGAAAAAAAAACTCAATAAAATAATTAAATGCTACTTATTTCTCCTTTCAAATTTCAATTTAAGAGATTACAAAGAAAACAAATTTCTGTCAATATAAAAAAAAATATATCCAAAAAGAAAACTGAACATAAAAAGGACGAAAAGAAAAAAAAACCATACTTAAAATGAAAAATCCAATCCAGGACAACTCAGGATGTCAATCAATACTAACACAGAAAAAAAAACGGAAGAAGTAATCTAATCAATTTATGAATGAAAATGGAGACTGATGGTACACAGTAGAAGGCTTTGTCAATCTGGTAATGGCCATTCAATGGAAACTGGCCATTTTATTAGCCTTCAAAGGGGGCAAATCCCTTAGTGTTTTTTCTGTGTTTTTTTTTTTTGATGTGAGCACAACTAGACTAACGAGTACAGATATTTCCCATTAGCCATTAGAATCGATAGTTGCGATTTGCAGGATGCTCTCGTATAGAAATACCATCTTAATTTATTGTATGTGGCAGGGAGAGGGGGGTTGTTGGGCTGTGTTTTTTTGCCTTACCCCAAAATGGGAAATGGAATTGGCTTCGATACATTGAGAATTGGTACATAAATTTCAATACCGCTAGTTAATGGATTGCAGTAAATTAAGATTGTGGAATGGTATTGATGAAAGAGTTTGTGGATGGCTTTTTTGGATTGATTTTTAAAAAGTTTGAAATGATTGATTTGTTTTTTTAAAGGAATTTTGGGTTGTTTCCAGGGCTGCCAACTTAGTGGTTTTATCACTAGAACTGGTGGGTTTGACTTGCCTTTAGTGGGGAAAATGGTATCTAGTGGCTGGAAAGAGGAAAGCATACAAAGTTAGTGTTGGCCACGCACTAAACCATAATAAGACATCACCTAATTTTGCCACATTCTAACACTGATGTTGAAAAGCTTTAGCAGCATGAACAATGTCAAAATTAAGTTAAAGTCTAATCCAAGGTGTCAGGATAGGTTAAAGGAAGTCTAAAGATGCATGAGGAGGTGGCGGTGAACCTCGAATTTGAACTCTTGATGTTGTATGAGTTCAGAGACAACCGTCGGGGTTAGCGGAAGGTATCCTCGTTGAAAATGAGACACTCCGCTAACCAGCTGATAAGAGCTGTGACGCCAGACTATTACCAGAGTACCTGACTACCAGGCGAACAAGGAGGTGTGTCGTTTGCTAGATAAAGGCCCAACCTTAGTGGAAGTTTGGACCCCGTTTAACCAGTTAAGACGACAAAAACCGTTATAGCGTGTATAGTCGTAGAGTGCTGGCTCCGGCTTCACCTACCTCGGTTCAATCATGTTCAATTCAATTCACATAGCTTCACCGGCTAAAGTCCAGTTCATGTTCAATTCGTGGTTGAAATGGTTGTTGCTTTTTCGCCAGAATTTAAGGCACAAACAACTTGGCGCGGCGGCGGTGACGGCGGACTTCTGCGAGAGAATTTCCCATACATTTAATTTTTCCTCGCCGCCTGCCCATTGTGTTAGTGGTCCGTGTATTTTAAAGTTTTTTCAGTCACCGTCGCCGCTACGCCAATCTGTTTGTGCCTTTACAAATCCAAAAGCTAGCTGCAATGTTATTCCATTATTTCAGTTGATTACTCCTTTTTGAGCGAAGTTTTACTTTTAACTTCAGTTGGAGCCCAGTTGGGCGAACTGAGGTCTGTTTTATACTTAGTTGAATATATGGAAATTGTATGCAAACTGAGTTAAAATAACCTTAGTTCGCATGCAACTTCCATATATTCAACTGAGGGTAAAACAGAACTCAGTTCGCCAACTGAACTCAAACTGAAGTTAAACGTAAAAGCTCAGTTCACCAATTTATTCGGAACGCAATTCGGACGGTGTTCAAAGAAATAATGCTGATTATGAACAGACCTCAGTTCGCCCAACTGGACTCGAACTGAAGTTAAACGTAAAAGCTCAGATCACCAATTTACTCGAACTTGCGCAATTCGGCCGGTGATCAAAGCAATAATGCTGATTATGAACAGACCTCAGTTCGCTCAACTGGACTCGAAATGAAGTTAAACGTAAAAGCTCAGATCACCAATTTACCCGAACTTGCGCAATTCGGCCGGTGGTCAAAGCAATAATCTTGATTATGATGCAGTCATTATTTTTTTTAATTAGTTTGATTATATCCGCTTAAACAGCGCCTTTCAAACATTAAGTTTGAGAAACTTTAGACTGAGTAGAATATCTAGTACTTTTGGCGAAATGGAAAATATTTTAGTGGTTTTGTGGTGGTTTTAAAGATCGAATCTAGTGGCTACTCGAGAAAAGAGTTGGCAACGCTGGTTGTTTGATATCTAATATAAAATATGAGACTTGAAAGTGTATGGAAAAGACCTATCGGTTTTTAGACAAGTACACTGGAATGCGTTACGCAAGTTTTTTTTCCATGTTTTATTTAAGATAAGAAAATATGGCTTTCGTACGAATGGATAATCTAATACTAAAATTTCCGATATTTTAAAAAATATAAATAAAAAATCCTAAAAGTATGCAATACTTTAAAATAATAAAAAAATAAGAAAAAATCCTAAAAGTATGCAAGAAAAAATAACCGGTACACAAGGGCGCTACGTCGTTAATCATTAACTTGAAAATTTAAGATATTTAACTGAAACTAAATGTAGGTTTTTTTGGTATTAGGGATAATAATCAAAATAATTTTGGTTTCACTCATACATCATTCATACAAATTCACCAATATTTTATATACATACACACACATAAAATACATAATTACATAGAAATTAACTTACTAACAAACTTATAGTTTTTTTTATTTTTATTTATATATATATATTTTTTTATTAATCTTGTTCAACGGCTCAAAGCAGAACAGAAACCAGAATTTCAAGCACAAAAAGTCCGTCAACAAATTTTACAACTCAATCTGCACAAAGAAAGAAATAGTAAAAAGTATAATAAAGGAAATTAGAAAATTAATATTTATATTGAAAGAACAGAAATATTGATCTTGCCTTTTTTTCTGCATATTGTTAGTTTTTTTTGGTATTTTTTTTTTTTAGTTTTTGGAACAAACCAACGGAACGAAACGAAACAAAAATAATATAAAACGTAACACAAAAATTATAAACAAAAAAAAAACTGAACAGTCCATATCAACTCACCATCATGTAGCGGATCTATAGTATGAATCATAAGCTGTAAAAGGCCGTGACGAAATTTTGCACCTGTCACTGTGCTGTTATGTGCTGTGCTGCTATTACCTGCGCCACTGCTTGGACCCGATCTGCTCTCGGATGCTGCACGGGATGTTACCGATCCACCTGGCTGCGTTGCCATCGATGTCTCTGATGAATTGGCAGCATTACCCTATTTAAAAATAATTGTTTTTTGTTTTATAGAATTAATAAAGTTAAAATTTATTTTGTGTAAAGTAATAATAATAATAAAAAAAAAAAATATAGATATATTTTTTTTTGGTTTGGTTTAAAAAAACTTTAAGAAAAAAACGAGTAGAACTCAAGTAAAAAACACACAGATGATAAAGGAAAAAACCATCAAAGTTTACTTTATTTTTTTATTTATTTTTTATGCAAATAATAAAGAGTTTCTCGAATGAAGAAATAAAATAGTTATTTTAAAGCATTGCCAGATCATAAGCAAAATATATAATAATAAAAAGAAATATTACATAAGAAAAAAGAGACAGAGAGAATAGTATTTATTCTTTGAAAAAATAAATAAATAAATAAAAAAATAAATAAAATACAACTAAAATTAATAAAACAAACAAAAATCGCTTTATTTATACTTGAGACAGTAAAAGTTTATTAATAAAAAACTAAAAAAAAAACAAAAATGAAAACCATTAATGAAAAATAAATTTATATTTTATTATAAATTTTATATCTTTAAGAGAAAAGCGCAGTGGGAAGTTTTTTTGTAACTTTTAACAAATTTTACTATAGATAAACTTTTAATTGTAATTTTTTTTAATTTTTATTTTAATATAATATAATATATATAAAAAAAATTCTTGCTTAATATATTTTTTTCAAAACTTCTTTCCAAAAACAAAACAAACAAAACATTGTAACTATAAGAAATTTTAATAATTGAAATATTGTAAATTTTTATTAAAAACATTATATTTCTTGATTTTTTCATATTTAAGATTTAAAAATTTATTTTTATATAATAGCAAAATTTCACAATATTTCACAATATTTCAACTATAAACTTCTATTTTTTTTATATTATTGTTTTTTATTTTTCAAAAAAACAAATAAATAAAATAACTTTTAATAAAATAATTCAAATTGTTTTGTTTTGTTAACAATTAAAAAAATAAACGTAAACAAATTTACTGCTACTATATTTATCAAAAAAATAAATAAATAAATAAATAAAATTCTGTTGAAGTATTAACAGAAAATTGTTAATATTATATATTTTTTTATGACTGGTGCTTACATTTTGTATTTTATATATTGTTTGTTTATATTAGTGTTGGTTGTTCATTTAGTATTTTACTATATTATGTAATATTAAATTGTTTATTAGTGTGTTGTTTTGTTTATTAATTTTTTGTATTAATTTTTTTGTGTTATTGTGGTTTTTAGTATTTGTAAATTTAGCCTAACTTTTAGAAATGTTGTTATTATGTTCTGAAAAACAGAATTTGGGGAGAAAAGAGTTATAGAGTGGTCCTAATGTTTACAGGAAGCACAAATTTTGAATTAAAAACTCATTTTGAACAAAGAAGATGTGCGAAGGTGAAAAAATTGAATAGTTTCGTACTGTAGTGGAGACATTTATGCTTGGTGTTTGACCTGAGAGCACCAGACGTTCGCACCTACCCTAATAAGGAATTAAAGTTCGACGTTTGTTACATAAACAATAAAAAATTTTGAGAAAAGCTTCAGAAAGCATAACAAGCACAAACATATCATCATCTAGTAAAGCAGCTCGAATGCCTCTATGCAAAGAAGCAGTAGACCTTTTTATTCAGAAATTCGCTTCCTTAGTTGACCCCACACCAAATAATTAAGAAGACTCAAAATATCTGTTTCGGTGCTCAGTTTCAAGTCCCACAAATCGAGCTCAACTTCCTTCTTCTACTTGAGTCTTTTGCTAACATATACCCCGATTATGACTAGGTTCAACCCAGGTTCAACACAGGCTCGAACCGATCATAAACGGGGATCGACTTGAAACTGGGTCCACTCAACCCAACACAGCAATCCTACCGGGGTCGAGTTGATTCACCTAATATACGCGAGTTGAGTTGTAATTGGGTTGAAGTGACATTTGTTTTGTACCATCCGTCTTCGGCGTTAGTTTTATATTCAGTGTTTTTGCTTGCACAGGAATAAAAAGTTATTTCGTTCTGAGTTTTTACGTATCTATAAATAAGAATTTCACACAAAAATTTGAGGTTATGTTTTGATATCAGTTTAACTATATTTCAACCCAAAAATGAACTGAACTCGAAATCATATACGGTGGTCGAAATTTCAACTCAACCTCGACTCAACTTTTCAACCCAGTCATAAACGTGGTAATTCTACTTCGTGTTTTCTTAGCAAACTTGCACCAGAGCTTCTTGCTTCAAAATCGAAAGCTTCCAGCGATATATTGAAGGTAGCACAAACACCCTCTGTGTTAAAACTAACTAGTAAGTAGTTTACCGTACTGACTGTGACTAACCCACTGTTTTATCGCCACAATCTCGTGTACTTAAAGTTTCATATCATGGAATTAACGATGACTTCAGTGATCTGACCTCCAGTCTAGAGATTACTTTTAAGTCTTCAAGAACGTCACTGCCTAGTGTGCGTTGTTTGACTTGAGCTCCAGGGACGCCCTGTTTAGCTCGGTAATCATTAGCCTATATCCGGTAGCCAAGACGCGAGCAAGATTTCTACCAAACCTATCAAGCTTATCTCCACTAGCTTGGAGGGCGTCAAACACTGAACCTAGAGCTTTTATAGAGGCTTGATTATCTATGATAATTCCAATACCATATTCTTGTGCAGGTTCGAAGTTATTTATCCACCAGTACTTCCGTTAGAAAATTACAGGTGTACAGCAGAGGTGTCAGAACTGTTATGGGTTTCTGCCCGACGCTTTTCGTATGTCAAACTCCTCAAGTCGTCTCCTTTTCTCCACACTAACCTTGAGCGTATTTCAGCAGAGAATTTCTTCCTGAAGGTGAGACAAAGTAGTGTGTGTTTGTAGCAACAATCCCCTGGGATTTAATATGTTGCTATGGCCGTAGAGTTTTGAGGTGCAGGGCTCAAATTCTCTCGTTCTAAGCTGGGTTTTTGATGTGAAAGTCTGAGACAAGCAAATGGAAGAAAGCAGTGTTCGTGGAGCTTATTCTCTTGGCTCCTTGGGTTTCTATTATAACCTTCCTCTGCACCCTTTCTAACTATACGAAAATTATTGGTCCTACTCAATCCTGGCCACCAAACTACCGACCTATATGTAAAAATTAGAAGTACCACAGAAGTACGGATTGAAACCGCATCTCTTGGCGAGGGTCGTTTTAAGGCGCAGACGGCTATGTAGGATTTCTTTACTCTTTCCTGTTGAGTTTTGAGCCTTATATTACACCCAAAAATATTGGTAAAGTGAGGATGCGCCCAGCCCATCTGGGGAGATTGAAGGTGAAAATTTTCATTTTCCGCGTGAAAAGAATTAGTTCGGTTCTGTCCGGATTGACTATCAGACCACAGCTTGCTGTCAAACTGCAAACTTTATTTAGGCTACCTTGCATAACTTCACTAATCACCGAGATGCCGACAGTCATTGCCTATGACTTGCTTCTACCTTTACGGCTGCTTGGTAAGTTAAAAACTCCTTCTAGGTATAGGAAGGCTGCTAGGTATTTTGTTTGTAATATAGGGTCCTTTCCATAGTTCCCACCACCTCGTGAAATTCTGTCGCAGTGGGTTTACCTATAAGCACATTATAATGGGATACAGGGATGGTCGACTAAGGAACGCATTAAGAACTTATAACTGTATAGCGTATGCTTTTTAAAACCCACCCGACTAGGAAACTGCTTCAGGCATGCCGAAAGAGGGATTTTCCTTTAGTTTCCTCATGAACACCTCCCAAAACAAATCGGCAATACTAAAGTGACACATCAGTTTCTCATAAGGGCTCTACTAGGCAAACCTCATCACAAATGAAATGGGGCAATTCCAACATCTGCCTTACGTATTGTGAATCCTTTTTGAAAAGCTTTAAATTAATACCCTTAAAATTTAGTTTTACTCATACCTTCTACCGATTTTGGCTCGATTACAGAGGTCAAGCAGCATTAGACAGGATCGGTACTCAGTTGGGGGACCGCATTGGTAAAACTACACTTGCGTTTAAATATGATAATTTCTGTAGCATGACTAGTAGTAGGTCGTCCAGACCGTGTACTTTAAGCCTGAATCACAATGAGACGTAACGTAACGTAGCCAAACTTAAGGTACGAAGGTGAGTGTTTATAATGCACCGACTTAAATGAACGAACAAACTTAACGAATAATCTTTAAATTCTAAACAGTTACGTATCTTACGTTTCCTGCCGCCAGAATCACACAAAACGAAGGATCTGTAACAGACATCAGTTAAAGAGATCTCTCAATACCAGATAATTTACGTAAGCAAGTTTTCTTAAGTAAGCTTAAATTCATTCAGTTTCGTTTATTTTGGTACAGGCTTTAAAGAGAATAGAAGCTATTAATCGCCCAGAGAACCTTCTCCTTTGTAATAATAGCGAAAACTCCTCCCAGGAGTGTGTCTACCCATTCCCTGATGATTCGACCTAATTTTCGTCCTTGTATCCTGGTAACTCTGTGTGCACAGTACACAAGTACACAATTTGGACTGTATTAAGGTAAATAATTTTTAAAGAAAATTTGATTGTAATAAATATCCGGGTACCATAAGGAGGAACATAAGTATTAAACATGGTGTAATTTTAGTAGTAGCCCTTATAATGTAATATGCATATTAAAAAGTATAAGCAGTAATAAAGAAGTGTCCTTAATGTTCACAACAATATATAAGCACCAAATCAATTAATTAAGATATGACATAATTTCTTTTTAAAGAAAATAAAATTAAAAAAAAAAATATTTATAAATAAAATAACAAATTTTAAAATATTTATTATCATCATATCATCATAATCATCACCACTAAGATAATATTTTCTATTTTATCAATTATATATAAACCAGAAACTCAGAAACGAAAAACACCTGAATAATTAATTATATATATGTATATAAAAAACTTTATATAAAAAACGTCCACTAAAAATTTATTTTTTAAAAAACTTTTAAATTTTTATGTTTAACATTTAATAAAAAAATATTAAAACAAATTTTTTCGTTCTAAACAGTTTCTAGAAAAAACATCTAAAGAAACTTTAATCAAAACTGTGTAAACACTTCAACATAATTTACAAACAATTTTTTTTTTTTGGTTAAAAATTATTTTTTTTTGTTTTTAAATTATGAAAATTATGTAAAATATCAAAAAAAAAAAAAATAAAAAATCTACCTAAAAGTTAAATAAATACAAAAAAAATACAAAATGAAAACATTTTTTTTTAATTAAAATTTTACTTTTACTTTAAAAAATTTTACACAAAAAATTTTTTTTATTTGAATTAATTAAAAATAAAAAACTTTAAATGAAAGAAGAAAAAGAAAATTCTTTATTCAAGTGTCTTGTGTTTTTCTTTGTAAAGCACTTTTTGTATTTAAAAAAAATATTATGAAAGAGGAAACCTTAAGGACGAGACTGTTTCCCAGTATTGATGTCGCTCAACTTGCTTTTTTTTATCTAGATACTAGGAACACCATAATGACGTCGCAAAGGAATTTCCAGCCACCTCCTATACCCTCCAGCTAGCCGACGACTTTCACCCCTATCCCACCCACCCCATTTTGGGTGAATTGTGTATGAAAAGATAAGAAAAAGGATTCCCAGGGCATGATGTAATATAAAATTTTGTAGCTTAATTGCAGGATGTATATGTGTGTTCCATGGCAGCAGGAGCAGAAATACGAATCCTTTAAAACAGCTCGTATAACACACATATACACAATTATAAACGTTTATATATATTACAGAGAGAGCAGCCTGGAGCTACAATTTTGAAATTATCTAAATTACTAGATAGGTTAATGGACCATTAAAGAGACGACAAGGGTGGCCATAAAAGATATTTAAACATGTACCAGAGGCGGGGGCGCGGCATGATGATGGGGTAAGTAACGGCTGAGAGTCCTTTAAATATTTATTTTTTTTCCTCTGGTATAATGGGAGGAAATTGAGAGGAGTCGAACCTTTCTTTATCCGATTTTATTATCCTTTTTTTTTTAACTGAGGGGACTATAAGTGAATCAATATCGAATTTGTTATGTTGTCTGGTTATGATTTTTTTAAAGAAGGATATCACAAAAAATTATGTATTTATGTAATGTTTAGATATGAGATTTTGATGCGTCATGAGGGTTTTTTTCGTTAGTCACCCGAAAAAGATTGGGGTTCTTCATGATGATTATTATATTAAAGTAAATATATAGGTTAACACACTTTTTAACGACTTCACAACCGAGGTTATTTTCCCATGCCAAAGTGCTGCAGTACCTACTCATTTCCTTGAAATTATGTTCTCAACTCAATTAACTCGTAAAAGCTACAGATTCAGCAGAGCGTAAAAAACTAGGCACTATAGCAACTGTCTTCTAAGCAGAGATGTACCCTATACCAGCGGTCGGCAACCCAAAGGCAGTGGCGTGCCACAAAACAAACAATTAAAACGATTGCACATGAAAAATGTCACAAACAATTAATTAAACATTAATGACTACCTTGGGGATCAACTTTGGTAGCTAAAGGCCCACATTTACATACAGGTCCCCGGGAGGCCGTGGCCTTTCAGTCCAGATCGGCAGGTATGGCTCGATGAAGGCCACACTTTATGGTCCCCATTCACTTACGGGCCGCCGGCAGGCCGTGGAATTTAGGCCAAGTTGGCAGGTACGGCCCGATACATTACTCAGTCTGACTGACATCATGATTAACAGGCGAAGACGACAATTTAGCGAAGTAGGTTGTTAATTCAAGTGTTAAAATTTTCATAAACTCATCGAAAGTTCTGATTTTGAGGCCCGGACTGACGATAAATAATATTGGCAAAACGATTTTTGCAAGTTTTTTTGGACTGCAGGCCCCATCAGTTGACGGCTGGAGAGTGTGTGATTATACTTGGCCTCAAGGCGAGTAACCTTCAGGCCACGGCCTACCGGCGGCTTGTACGTGAATGACTTTAACATATTAATAATTTTAATTTAATGCACATTTTCAAGTTGTTTTCGTCCCACCAAAGATCTTCTGACGTGCCACCAACAATACAATCTTTTCTGAATACCAAGCTGTCCCAAGTTTTCTTCCAGAATAGATTCAGGATGATTTGACGTACTCCAGAGCGACACTGGAATAACGAGGTCAATAAAGCTGCAGGAAACCTCGCGAGAAGGAAGGGTGTGAAACGTTGGTTCAGGGCCCAGAACCCTTCTGTGGGATGTCTTGATAGAAGAGTGGATTAAGGGACTAAATATAGCCTATTGGGAAACAGTCCCAGGTCTTAAATAGGCTAAGGATCTTTTGAGACCCCTTGCTATCATTTTAAACAGAGCGGGCCAAAGGCTGCTGGTGGGTTATCTGACTAGTCATATAGGACTGCGGTATCACCTCCACAACCTAGGATTGTTTCAAGAGATAGAATGCCGACCCTGTATGGAAGGCGGCGAGACTTACACGCATATTTTTTGTGAATATCTTGCTCTGATCTGGCTTTGAAGAAGAACGTTTATCAGAGTTTATGAGCCCTGCTCAAGTCCGG
This sequence comes from Thereva unica, assembly GCA_949987705.1. Taxonomy (NCBI): domain Eukaryota; kingdom Metazoa; phylum Arthropoda; class Insecta; order Diptera; family Therevidae; genus Thereva; species Thereva unica. The sequence continues at coordinate 9,081,875 of OX465285.1, forward strand.
TCTTTGTCAATTCAAGATCTTTTTGGAAGCAGTGTTCACCACGTGGGTTGCCCCTCACTCCTTAAAAAAGGGGCGAAGAACCGCACCTGTAGGCTTAGCCTTGAGGAGAATGGATCTGTTGTTCATGTTTTCGGCGATAGCAAGGAGCGCGATAGCAAGATCACAAAGAGTTGGGTCTCGCAACGAACCGTCAAGTCTAAGCCGGCGTCTTATTGAATCTTATTCCTTTGGACATACACGCCGAGCAAATGGCAGCCTGCACAGCCGCCAGGATAAAGGCTTCTCGTGAATGGAATCCATATTCACATGGGCATTCATCCATCCTCAGGAGGTTCACCATCACTGCGGTCAACCTAGATTTCACTACACCTACGTGGACCTTGGAGAAAGGTTTCAATACCACCATTCCTGCCAGGGATGACTGGACAGATGGTGTTATGTATCTACACAGATGGCTAAAAAATTGGAAGCAGCGTTGGTTGTGGTATCTTCTCCGAGGCATTGAATATAGATACCTCTATTTGTCTACTCGACCATTGCAGGTGCAAATCACTACGATCTAGGAGGCTCTCGAATGGCTGAAGATAAATAATGTATCTTATAAGAATATATGTATTCTATCGGATAGCCAGGCGGCCATTAAGGCTCTTAATTCTGCCGTTAGAACATCCACGACTTCTCTAAACTGCTGCAGATCTTTGTGTGAGCCTACCACTCAGTCTGATGTAACTCTGTGTTGATTTACTGGACACATGGGAATTAGGGGAAACTGCTGGTCAGATGAGCTTGATAGACGCACGAAATACAAAACAATGTGTAATTACTAATAACAGCCATAGCAGTATAATGCCATTCTTTTGTAAGTACAATCTTAGAAACTACTAGAAAATCTATTCGAATACTAAAATTTCCAAAGTCCTTTAGAAACTTAGAAGAAAAAATCCTAGAAGTATGCAAAACCAAAAACATAAGTTAGAAAATGTTCGAAATTTTTTTCTAAAATTATGCAAACTTTAATTATATTTTAAATAACATTTCCCCTAAAAGTATGCAAAACCAAATATAAGTAAGGAAATATTTGAAAAATGATCCTAAAATTATGCAAAAGATGACAACCGGTCCACAGTGACGCTAAGTCATTAAAAAATTAAATATAAAAGCATGGAATACTTTTCAAACACATTAAAAATGTTTAAATATATGTAGAAATATATGTGTAGGTATATAATTTCAAAACCATTATCATGTTTAATAATTCATTTCAGATGTTGTCTTAATACTAATTTCATATAATAAATGACAAAACACACCCATACCATTCCCTCAATGTCAGTATTTATCCTTTATGCGAGTTTCTGATGGTACATATATACGGAACAAAGTAACAATTTTGAACATCTATACTTAAATGGAATACAACATGGTAAGATGGGTGGTTTTTTAAGGGATGTATTCATTCATTGTGTGTATGATTTTATGTTACTCATATGTATTATTCTTAAATAATCTTCTAAGTGTGTTTTGGCAGTTATATAGTGGTAGTAATAAAGATTTAGGTATTTATGTACATAACACAAACAATGGTCAGTTTTTGGATGGTCAAACATAAAAAGGCTAAATACCTTGTAAATTACTTGATAATGACCCTTACACTTTGTTAATTTGGGAAATTCCCAAAAATATAAATATACTCTCATTATGCTTCACCTTTCTCTTTTTTTTGTAGTTTATGTTAGAATAATGAAGGTGGAGAATGAATAATATAGTGAAATGAGGAAAAATAGCAAACTACCACCTCCAAAAAAATAGTGTAGGCGAATGATTAATTTACTAAAGCAGAAATCAATTTAGTCAAGAACGCAACCAAGTAAAATGCTGCAATTACTGTCAACTTTCCTAACAAATTCACACAATTTCGCCATTACTCTCTAGATGTGACCTCATTAGAATTCACGCAATGGGGCCCCCCAAACAACGAGGATTTGTGTCCCGTTTGGATATTTAAGCATAAGTCACGCTTCGGCTTTTATCAAGAAGAATTAAGGGTGGGGTCGACAGGGTGGTGAAAATGATGATGATGATAGAGAGGGTGGAGGTAGGCTGAATGAGAGAGACTGGGGCTTGGGAGTTAAGTCTGGTGGCCTACCTCTAAAAGTGACTGCCTCTATATATTGTATATATACTCTTCCATAAAGTGACTGGATCTTAATCACAGGGTGGTAATTTAATGTTATTTGTTTGATATTAAATCAAGTAATATACATACAACCAAGCACTCTCCTTTCTCCCAGTACCAAGCACAATTTGTGTGTTTCTGTTTATTTAAGAAGAACTAAGAAGCGGGAGAGAATGGGGTCTCTTAAAGATTATACCATCCCAGCTCTCTTCGAAGCCACTGATTATTCGGGGGGGTGTACTGCCCCTCGATTGTAGCCTCTTATTAAAGTGTCGACTGTTTGCTGTTATATATTATCCTTATTTCAACAAACAACAAAACCGAAGAGTACTTGAGCCCATGTAAAACACTTAAAGCCACACAAGGATATTAGCTGCCTTTTGCCAAGGATAAATTTCTTGAAGGATTCTTTATTGGGGAGACACAAAGGCATGTGAAAATTATAATAATTTATCCTCAGCCTTTAAGCACGAGGATATAGATGCGATAAGATGAGTTTTTTTTTTGTTGGGTTGGTTTGTTGTTGTTGTTAAGGAAGATATGAGAAGATATGGTAATGCCATATGAAAATAACACGAGGGCGAAGGAATTTTTTTTTATATCTATATATGTATGTAGAAAGTGGTCGTAAAAAAAGGAATGTAGGAAGGATATTTGTGTGTGCCTGCTGCAGAACTGAAGAAGTAGGAGCGGCAACAAAAAAAACTAGCTCTGATCCTTATTCTCATTGATGGTATCAAATCGTGCCTAATGTCCTTTGCCATTACAATCACACCCTATTTGTTCCCCTGTCGAAAAAGGAGAGCTCATTACTTGCTACTTGGGCCAGAAATTTTTGCTTTTATGTGTATATGTATGTACCCACCCAGTAGGAAAAAGTACAAGTGCTTTGCTGCGAAGCAAATATAAAGCAGTAAGACAGTCCGTCTGCTTCCTACAGCAACGGTATCAAAGCACTATCTCAGCAGATGCATATAAATCTATATAATTGCTGCCTAATAAAAGTGCTGAGCTCTGCGGACATGCAATGTTAAAATACCATGAAGCTTCTTACGGAGCGTAAGCGCTTTACTGCTTCAAAATAGCGCTTTAAATGGCCTTTCGAAGCATTTTTTTTCCTACTGGGATTTTCACACCCATACACCTAAGGCCATATAAACATATATATATGTAGGTAGATATTGAAAGTAGAAGGGATGAATAAGAAATGAATTCGACCCAATTTTTGCTCCTTTTGCTGAAGATTTGATAATCTACGCGCTTCAGGATATTTTCGTATTTCTTTTTTTGCATGGGAAAAAAGGTGGTGATATTGTTAAGGATATCCCCCGTCTCACATCCTGTATATATACATATACAATTGTGTTTGCTGTATGTGTAAATACATATAAAAATATATTTTTACCATCTTCACTATAAGCAATGAAAAATTCCTTAAGATGATTCCATGCGTTCTTTTTCTGTTGTTGTTGTTGTTGTCCTTGTTGTTGTCGGTGGATAACTGCCGTTTTCATAAATATGTATATGAAATACACAAGAATGATATAGTGGTGGTGGGGGATGGGGGGTTAAGAAGGAGGGGGTTAAGGAGAACGGTTGTATGGAATGCATAAAGGATCAACGAGCAAGGATAAGCAAATGGGTATGGCCTCGTCGGAAACCGTCTGGAGATTCCTTAATGTCTGACTAATGTCCTGGAATTATGTGATTTTTGTGCTAAGGATATTGTGATGAAGTCGTTCGAAAATTGTATAGTTTTCTATAATAATATTGTTATGTATAAATGCGGGGGGAAAATCGAGACTCAAGTGCAGGGAAAGAGAGACAGAGAGAGCAAGACAGTCATCCTCTTCATGAACAACGACGAAATAATAATAAAACAGGCAAAAAAAACAAGGATAAAAGGACGAAAAAACTTAGACCAAAAAAAACAGGGGTTAAGGTCGAAATGTCCTTCCTTCCTTGCTTATCCTGTCGAGAATGTTCTCAACTGAAAAGGAATTACTTAAGAATTTTATGGTGGGGTTATTATAATTGTGCTGAGCTGTCTTTAATGTTATTTATTACACATATACGAATTTTCTAGTATTGTATTATTGCTCCTTTTTCCTTTATAGTGTGTGTGTCTATCTAGTTATGAATTCTTCGTCGAAACAAACATTAACAAAAGATGTGTGATAAAATTTCTAGAAAATTGAGGAAAACTTTTTATATATTGTCGAGAAACTAATAAATATTGACAGAACCTGTCAGAGTGAGAATATTTTTATCATGATAAATGTGACTAAGGTTTTTATTTATGAATAAAATATTCAGAATAGGGGGAGGATGTATATGTATGTACACGTATAAAAACGGATTTAGATTTATTAGTTTTATTTCGGGTTTTTGAAAGGTTTGGGATTATAGCTTACAACGGGCGAACACTGGCCAGACTCCCTGCGAGGTCCCTAACAATTTCCCATTCAAAAAAGGCCCACTCCAGAAATTGCCCAAAACCGGAAATTTTCAAAGGGGTACCCCTTTGGATATTTTTGGGTAATTTTTCGAAAGTGCTCGGATCTGGATGAATGGGGCATCGTTGGAAAGGGCTCGCTCCCCCGAGTTCAGAGCACTTTAGTTTGTCCCAAAATTCCAAGGGGTTCGGGAGTTATGCCCTTTTTTGTGAACTCCCAAAGGAGGGCTGCGAAATGCCCATTATCTCGGGAAAGGGCTTGCTCCCCCGAGTTCAGAGCACTTTAGTTTGTCCCAAAATTCCAAGGGGTTCGGGAGTTATGCCCTTTTTTTGTGAACTCCCAAAGGAGGGCTGCGAAATGCCCATTATCTCGGGAAATACTGGTCAGCCCGGGGTGGGATTAAATTCCCAGACTCCCTGCGAGGTCCCTAACAATTTCCCATTCAAAAAAGGCCCACTCCAGAAATTGCCCAAAACCGGAAATTTTCAAAGGTACCCCTTTGGATATTTTTGGGTAATTTTTCGAAAGTGCTCGGATCTGGATGAATGGGGCATCGTTGGAAAGAGCTCGCTCCCCCGAGTTCAGAGCACTTTAGTTTGTCCCAAAATTCCAAGGGGTTCGGGAGTTATGCCCTTTTTTGTGAACTCCCAAAGCAGGGATCAGAAATGCCCTACAATAGAAATAGAAATCTTTGAAGCTTTTCAAAAATAAAAGCTTTGAGTTCGTTAGAAAATAGAAGAATTGAAGCTTTTTGAATATAAAAGCTTTGAAGCTTTTTGGGTATAAAAGCTCTAAAGCTTTTTAAATCGAAAAGCTTTGAAGTTTTTTAAAAATAAAAGCTTTAAAGTCTTTCAAAATAAGAGCTTTAAAGCTTTTTGAAAATAAAAGCTTTGAGAAACGATAAATATTATTTTCTTCTATACCTCAATTATCACTGAGACCTAGGATCAAAGAGTGGATCTTTAGATCTTTGATATATTCATTTTCAATCTGGGTAGACACCTTTGTAATGCTTTTTCTTAATTAGAACTTGTTTCGGGTAAATTAATGTTTATATATTTATGGAAGTTTATTCTCTGTTCTATCTACGATCTTTTTGACCTTAGCTTGTTGTTCTTCACTGCACTTCAGATATAACCTTCGACAGCAGAAAAAAGTGCTTACGTACGAGCTCTAGTCTTTCACACATGAAAACAAAGAAACATTATATCAAAAGTTCAAATCAAAATTTGTTAAATAATTGATTTTCCAAAGGAAGGTAATTTCTCTCAAATTAACACGGAAGAAGCAAAAAAAAAACTCCCTGGTGACTGTGTGTTCTAATTTTATATTTCGTAAAACACTCAAAAACTCATCGCTCAAACCTTACTACCTCTCTCCTTCTCTCTGAAAGTTCACCTTGACATCCAGAAATCAAGACTTCAATCTGAAATTCAATCAGTTGCAGCACACCTGACTTTAATTAAAACAACGCCCACGTAAGGGTGTAAAGATTGTTTGCCTTTGAAAGGGATATCATCATCAGATCTATATCAGACGGTGGATGAAGCGAGGGAAGGCAGAAGATACACATACACATAAATCCATGGTATTTTCCTGCATGTATATATGTACATATATAGTGTAAAGAGAAGTGTGCTCCTTCGTCCTTAGATAGAATATTAAAATAACATTGAAAGGATCACAATGGATTCACATGGCTAACAAAATGCCTGCATTGGATGCCGGGGTGACTGTGTCTCTCTGTCTAAATTAGGAATGAAAGAGAGCGCACCCTTTTGTAGCGAGCATATATGGCAACTCCACCCACTATCAGATTCATAGCCCCTAGTTTTCGCCAGGATATGTGTGTATTCATGGGCGAAGGATTGTGCATTTAGTTAACAACAAAGGATATAGATCTTGTTGCTGCTACTGATGCTGCTGTTGATGATAATAAAAGGGACATTTTACTATCACCACCCCTGAATAGCGGTATTTTCCAGCCCTTTGTTTATCAGACACGGGATTGTCCTATTTTTTTTTACATATTTTGAGGGCACTTTTCACTCATATGTGAACTTGTTTTCGTTTTAGGTATTCGTTTTTTTGGTATCGGTTTTTTCATGGTTCTCTTTATTGAAAGTTGGGTCGAAGCTATCACAGTTGATTTCCTTTTAGGATTTATGAATTATGGGAGAATAAATTTCGAAAGGATTTATATTTATGGTGACAGTTTCTTTTTTGGATTATTATTTTAAAGTAAGCTTAAAGAAATGGTTTATAAAGGGACTGTCTGTCGTTTTTACAGCACTTTTCCTAATCTGTCTCTTTAGAAATTCGTTCCATTTTAAAAAAAACTACATCGCTCTTCGTTACATTTCAGTGGACAGTCTTGAGCTAATAACATATCTCAAAGTTTACGTCGTCTTCCGTGAATAAACAAAAAGAAGTTTTCCTTAAAATACCACAGGGTAGGCTCGCAGTACACGGATATCAGATAGAGACAGGTGTGATACTCCACGATGACTTGATTATCTGGGTATGCTCAATCAGGTAAGTAGGTACTGGGACACTTGAGCCTGAGAACCAAAGGAAACTTAGGTCGTTTTTTAGATACGGTATCAATATTACGGTATCAAAGTCGATCGTCAGGCAATGCTCATAGACTGTATTCATCGGTCTGGAGTCGGCTACTGCAACACAACTAGTATGGTAAAAACTAGCTCGTGTCAATCAGAGACGATCATGCATACTAAAGCAATCGAGGTCAACGATTAGTTTGGTCTACTGCTTCCAGTGCTGTCTCACAAGGTGACCAAAGAACCATATGGACGCAGTAGGAAGGATGTCAGGGTACCAGTGACCATACCGAACTCTACCAAATCCTCAAAAAAATCCGCCGTCATCTGGTCTCAAGTCCAGCGTGTGAAAGGAGGAGGGTGGTCGACCTGTCGAATTGACCAGAATTGGGAAACCGAAGAAACTAGGCAAGAAACCACATTTTTTAAAGCGACACCGACAGTAGCGTATCCGTTGTGGAGACGTCCCGCTCGAACCGCCAGCTAACGGATCAAAAAAGAAGAAAAATTACCACCTATGAATGATCGTCAGGGCAGAGGACTCAATTTTCTTTAACTCCGCTAAAGAGTTCAACTACTGATGAACTTAGTTTGCCCTAGTTGGAATTGACGGTTGGCCGGAAATGCCTGGTTAGCCGCATACTTCAAGAACTCATATCTTCCCTTCAACGCATTTTATTTTTGGACCGATTCGCAAATCAAGTTACACTGGATATGCGGAGAATCTAAGAAATGGAAGCCCTACGTGTCTGGAAATACAAAAGCTTACAAATATTAACGATTGGAGAACCACTTCAAACCATTGGAGTAGATTTTGCAGGCCCTCCTTTTCCGTTTGATTAAGGTTAACCAGCCAAGTTTATATTATGATCTTTACCTGTGTCATAGTTAGAGCTATTATTTAGAGCTAGTACCGAAAGCTACATATCTGCTGGCTCTTAGACGTTTTATGCCAGTAAATATCTTTAAGGTCACGTTACGTTCCGTAAACAAATAAGTGAAGGTTCTCCTTAAGATAACACAGGGTGGACCCGTTTATTACATGGGTAACTCCCTCTCTATCTTGAAGTTACTACTATCTAGGTACTCCCAATCAGGTCAGTAGGTACTGCAACACTTGAGCCTGGGAACCAGTTTCCACTCAGATCCTTTATTGGATCCGACATCAATGGTGCATTCAAGGCAATAAAAAGTTGGTCGTCAAGCAATGCTCGTAGGTTCTATTCATCAAGAACAACGCGGAGCTCCACGGATCATATATTCTGATAACGCTAGGTTATTTAGATGAGCTGCAATGGACGTCAAGGAAATGCCCCCATGGTGTGGCGGTTTCTGGGAGCGATTAGTAAGCAGTAACAAGGATATCCTGGAGGTTACCATGACCTCTAACTTGAATTTCAGATAACGGTTTAGATTTGAGACCACTTACACTGGAGTGCAGGTCAGTTTGACTTATTTATATGGAATTGAACAGTATTCGATGTGATAAAACAGGTTATTGCATACTTTTGGTGATTGGTTTAAAAAGTCCAAAAATTTGAATAGCCGAATTTGGACAGAACAAACGCAACCAATAGGACGACAAATAAAAAAACCTCACTCAACCAACATAAAGCCGTTTCAATTAAATCGTTTTTTAATAAAACTTGTCATCTCTAAATAAAAATAGGTCGAGTAGTCTCATTTAGATTTAATGGATCAACCCACCTCTCCCCCAGCTATGAGACTATGATGATGGTGCCGTGATTTTCAATAGCTCGTATTTATCTCAATATAACAACGTTGCGCCCCTCCTTAGGATATATAACCTGCAGACAGCGTGAAATATCAAAACTATCAATAAGTTGAAGAGCTCCCCATTTTGTTTTTTTTGCCTCTGCTGTCTTCATCGAGGATATAATTGAGGTCATCCATTTTATTCCCCATTCTTGATGATTTTTATGAAAAGCCAACCAATGAGCTTTTCCAGACTGGAATGATGGTTCCGACGTCATTTGGATTTCGATTGTCTAACCTAGAAATTTTCACGAAAATTTTCCATTTATGGTGGATGCCTTGGGGATGTATGGGGGGTTGAGGAGGGGGATTGGAAAGAGGGAGTCCCGTCGACCTCTGTTAGTTGGTATAATACACAGAACAGGAAAAAAACAATGCTTATAAATACCAAAAGTTCTGTAATTCACAACTTTCCTAGTACGATGGGTCTTCGGGAGGCTTAAAAAGAGAAACGACAGACAACGATGTTTTCTGCAACCACCCTGTTCCAGTTCCATAAGTACCACCATAAAACACCCACCCACCCACCCGCCCCGGCTCCTGCTCTGTAGTATTTCAGGTGAAAAGCTTTCTGCCCTAGGGATCAATATAGAATAAACGGGAAAAGCGGTGCCAGGTTTCGAGAGAGAGAGAGAGAGAGATAGAGAGAGACACAGGGTGGTGCAGGAGACGAAGCAGGAAAGCTTAGCTCTCGTCCTTTTCTTGATCTTTCTTCGTTCAGCTTTAAAGTCTAGGAAAAGTCCTGTCTTTCGGGGTCGACGGTGTCCCTTTATTATTCACAACCCTTTTCGTATATAGGCTCGAGCCCTTGGAGCTGTATCTCTTCGATATTTTTTTTGTCGGCTTCTTATTGTGGCCTTTTATTCTCTCCTTTTCTTTCTGCGCTGGCATCCCTTTGAGCAGAAAGGCAGTTTGACGGACTCCCTTCCGAGATGACTAAGCTCTACACGTAAATTTTTTTTTTTATTTTTTTTTTATTTTTTTTTATCCTTCATGGCGAGAACTGGCGAAAATCTTATCATCAGTGAAGGGTTCCTTCTAAGGGCGGCTTCAAAGCTACATAAGTTTACCAGGAGTTAAAAATGGAAGAGAAGTACAGCGGCCGAGAGATGAAGGAGGAGGATTTTTATAACTTGGCTAAACATGTTAAAATCGCTTGGGGGGCTTAATATTAAAAAAAAGGAATTATGCATTATGTTTCCCTTGTTGCCTTTGTAGATGACGGCACAAAAGGAGGAATTTCTTCTTCTTCTTCACTCTTCTTTTTATTATTATTTTTATTATTATTACAAATAAATGCTGTGTAGCCAGACCAGGAGCATCTGGTGAACGGATTCTCCCCGATTAGGAAGGGTATCAAAGAGATTAAAAAAGTACAAACAAGGATATTGCATGTTATACTGTTTAATGTGCGTTTTATTTTTGGAGACGGGCGGATTTTTGATAATGTTTGATTTAAATATTTTTGCGAAAGGGGGGCTGCACTTCTAACGAAACGAATACATAATGTTGTTATGAAAATTTAATATTAAATACTCCTTTATTTTTTTTATATATTTTTTTTGGGGTATTTTAGGATGGAGATATTGAAAGATCAAACTTTGCGGCACAAGTTCTAACGGACACCCAATTCTCCCCCTGGGCACCTATACCCGTCGCACCCCAAACTCCTAACTCGACACATTTAACACAAGGTATAAAAGTACTGTGCCGAAGCTGTCGGTTTCAGCATACTGGTCGCAAACGTTCCCGCCGATGTAGGGGCAAGATTGCTGTGTACAATTCCCTTACTTTGATATATTGCTCCGCCAGAATGGGTTTCTACAGCTTGCCCATCTGGTAGTATCAACCACAGTACTAGTAAATCTGGCAATATAGCCAGAAGTCACCAGCCACAGTGACAATGGCCGCAACGTAAAGCCACGATCGCAGGCGACCCTCCATCATGGAAGATACAATCGTGTCTTCTTTGCGTCTTCTTTGCTCTGGGCAAAATTACAGAGAATGAGGCCTTCGACCAACAAAGTCAAGTATGGGGTCGTCCATTAATTATTACGTGAGGCGCTTTTGGGGGAAGGGGTCCAATCCGAATCTCACCCAATCTTCCGGGGGGAGAGGGGGTCTTGGCAAATTTCACTTAATATTTTTCCTCAAGAAGCAGTGTAAATTGCGAGAAAACAGGGTTAAGTTAAGTAAAACATGTTTCTCCACAATAGACCCACCATTCTGGTGTGGATGTTGGAAAGGACCCCTGAAATGGTGAAGTTGGTGATATCAACCTTTCTTCAAATATATATACAGACCTTAATTTTAATTAGAACAACCCTATTTTTGAGTGTCACTAATATGTTATTGTTTTATTCACCACCAATTGGAGGTCTAGCATGTAAGAAGAAAAACGTCTTGGTACCAGGGCGGGTTTTTTCCAACCTCTATTTCAGTTTTTTTTTTTGTATTTCCCCAAATACATTGTTCATCTACATTAATTGGTAGAAAGATGTATTGCTAGACAGAATTTCGTAGAGCCTCAATATCTCACGACCCCTCCGGTGAGACACCACCCTTCCCCCTGTCTAGAGACAAAGAGTACTGCCTGTTGAGATGTGTTTTCTGACAGCTTTGTCAAGATTTTCGTGTGAGTGTAAATTTTAGTTTTTGGGGTGTGAATCCGTAGTTGGCCTTTTCGGGAAACCAGCTTAGGGGTTAGCACAACAGCACAATAACATATTTCAAAAGCAGCAATTACGATTGGGTATGCGGACAATATTGAGGGTTTCGTTCCTTGGACTGAGCCTCAATGAAAGTCATCGATAGGCGATTTCTGATGATACAAGTTGGAGTAGTAGCTTCATGGTTATCCAGTCTTGTGACGAAATACTGTGAGAACAGTACCGCGAGGAGAGTGGAAATTCAAAATGTGGTTTTAATTGCGTTAAGGTACTACATAACCATCACAGCAATGGGCTTCAAGCTAGCAAACGTTTCACACGTTCTAAAAGTCAAACAAGCTTGTGCACTTTTCAACACCTTACCACTTCTGCACTGAACTGAAAACTACTATATTTCAATTGAAACCGTAATTCTATTTTTTTTTTAATTTAATAACATTTTATAGAATAAATTACAAACGTTCACTCAACCATAAAATAGAACATTCAACAAAATCCTTTTGCCTGCATACATTATCCCAAAACAGGATCATTTTTGCTGAATGTTGTTGTTGTTGTTGTTGCTGTAGCTGTGCTGCTGTTAAGGATATAGGTTTTCATCCTTCAAAATACTAAAAGCGAATGAATTTTCTCACGAAAAATTCACACCGCCGCCATCGTCATCCATAAATTACTTACGGCCAACTTAATTCAGTCAACACGTTTCCATCTAAAGTCTCCTTTACCACCTCCATAACCTAAAAATATCTCTCTACCATCAGTCACCAGCATAGAAGGAACACAGAGGCTAGAAAATGTTGCTCTATTTTTTTGGGGGTGTTTTAGACATACAAACATACATATGGAGAATATATGCACGAATCCTGAATTTTAATCAGATTGTTTTACATTATTTTATGTACATATACATACATATATGCATGTGTATAGTGTATCAATGTATGTTGGAGATAGTGTGATATGCAAGGACAAAAATTTTATACAATCTCTGAAACATACACAGATCCTTATTGTAAATTGTCTGGATAGGATTTGATATATGGTAATAGTCATCTTTCATAAATTATATGTATAACGGACATAGACTTGATCCTTGTGGTATACCATTGTCCAAATTTGTCCATTTTTCTGTTGTAGTTTTTTTTTTGTGTATTTAATCAAATCCAATTTTCATGCTAAAGTCGCATAAATCCTTTAATCATTGCAAACTCGTTCTTTCGTCCTTAATACCAATGAATTTCGCTGCTGATTGCAACAAAACATAAAAAAAAATATAGCAAAGGAAAGGAAAATTTAAATGAATTCAATTTGTGTAAATTTATTCTCTGATTGAAGAGAGTATAGGTATACGAAACTTTCCTTAAAACATCGAACTAAAAAAAAAGGAGAGAGAAAGGGAAAAAGTCACGACATAGCCTTGTCCTAAAAAAAAAAAAAAAAAAAAAATACGTCCCTATTTAACGAAGAAGATTTCAAGTGGACGACATCGTCCTGTATTTTTTTTCATGTCCTTACTTCTTGGGGTTTTTTTTCGCTGTTGTTGTTGTTGCTGCTGTAGGTTGGTTCTCCATTGCCGTTGACAATGGTTTTCAATTAGAGTGAAGTTAGTGACACTCGACTTTTAAAATAACGAGATGAAGGACCTTCCACGTGTCGTATTTGTCGTGGGTATTTTGTAGGAGTTACTTTCGTTCTGTTAAGTGAGTGAATGCCCCAGATGGCAAGGATGGTTTGTTTAAGCTTGGAAAATTCTTTCTTTATACATAAATACATACATATATAGTATAGTATATACATTTTTTATTCTTGCTTAACTTCTCTTAAAAAGTTTTAAAAGCTTTGGAGTTTTTCTGCTGGGTATTTGCTTAACAGAGTTGAGATGTATCCTGTGGTGGTTTTTTTTTGTTATGAAATTATGACTACGTGGGTATTGTACCATGATACAATTTTTTTTCATCGTGTGGTACTTAAGTTAGTGCGTGAGCATAGTATTAGTTATGATAATAAAGAAGGTCAAGAAATATAGAAACTACTTATAGAAATGAAACTACTATAAAATGACATAACCGTATGTATGAACTTAACCAACTTGCTTTCAGGCCTTGATAGCCCTGACTACGACCCCAGAGATTAGTGGTTCAAATTCACTTCAAGAGTTAGTCCTTCGTTTTTCCATTTCTAACTTCCTTCTTTCTTGTCTCCCTCTTTCGGCGGTTGTTTCTAGTAGGTTGGCATCCAGATCATGCATAAGAACAATGCTGTCAATAGACAACGATTCATAGAGGTGGCAGCAGGTTAACGGTTGGTCAACTGAAGTGTGTATCGCACACCCATTACACGTATGCGTGTAATGATATCCTCAAGCTTCCTTAGATGTCCCCTAATAGAGCCAATTTCAACCAAAGAGACAACGGCTTTATAAGCTGCCTCTATATTCCGGTTCTGATGAAGATCTGAATGTAAAGAGGTGCTAACTTCGATTTAGATCAAACAATACAGACATATTTGCATCCCGCGAATCAGAGTCGAATTAAAGGTATAGTTGTTGCAATGGTACAGAAGAAATACCTTTGGTTATGTGTTAGAGCTCGCGTTCAATGAGGGAAGAATGGGTGAAGACTTTTTGAGGGTGACTTCTGCTTCCGCTAGTAACTCTGGGCCCCTCTATCAAGATCGCCTTCTTTGCAATTGGGCTTTAAAAGTCTCAGGGCTTCCACTGAGGACTCTGGGCATGTGATGTTACTTAGCATAATCAACAGACCAGTTCTCGTTCGATTGCGGAGGTCAAGCAGCAGTAGACGTGATTAGTACTTAGTAGGGGGACCACTTGAAAAAATTACACTCGCGTTTAAAAAGATAAAGCTTTACACACCAGTTATTAAACGAGCTATTACAACATGCACCCAACAAAATTATCAAACTTTTTAGACTCGAGATGGGACAAGGCGTTAGATATCGCTTGTGGGCCTTATGGGACAAACCACTCGGGGTCCACATTAGGCAATGGGCATAGCCTCATAGGGCCCTATCTGTGCCCTCTCAAAATTCTAGTCGAGATGATGGGTTCAAAGCCCTTTCAAGGGACAGTGTGTTCAGTTTATTTTGGTCACTTTGATTCTGCTCTTAAGTGCTTGCACCAGTCTGACCTTTATGAAATCTCTAGTTTTGGGAGCAAGATCATCGCCCCGGTATTTTGGGAATATCTTTTGCCAGAATGAGGCTAAGATGGATACCTTAGACAAGAAACGCACTCAAGCCACGCAACCAGTTCTCAATCTATTCGGTGGTAGCGCGGAGATTCAGTTTGGGTATGGTGCCGCCGTTTTATTGCGCAGAAATCACGGAATACAGGATACTTCAACCCGACTTCTATCTAAGTTTTAAAGTCATCGGGCACGAGTCGCGATACTCGAGTTATGAGCTAAAGACCCCAACCATTGTTAAGTCCGTGAGGAAGCTTCGTTGTTACTTATCTCGACTTTATCATTTACATGGATTGTAAGGCATTTGAGTTGAAATGGAGAAAAAGACGTAAGGAAGAAAGGAAGAAGACGTACGTAGAGGTAAGTCGAATGTGGAGGTAGGCGTTTTTGTTAGACTAGTTAGACGAACGATTTTGGGAAGAAGGAAATCGTAACCGTTTAGCCGGCACGGGCCGTTGAAATTTTTTCTAGAGGTTTACATATCACCCCGTATATTTATTACTGTACAATATACTTCCACGGATAGGGCAGCGATGTACCAAGAATACTGAAACCTATGTAAATATATAAAAGTGTATGGTTCCACCCTACCTAACCCTAGGATTCGTCCTAACCTAAGAAGAACCTAAGATTCGTCATATTAGAAATTTTGTTTTTTTAATGTGAAACATCTATTGGCGCCACCTTGTGGGTAAACCCAACTAGTAAGCCGTGACAGAAAATTATATAACGTCGTGACGGCATGTGGTAATATTTGTACTGAGTAGAGTAGAGTAGAGTACCGAGTTTAGATAAGTCTAGGTGACCTAAGTTGACTTAATAGAACGCAAGAGATGAGTTTAAAGTTGAGTTAAAGGTTGAGTTTAAATAAGTAAAATTGAGCTAAGAGTTGGATTAAGAGTTTGCGCTAGCAGTTGGGCCAAGAATTGACTTTAGAATTTAGTTAAAAGTGGAGTTAAGCCATATGTTCAGTTTAGACAAGTCGAGTTGAGTTACGAGTTGGATTAAAAGTTGAGTTAATAGTTTAGCTAAGTTCAGTTGCATTGAGTTATAGACATAGGTAATAATTTAGTTTAGGGTTGAGTTCAGTGGACTTCAGTCGATTGTTAAAAGTTGAGTTGAGAAATAAGTTAAGAGTTTGATTGACTTAAACTGAGTTAAGTTAAGGGTTGAGTTTAGTAAAATTAAAATGCAGCTAGTTTTGATCGGTCGACCATGCATGGAGGCCTTAAGGCAAAATACGATAACTAAACAAACCGTTTCGTAATGGTGCCAGTTCGGAGGACCCACTTTGTGCTACTGAAAGTATCTGAGGAGGTTAAAACACCAGAGCTGCCAAAAGTGTGTTTAAAAAAGTAAAATTTTTATAAATTTTATATCGTTGTGCCTATTTTAAGGACACTCCAGTTAATTTTTTTAATACACCTGGAATATAAACCTAAAAATATCCTTAAAATTGTCCCTTTAAAAAATAAATAAGGATTTCTCATCGTTCCGTCGTTTAAATGACCGTCGAATGTTATAAAGTTTTTCTCATATTTTTGTCTTTTTAATACCAGGATATACATTAATATAAATATAAAGTACGAGCACCCACACACACACATACAAACACATACAAATTTTAAGTATAATAAAAAAGTTGCAGAAAAAAAAATTTGAATTCCACGTTAAATAAAAGATAATTTCAGTTCATTAAAGCCAGGTGGTAGCAGGTGATGTTAGGTGGCCATTAAAAGCTTTCATAATGATGGGCATATTCATGAAATGGCAGGTCAGTTATTATAACTTTACCCTAGGGGATGGTCCTTTTTAGAGATATACATACATATACACAGAGAGAGATAGTAGGGATATATGAAAATATATTTTTGGAAGATGAAATCTCCCAGAAAAACAACAACAAAATAAGGTATTTTGTCCGTCTTGTTTCTTGCTTATTTTTTTTTTATTATTATTATTATTAATATCCGGGGTTTATCTTTAGGCAAATTAAAAAAAAAATAAATAAAAAAAAAATTATACCAACCAAGAAAAAAAAATGGAAGCAGTGACATAAAATATAAACTAAAACTATATAAAACTAAACTATGGTACGGTATGGTATGGTATGGGTATGGCATTATTTTATTTCCTCCCTTGGTGCTTGTGTTTTAGGTGAAGGTCGACCCAACAGTCCTTATATCCTTATATTGCGAGAGAGAGAGAGGGGGCAAGAAGCGCAAATGTTAAAAGGGCACCCCGAAAGCTAATAAATCCTTGGATATAAATTATATATATTTATACATATACATATATATTTTTTGTATGTTTATCGCAAATGAATTGGGATAACGTTGTATAGTGTATGTCTGGGATTGCTTGTTTGAATACAAAATACCAGAAGGACTACCAACAAAAACAACCAACAAATAAAATCCTGGAACTCTAAAAACACAGCAACAAAAAAATAATAAGAAGAAAACAACTAGAATGGAACAACAACACATAATTTTTTCTTTTGGGGGGCAGGATATACACACGTCCTTGAAATTCCTTGATCTTTAAGAAAAGATATCGCGAAAATGCCTAGCAAAAGTATCATCCTTTTTTTCCTTCATTTTAAAAATGTTAGAAAATAAAAAAAAAAACAAAAAAGCACACCCTTGTCTCTCTCAAATAAGCTGCGGTATCCTTTTTACATCCCTTTATAAAACCGCATACACACATTGGCCTTCCTTTGCCATCCGTGAGTCAGCATTTATAGTAGTAATACCCAACCAGACCCCTATCAGAATGAAAATAAAAAAAAAACATTGTGAACAAAATTTTGTAGGGACGAAAGGAGAGAAATCTTTCTTTTATAACAAATTTTTTGGCTTGGATGTATGTATGTGTGTGTGTGTACAATAATAAGTGTGTTCATTCATTCATCTTACAAGTCCCAACTGATCCTGACTTAAAATATCTGCAATGTTATACCAAAAATAGGATTTGTGTTTTAGTGTTGCTGTAACTCTTGTAAGGAGGAGCAAAGAGTGAGAATTTTTTTTGTTTGTTTTATAATAGACAAGGATTAGCTGAAAACATCGTCCCTTTTTCGTGCTACTTGATTGTCCCTGTTTAAAGTTTAAAGCGTTGTAAACTATTTGTAAGAACTACATACAAATAAATTTTTGAGGTATGTGGCGACATGTAAACGTACCTTGGAAAGTACAAAGAAATATACTTCAGGTTATGACGAAATAGTTTTTCCCCTGAAGAATCTGTTCATCGTCGCGAAGCCAACGTCCCTCGGTAGTCATCATAATCTGTAACACGGCAGCCCATTATTGGTCTGCTTTCTTACAGTGGAGATATAGTTTGTAGTGAACCTACCTGGCCGAAAGCCACATTGATAGCTACCTACTATGCCTTCTGCGATGGGTAGAAGTTTTTTATGCAAAATATATAGCTCAGTCGTGCTGGTTGTAAGCTCCGGATACCTGGCGACATCCAGTTTTAACTAGCCCTACCCGGGAACTGCGGATCTCTGCCCGGGTTGAGTAGGTAATGGGGCGGTTGTACCTGGGAACTAGTCTTTTCCCTTTGTTGTGACCCCGGAGTGCAAACCAGTTAGTAGGTATCGTTTCTTCGCTACTCGTGGGAGTAATTATGAATAAACAAAATTCAAAAACTAAAAAAAGGTCTGGTTCCTATAAACGAAAACAGGAAGAAACCACAAATCTCGCTAAAAACAGGGCTGCGACGCTTCCAAGCCAACCCAAACCAGGTAAAGCCACAAGCTCCACCAATCGAAAAAAACCCACTAAGCGATCTCTAGTAAACCGTCGCTGCTTAGCGTACACCTGTGGGCACGGAAGCTGTTGGGAGGTGGGTCAGGGGAGCATATGGTCTGCGGAAGGGCCAAAAACCAAAAAAGACCGGACCCGGCAATCTAAGGTCATCTGGAACTCCATTTATCCAGTAGAATCCTTCATCGCTTGGGCGCCAACCCGATCCAGGGAGGACCAAGTGTCGAAGGAGGACTACCAGGAATCCAGGATCACATTGCTTGGGCAAAGAAAGTCATCCCACTAGAGCGGTTTAGAGGTGCACCAGGCTCTAAACGCCAAGATCTGTGGAGGAACCAAGCACTCACAGTCCAGTTTTAAAAAAACTCCATGACGCACGGAGCCAAAGCAATTTCCTTCGTTACTTCGCAAAATAATCAGGTGCAGGTGATACAAACAGACCTCTGAGAGTTTGTTTCACCTGACATCAGGTTAATCTTTTTAATCTAGCCCTCTTATGATCTCAGGTAGACTACTTCACTACTAAGCCTCAGAAGGCAAGACCTCTCACTTATAGTGGCTGGACACTGTCTGATAGCAACACATGCAGCCCACTTAGGTCTTGAGACCTACGGAAGCGGTAAAACGGAAGCGGTCCGGACGAGAAGGAAAGTGTACGAGCACTGTGCTGAAAGTCGAGCCGTGTGTCGTGACAAGTCGTTTGAGCTGAAGAAAGTGACTTTTGAGTCGAATCACGACTTTCAACACAGAGGCTTAAACTTAACTTAAAACTTCTACTATAGGCCCCTGTGCAGAAAATCGTAATTTGACTGAAAGGTGACTTTCTTCAACTCAACCGACTTGTCACATTACACGAATCGACTTTCAACACAGAGGCCTACATCTCCTCCAGAACCAAACATCGACGGAACTTTAAGTGCGCCGACCAAACTATAAGCCCCCAAGGCTCATCTCGAAATAATAATTCTTATGACCGGTCGGTCGGACTTCACAGGCAAGGAAACGGCATACTACTGCCCCCCATAAACCAAAGGAATGAAATAGTAAGCATGCAAACCTCTAAGAGAACGTCCGAGGCAAGAATTAAACATATATAAGGTATTCATCTCTAAACCACGGATACCCGGTTTCGAAGCCCGCCTAGAGCAGATCAGAAAGGAATCAAATTTAGACGAAAGCCTAAGCGTGGAAGAAACAGACAGTCGATCATCGACCTCTGCTAGAAATACCACGATACATTCCATCTAAAAGGCGATCTACTAACGCGTACAACCGCCATTCAGCACGAAATACCACTGATATGAGACCAAATGATATGTGGTAAAAGTTTCTCAGCCCAGCTGAGAAGTGTGCGCCTTCTGTATTAGAAGGGAAACTCTATTATTAAACCCCCATAAACCAAAAAATGTATCGATTTCCGGAGAGTCAAAGGCAAAAAATAATTGAAAAATTACAAAAGATACTGGAAAGCGATGTGATACGTGGAACTCCCCTCTCCTTCTAGTTCCAAAGCAGGCTAGTTGCGAAAAAATGGCGAGTTGTCGTCGATTTTTGTAAGTTTAACAAATAGACTATCGGCGACACTTACCCATTGTCATGCATAGAAGAGACCCTAGGCCAACTAGGACACTCACGTGACTTCATCACTCAATCTAGCAAGCGGCTATCACCAAGTCCTGGTCGACACCAGAGATCAAGATAAGCATGAATTTTGGGTACTACGAGTTCAAACGAATGCCGTTCGGGCCAAAAGGAGCCCCGGCTACGTTCCAAAAACTGATGAACTACATACTCACCGGCCATGCTTCGTCTAGCTGGATAACAAAGTCATCTATGGGAATAGCCTAGAAGACCACAATCGGAAGGTATTTGTTAAACTGAGGGAACACAACCTCAAACTACAATTCGAAAAATGCCAGTTCCTACGCAAAGAGGTAGAATACAAATAGAACACATTTGCTCAAAAACAGGAGCACTGACGGATGCCAAGAAGACACCGTGCGTCCAAGAATTCCCATACCATGCACTATAGTAGGTATTGGGTTAGTTGGACCTGGGAATTTATCATATTTTAGTTTTTTTTTGTTACACGAAAAAGAACCCCAAAACAGAAATTCCTAAGCCACAAGGATATTGTTTATTTTTTCGTTGTTGTAGATGTTTCATAACTAACAAATTGTTTCCTTCCCTTCCTTTTTTTATTGTAGTACTGCAGTGTTTATTTCCATCTACCCGCAACTTAAATTCGAAGCTTAACTTTCATATTTTTTCTCCCTTGAATGGAAATCCTTTTTTTTCGGGGGAAAATATAATTTTTTTTTAATCCTGTTAAGCCACTTGTCTGTTTTTCACCCCCTCTATATTATCACGTAAGGACTAACCACGAAAAAAAAAACGTCGATAGTCGCAGTCGCGAATATGTTGTGCCCCCCTCCCCTCGCACCAAAGGCAGCAGAAAGTGTTCCTCTCTCTGCTACTTGAACGTTGAGCTTTTGTTGTTCGCTATTTCCATCCACCCTCGTCCTTTTCGTCCTGTTTTAATTGCCGGAATGTAATCGAGTTTTAAGGGAGAAAGCTGTTCCCGAGGTTTTGCCCGCCATATATGTATATGATAGCACATTTTGCCATAGAAGCTTTTTTATATTCATTATAAAGAGTGGGGGATGGGAGGGAGGGAGGGAGGGAGAGAGCCTCCAAAATGAGCTTTGCGTGAACTGAATTCCTCCGGTGAAAATTACGTGAAATGTTTGCATTGTTTGGGATCCGTATCAAGGATCTGCTGCTATACTCCATCCTTTTTGTGTGGAGCGCCGCGCGGTCCTATACTACCCATCACCACCCCCCCACCCACTACACCATCATCATTCTCTATGTCTCCTTTATTACCTCTGCGTATTGTGAATGGTGGCAGGATTTATACGAGTCCTTAAATACGGGAATGGTATGTTCCAGGAATGGCCGAAAATAAACGATAAAGGACTAGACAATGAATACTAATACTATAAGAAAAGCGTGTGTTGGTTTATTTGGATTTATAGTGAAATCCGTTCGTGGTTATATATATGTCGAAATAGAGATTGTGTGTGTTTTTTGTTTTTGAGATAGGAACAGCGACAGTAGGGTTGGGGTTCAAAAAGTATAGCACAGGGTGGTGGTGGATAGAGATCGACGATGAGAAAGAGATTTTAATAAATGAATTCATTTAAGGATCATTGCAAATTGTATTTTCTTAGCACTTAAATGGATATGGCTCGCCCACAAAACAACAATGTTTGCATTTGAATTTATTTAGCATTTAAGGACCTTCTTATAAATACCGCAAAACGGGTGTGTTACGCAACTTGCGTGATTTCCTGTGTTTAAACGAGTTTGTTGCCTTTCCGTTCCTACCTTTGATTGCGCGAAAGATATTTCGTGCTGCTTTTGGTTTTTTTTTTGGTTAAAAATTCTTCGGATGTTTCTTTTAATATAAACACACAAACAAAATATATATTTTTGACACACACACATATATTATACAAAAATATATAGGTGTATAATAATGAAGAGAAGAGGTGTTAATTAAAAGCCCATGAGCTTGCCGTTTTCGTGTCTTTTCACTAATGTCTGAAAATTAATAAACTCAACATAAATTAATTACTATGCACACATATACACACACACACTATATATGTATGTAAGTATAAGAATAATTTTTAAGTATATGGGGGAATCCTTGAATATTATATACATACATATGTATAGAGGACGTGTATACACGTATAATAGTGTATTTTAAGAAGAGGGAAAATCAAGTCTTTTGTAATATAATGAAATTGTCACTTAAAATTTGATTTGTGCTAAAATATTGCCCCATAATATTGCGCAAAATTTAATTAGGGAGAGAATAAATTTTTCTTTTAATGTTATAATATCATTTTGGAAAATGTGAAATGATAAATTTTAATGTGTCTTATTACGATATAATAGAAGAGACTATTTAGGATTAAGTGTTTTTATAGTAGGTATAGGATGGCATGTAATTTGTTCTGTAATTTTAAGGCTTTAATGTATGTTGTTTGATGATGTATGATGAATTTAATAATAGCAGTTCTATAATTCCCGCATTTCCTCCATTATCTCAGTCTACATCAAGGAATTGTGATATACAAAATAAAATTAAACTTTTATTTTTTAGTATGTACTATAGAGTTGAGCCGGACTTACACGAAGTAGTACATTTGTCCCTTACACAATAGTGAATTGTACTGAGTCATCAATTTTCTGATATGTCCCGGTACAAAAATAATATCCTACAGGTATATGAATGTGTATCGAGATAAATGAGGCGAGTTGTTAATATAAATAACGTAGTGAAGGTGAAGCCAGCGACCCCTTAAAGCAATTACTTCTGTTCTCTCCAAAATCATGGAGACAATATTCAATAAAAAGCTGATGAAATATCTAGAATCCAACCAAATTATACACGACAGGCAATACGGCTAAACCTAAACGTCTACTGGCGATCTGCTTGTGTGTTTAACCGAGCATTCACAGCTTTGGCGAGTCTAGTCTGGTTGCTCTAGATATATCAAAGGCTTTTGACAGAGTATGGCACCCAGCTCTGTTGAATAAACTCCAAGCTATTGGCATACACTTAGTTCTAAGGAACTGGATTAAGAGCTTTCTTTCAGGCCGTTCAATCAAGGTATATTGGACGGCGTCGAATCCAACCCACATGTCATTTCGGCCGGAGTTCCCCAGGGGTCAATTCTCTCAGCCGCACTTTTTCTAATCTTCATTAATGATCTGCTCTCAATCCCCTCCAACCCACTTCACTGCTTCGCTGATGACGGTACTCTGAATTTCTCTTACTCCTTCGACAATATAAGACAAGCACGTGCCAGACCTTGTCTTTACCACCGTCAACTGATGTCGGCTTCGATCAACCGAGATATCGAATCGATTCTTCATTGGGGCGAAATGAACCGCGTCGAATTCAATGCCACAAAAACGAAGCACTGTCTGATCTCCAACAAAAATTGTACCGACCTTCCTCCTATCACAGTGGATAAAGAGAATCTAACGGCTGACTCAACTCTCAACATCCTAGGGGTAACTTTAACGGAGCATCTGCCATGGAATGATCACATATTCCAAATCGCCAAACAAGCCTCCTCCAGCCAGCCGCATTGGCTACAATATACAAATCCCACATTCGGCCGCGCCTCGAATACAACTCGCATATCTGGGCAGGCGCCCCAAAAACCACCTTGACTTGTCTCGACAAGGTGCAAAATCGTGCCCTCAAACTCATTGGTGATGGCCCCTTTCGCGCCTTCATAGACACCTTAAGCCACTGTAGGAATGTAGGAGCCCTCTCCATACTTTATCGCTATTACCATGGCGACTGTTCCATTGAAATTCAGGACCTCAGGAGCCAGCACGGCAATACTTTTCCCGCAACACAAGACTAGCCCGCTCGGTAGTGGAAAGAAATTTTTTACTTCTTTTGCGACAGTAAAATATCCAACTTAAACTGAGCCGTGGTGAGATTGTAAATATGAAATGGGGAGACATTTCTTAATTCTTACATTTTTCGAGGGAGTTCTGGAAATACATTTCTTATATCTTTCCAATTACCAACTTGATATTAGGCAAGGTGGGATTGCAAAATATAAATGAACTCGCCTCATTTGAAGTATGACATTTTACTGGGTCAAAAGGCAAAAGAGGCACCTCTTACAAACTCAATCGTGTCCTACTCAACACGGATGTACTACAAAATTTACGCTTTTATATATTTCGGATTAGCAGATCAGACCAGCTTAAACTTTTCAAACAAGTGACATATAGCAGATTATTCCCAACTACCGACATGGAATGCGGCTTGTCCGAATGGCAATTCGGCTTAAAGGAGTCTAAATCGACATCAGGTGCTGTAAAGATAGTGACAAACATAGCAAGGGCCGCAATATCTGTGAATAAGAATTGCCCAATGATAATCCTTGACGTGAAAACACCGCGAAATGGTGGAAGATCGTTGAGGCGTTGATAAAGCTGCTTCAGCCGAAGTATCTAGTACACATTGTGATAAAATTCCTAGGTAGGCGACTGCACTGTGACTCAAATGAGAGAGTAAGGAAGTACAGGGCCCCCAAGGCTCCGTACTATGCCCCTTCCTGTGGATAATGATATTTGATGAAATATTATAGCTACGCTTCCAGCGGCAATGTGGGCAGCAGCTTTGGATAGTACGATTGATAGGAGGAAAAAAACTTGGCTCGGTGCCTTTCGCCCATGCTGTGCACTACGTACGACGAAGCAAAATCATAGTCATAGCAGGAATGAACTCCATTCTTTAGCGGAGAATAGGAGTTTGTAAGACACAAAAAATGTAAGGGAAGAAGATCCTAAGGCTTCACCTATTTCAATTGCCTTTTCGTCCTTACAAACTCGAGTGTCGACAGCGGATTCTTCAAGCGGTAAGTACCAACTAAATCCAATATTCTGCCTCACCCCCGCATCGAACGAGAACCAGTCTAAGTTTGCGCATTTTCTTCGTACCATACAATTATTTAAAGCTGCAATCGGAGCATATTCACAGCGCTCCAAATTCGCTCCCCTTAGCTGCACTTCGAAATTTTCCCGCGATTGATTTTGCCAAACGAAGTTATGAAGAAGGTATGAATAGCCTCAGTCATTGGACGATAGACTACAGGGGCCTAAACTCCACTTAGAATTTCCATTCTAGGCGCCTGTGCTGAAAGTCATAATTCCACTGAAACATTTCACTTTCTTCAACTCCAACGACTAGTCACCAAACACGACTCGACTTTTAGCACAGGGGCCTATTCATTGTATCGGTTTTGGTTGTAAACCTATTGAAGAACGAAAGGGATTTGCGGCAACTCACAAAGATGTGCACGCCCATTACAATAGCTACGGCAGTGTTGATACCTTGGTAAATGCCAACGGAAAAGTTTAGTCCGCATTGAAACCGATTCCTGGGCTACCGCACCAGCTGGAGACCAAATCAAATGCATGGTACATACATATATTTTTCAGGCGTTCAAGAACTTGCCTCCACGAGCTAAAATATGTGATGGTGATTTAACGTGTTCACGAATTCGTTCACACTACTTCAATTTGTATTGTGGTCTGCCCTGCATACTCTTCAGCATAGAAATTGCAAAAGTGGTCCGAAATTCAAGTATCATCTGATTTCCTCGACCTTTTTCTTACTTCCAATTGCACACGGTACTCCATCATGAAAACTGCGGTCTATATCTAGTTAGCGCCAATCTCGCAAATAAATATTCTACTTCAATTAAGACAGTCCGGAAAAGAATCATCTGCCATTATGGGAACCATCTGACCAACTGGTTGAAGCTTATTGTCTTCTTCCACACACTGGGATTTGTGTTTCTTAGTGCTAACATCGACACAATTGTACTTGGTGTCACCAAAATTGCAGGGACGGAAATGCGTTTATTTATTCCTTGTTCTTCTAAGACCAAATAGAGATAGTTTAATGGAGAATTTGCGAAAGCACCTAAATTCACTTTGGCAAAGCTACTTCGTCAGATGAGAAGTCCCTGATAGTCTATTACCAGAAATTGAATAGAAGATGAAGTAAGATTTTTATTACTACCAATGGCAGTAAACAATTCTGGACATTAATAGCTTCAATCTCGAAGAACTTCACTCATCTACACCTTTTTTTTTTGTATTTAAAAAAGAAGGAAGTGATGACTGATAGCAGATCCAAGGATGATTTACTAGCTCTTCTGTAACGCCTCGAATTCTTCTTTACCTATCACTACTGTGACAATCTTCGTTCCGGATTAAAGTTTCACTTAATGGCCTGACAAAGTTTTCTTCAGGACTCATGAATATAATTAGGTGTCTCAAAGAGCTTGACGTCCATGAAACTACTGGACCTGGCTTTCCTTTTGGCCGTTATGAGATATTCCTCATCTTTCCTTCTCCGGAATTTATTCATACTTTTATAAGCTATCTTATGTTCAATGGTGGTTTCAAGATATTATATGTTTGTTATTTCCGTCAATACCAACTACCCTCGAGCGTCTTCCAACGATAATTACAACCGGATACTTAAAGAAACAATATCGAACTATCAATAGTAAGCAAACCACACAAGACAAAACAATTATACATATCTACAAGAACCAAAATGCGCTTACTTACAACAGAACCAAAAACCGAGATAAAAATTTGCACTCGCTGCTCATGATCAAGTCCTGATAACATCCCAAATTGGTCTATGCAAATGGACGTTTCCTCAATAGACTTAATTCGCAGTTCAAAAGCTAATCATTTCTACGAAAGAAGTGGCAAAACCCAAATACTGTTGACACAAAAAAAACAACCTTAACCTTATCAAAAGACTAAACGAATTTTTTGCATTGGTACAAAAATATTGTGATAAAACATATTTTTCTTATTTTGTTCGTTTGTTTCTAAACAAATAAAAAAATCGGCATTTTATCAAAACTCAAGACTTGTAAAAACTAAAAAAAAAAAAACATTACTTATCAATTCGCATACGTAGCTAGAGGAGGAATGTAAATATTGCAAATTATTATATCCAAACACACACAAAAGAATTCATTCATTCAAGGCTCAAGTCGGTTTTAGATATAAAATAAAGTTTGTTTTTTTTTGCTTCAACTTCTGCACGACCATTGAAAATCTGTTCCAGCTCGAAACGGACGTAGAGCAAAATGCCACTTTAGTCAGTTATCAAATGTCGTGGAATACGCGCGAGCGATATTTTCTTATCTAGATATAAAACTACAAAAGTCTTTAATTTTTGCATAAAAATAAATAAAAGATGCAAAATTTCATGTTAATCAAACTAATCGTCCTTAGTTGCTTCCTGAGTGAAAGGATATTTACCGATGGATGTTCAATAGCGACTGTGTAATTGTGATTTTTTTTGTTTTTTGTTTTACTAATTGTAAAGTGCACATAGTTTTTAGTTTTAATAAGATAATATTAATATTCTTGTTTTATGTTTTTAATTTTGTAAATTTTTGTTTTAGTCAAGAGAAAATTCGAACGGAAACGATTCGGTATGTTTCATATGAGAAGCAAGAAGTGCCATGTTTTGTGTTTACTTGTGAAATTGAAAGGCCTGTTATTAAATGGAAGGAGATGAATGTGGTTAGTAGATAATTTGTCTTTGTTTTAAAATTTTAGGTTAGTTTTTAATTTATGTAAATGTGTTTTTGGTACAAGGAGTTTAAGCTGGAATTTGTTTCTCAAGTAATCTTCTTCTTCTGCTTTTTAAATGGTGCTAGAGTCTTTGTAGCGCTCTTAATCAGTGATCGAAAATATTCTATGAATGAATATATCCTCCAATCAATATTCTTCGCTTTGTATTCTCATATGAGAACTATGTTCTGCATCACAATATTTCTGAAGTGCTTAATTCATATCTAACGAATGCTCATTAAGTGCACTGTCTGTCCAAGGTATGAGGAATCAGCCCTTGTACCAACAGTCTGTCATGTCGTTTAAGTCATAGTCTAGTAGTAATTTTAGCTTAAATCATAGAAGGGAATAGTACAGATCTGTGGAGTGCTTGAGTAGATGTCGATAAGCCTTGCGTTTGAACTTTTGGATTTTGTACGAGTTCGGAAAAACAGATTGTGGACGATTGTTCCATAGTAAAATTATTGTTTTGTTTATACACTATTTATACACGAACAGTTTCAACAAGATTTAACAAAATATTTTGTACTAGAATGTTCTTAAAAAGAAAAAAAAAGGAGCCAGCTATGACCAATGATTAAAATGCACAGTCTGCCATAGAGAATTAGCTCTTGGGGAGCACCGGGTTGATGGATAAAACTCCAAGCAATTGCTTTTCTCGACCGACTTTTCTCGCAGCAAATGTGCAACATGTTTTTGATGTCCTGAGTAGGTATCAGATTAAAAACTAGATTTTTATGTTATAAAATAAAAGTTTTGTTAAAAGTAAGTTTTTTTAGATGTCTAGGGCAAAAGGTTGTGAACTTAGTTTAATTTTCAACTGCGAATCGTTTCTTTTCGAAAATGGAATTTACGAAAAATTAATAACGCACCACCTTGTCTGATGAAAGCCTGCACCACCAATTACATTACATTTCAGCTGGTTTCTTTAAAATGCTCATACCTCGCCTATTGCCTATTTTAAGTCAAACTCTCAACTCCTACTTCTCGGTATCAAACTTTCTCT
Organism: Thereva unica; assembly: GCA_949987705.1. NCBI lineage: Eukaryota > Metazoa > Arthropoda > Insecta > Diptera > Therevidae > Thereva > Thereva unica. The sequence continues at coordinate 9,110,714 of OX465285.1, forward strand.
GGACTTGGAAGCAAGTTTTAATCATACCCATTCCGAAATGCCCTTTTCCTAGCAGTCCCTTCGATTTTCCGTCTTCGGATTTTGATTTCTGGCAAAGGATTTGGATTCGCGAAAAAGAACTTGGTAGGTCCGGTCAGTGAAGTAAGATTGGAACCATACTAGAAGGGCTTGCGGAGAGCCTAACATTCTTAATTTCAGAATAATAATGGAATGGGAGAGCTTGTCGAATGCCTTACTAAAATCAGTGTAAACACAATCAGTTTGACAACCGGAAACGAAGCCTTCGACAGCATGAGCAGTGAACTCAAGAAGATTGGTGGTAGTGGATCGAGCTGCAAGAAATGTTGATTCGCTGAGACCAGCCTCTTGCAGATAGGAACGAGTGTAGAATAGATAATTGATTCAAAAAGTTTCGGTATAGCAGTCAACTTAGCAACTGGCCTATAATTCGATATTTCGCTCTTGCAAACACTTTTGTGAATAGGAAAGATAAACTTTTATAAAAAAAAATTCCATCTTTATGTCAAGTTAGGGACGTAGGGGCGGGCTTTATGTCAATTTAGGGGTCACCAATTCTCACCCGTTATCATACAGTTTGAGCTCAGTTTTTATAGACGTACTAAATTTGTAAATTTTTGACACAATTTGTACTTTCCAGAGCATTATCTGGGGGTCTCATAAACATTGTTGCAAGAAAAACCCCTAAAAATTATGTTTTTTGACTATTTTGAAGCCGCGGAATTTCGTAATCAGTATTTTCGTTGCGTGAGGCGTTCCACGCGTTATACCCCACGTTTTAAATGGACTATATTTCTGGGAATTTATTAACCACCAAAGGAAGGATCATTTAGAAAAATCGTGAATAAAAGTGGCCCGAGACCGGAATCTTGAGGAACCCCCTTTGTGGCAGTGCTAAGCTCAAGAATCACCCTTTGTACTACCAGTCCAACAGCAAGCTTAGAACGGAGGGAAATAAGTTAAGGGTTATGAGAGAAGAGAGGTTACCTGTAGAAGAAGGTAGCGATTAGCCCTGCATTTGAACTCCTAGATGTCTTGTAGCAGCTTCTATTGCTTTCTTGTTGAGTGCGCAAAAACACGGGCTGCAAGTGATGGGAGTTACCATACAATTTTTTGTTAGTGCTGTTTGCATTCCTACGTTGAGAATCTATAAAGAAGTTAAAGAGCAGTGGAGAAAGGAGAGCTTTTGCAGAAATAAAGTGGGATTAACGTCATCGAAAGCTTTTGAGAAGTTGAACCGTAGTAGACGGAGCACGCGATGCTTATCAAGGCGGGTGCGAATATAATTGGTGACTTGAAGAAAAGCCGTTTCGCAGCTATGGTATTTACGAAAACCAGATTGCCAAATTGAAGTTCTTCACTATATTCAAAATTTTAATTTGAATTTTTGCTAAGAATGGAAATATTTTAATAGGTCGATAATCATGCGGACTAACTGTAGAAGTACTAAGCAAAGGAGTTGCGTGGAGGGTCTTCTTCGATATTGAGCCTTCGACCATACATCCTCTGATACTATAGCTAGGGCTGTAAGTAGACGTAGTCTAAATAGTACTTTCTGCAACTGGATCAACTCTATGCTGAGAACTCGCGAACTAATGGTCTATTGTAAGGACAACTCTTGAACGTCTTCAGGCCAAATATGGCAATTTTGCCTTTAAGCAAAAAATAGGGTCTCATCATTTTAGTTGAAAACAGTCGTGATCTTCTTCGAGCTTTCTAAGATCCCAAACACTGAAATCATGAAGGTTCAGAAGGTCGGCCGGTTTCACGAGGTAGCTTATTATCACGCATAATTTGTCATAAAATACCTAATTGAATCACACTTTAGAGTTAGAGGGTTGAATAGGATTGAGATGAAAGCAGAACGTTTATAAAGAACAAGAAAAGAGCAGGTAATAGAATGGACCCTTGGGGAACATCTGCTGAAATCTTAGAGGGCTTAAATTCAACGCCATCAAACAATGTCATTATTGAGCGGCCAGAAAGAAATCTTTCAATCCATTTTTAGAACTAGAAGAGGCTCAAATAGCGCGTTGGGGTGCCGCTTTATTGCCACAACTCGCGTGGGCGCTTGATCGTTTGGTTTTGATTTTACCTAAACCGAGCAATTGGGCTAATTTGATGATGTTGGTCATGATTCTGGCAGTATCTCGTTGGGGTCTGTTTAGGTCTGTTTGTTTTTCCTATATTGTAAATGGGCAAAGTCGCGTTCCTTTGGCCGGCTAGCAGCAGGTAGCAGTCATATACATCGATGCCGACTATTGGGCTGCTGATCACCTCGGTCTACAAGCCCAAGAGAGAGACTACCTGCTGGACTAGGTATTCGGCTTTCTTATTCCCATTTACGTTGCTATGTCCGGGAGCTCAAACGAGAGCCACGTTTTGCTTTGTACGAAGGCTATCTAGCTCAGCTCTGCACCGCTTCACTATCTTGGTGTGCAACATTTCGTATCCAGAGCTTTTATAGAGGTTGAAATCCCAATCCTGCATCCTTGTATAGATTCGACGTTCGTTGTCTGACTTGAAAGTTACTAACGTGTCACGGCAGGTGCCAGAACAGTGAACGGTTAGTGGTGTCCCATTATAGCGGAAAATTCAAGTGGAGCTTCGGCTTTCACCACGCGAGTCCAGAAGGGTACCCTAAGCTTTGAATAATTTTACATCGGTGGTTCGGTGGCTTCCTTACCCTTGATTGTATTCATCTATACCCTATAAATCTATCTATTCGGCCTTGATCTTGATAGAACGATGAATGCACAAACGCATTTTTGCCTATATAACTCGGTGAAAGAGAAAGCGACAAAGTTGAGGTTCCTACTGCGGAAACACAAGTCCCAGTCAGTAGCTTGAAGGAATTGAACGAAACCAAAAACATTTCGCTGTACTATAGTGCCAGATAGTTCTATTTGAAACTGCGTAGAGGATAGAAAATTGATGTAGAAAATTTTGTGATTAATAATTACAGAGAGGTGTGACAGAATGCCTTATTGGGTTGGAAGTAGAAAGCAAATTTATAACATATGCTCCAGTGTTCTTAGTTCATAGGCGACCTTAGTTGTTAGTAAACATTTAAAGCAATAATTACTTGATAAATAAAAGTTATAAATAATAATATATTTCAAATTCTTTTGCAGACTTACACTGTACTAAAGGAAGCATGCTGCAATGGATACGAGAAATCCGAAAAAACAGGGTGACTATTAGTCTTCAAATAAATTCTTTTAAAATACTAAACTCCTGTTTTTTTTTTTTAGAAAATGTCAACCAATATGTAAAAACTGTGAAAACGGCATATGCATATATCCAGACTATTGCTCCTGTAAGCCAAGATATCGTAAAAATTACATACTAAAGAAATGCATACCAGTTTGCTCGCATGCCTGCGTAAATGGTGAATGTACGGCCCCAGAAACCTGTACATGCCATCCCGGTTACAAGCCACAAAGTCAATATAGTTGCACTGCAAACTGTTCGAATGGCTGCGACAAAGGTGTATGCGTCTTGCCAGATCGTTGCATTTGTCCAATTGGTTATTTCTTGAATAGCACAAAATCTGGTGATTTCTGTCAACCGAAATGTACCAATCCATGCGTCAATGGTACATGTATTGCGCCAAATGTTTGTGAATGCGATAAAGGATATAAATACCAGAAAGGTACATGTAAGCCAGTATGCGAAGGTGATTGTCAAAATGGTGAATGCATTGCACCGGGAGTTTGTAAATGTGACGTTGGGTATAAGGAAACAGTTATTACAACAGTAACCGATACGTGTTTGTGTACAACTGCAAAAGGGAATGATGCTAGTTTAGTAGGAACAACTGAAATGTCGTCAATTGTTGAAGCAACGACAATGTATGTACCGCCAAAATCAGACTGTACTTGTACGACAACAAATGTAACAGTTTGTAAACCTTCTTGCCCAGCAGAATGTCTTAGTCATGGTGCTTGCATACCACCGGGGATCTGCGTTTGCATACCCGGGTATATGGAAGAGAATGGACGATGTATACCGATATGCAATGAAGCATGCAAGAATGCCACATGTATTGAGCCAGACACTTGCCGATGCAATGAACGATATCACTTCAAAGACGATAGTAAAACTGAATGTGAATCGGATTGTGAGAGTAATTGCTTAAATGGTTACTGTACCGAAAATCATGAATGCGCCTGCTATGGAGGATATATAAAGGGTTTGCATAATGTCTGCTTTCCGGTTTGTAAAAATAGATGCATTAACGGATACTGCCGTAGGCCAAACTATTGTGAATGTTATGAGAATTATACCAAAGATACAAATAATACATTTTTATGCAATCCAATTTGTGAGCCGAGCTGTGAGAATGGCGAATGCTTAGCACCTGGCCTATGCGAATGCAATCCCGGATATACAATGTCTAAAACAACTGGTAAATGCGAACAGAGCTGCATTGATGACTGCATAAATGGCATTTGTAATGGTACAAAATGTGAATGCTTAAACGGATATCAATTTCAAATAAATAGCACAACAATTTGTGAACCAGTCTGTAAAGAACCATGCATTAATGGTAAATGTATTGGTCCAGATATATGTGCATGTAATCCAGGATATTATACGTTTAACTATAACGAAAATCATTGTATACCACAATGTGATCCATATTGCGTAAATGCCGATTGTATTGAACCGAATGTTTGTAAATGCTGGGAAGGTTTTATACCCGAAGGGAAGACCGAGTGTGTACCGCTTTGTGAGCCAGATTGCCTAAATGCAATATGTATTAATCCAAATCAATGTGAATGTATTAAAGGCTATAGAAAAACCGAAGATATCACTTCAGAATGTGAACCAATTTGTGATCCGCCATGCCGTAATGCAACTTGTGTTGAACCGGGTGTTTGTGACTGTATACAGGCGTTTGAACGTGCACCGGAACCGGAGGGGAATACAACGTGCATTCCGAAATGTTTTATTGAATGTGGTAATGGTACGTGTATACCACCAGATTCGTGTAATTGTTTTGATGGTTTTATATTTGATGTTAATAATCAAACTTGTGTCATAAATGATATAAATGGAATGTCGTCGCAGCAGTACAGTGAAAGGTATGTTGTTATTAGTTGTAATTAATAGTAGATTATATTAAGTTTAAAGTGTTGATGTAGTAAAAGACATAATGTTCAATGCTGGTAAGAAATAGTATTAAATCAGACATCAACAGTAGGTAGTGGGACGGTTTAACATGGGAGCCAATATCCAGTCATCCTTGATGGGCAGCCATTCGCGTCAATGAGGGATGTACGGCCATGCGTTATAGTGAGTGATGTGCTCGGTTGCCCGGCAGGTATAGCTGAATGCTGGTTCCCAGGCTAAAGTGTCCCACTACCTACTATACGCCCTCACGTAGAATTCATACTCATATTTGTTTCGTTAACTTGCCCTAAATATCAGTTATACCTACGTTTGGACCTTATTCCTTTCTAAACGAATATCCAAGATGTTTTTCCCTAACATGAAAATGACAAACTACCTACAACACTTGGCGAAATCTACACGAATCTATGAACCATTAAACATTGACGAAAGATGCTTTCTGCTAATACTAGACTGTCTAATAAATGAAAACTTCCAATTGAAATAATTGATGAAATGTGGAAAAATATTATCTACGACAAAAAGTCGACATCATAGAAAATGGAAAGTATAAACAACAAGACTCTTTAAATTTTTTGAGTATGAATTAAATAAAAATTTAATATTTATATAATACGACAAAAATTCGACATGATTTCTTCAAAGAAATAGTTAATTACAAAAATTCCAAATAAAGTATTGATGAAAAGTAAAGAAATTTGAACTACGACAAAAAGTCGACATCATAGAAACTGGAAATTTTAAGCATTAGTTTTGATCTTCATGGGGAGATGTGTATATGAGGGGAATGTCATGTATAATTTTCATTATTTCGCTTAAGGTTTTATGCTGCGATACATAAATAACTACCATCAAAATCATTTGTCTTTTTTTGCCATATATTTGCCTACACACACTTTACCAATTGGTGAGTTATCGTGATTAAGTGAAAGAATTTTTGGTATCGTAACGTACGTATGAGTTGACGAGAAACCTCTTCATTTGCATCCTTATCAATGTGGTACAATTTTTCGACAGTGTAATACATAACCTACATATAAGAAAAACTAAAACCCCCAAAGACATATTTTTCCCACAGAGCCCGCTATTGCCCTAACTAAGCCTCTAAAAGTTGGTTAAACTTAACGAAACATCCAAAACTGTACAAAAATACTTATAATACAGAAAACTTAAACCTCCAACGGCAAATTTTTCCCATAGAACCAGCTTTTATATTTGCAGCACACACCGAGATTCTTAAAAAAAGTTTTACTTCCAAAAGTGTTTCTTGTTGAAGAAATATTTAATAAACTATATCTTGTGATGTCGCGACAAAATGTCGACAAAAAGTTTCTAAAGGATAGGCTAATGAAAAGAAGGTGGCGTGACAAGGAAGTCTGTACATTTTTTTATATTCAGAAAGATGACTTAGTTAATGACTACAGGTAATTTAACAAAATGCGACAAAATCTCGACATTTTGTAAAAGGAGAAATTAGTCCATATAAAACAGTGTTTTTTATTGAAATAACTACAAAGAACAAAAGACAATTGACAAGATAATACTGACAATATAATTGTCAGAACAAAATAATAAATTATAACACGACAAACTGTCGACAAAAATACTTTTGTTGGAATCATCTAAAAATGCATCTAAACTACTACAATCTTCTTCCATGATATGTAGAGATTAAAGGTTTTTTAATGAAGAATAAATGAAATTGAAGAGGGAATATTTGCTAAGCGACAAAATGCCGACAATGTAAATATAGATGAATTCGGATAAGATAAAGAGCTGCAGCTTTTGTCGATATTCTTAAAGCGGTTCTTAAAATTAAATAAAAATATTTTTAAAGGCACGACAAAATTTCGACAGGCAATTTTACATTGATTTTGATAAACATTTATATATTTAATTTTTTTTTCTAGAATTCAAAATGTATTCTTGGGTACAGCATTTGCTGTTATTGTTCTCTGTATAGCAGCTTACTTTGCATATTGGTATAAAAAGAAAATAGCAACCCCAGATGAACTTACTGCAAATTTAGTGGACAATCCAGAAGTTGCTGAGGATACAGGTGGAGATCTTTAAATATTTTTGTTGCTTTTATTGAAATATCCCTTATCATTTTTTTTTTTTGAAGAAAGCCATTTTTATCATGTTTTTTATATGTAGATATGTAATGTTAACCAATACTGCTTGCAAAACATAAAAATTTCCTTAGATTTGTGATAATAAAAAATATTTTGTTGTAGATATAGAGTTTTTTTTTCTATATATCTTGTGCTAACACGATCTTTATCAGGGCTTTTGTAGAAAATGTACCACCAACGCTCTACCATGTAAAAAAATAACCAATTTCTCATATAGACTTAAAATTTCAAAGCGATTCGAAGGAATGAGTCTTCATCATTGAAATGAAATCTTGGAAACGTTGGATTGATCGTTCTGATCGTGTGGGAGTTTGTTTACTGGGACTTTGGGTAAACTTGAGTGGTACGCCGTCGCCACATAGGTACTCCCCCAAGAACACTCTCGCGATCACAACCGAAGGCCGATCACAACTCTCGCGATCACAACATTAGCTGTTTAATTTAATGACCAAGTGTCATCGAAATCGTTTGACTACTTGATATGGACCCTCGTATGGAGCTACAAAAGGTTTACGTTCACGATCGACCCGTATCAAAACGTAGACGATCTCCATTAGGCCTGTTGGCATATAGGCATCCTTTTAAACTGATTATCGTTAATGTATTGTCTTAAACGAACTTGACTAGTGAATATTGTAGATCAGTCTTAATTTCCGCGCGGATCCCACAACATGACAAAAGGCAAGTCTTTACTAGAAAAGTAAAGTTCTCCCACTAGACAAGAGGAGTGTTGTCTCTTGATTCAAAGCCTGCTTTAAGTTGCCGATGGAACCATACGACAATCATGTTTGCCTGCGGATGGTAGGTGATTGTCCTGATTCGGTGATGACCAACAAGTTCGGCAAGTTTATTAAAAAGTTTCGACTCGAACTGAATGCCTTTATCAGTTGTGATTTCAAGGAGTACGCCGAAACGTAGAACGAATTTCGTGACTGTTGAATCAAATATCCCGAATTGGGTGTACTTCAAACCAACTCGTGAATCGGTCTACTATAGCTAAGATGTAAGAATATCCATGAGAAGCCGAAGAGCAGCAGACGCCGCTTTGTTTGTATCACGTTCATCATTTTGTTGGCTATTGTCCCCGACGATGGTCAATTACACTTCTTCGTCGCTGGAGATGCCTTCGTCGATGTCCGAGTTGAGGAGTGGGTGCATGTTACTCATGGATCTGCCTAGTTCGGAGTCTATCGACGCGCCAGCTTCGCTCCGAACTTCGGATTCGTTATCGGCTACCAAGTCTTTGGTCTCCTCGCCTGAGGTCTTGGATCAGGCCGAACGATTTACAATGGCCTCTGTGACTGTTTTATAGACCTTCAGCTCCCTCTGTATAGTGGCCCTGTTAGTCTGCTCCGTTAGTTATCGATTTTAAGTTGGGGGTTGAAGGTTTTGGAGCCACTGGGAACCATGCTCTGACACTCGGACGAGACGAAATACCACATGCTTCTACAGCTGAGCCTCGAGTCTCAGGAAAGGTCCTTTATACTGTGTCGACAATCTATTTTTATTCATATGGAGTCCAATTTCGAACAGCAGCTCTAGTCTAGTCTAGGGGAAGAAAGGAGCTGCCACAACCTACCCGAGATGCTTTTTAGTCCACCTACTCCCAACCAGTACTGTCGCCTCCTGAAACGAGCTGATCTCATCAACCAACCGATGACATGCGCTTTGGAGGAGCGGGGGGAGGGGTTAAGGAAGGCTATGACAGGAGGAATCAGAATTGTAAAGAGGGAAGAAGAAAGAAGGAAAGTTATGTAGGTGGGGATATTGGGAAAGGACCGTGCTGCTGCCGGGATTCGAACCCGGGACCTCTGGGATGGTAGCCAGACGCCTTACTTCCTAAGCTACCGAGGCTCCCTCTTTGAGTCAGGGAGTGCAATAAACCTCACCTCCCCTCTTTAAATGAATTACTAACCCTATAAAAACCACTGCAGTCCATCTATAGATAACAACGCAAGTCACAACCATATGAAACTCAAACCCACAATCAAAATAAATCGTTTTTCCTGTTAAAGGATTGAAACCAATATAACCCTTAATTTCTTCCTGACTTTAACGTTTGTTATGACAAAAAAAAAATACGTTATCGAATTCAATGCTCGAGTCATGCACAGTAATCGATTGGAATGAAATAGGGGAAAAAAGAATATTGGAAACTGCCGAATTCAATGGAAAACTCCTTTTTTTTACAAAACCCCTTCCAACCCCACCAGAAAAAATACAGAAAAAGCGTTGTACCTGTCTAGCTTTCAATATTTTTTTTTTTTTTTCATTTTCAACAATAAAACCTTCATACTCAAAAAAAAAAAAAAAAACATTGAAAACACATTCCCCCGAAACATTTTAAAAGTTCATCCGATTTCGCTGAATCTGATTCTCATACATGTGCTACTAAAATGCTACTAATGTACGAACCAGAAAAAAATAAAAGGAGTGGAAGGACCTCTTTTTTTTCTGTGTGTACCTTGAAGGGAACAATAACATTTAATGGGGTGCCCTATATAATGTATATATGTACTTTTCTTGTTCTCTTCATGTACGTGTGCTATATTATTACTATCATTGTTGTTGTTGTGTGGACCCTATTTGGGGGAAATGAAATTGATGTCTCATTTTTGTTAAGTGTCTTATGATTAATGATGACCTGCAACGATTAGAGGATATTTTGTTGTTTGTTAAGCGGAATGAAAATGAAACTTGTAACTACCACAACTAAAATAATATTGTTTGTATTCATGAAAAGATCATTGACTTTTTGGCGGCATTAATAATATCTATTGGTATTTTAGTATAATTAAGGTCATGAATGTTATTTACTTAAAGGATTGTTGATTTTGTTTTCGTATATAATTATTTATTGGATATATAATACAATAAGAAATATTTTTGTATTGATTTTCTTTTTTTAATATTGATTAATCGTTGCAGATAAGAATTTCGAGTTCAAAAGTTCGGCAATTGATCGATATTAAGTTTTTTGTGAAAAAAGTTTCAAACAAAAGTTGCTCAAGTTAAAATTTGAAATGGCAACCCTGGAAATTTTTTTATCCGAGAACAACCCTCAAAAATCATTCATTTGGGGCTGCAAGTAGGCTTGGGATAAAAAAGATTCGGACAAAAATTTGATATTTCTCTTTGGAGAATCATAATTCGTAAGAAAAAATCAGGGTTGCCATTTAAAATTTTAGATTCACTAGAGGGCTGATAACGATGTCGTTTATTACTATAAGGGGTCTTCTTCTTCTTTAACGGCTCTACAACCGGGATCCGGTCCTGGTCTCTCGCAACTCTTCTCTCCACCGGTCCCGATTCTGAGCCGATGTCATCCAGTTTGGCATCCCTAAGCTCTGAGCGTCCTGGTCTACGCCATCCTTCCAGCGAAGGTTTGGTCTCCCTCGCTGTCGCACCCCATAGGTTTTACCGTTTACTATAAGGGATCGTCCGTCGTAACGTCTCCTTTCACACACAGGTCAAGTTGTGGCCTGAAAGTTTTCGCCAAGTATCACCACACACTCACTGGCCGCTAACTGGATGGGACCTGCAGTCCAAGAAATCTGGCAAAAATCTTTATTTGTGGCTGCATTTATCGTCAGTATATGCCAGAAGATTTCATTTTCTATTCAGTCTCAAGTCGTGAATATACGGCACGAATTCACGCCTTCCACTCGGAACTGAAAGAAAGGCGCGAACTAGGCGCAAAAACTACCCACACTCGCGTTCGCGCTTGTTCGCGGGTGTTCACGGCGTGAGTCTCATTGTGTTAGCAAATATGGTGGTCCGTGTATTTTAAAAGTTTTATCAGTCACCTTTGCCGCCGCCGCCATGCCAATCTGTTTGTGCCTTTAAAGTTTTCATTGAAGCTATAAACATTTTTGCCCTTAAATTAACAACCTGCTATGCTAAATTGTCGTTTTCGCCTGTTGTCTGTAGGGAATTATGACGTCACCTTTATACCACGGCCTGTCAGGCGGATACCTGAAGTCATCATCTCTCAGTCAGACTGAGTAAAGTGTGGCCTTCATCAGGCCGTGCCTGCCGACCTGGCCTTAAAGGCCACAGCCTGCCAGCGGCCTGTAAGTTAATGGTGGTGGTGATAGTTCTATATCAATTTTACACTATTTTTTGAGAAAAAAAAGTGATATTTGTTGAGACCCCCCCCCTCTATCCCCTCGTGAGAATAGGTGAGATTCGGCTAGACCCCCTCCCCCTAAACGCCTCCCGTAATTAATGGACGACTCCTAAGATATACATAGAAATGTAAAAATGGTCAGTCTTGAAAAAGGGGGGAGGGGCGAATGATTTTCTTTTTGACTAATTGTTTAATTTCTGCTTAAATTTGAGTGTTTCTTTTTTTATTATACATCTCATAGTCATCTAGACCTTCATTGATTAACTCTGACATTTTTAGCCGAATTCGACAAATGTACACGATTCTAAAACCTTATTCAGTACCATTTTAGATATGAATGAGGCTTATCGTAAAAAATACGGAAGAAATTCGGCGCCTTTAGACACCACAATTTGTAGTTTGAAATTTCTTTCAGTGCGGGTCTGTAGTGACTCGCCAGTGTCCTATTCGACCGCATCTGTGTCTCTTCAATGAAGTTATTGAAGCGGTAAGAGAGATTATTGCCGATAATTCAAATGGGTCGTATCAACACCGATCTCAGGAATTAAGGTACAATTATACCTACAGACATTGAGCGTGCCAGACACCCGCCACGCCAGACACCGACAGACACCGTTTATTCAAATCTAGCGTGCCGTATCTGACGATAGACACTAGTTTTATTTGGATCGTATCAACACCGGAAGGTATCCAAGCAAATATGTCTGTACGATTCCGATGATCTATTCATACTTCACGGCAGACATCCACAGACACGTACAGACATGAACCGCGCAGACAAAATATTCTTTCCGTAAATACTGGTTGGGTACGGCCCGTGTCTGTTCACGTCTGTGCGGTCGTGTCATGGTAGATGTTAATACTTTCATGGACACTGTATAGAAGAATATTATTTTGTCTGGGGCGGCGCATGTCTGCCACGCTCGATGTCTTTAGATATGAGCGGATCTTTAAACGTGGGTGAAACGACGCTAATGAGGATTTTCACCTCTTCCCATAAAACTTACGCAAAGATTGTTGCCAACGGACAAGCCACCACGCTTGCAATATGAATAATCCGTCGCAAGAATGATCGATGCCGAGCCGATATTTTGATGACGGACGACAGCTCACTTTACACTCTCTGGCGGCGTCAATAAACATAACTCACGAATCACCACTGCACGAAAGAAACTCACTGCTTGTGCCAGAGTATGCTTAAAAATCATCATCGCTATCATTGGATGTTGGACTATATCAACAACCCTACAGTGTTGCCATTTATAAAATATTAAAACTCCTTCACAAAACGAAAAAAGCAAACATCTCCTTCTGACCATGGAGGAAATCCTTTTTTTTCTGTTATCTCTGATGATGACATGTAAACTTGACCTTTTTCCTATCTAAAGCGAAAAAATTGCACGCACTGCTTATAAGCCGTATAACAGGAATTAAAAATAAATAACACTAATCTGAATACATAGTGGCGCTGTAGTACTAGGCATCTCTCTTTTTAAAGCTTTCATTTTTTTTTCCTTCTATACATTTCACTAACTAAAACTTTGACATAGAAAACACATCCTCTAAGGACACTCCTTCAGGTGGAATAGAATTGGGGCAGAACAGAACAGAGCCGCATGTAGTAAAGCTTAAATTAACATGGGCTGTGAGAGCAAAAGATGAGACCCACTTGTCGTCGGTATAGTAGGTATGTTGATAGAATCTAAAATGGGAGGAGGCGGGAAGGAGATGGTACCTACTCCATGTGGCGATGGTGTAGTATAACGTCCCATCAAATATTAACTAAGTTAAAGTCTCTCTCTCTCTCTCTGACTGAGGGAATCTTAAAGCGTTTGACAGCTTGATATTGTGTATGGTGGAGAATTGTGAAACGACTTGTAAATCGTTGATGAATATAAAATAGTATGCACTTGTGGGCATTCTAATTGTTCTGCTCATGAATGTTGTAATTGAGGAATATTGAATTGAATTGAAACTAATTACTCTGGGGGAATTGAAGAGGTTAGTACATAGCTTAGTCAGCGGGGGCTGTTAATTGTTAGAATATTACTATATAAATGGTATTTAGTTCCTACTAGTGCATAAATGGTATTTAGGACTTCGCAGTATATACTTAATAGTCCAGAACGTTGGAGGGCCGTCTCGGTCGCTGGTGATTAGGGTACGTGCTGGAAGAGCCCCACACAAGCAAGGCTTTTCATTCTTATAACTGAATAACCTAAACTTTTAAACCTCACCTTGCTAGCATTTAAACAGGGATGATTGCCTCATGCAGCGTGTGGGGCCTCATGTGTCAAATGAGGGCATGCCGAAAGAGGTATTACCCCGTAGCTTTGGTATGAGGACCCCTTATGACAAATGAAGAGCATGCCGAAAGAAAGTTTTCCCATTATTTTCCTCATGAGCACCACACAAAAAAAAATCAGCGATACTGAAGTGAGGCATGCCTTATCAGTTCATCACATGGGCTCTATGAGGCAAACCTCATTACAAATGAAATGAGGCAATCCTTAGAATATTAAACTACAAAAAAGGCCTGCACGTATAAACAGCCTTAAGCTTTAGTTTAACTCCTACAAAGCTACACGTTTTCTTGCTGCATTGCCTCATATTTCAGGCAACTATGTTGGCGGCCGTGAGGGGTATGCCATTCCCATACTCAATAGACCGGTTCTGGTTCGATTACAAAGGTTAAGCAGCATTGGACTAGATTGGTACTCAGTTGGGGGACCGCATTAGTAAAATGACACTCGTATTTAAAATACAAAGCCTTCCATAGCATAGTTATTACTCACATATGCACGCCGAGAAACTCGTTTCGGCCTCTTTTCCACTCGGGATCGGATTTTTATTCTTTTGCATATTCTTTATAAGGAAGCGCTAATGAGGCAAGGCGTCCATCGTCCACTCAGGGTACAATGGGGCATAGGGCTTAGCCTCATATGGGCCATATCTGCTTCCCCCACCCATAATGGTTGTCCCATAACCAAAGAATTTAAAACCATATAACTCACAAGATAGCTGGTAATTTAATAAAATTTTTACATTTACTCAATATGATTATGCTCTGCCGCCCCCACACTCTTCAAATTACTTGACAAGAAAAAAATAGACTATATTTACCTAACTTGGACAATCTTTTACAGACCTCTTCTTGTCTATCTAAATAAACTTTCCTACAGCATACAGCAATGGTGCCAACCGGTCCCCAATAAAGTATGCAGACGATCAATGCTGCTTGACTTCGGCGATCGAACAAGAACCGGTGAATTTAGTATGGTAAAGGAAACCCTAAGTAAAAAGATAATCCGTAATAGATTACTCCACATTGTAAAAATTGTGAGAATGTTGTTCACTTAAGGTCGATCCATACATATCCGTGACATGACGGCGACTTCAGTACAGTAACGCGATCATCAATGAAAATAAATTATCGGTACGATACAATCCCATGCAAAAAATTAAGAAAGGCGCGACATCATCCCTGACATCCGATGGGGCACCGACGTTCTCAGTACTCTTCAGGCGTCCGTGAAAAACACAAAAAATACGTTGCCACCGGTATTTTTTAATTTATCCCGGACATGAAACAAATATTTTTTTTTTAAATTCAACGGAAAATTCTATAAGAGAAATTTAGGTAATGTTTATTTGAAATACACTCAAACCTGTTTCTGTGTGACCACTTCCCGAAGAGTCCAATTGGGTTGAACCCATTCTTTCCACGCTTTCCGTGATGCACCTGAGATCACTGTCCAAATTTTAAGACTAGAACGCCGAAGGTCATTGACCATTGATAACCGATACCGAAAAAGGCCGTGCTGTGCGAATGTCAGTGAAAAATTCATCACGGAAGCCACTGACACGAAATGCATCCGCGCCGTGCCGGATATGTGTGGATCTTGGCCGGCTTTTATTTTGGGCGTCTCACTCTCAACAATGTTTTTTAGAATATAGCAGCCAGTCGTTCTCTGGAACCTAGTCCCCTCTCCTTCCGTTCACACTTACTTTCATGGGTGCCACTTTTAAGCTCAGATGCAAAGGCAACTTACCCAGGGCTGAATAGCCAGCCACTGGTTAAACATCCTAAAAACGGTCCCCGCCGAAGCCTGGGCAAAGTCGGTGTGTACAAGTGTTTAACTAGAGAGAGTAATACCCCCACTAGTATAGCCATTACGAAAGGAGGAGGACTCTCTTAGTGGGTAGAGCGACATCGCTCGCGCCGTTCTAGCCAGGGTAAGGAAGAAAAGATCGGCCTATCTCAAGGAGCAGGAAAAAAGCATAAAAAGAAAAGGGAACGAAAAGTGACTCAAGCAGCTACACAAACGGTGCTCGCAGAGGACCCCAATAAAAGAAATCCTAAAAAGGACGTAGCGGCGATTGCACTGCAACCACTAGAGCACTTTTTCCCACCAGCAAAACAATATATCCTTTAAAGCAAATAAATTTATTTAAATTGAAATTCTCTTCTACATTCAAGGATATCATCTAAGTACAATCATTGTCCTGGAATTTGTTTCCCTTTGACCTTTCACACAATCAGCTAGTACACTTGGTACTCTCTAGATTCATGCTGCTTTCATTCTGGAATCCTGAATCCTTTACAAAACTTTTTCGCCGAGCAAAAAAAAACAACATACAACCAATTATACTAACACATTTGTCCACAAAATCAACAATTCCTTGTTCCTATTTCTATTTTACTTGAAAGGATATAGTTTCGCCGCACTCTATTAAAACAATAAAAAAAAATCCTTTTAAGCTTCGTAACCTCGACAGAACGGTGTGAAAAGTTATATAGTAGTATAAAGCAAGCAGAGCCAGGACTCTACAAAAAAAAGGACTAATGTCAGCCAAGATCTACTCGCATGGCGATGGCAAAAGGGTTACAAAGTTTAAAAGGATAATGACAATAGCCCGAGATAGAAACTTACGTAATAATGGCTGCACACACACACTCATACGACGAAAGTCAAATACAGATATGGGACAAACACACACACACACACACACATCGACTGTACAGTACACACCCCAGAAGTGGCCTTTTCCGCTGTGATAATGTTTTTACTGGACCGAGAAAGGAATTCAGGTCAAATGTGTCCTTCGCTGAATATCGTACCCAGGAAAATCGAAATGAAAATGGAAACGTAAATTGTCCTTTCAATGTTTTTTTTTCGTCCTGGCTGGGCATGAAGTTTTTTGGGAATCTGCTGGCGGGGGTGGTGGACGACGAAAGGGTGAAACAGGAAGGTCTGGGGAAATCGACTTTTGAAAGTCGGCAGTGATTATACGGCGGAAGGATGATTCTATATAGGGGTGGAGGTCGGAGGACAGAGTTTTGGGACCAGTTGATTTTATTTTAGATAAGGTAAATATTTTCTTTATATTTATTTCGGTTTTTCTTTTTCTGTTGCTGCTGGAAAATTTTATATACGAAAATGAGAAATTCGTAGTCGTTTAAGGCGATTTTCGTTTAAAAACAACATTTTTGAGAGGGGCTTGTGGTATTGTGAGAATTATTAATGGCTTTTTGATAGTGTGTAGCTATCTTTGCTTTACAAGCGGTAGAAGGGTTGTTTGATTCATTTGTGGTATAATCATTGTGTGCTTCAACTATGCCCACTTCTCTCTCAAAAATGTAAGTAGTTTTAAAGTTTTAAGTCCGTCGCTGGCAAAAATATCGAGAAATGGATCCAGTAGGCAGATCCAGAAGAAGATGAATAGGCTATGAGTTAGCCGGATCGGACGGATCTTGATACATCCTTGAAGGGACCATCAAACTTACAGAAATGCGCTAAACGAGGCAAGGCTCGATTTTGGGCTGCAGGGATCCTACGATACCGATCATCTAATTCATTTTATTATCATTTACAAACCTCATCTCTAATGAAATTTGCACTGATCTTTCATTATTCCAAGACGTCAAGGGTCTTAAGGACGAACTATGACAAACTGATTGACTTTTAAGCCATGTAGCAAGAGGAGATCGTTAGTGATCGTGCAAAAATTACACACTATAATGTAGCCCTTCAATCGATGACGTTTATAGATTGTGGTTTCGTATATTTCTTAAAGATGTGCTCCCTGTGTTTTTTCGCTGGGCTTAAACTACCTACTAGATAAAGATCGTAAAAACAGGTTGCGAGTGAGAGAACTGTACAACCGTAATATCGCCAGCGAGAAATTAACTGCTCATCGAATTGTACTCGCAATGAAGCATACTTTCACGGGCTGTACAGAGGTAGGGCAACAGTGTTTAGCCTGGGAACCAAGCCGTCAGTAGAAACTAATGAACAGACGAAGTTATTCAAATTCTTAATAAAACCAGGGGCCAGTTCGTGTATGTCGAAAACGAAAATTTTTTTTGTCTCGGGTTCGCGTAAGTCGAAAAAATTGAAAATTTTCGCCTGAAGCCGACGAAAGGCACTCGAACGGTCTTAGGTTATCGAGTTTTTGCATTAGGATACGAACAATTTTCTTTCGACTTACGCGAACGCTAAAATTTTCGTCGCCAAAATTTTTCAACTTCAATTTTATTTCGTTCGACTATCGTCGTTCGCCATACACGAACCCGCCCCAGGTATTCATGTACGGTTTGCTATGTAGCTATGAAGAGCAGGTTCTCGGAAACAAAGCATCAATATCTCACGTCTACGTAGGATAGGACATTAGACTAGGGATCGAGGTGTCGCTGGAGTCTCTCATCTATCAAATGCTTATCGGCAAGACAGTGAGTTCGTTTGTGCGGAAGGGCCGTTAATAGAGACACTCCTCTAAGAGGAGTAATTTCCCCCGCTTTTATGGGTCCTGACTTGGCTTTGGCATATAAGTTGGGAGCTCTGAGGAAGGAAGTATGGGGTGAAGTGAAGGAGTGAATAAGAACAATTCCGGAGACTATACAATGACGATAACTGAAGCATAACTAAAAGATCCCTTGCTCGCATAAGCCCTTTACTAGATATGCTAGATGAGATCTTGAAGGTGTTATTTTGCCGATTCACCAAAAGAATGAAGCAGTGTCAAATATTCTGCGATAGAAAACTGCAATGAAGTGTTTCCTCGTTTGTCATAATATTTAAAAAAAAATTTTTGTTATTTGAAAACAAAATAAAATTTCTTAGAAAAAATGATTAGGTAATAAAACTTAAAGATAGAGGTAATAAAAAGGTAATAAAACATAAAAATAGGGGTAATAAAAAGGTAATAAAATTAAAAATAATAAAAATCTAGTGTAAATCCATGATAACTAAGCCAACTCTGTTGGTGGATTAATAAGATAAAGAATTTTTGTTCCTACACCTGGTCTACTGAAGCATAAGTTTGACAGCCGGGCAGACTATACTAAGAATGCGAAGGTGGCAAATATTTTCACTAAAGAAAGCTTCAATAAATTTTTTTTCCGTTTTCGTAAGCGTTACGTATTTTTACTTCCAAATTCCTGGATTTGGTAATAAAAATATTCTTAGAAAACATGATTTTTATTAGGGGTAATAAAAAGGTAATAAAACAAATTATATCATAAAAATTCATTTTACAGCCACGGTAAAGATGAAGGCTAATATTAAAAAATTGAAATGATCTTCTAGAATCATAGATCGTTAATTTTTGTAATGTAAAATGAAACATTATTAAGAAAATACAGTATTTAGGGGTTGTTACATTTAACATAATTTTACAACAATCAACATAGGTTTTTGATTTTTTTCATTTGCTTAAAACATATTTACAATTTTTTTTTTTTTGTTAGTAAAAATAAAAAGAAAATGTAACAAAACCAACATATTTTCGAAAAGATACACTAAGATATAAAACCACCGGGGAAAAACTTTTGTTCATCCATAAAAATTCAACAAAATTATTAACTAACTCGATTAACAATTGTTGATTTTTCTTTATGACTAAAAAAATACAATGACGGATTTCCCGATGATGGTTTTATAATTGTATCATTTTCACTTAATTTTCTTGCATATATTCTTGGTCTCTTCTCTGATCCAGCCCTTAGTAGGCCAATATTGAAATCATTTACTTTACCAAAATAGTCAGTATCTTCATACGGAGGACAGTAGTAGGATCGTCTATAGTCATCTATAGAATCTTTGATATTATTATTATTAGGACGATAGCTAGAAGTGTTTTCAGTATCGCAACCACCTCGCGGACGATCGTCAGATCTGCTGCATTCATGCGATGTAGATATGGTATTACAACGTGGACAATCGGAGGATTTGTTTAAGCTACAATTCGATTGGGCATAGCTACCAATGCAACCAAACCCATTATCAGCCAGACAATATCCCGAGTCCATGGTTTGACTTTCTTTATTGCATGGATTTTCGCTAAATTCGGCGCTACATCTAGATGTTGAGCGGAGTAGAGATAGTGTATCTTGAATATTTTTATTGGAACATGCGTTGCAATTGCAGATAATTTGTCTTGAACAACAGCCCGGTGTGGGACCAGTATTATTATTATTACAGCAACACAAAGGGCATGGAGAATTAGATGGAATCGTACATCCTTTAGTACAATGATTACTATCATTGCAAGGACAACAATTTCCTCGATGATATTGCTGCAGATTGGGCGAACTGCATGAACATGAACAACAGCATTGTTGATTATTGCTGCTACTAATACGATTTTGTTGGCATCCCGAAAAGTTTTGCTGTGATGTTGATCTAAATGGACTACAACAATTCATTGTGCTACATGAACAGACATTTCCGTTTCCAAATCGCATTGGTCCTCCTCTGTCGTTTTGACATAAATCACAGCTGCACTTTCTGTACTGACAATTACAAACGCCGGGCGAACTACTGCAAGGGTTTGGGCAATCTTTAACGAAATTTTCATTAAATCCAGTCACATTCGATTGGATGCAACAGTTGCCCCAAGGTGGTGATGGTGGTGGGCACATATCGTTATTTGATGATTGCCTACTACTGCCTTTATTGCATGTGCAATGATCAAGCCCGATACACTTTATGGAATTACATTTCAATCCATTAGGCTTGTTTCGTGACGAATCGCAATTATTCATCGTTGTATGGGGGGTGCACTTGCAAATATTCGGTTTTCCACAAAAATTATTCAATGGTGGACAGTCCCCATTGTCACATCTTCTATACCCAGGACAACACTGGCAATCTGCCGGAGGGATATAAGTATACGAAGGACATTCAGGTAAACCGCATTGAAATGCAGTTCCTTTATCCGAAAAACAATTATTGTTGCATGAATTGAATCTTTGCTCGAATTGACACACTCCAGCTGCAATACATTTCTCATTGTTGCATGACGGTATGCATGATGTATTGCAATTGAAAAAGTTTGAATGATTTGGCATATAAGTATCATTCGAATCTTTATAGCAACAATCATCATTAAATCGGGATTTTTCACAGTAATTGGTTCTTGGTCGAGGAGACCTACGGCATTCACATGATCCAGGAGCGCAGATACCATTACGATTTTGACATAAGGGTTTGCCCAGCCTGCAAATAGTTAGTCAAATATACGACAGTTTTTCGATAGTCACAAAATTAATACACTCTGTCCTGAGTTCTTCTATATCCGTTTAGAGATGGACGTTCTTTTGTATGCTATAATAATAACAATGAAAATGTTCAACAATCACTTAATATTAAAAAAACAAAACCTCGGTTGGTAGTTCAGGATCACCATATACGGACTCGGACGACATTCTTGTGCAATTCGAACCCACTGTGATACTTCAAACTACCAATTAAGATAAGTAAATTTGGTTTTTTTTTTTATTTATATTTTGCTACTATTAGCCTCAATTTGATCACACTAGTAGAAGAGCAAGAACTTATCAGTTTTTAGATATAAAAAACTTTAAGATTTCACCAAGATTTTAAAACGAGAATTTATTAAAAAAAAGACACTTTTTTCTTTATTGTTATAATTTAGTTTTTATCAAATTAACTTTTAACTATTTTAAAATCAAAAATTTATTTGCCGAAATAATTTTTATAAAATTTTGATTAACCAGAATTTTAATATGTCAAAATTATTCTTAAAGACACATTTCTATCAAGAATTGAAACTTCAATTTTGAAACTATGAAATTTGAAACAAACTTTTCAAAGTGGTTTTAGGGATCGTTCAAGAAGTATCAATTTATTAGTATTATATAATATAATATTATATAACATCGTCCTTACAACCAATCATAATCAAGTCATATCTCTGGTCATAGTCCCATTAATAAACGAGGACGTATGCATCCAGACGCAAAAGCTTTTTTTTGCAGGGAAGATGTGCTACTCTATTAAAAAGCATGCCGTTAAGAGTGCGGATGGAAGGCTGCTGTGCAGCGACGAGAAGCAACTCCAAAAATGGAGAGATTACTTCTTCGCCGCCCTGAATGGTTGACTTACACAGTAACCTCAGAAAAACAGCATCAATGCACAGCCAATAAGAATCGATACTCGATGGCCAATGGTAGGAAAGATGTCATCCCGCCAGAATTGTTGAAAGCCGACTCAAGTCTCATAGCAAATGCGCTTCAGCCAATCCTGGAAATAGCATGCAACACCTGTACCTTTCCGGAGGATTGGACGGAAGCTATCATAGTCAAAATACCAAAAAAGGGGGACCTAACAATATGCGACAACTGGAGAGGCATCTGTTTACTATCTACAGTGGGCAAAATTTTGTCCCATATATTACTATCTAGGATTAGTGAGGCAGTAGACCGAACGCTTAGGAGACAGCAGGACGGATTCAGGAAAGGCCGCTCATGTATTGATCATATTAACACCTTGAGAATAATAGTGGAGCAGTCTACTGAATTCCGATCCCCCCTTTACCTTGCTTTCGTAGATTATGAGAAAGCGTTTGACTCGGTCAATAGGAGCTTTATATGGCAGGCACTACAGCGACGGGGACTGCCTGATAAAATAATAGAATTGATAAAAGCCCTATATAACAATTCCAAATGCAGAGTTCTCCATAATGGAAAATTATCCGACAGCTTTCAGGTGAGCTCAGGAGTACGACAAGGATGTCTACTTTCGCCAGTACTATTTCTTATAGTAATAAATGACATTCTTGTCGGCGCTCTAGATCAGTGGTTCTTAACCTTTTTATACTCGCGGCCCACCAAATATTTCAAAATTTGTTTGTGACCCCCATTTTTTTAATAATAATTTATATTTATTAATTTAAATTTTATTTTTTTATATAATAAATACAAAAATGGCTTGCCTATTAATGCCTTGTCTATTTATATAACATTCAAACTTCACAATTAATGAAAACTCATTAATTTTTGGCGGCCCCCTGCAAAACTTCTTACGGCCCTCTAGAGGGCCGCGGCCCACCGGTTAAGAATCACTGCTCTAGATAGATAGTAGAACAAGCGGCATACAATGGAGTTTGCTAGACCGCCTTAAGGATCTCGACTACGCCGATGATATCTGTTTGCTGGCCCACAGACACCAGGACCTCAAAAGCATGTTAAACAATTTGGCAACAGAAAGTAGTCCAGCAGGCTTAAGGGTAAATCCGACTAAAACAAAAGAAATGCCGATAAATGCAAACACCATTGAACGGACTGCGTTGAATAACCGTGACGTGGAACTGGTAGATAAATTCTGCTACCTCGGTAGTTTTATTACCGAAAATGGTGGGGCAGAAGAAGATGTCAGTTCCAGAATAAATAAAGCACGAGGCGCATATGTATGCCTGTCCCGCATATGGAGATCAATGGAAATCTTCACTAATGGCGGCTGTTCAACTCCAACGTTAAGGCAGTTCCTTTGTACGGTTACGAAACATGGAAAGTCACCCAATTCATCACAGGGCGACTGCAAGTCGTCATCAACAGATGCCTGCGTCGTATCCTAAAAATCCGCTGGGAAGATAGAATT
This sequence comes from Thereva unica, assembly GCA_949987705.1. NCBI lineage: Eukaryota > Metazoa > Arthropoda > Insecta > Diptera > Therevidae > Thereva > Thereva unica. The sequence continues at coordinate 9,134,038 of OX465285.1, forward strand.
TCAAACGAAGAACTATGGCGCCGTGCCGGCCAAGAAAGGATATACGACCAAATCAGGTGAAGGAAATGGAATTGGGTTGGCCACACCTTGCGACGCGAAGACGAAAATCTAGCCAAACAGTCCCTTGACTGGAATCCGCAAGGATCCCGTCGAGTAGGAAGACCTAGAACAACGAGAGGGAGAACCCTATTAGCAGAGGCCGCAACAACTGGAAGGTCCTGGTCGGAGCTGAGAGCTGTCGCGCAAAATAGAGTCTGCTGGAGGGCAACTGTTTTCGCCCTATGTCCCATGAGGGATTAAAGAAGAAGAAAGAGGTGTGCGCAGGGCCAGCGCTTGGGCTTTTTTTTTGCGCTCGATGCACTATGCCATATTGCGCCCCATAAGCTTTAATTTTTGAACGCCATGAAGGACAATGAAAAAGACACAAACACTCGCTGAATAATAGAAATAATTTTCATAGTTTGCGCAAAATTTAAGATTCCACATAGATATTAAGTTTCACATTGGTCAACATTGGTCAACCAACAAAAATCTGCTGAAAACAACGTTTGCGGAGAATAGAGTACACGAGGGCGATGAGGCAGGTTATTTTTTTTTGACAGCTGTGTAGTTTTTTTTGTCTCCCTTTTGCTACGACAAAAAAGGAATGCCAGAAAGAAGAATTAATATTAAAAGCAACAACAACAACAAGCTAAAGCATTCTAAACTATAGTTTGTTGGCAAAGTTGGCTCATGTGAAACCCCATGCCATGATTCTTCATCGAATTTCAAAACGGAATTGACAAATTACAGCCGATTTTTGTTGGTTGGATCGTGTCAGACTGGCCATATTAATTTGTTCGACAGTAATACTCCGGCCTAACCGGCCGAACTACGCAAGTTCGAGTAAAGTGATGTACTGAACTTCAATTATTTTTGCCTGAGTTCCCATACAAATTTCACATATTGAACTCAGGCAAAATAAAGTCTCAAGTTCGCCCAACAGAACATGAATTGAACGTTGAAAACATGAAATTGAGCTTGATCACAATAGAGTAATCAACTGGAATAATGGAATATAATTCCAGTGAGCTTTTTCATTTCTAACTTCTGGCAAAAAAGAAAAAAAACAATTTCAAGCATAAACACTGAACATGCCAGCCACTAATACGGATTGAATGGAAATTTATTTGAACTGAAGCAAACAAGCAGTACAGGGCCAAAAGTCTGTAAATTTGTGTAATTTCTTGCACCGCTGAGAGTACTTTTAATTTTTTCTCTCAAAGTTTAATTTTTTTTTAAATATTAATTTCTGAAATTGCGCCCCGACAAATTGCGCCCGGTGCAAATGCACCATTCGCACCTATGAAAGCGCCGACCGTGGGTGTGCGGTAGAAGTCATCCTCTTGGAACCATATAGTGAGTTTCCATGAGAGTTCAACCAGAGTTGAACCCGAGTTATATGGCTTGGAAACAGACACAGTTAAGATGTTTCTTTAAGATTTTCAACTCCGCTCAACTCAACGAAAATAGGTAGGTTGAAAACAGTTCAAGCGCACAACTAAAAACGGCACACTAGCAAAGGTACAAAAAGTACAAATGTCTAGATTGCCTTATTTACCCGATAAAACTTCAATTTGGTAACGTATGACCAAGGGCTCACATCCACAACCCAGACTGCAATCACTGCGCCTGAACCAACATAGCTATACTACTTGAGAGCTATGAAAGAACAACCTAAACCAGGAATACACCTAAACCGGTAATAACAATAATGTTAAGCAAATTTTACAAATTGAATTATGATAAAAAAAAATAAAATACAAATGAAAATATTTATTAATCAATACTTTAATGAGGGTAAATATTGATATAAAAAAAATTGAAAAAAATTACTAATACTATTCCGTTAATTCCTTTGAATTCATCTGAATATCGTTGGATTGTCTTGGATTAGATCGTTTTCTCCACCATCGACGTAATTTTCTATTCGATATTAAGTAACGTTTAGCGACATAACCAATACCTAGGACTAGAATTACGATTAAGCCAAATATGATCCAATAATTACTAAAATAAATAAAATGATAAATTTCTTTGTTTCTTTTATAATCTAAAATGATAATCAACAAACCTTTTCTCATTATTTTTAGATGATTTAGAAAATGATTCGTTTTTAACAGGCACGCAAGTCCTATTGATTTTGGTATCAAAAATGAATCCATCCACGCAATCGCACACATTTGGCGGGATACAAGTTCCATTGCCACATTCAACAATACATATTGGTATACAAGCTGAATTCGAATCATCATTGGAATCAGGCTCGAAACCATCGATGCATTCACAAACACCTGGTGAAATACAAGTTGCATTCGCGCATAATGGATAACAAATTGGTTCACATTCTGTTGTTGAATTATCAAACAATTGATAACCATCCTTGCAGATACATTCGTTTGGACTAGCACAATATCCATTTACGCAAGGTTCATCGCATATTGGTGTACATTTATGCGGTTTAGTTGATTTTTCATAGCCATCTAGGCATGCGCAAACATTTGGCAAAATACATTTGGCATTAATGCAGTTTGGGTTACATATCGGTGAACATAATACACTACTGTTAATTCTGTCATAACCTTCATAACATTCACAATTATCAGGACCAATACATTTACCATTAAAGCATGGCTCATTACATACTGGTATACACAATGATGAATTGTATTTATCAATTTCAAAACCATCAAAGCATTGGCATTCGGTACCATTACAGTATCCATTGATGCATTCATCAGCACAAGTTTCACATATGTTTGTATCATTGGACATTGTATAACCATCATAACATCGACATAATCCTGGCTCTATACAATCACCATTCACACACTCGGGCTCACAAATCGGATTACATACAAATGTATTATTATTATTATTATTTTTCGTATAATTTTCATAGCATTCACAATAATTTGGTTTTACACAATATGCATTTATGCAACCTTCGTCGCAAATAGGTTCACAATTATCATTGTCGTTTTTACTATATCCAATATTGCAATCACATTCATGATATTCATTACAGTATCCATTAATGCATTCCTCGTCACATTCTGGCTGACAAACAGTTTCACTATCTCGAGCAAAAATATAGCGATCTTTGCAAAAGCATACATCCGGTTCGATGCAGTCACCATTGATACAAGGTTCTGTACATTTGGGAACGCAAGTATTAGATGTGGTCGATGTGTTGCAATGGCATGTCGTTGAGTTTGTATAATTTTCGCTACTAGTGTCGTAGTTGAATTGTTCAGTGTACAAACTTTCATTTTCTGATATGCTAGTAATTTCGGTTGTTGATGTATCTGTATCACAAAGACATGTTTCAATAACATCTAACTCATATCCATCATTACATTCGCATATATTTGGATCAACGCAAATACCATTTGGGCAGCCATTTTCACAAAATGGCTCACAAATCACAGAACTTTCATTTTGGAATTGATATCCCTCGTTACATTGACAAACCATTGGTTCAATGCATTGTCCATTTATACATGGTTCTTTGCAAATCGGTTTGCACAAACCATCTGTCATTTCGTAGCCAGGCAAGCATGCGCATTGTTCTGGTGCAATACATTCAGCATTTTTACCACATCCCTTTGGACAATCCGGTATGCATTCACTATCGTTTTTGTGCCTGTAACCAGCCAGACAATTGCAGGTGTCTGGACCAACACATTCACTATTTATACAGGATCTAGAACAGTATGGTGCACATTTGCCATCTCTAGTTGATTTCCTATATCCATTCCAACAAGAACAAACTTCAGGTAGGATACAGTCACCGTTTACGCAATTAGTACATATCGGCTTGCACAAACCATCTGTCATTTCGTAGCCAGGCAAGCATGCGCATTGTTCTGGTGCAATACATTCAGCATTTTTACCACATCCCTTTGGACAATCCGGTATGCATTCACTATCGTTTTTGTGCCTGTAACCAGCCAGACAATTGCAGGTGTCTGGACCAACACATTCACTATTTATACAGGATCTAGAACAGTATGGTGCACATTTGCCATCTCTAGTTGATTTCCTATATCCATTCCAACAAGAACAAACTTCAGGTAGGATACAGTCACCGTTTACGCAATTAGTACATATCGGCTTGCACAAACCATCTGTCATTTCGTAGCCAGGCAAGCATGCGCATTGTTCTGGTGCAATACATTCAGCATTTTTACCACATCCCTTTGGACAATCCGGTATGCATTCACTATCGTTTTTGTGCCTGTAACCAGCCAGACAATTGCAGGTGTCTGGATCAACACATTCACTATTTATACAGGATCTAGAACAGTATGGTGCACATTTGCCATCTCTAGTTGATTTCCTATATCCATTCCAACAAGAACAAACTTCAGGTAGGATACAATGACCGTTTACGCAATTAGTACATATCGGCTTGCACAAACCATCTGTCATTTCGTAGCCAGGCACGCATGCGCATTGTTCTGGTGCAATACATTCAGCATTTTTACCACATCCCTTTGGACAATCCGGTATGCATTCACTATCGGTTTTGCGCCTGTAACCAGCCAGACAATTGCAGGTGTCTGGACCAACACATTCACTATTTATACAGGATCTAGAACAGTATGGTACGCATTTGCCATCTATAGTTGATTTCTTATATCCATCCCAACAAGAACAAACTTCAGGTGCGATACAGTCACCGTTTACACAATCAGTACATACTGGCTCACAGTCGTAATACCAATCACGCACATATCCAAAACAACATTCTTCTGCAGAATAAGTAACAATCTAAGAAAAAGGTTGTACATATATTTTTTTGTGGATGTTACATTTAAGAAGATACATACTGTACTATAAGTGTAATCTTCTACACGTGATTTCTCTTCGTAACAAGTAGACATGCCCCAGTAGCATGAATATGGTTGCGTATAGAATTGCCTGCGTGTTGCCCATTCCATTCCTGTCCTTGTTTTTCTACAATAAAATCACAATTTTTGTAATGATCCTTTCACAATTCTCCGTTACCTTTTCGTTACTGTACACCCAGCACAAAAATTATTCATTTCAATAACTAATAATAAGATTAACACAATTTTATGCCACAACATTTTTCTTAAGGAGATATCCAAAACCAGCGCTTAAAAATTATTAGTCCACTATCCAACAAAGCTTGTACCAAACTGAATTGTTTTTATCATTAGGAATTACACAATTCATGTAAAAATGACTAAGCTCTGAAAAGTAACATTTCTTATCGTGTCAGTTTTTTTAGAGCTCATGTTTGAAATAAATGTTTCTATTTTTAAAACAAAACAAAACTCAGCGAAATGTAACTCTCTAATACATATGATTCAGATTTTTGCCTAACGATAAACTGTGGTGATAATAGCTTCAACAAGGAAAGTTCGAAGCATCCTGCTATCAAGATTTGTTACAGTGCCATAACTAACAATGTCAAGGTCGATGCTGCAGCACTGCAATGATACGAGTATGTTATCGAATTTTATGCGGACCAAACCTCATTCAGGAATGAGTTGTGATGATGTCTCAGTATGCGTGACCAGCTTATAATGCAGGGTTTTTAGTCCGTTCAATGTGCTCTAGGTGATCTCTAGAATGTAGCAGACATTCATTGGGGTAGTCTAGGGAGTAAGGTAAGTGGCTACCATCCCAGAGGTCCCGGGTTCGAATCCCGGCAGCACCGCGTTCCTTTCCCCAATTCCCTCACCTATATAACTTTCCTTCATTCTTCTTCTCTATTTACATTCCTGATTCCTTCTCTCATAACGTTTCCTAGCCCGTCCTCGCTCCACCAAGCGCATGTCATCGATTGGTTGATTAGAATCAACTCGCTTCAAGAGGCATAACAATCTAGCAAGAGTTGTTTCTCGATGCCCGATGTCAGAACCGCGATATTAATGGTTGGGAGTAGATGGAATAACTTAATGCCTGCCCCAGGTATGATGTAAAAATCATACTGGGAGATCTGAACGCCAAAGTAGGCCGGGAGCCCATATACAGGCAATATGTCGGCAACCACAGCTTGCATGAAAACACTAATGACAATGGACAGCGAGTTGTAGAGATGGCAGCAAGTAAGAACTTGGTCGTTGCAAGTACTAGATTTGCGCGTAAAGATATCCATAAAGCCACCTGGGTATCTCCTGATGGAGCCACTCGCAACCAAATAGATCATGTGTTGATAGACCGCCGCCACCTTTCGGGTCTGATGACGACGGTACGAACGTACCGAGGTGCCAACTTCGACTCGGATCACTATTTTGTTGGTATGGTGCTCCGGGAGCGCATTACAACGCTGAAGAGCTTTGTATCCACTGATCAGGCTCGAATCAACACAGCTGCACTACGCAATGAAATGGCCAAAAACAGCTACGGTCATGCATTAGAACTCGCCCTAAGATCTGGGGATGAGATGCCGGGCGTCGACGAGAACTGGACCCGCCTTAAAAATACTGTCATTAGTACTGCTGATTCCATCTTAGGCAGAAGTCGTAAAGATCGGAACGACTGGTTCGATAATGAATGCAAGCTGACAACTGAACGTAAGAATGCTGCGTACCGAGCCATGCAGCAGTCTCAGAGAACACGGGCACGCGAAGAGAACTATAAAGACCTCAGAAAAGAAGAAAAGAGAATTCACAGACGAAAAAAGGAAGCCTGGGAAAAAAATCTCGTCTGTGAGCTAGAACAGTACAGAGAACGACGGTCGCACCAGGCGCGGAAGTTCTACCAAAGAGTCCGCAGTATGACGCAATTCACACCACGCTGCACATACTGCAAGGACAAAGAAGGGAATCTGATCACCGATCCTAATGGCATCTTGGAGCGATGGGAAGAGCACTTTCATGAATTGCTAAATGGCGAGCTAACTGAGGATTCGGAGGCTCCACCAATATCTGATGATAATTCTATGCTGCCGCCACCAAGAAGTTAGCAGAGCCATCAGCCGGCTCAAAAACAACAAGGCCTCGGGTGCAGACGGCATCGCAGCGGAGCTGGTTAAATATGGAGGGCCTACATTACACCAAGCGATTCATGAATTAGTTGTGCAAGTATGGGAGCAGGAAGTGATGCCAGAAGACTGCAGAAAAGGCATCGTCTGCCCAATACACAAAAAAGGAGATTTCACAGCGTGCACAAATTATCGCGGTATAACGTTGTTGAGTACCGTGTATAAGATATTCTCCGCTATCCTACAAAACAGGATGGCCCCATACGCCAGAAACATCATAGGCCATTACCAGTGTGGCTTCAGCCCAGGCAATTCAACGACTGATCAGATTTTCACCTTGAGGCAGGCTATGGAAAAATGTCTAGAGTTTCGAAACTCAATTCAACACCTCTTCATAGACTTTAAAGCCGCCTATGATAGCATAGCCAGGGTAGAACTCTACAAAGCCATGAGAGAATTCGGCATCCCCAACAAACTGACAAGACTATGTAGGTTGACCATGATTAATCCGGAACACTGTCCACGGTATTCGGAACTCTGTCCAGACCAATCAACATCTATAATGGACTCCGACAAGGGGACGGTCTGGCCTGCCTCCTCTTCAACCTGGCGTTGGAGAAAGTGATCCGAGAGTTTGACGTGGTAAAATCATTTACCTACCTTGGGTCAATAGTAGCAGCCGGCAATAGCATGGAACCAGAAATACGCGCACGACTGCTAAAAGCCAACAAAGCCTACTATAGTCTGTCAAGGCTCTTCAAATCCAAATATCTAACCATAACGTCTAAACTTTTACTATATAAGACGATGGTCTTACCCGTTCTCACATATGCATCCGAAACGTGGGTGCTTAGCAAAAAGCACTCAAACCTCTTGGGCGTGTTTGAAAGGAAAATACTTCGGAGAATTGTTGGCCCCGTATGTGAGGAAGGACGATTCCGGAGACTCTACAATGACGAGATCTACGAGCGCTATCGCGACATAGATATTGTGAAAAAAATAAAGCTCGGTGGGCAGGGCATCTAGCTCGTATGAGTGAAGATGAGCCTGCTCGGAAAGTTCTCTGCGGTAAGACCTATGGGGTGCGACAGCGAGGGAGGCCCAACCTTCGCTGGAAGGATAACGTGGACCAGGACGCTCAGAGTTTAGGGATGCCAAACTGGATGACATCGGCTCACAATCGGGACCGGTGGAGAGAACAGTTGCGTGAGGCCAGGACCGGATCCCGGTTGTAGAGCCGTTAAAGAAGAAGAAGAAGATGGAATAAAAATATCGCGGCTTGGTTGTGGCAGTTTCTCCCTTCAATTCTCTCTCCCCCCTCTCTCTGTCTCTCTCTTCCCCCCTATCTCTCTCTTCCATATCTTCCGACTAGAGAGCTTGCTCTTCGACATTGCATTCTATACGAAAAAAAATTGACTGCCGATACTACAAAGAGGCTTTCCTGAGCCTCTATCAGGACCCTAGGCTTCCTCCTCTAGAGCCTCCTCTTTAAGAGTCGTTCACATAAAAAAAGACAGTCGTCTTCTTGGCCTCTAAGTTCCTTGCAGCGTTATAATCCCAAAACCTAATGATACGGTCATGTGAGATGCCGAGGGGAGGGCTAAAAGACTGGGAGTTATACCGGTCGACTAACAAACTTCCTCCGAGGCCGAGCGTGATCGGTTGTATTAGTGCGTTATCATAATAAGTCCTCTCTGTTATGACGGACTACCTGCCCCGGACATACTCGTGGTAACACCCATGGACCAATTACTGCAACAAAAAACAAAAAAAAATTAACCTCCAGCCAGGAAAGTTCAACACCTTCCATCCTAGAAATCAAAGGAGACCCAATAGCTCCTGACTATCTCAGAGCAATCGAAGCGTGGCAGAGGCCCTAAAGTGGTGCTTTTCAGGAAGTGGTCATTCACTATCGTTAAAAGCTTGGTTTCTAGTAGCACCCATAGCTACATTGATAGAGTGCTATGGCTAGTAGGTACTAGTGTCATTCGATTCAGTAGTGCTGCAGCTGTTCTCGCCAGAAGCTATTGGGTCACCAAATTTGAGGATCAGTTCTCCTTTGATTTCTAGGATGAAGAGGTGTTGAACTTTTTTTTTGAAATAAGACAGTGCTTAGTTTTCGTGTGGTTGAATTCGACACAATTCTTGCTTTCCCACTCTAGAATGAGATTAAGGTCGTTATTAATAGAGTTGGACATTAGTTCAGGATCATCAAAACAGGATGATCTGGCACGAGTCTGTCTTGTATCGTAAGCTGTACTACTAACGTAGAGTACCGTCGTCAGCGAAGCTTACAAGTGGGTTGGAGAAGATTGAAAGTAGGTCATTTATAAAAATAATAAATAGGGCAGGTGATAAAATTGACACCTGGGGGACCCCGCAGAGAACGGGTGGGATGCGGATTTAACGCCATCCAATGCTACCTTGATTGAACGGCCGAAAAGGAAACTCTCGATCCACTTCTGTAGAAGTGAGTCGACTCCAATAGCTTTGAGTTTAGCTAACAGAGCTGATTGCCGAACTCTATCGAAAGCCTTGAAGATATGCAGAGCAACCAGACTAGACTCACCAGATCCCTGCAGACTTCGGCTGAGGTGGATCTTTTCTGTCGGAAGCCTTTTGTTTGTCATTGATGAGAAGGTTGGACTCTAGATATCCCATAACTCGACTCTGGAATAATCTCTCGCAGTCAGTATTTCCGAGCTCATACAACATCCAAGAGTTCAAACGCAGGGTTCATCACCACCTTCTACAATACCCCCCCGTTCCTTTGTAACCCCTCCCCCCCTCCACCGTACTAAGCTTACTGCTAGACATTGCACCATGACGGGGCAAATGACATGACGAACTAGTTGTACAAAGGGTGACTCCTGAGCTTAGTACTGCCACATAAAAAAAGCTTTTTGTTTATGTACGTTTCTATGATTTTATAGAGAATAGAAGTAATTTCAATTGGGCGGTAGTTGGAGGGATTGCTGGATTCACCTTTTTTCGGTATCGGCTGAACATCGGCAAGTTTCCAAGAGTCTGGAAAAACTTCGGGGAAGTATGGTAGGGCAAAAAGTTTGCGCAGAGGTTTAGCCAAAGATGAGACGCTTTGTTTTAAGACGATAGGGGGTCCAGTGGATTTGTTGGCATCGTGCTCCTTGAGCTACCTGCACACCTCGCGAGTCCTGAAGAGTTACTCTATTATAACTGGTTTTGGGTGGGGTGGGAAATTCGAATGAGAAGTCACCCCTAACTAAGGAGTGGTCCGAGTTCTCGATTAGGGAATAAATTTCGACGGAGTACCGCGCTGGATGAGCAGAAAATTTGATATCCATACCGAGCGCGTTGTAAAAAAAATGTAATCCGCTATTTTGTTTTGACCGCCATTTTGTTGCGGCCTCCATTGTAAATTTAGAATGACACCGAAAAGCTAATTATATTCTACTTATCATTCCCTTTCATTTAATACCCATGTTGGGGGCGTCGAGCACAATTGCGAAATTCAGCGGCCATCTTGAAACCACCATCTTTATTTATTTACAAAATGGTCAGATTACATTGGCACGCAAAACTATACATTTGCGCAAAATTTGAAGTTGATAGCTTATATGGAATTGAGTCATCCAATCTGTCTACACAGATACATACATACATACAGAAAAATCTAATATAAATCTTTTAAAAATACCCTAAAATATGCTCGAAATACTACTGTATCTTCCGCTGAAAGTCCCATCGCAATCGGATTAGCGGTTAAGAGAACAGTGTAGCTATGTGAGTTCTGATGCAGCTTTATTATCGGTTGTTGTCCAGAATATCAAAGCTAGTGGCGACATCTCTAGAATATCAAAAGCTTATCAAAAGCTTATAGAAAGCTTTTAAGCTCATTTAAAATTCACTATGAAATAGCTGTCAAGAATTAAACTCAAATGCAAACTTCAAGCCAAGAAGAAACCAAAGCCCAAGCTTTAAGGTAAGCTCACATCCACACTTCAGACTGCAGCTGATTCAATCATTGCGCCTGAACCGACATAGCTATACTACTTTAAAAGAACAAACTAAACCAGGTATACACCTAAACCGGTTTGTTTTGATGATAAAAATTATGTTAAGGAGATTTTGCAAATTGAATTATGATGAAAAAAAAAATACAAAAGAAAATATTTATTAATCAATACTTTAATGAGGATAAATATTGATATAAAAAAAAATTGAAAAAAATTACTAATACTATGCCGTTAATTCCTTTGCATTCATCTGAATATCGTTGGATTGTCTTGGATTAGATCGTTTTCTCCACCATCGACGTAATTTTCTATTCGATATTAAGTAACGTTTAGAGACATAACCAATACTTAGGACTAGAATTACGATTACACCAATAGCGATCCAATAATTACTAAAATAAATAAAATGATAAATTTCTTTGTTTCTTTTACAATCTAAAATGATAATAAACAAACCTTTTCTCATTATTTTTAGATGATTTAGCAATTGATTCGTTTTTAACAGGCACACAAGTCCTATTGATTTTGGTATCAAATATGAATCCATCTACGCAATCGCACACATCTGGCGGGATACAAGTTCCATTGCCACATTCAACAATACATATTGGTATACAAGCTGAATTCGAATCATCCTTGGAATCAGGCTCGAAACCATCGATGCATTCACAAACACCTGGCGAAATACAAGTTGCATTCGCGCATAATGGATAACAAATTGGTTCACATTCTGTTGTTGAGTTATCGTACAATTTATAACCATCGTTACAGATACATTCGTTTGGACTAGTACAATATCCATTTACGCAAGGTTCATCGCATATTGGTGTACATTTATGCGGTTTAGTTGATTTTTCATACCCATCTAGGCATGCGCAAACATTTGGTAAAATACATTTGGCATTAATGCAGTTTGGCTTACATATCGGTGCACATAATATTCTGCTGTCAATTCTATCATATCCTTCATAACATCCACAAATGTCCGGACCAATGCATTTACCATTAAAGCATGGCTCATTACATACTGGTACACACAATGATGAATTGTATTTATTAATTCTAAAACCATCAAAGCATTGGCATTCGCTACCATTACAGTATCCATTGATACATTCTTCAGCGCAAGTTTCACATATGTTTGGATTATTGGACATTGTATAACCATCATAACATCGACATAATCCTGGCTCTATACAATCACCATTCACACACTCGGGCTCACAAATCGGATTACATACAAATGTATTATTATTATTATTATTTTTCGTATAATTTTCATAGCATTCACAATAATTTGGTTTTACACAATATGCATTTATGCAACCTTCGTCGCAAATAGGTACACAATTATCATTGTCGTTTTTACTATATCCAATATTGCAATCACATTCATGATATTCATTACAGTATCCATTAATGCATTCCTCATCACATTCTGGCTGACAAACAGTTTCACTATCTTGAGCAAAAATATAGCGATCTCTACAGAAGCATACATCCGGTTCGATGCAGTCACCATTGATACATGGTTCTGTACATTTGGGAATGCAATTATTAGATGTCGTCGATGTGTTGCAATGGCATGTCGTTGAGTTTGTATAAGTTTCACTACTAGTGTCGTAGTTGAATTGTTCAGTGTACAAACTTTCATTTTCTGATATGCTAGTAATTTCAGTTGTTGATGTATCTGTATCACAAAGACATGTTTCAATAACATCTAACTCATATCCATCATTACATTCGCATATATTTGGATCAACGCAAGTACCATTTGGACAGCCATTTTCACAAACTGGTTCACAAATCACAGAACTTTCATTTTGGAATTGATATCCCTCGTTACATTGACAAACCATTGGTTCAATGCATTGTCCATTTATACATGGTTCTTTGCATATCGGTTTGCACAAACCATCTGTCATTTCGTAGCCAGGCAAGCATGCGCATTGTTCTGGTGCAATACATTCAGCATTTTTACCACACTCCTTTGGACAATCCGGTATGCATTCACTATCGTTTTTGTGCCTGTAACCAGCCAGACAATTGCAGGTATCTGGACCAACACATTCACTATTTATACAGGATCTAGAACAGTATGGTGCACATTTGCCATCTCTAGTTGATTTCCTATATCCATTCCAACAAGAACAAACTTCAGGTGCGATACAGTCACCGTTTACACAATTAGTACATACTGGCTCACACTGGCCATGCATATTACGCACATATCCAAAACAACATTCTTCTGCAGAATAAGTAATAATCTAAGAAAAAGGGTAAGTATATTTTTTGTTACATTTAATAAGATACCAACTTTTGTATAAGTGTAAGGATCTTGCACTTTTCTATAAAGACATCTATATGAGTCGCAATCAAATTCCATACGAGTACGAAATGCCTGTTCTATACTTGTCTTTGTTTTTCTACAATAAAATCACAATTTTTGTAATGATCCTTTCACTATTCTCCACTACCTACATATTCGTTACTGTACATCCAGCACAAAAATTATTCATTTCAATAACTAATATTAAAATTAACACAATTTTATGCCACAACATTTTTCTTAAGGAGATTATCCAAAACCAGCGCTTAAAAATTACCAGTCCTCTATCTAGCAAAGACTGTACCAAACTGAATTGTTTCTATCATTAGGAATTACACAATTCATGTAAAAATGACTAATCTGTGTGTCATCATAGGACATTGGCCTATAGGAAGCACATTGTCGAAAAACGAACATAAGAGAAACGATCGTTCAGTTTCTGTGTCAAAAAATTCATGCCTCTCTCCCTACAGCCTGAAAGACTTAAAAGAAATCACCAGATCAGAGGTTTAGAACCCAGATAAACCTGCTAAACTACACAGGATAGCTTTAGTTGGTTAAACACCTTACTATCAATAGGGACACCAGTAAGTGGGTGATCATCAAAACATTCTCAAGATGGGAATCGAACCCACGACCACTGACATGGCAGCAAAGGTCATTCTATCAGATTATGCTATTAAGGAAGGTTGAGGAATATTAAAATTTATAAAAATCACAAACCACCTATATACTAAATTATAAAATCAATACACCCTTATGTATATATGTAGTATGGATGCGCCTACTTCATGCGCCGATATGGATGCGCCTTGAGCCTACTTCAACTTATTGTTGATAAAATAAGGGACATCCCCGGAACACAATTTTTGCTTCACTATCGATGATGACTAAGAAGAAATTTTTTATATCTTCACAAAAAAAAAACAATGTTGAATGCATACAGTTTTGGTTATCAGTTAACACAATGTAGCCAAGAGACGGAGATAAACAAAAAGCTTAAATTGTGAAATTTTTATCTGTGGAACAAGGAAAATACTTCGGTTATAACCGTATAATATTTTTCTTGATAAATGAAATGATTGTCCTATTTATAAATGAACTTTTTGATATGAAAAAAAAACACTGCACAAGTGCTGTTACAGGCATGAAAATCTAAAAATGCATCCGCCAGAGGTATGCACGTCTCTATTACAGATAAAAATGTATTCGTAATCGACCATTCCAAACGTGAACGTCGTTTTTCATTGCGGTCACCCAACTAAGTACTGATCTTTTCTAATGCTGCTTGACCTACACCAATCATACGAGAACCGGCTTGCTGAATATGCTAATGGCTAATACAGATAAAAATGTATTCGTAATCGACCATTCCAAACGTGAACGTCGTTTTTCAATGCGGTCACCCAACTAAGTACTGATCTTTTCTAATGCTGCTTGACCTACACCAATCATACGAGAACCGGCTTGCTGAATATGCTAATGGCTAATACAGATAAAAATGTATTCGTAATCCACCATTCCAAACGTGAACGTCGTTTTTCATTGCGGTCACCCAACTAAGTACTGATCTTTTCTAATGCTGCTTGACCTACACCAATCATACGAGAACCGGCTTGCTGAATATGCTAATGGCTAATACAGATAAAAATGTATTCGTAATCGACCATTCCAAACGTGAACGTCGTTTTTCAATGCGGTCACCCAACTAAGTATTGACCTTTTCTAATGCTGCTTGAGCTACACCAATCATACGAGAACCGGCTTGCTGAATATGCTAATGGCATCATTTAAGCAAAGGGTCTTCCATTAATTTCATGAGGTGATTTTTGCAACCAGAATGGGAAAAATGTTTCTATAGCAGGTTTCGGTCCCTCTACTGTCACTATCCTAGCAACCCAATCTCAAACAGGAGCAGGACATCACGTCGTCGGTTAAAAGGAAATCATAGCAATGGAATTGTTGAAATGCATAATATCAGTTACCACGCTATCGGAACTACGGCTTACCGGATCCAGAACATTGACGATCGTTCATCGACGAAACGATGACGCTTTACTGTTCCGGTGGTGAGAGACGAGAGAGACCGGCATTGGCTTTATGGTCGATCGACGGGCTGCCAGCAGGGTTATCGCATTCCAACCGATATCCAAGCGTTTGGCGGTGATAACTATCAGTGGAACGATCAAGACCCATATCGTGTCCGTTTATGCGCCAACCGAGACCAGCACGGACGCGAACAAGAACGAATCTTACGATCAGCTTCAACAGACGCTGGATATGATACCTCGAACCGAATAAATGATACTCGCAGGGGACTTCAATGCACATTCAAGAGCAGATCGAACTGGCTGGGAAGGAACCATGGGCAAATTCGGGCACGGAGTAATTAACCACAACGGCTTACGCCTGCTTTCATTCGCATCGTCAAACAACTTGATCGTTGGCAACAACATTTTCCGTCACCCACTCAAACACCAACTCAACTGGCGAAATCCATCCGGCAACGACTCGGCGAAGTTAGACTATGTTTTGATCAGCGCAAGATTCCGATCGATGCTTAAAGACGTACGTGCAATGCGTGGGCCCGATTGCGCTTCGGACCATTATCTTGTTCGAGCGAAATTGCAGATGCGATTACAAAGAGCAAAGAAAACGGCACCTCCAACAGCCAAGAAGAATTGGACGTGCCTACGGAGCTCGGCCATGGGGCGAGAGTTTCAAATGGCATTATCCAACATATTTGCGGCGCTCGCAATACCTAATCGATGGGTGTGCAATGGAGTCGTATCCACCTATCCATAAACGGACGCAGCTACGGATCTCGGACAGCTGTCTGGACCTCGTCGATCAGCGGAAGCAAATGAAACACGTCGACTTTGAGCGATACCGGCGATTGAAAAAAGAAGTTCGACAGAAAATGAAATCGGAACGAGAAGCGTACTGGAATAACGTTGCGGCCGACATGGAAGAAGCGGCGTCGAGGCACGAGTACCGGACGCTGTACCAAACAATCCGACGGTTAAGCGGCAAGGCAACATCAACAAATGACAACATCAAAAAATCGGATGGAACTTTTGTAACTTCTCCTCGTAAACGCATGCAGCGATGGCGAGAATTCTTCCACTAGCTGTACAACCACGATCCGCCGCAAGGTCCAGCACCCAAACCGCCAATTATCGAAGAGCCGACGGATCAGTTTATCGATACCGAACCGACAAATATCGAGGTGAAGATAGCAATTAAAATCGCTAAAAAATGGATGCCATGAATGGATCACTTGCTGATCAAAGCCGGAGGTGATGCCTTATCACAACGACTTCATGTCCTCATAACACACATACATATGGCATTCGAAAGAAAGCGATCGTTGTCCCAATTTTGAAGAGAGGTGACAATCGAGAATCCAAGAATTATTGCGATATGAGCCTCCTTCCGATCGTCGATAAGGTATTTACGAAAATCATACAATCGAGGCTACAGAAACATCGAGAGCAAACGAGCCGGAAAGAGCCAGCAGATTTAGACCGCATCGAGGATGCAATGATCAAATATTCGCACTCCGTCAGCTAATGGAAGAAAGAATTCGTTGCGGCAAACGAAGTGTCGTCGATCGATATCAAATCCGCTTTCGTTTGCATCGATTGAAACAGCTGTAGAAAGCCGAGCCAACGAAAATCATCCAACTTTTCCAAACGTAGTACGATGGTTCAACCAGCAGCGTTCGTATTCGAAGTGACATCCGAGGAGTTCCCGATTCAAACGGGTGTCCGACAGGGAGACGTCGCTTCATCACCTTTCTTCAATGTTGTGATCGTCCTGATTGCGCGTGAAGTATTCGATGGACGACTCGGAGTTCGATACGACGACAACAACTTCGTAACCGACTTAATGTTCGCCGACACGGATGCCGAAGCAACGGATGGACATCTTGTACAACACTTCAGCATCGCCTAGTCATGCGGGTTAAAAATCAATGTGGAAAAGACCAAAGCGTTCACAACAGACAGATCGAGGGCCAGCGTTCAACTCGATGGAACCCAAATCGAACAGGTTCCGAGGTTCAAATATTTGGGATCATTGGTTGAACGAATGAAAGTAGCAACGAAAGTAGCATCGACGTCCGACGTTCACAGCCGTATCGGCCAGGCAACAGCAATCTTCGTTTCGCTCAAGTGGTGCACATGGAAACGAACAAATATTTCCATCAAAAGAAAAGTACCGAACGTTGATCCTTCCGATTCTTCTTTACAGATCCGAAACGTGGACGCTGCTCAAACTGGACGTTAAGAATCTCGAAGTCTTCCAAATGCGATGCTTGAGGTAGATCCTCGGTGTCTCACTACGCGATCGCCTTCGGAACGAGACAGTCAGACAAAGATGCGATCAGCAGACACTGATCGAAGAAGAAATACGAAAACGTTGACTACGGTGGTTTGGATATGTTTGCCGAATGGATGCCACGTAAGCTTCTCTGGCGAGACCGTCCTGCTGGCTGTAGAATCCAGCGATCGGCACCGAAGAAAACCTGGCTAAAGAATATCAAGGGTGACCTAAAGAATCAACGGTTATCGAGTTACCGAGGCTCGAGACGTTGCCAAAACCCGGCAAGAATGGAAACGAATCGTGAATAGAGTTTGAAACCCAGCGGTACCGACAGCAGCGTATCCGTTGCTGGGACGTCCCGCTCGGACCGCCAGCTAACGGATCAAAGAAGAATAAAGAGCGTATAAAAATATCTCGCACGGAGCGCCAAATTGCCTAGAGCCGGCCCTGGTCCTCCTAGGTTAGATTTCTAACCAAAATAAAACGCTGACGCATACTTTAGTCAACCGTAACTATTGCTCTAAAGTTCATATACATCAAAATTCTCTTTAAATAATTTCTATTAACAAGATACCTATCAATTATATCCACAATAGCCAGTAGTAATTTTGTAGCTACCACCGCATTAAAGTTGCTCAACAATTCACAGCAACTTTATTACTGATACTGAGGTGGTCCCCCAGTGTGTGAAAAGCGGAACTGAAAATTTCCCTCTTTATTTTATGAGCTTAAAATGCAACATCCATCCATAAAGGTGTGAATTTATGATAAAAACCCTGACAGATGGCAAAAGGGCGGAAAAGTTTTCCTTTTTGTCCTGCTGCAGTCATCCATGTAAAATCGATTTCATTACTCCTTTTTTTTTATTTTTTCTGTTCGTTATTGTTTTTGTGTTATTATATACATAATAGAGAGAATCCTCCCAACACTGGTCATTTTTTACTGGGCGATTTCAGTTAGACTATTGTACACATGTGTATATTTTTATCCTGTTTTGTGAATTTTTATGTATGTGTATGTATATGTCGGGATGAAGTTCTTTTTTTTTATTAGTAGCAAAACACATTCTACTTCCGTTTACGTTTCTGCATGAATATCCTGTATGCAAGTTTATTGGATAATTCATTATCCATGTCGGGTTTCAGGATGTTGTTGGGCTGTTTGGGAAGGGCGTAGGATTGTAGGCATGCGAGGGGATTCCCCTCACTCTTTCATATGAAAGTTAGAAAGCAATTAGTGCTGTTTGAGTAATTGTAAATGCATTTTCTAGGTCAGGCAGAGAAGTTGTTAGTTTCACTTACGTAAAGCCTACTTTTTAATTAGTTGGATAAATATTTTATCAGGCTGGGATTTATGGGGTAAAGGTAATTTTTTATTTAGGTAAAAGCCATTAGATAGAGCCATATTGTGTCTTAAAGATATATTGGGATATATGTATGCATGTGTATAGCATTGATCAAGCTTTATTAGGTTTTTAGTAAAGTGATTTTATTTATGTATGTGTATCTGTTGCTGTTGTTGTAAAAATAAGTAAAGGATGTAAATCTCTGTAAAAATGTTTTTCTGTATTGTAAACATCAACATGATCTTTGACTAAATCGTCTTAGGCAAGTAAGGAACAACGCCCTGCTATGAGTTTTCGGAGGTGGTAAAAGGTTTCATGGTAATCAGATGTGAGGACCAGGCCTCAAAGGACTTCCTAGGCGAATGCGTCTATAAGATCTGAGATGTAAGAGTCTCAGGCTTATTCCCATTGTCTCCTGACTAAATATCTGGCGGTTCCCATAGATAACAGATCATCAAAGCTGAGAAATCGTTGAAGAATTTCATTTTATTCTCTCTTGTAGATGGTGCAGAGTGGACAACAACTTCGTAACCTTAATGTTCGCCGACGATAGCGCCGTCTTCGCCGACACTGATGCCGAAGAAACGGACATCTTATTCGACATTTCCCGCATCGCCCAGTCATACGGGTTAAAAACCAATGCGGAAAAGACCAAAGTGCTCATATCGGACGAATCGAGGGCCAGTGTTCGCCTTGGTGAAACCCAAATGGAACAGTTTTCGAGATTCAAATATTTGGGATCAATGGTTGAGGAAACGAAAGTAGCATCGACGTCCGACGTTCACAGCCGCATCGACCAGGCAACAGCAACATTCGCCTTGCATATGGAATCGAACAAATATTTCCATCAAAACAAAAGTACGCCTTTACCGAACGTTGATCCTTCCGAATCTTCTTTATGGATCTGAAACGTGGACACTGCTCAAACTGGACGTTAAGAAGCTCGAAGTCAAATACGATGCTTGAGGCAGATCCTCGGTGTCTCACTACGCGATCGTCTTCGAAACGAGACAGTTCGACAAAGATGCGATCAGCAAACACTGATCGAAGAAGAAATGCGAAAACGTCGACTATGGTGGTTTGGACATGTTTGCCGAATGGATGATGACCGTTTGCCACGTAAACTTCTCTCGGCACCGAAGAAAACCTGGCTAAAGAATATCGAGGGTGACCAAAAGAAGAGATTAAAACGCGCCCCGAAAGCGATTGAAACGCGCCCGCGTACGCTCCCGATTAGTGAGTAGAAAACTGTAGCTTTGTTCATCAGCAAACTGAGAAAACAAGTGTCCGTAAGGTTCAAGGTATGGAAACAAACCAGGTAAAGGAAAGTTTAAAGGGTACTTGCAGGGCATTGCGAATACTTCCGCTATTTGTGCAGCATTTCCAAGAATGCTTTCCAACATTGGTCCCTAGAGCGAGCGAGTGTGTCATGGCTCAATCTTGCTTTAGGCAGCGCCAGTGTGAGCAGCAGTGTTTAACAGGAGGGCTAACAGCAGAAAATGGATGACCGCATACAGACTAAGCGCCCTCCGTGAGTGCTGCGCGTACAGGACGATATCTAACGATATGGCGTGAGTGATATAGGGTGCGCCAAAACAATTGGGAATTTTATAGGCATACGGGGAAATGACAATTCTATACACATTAACGTTTCGAGTATGGATAAAATACAAGCGCTCGTGCATTGTGATTTCCAGTTCGATATTCGTTTACGGGCACTGCATTCCTCCATAGCAGCTGACCACGACAAGATTCGCAGTGAGACTGATTGATTTGGGCTTTTAAACGAAAGGACTGACACTGCGCACTTTTCTTTTCGAATCTACATTCCTAGTGGGGATTTGAGACTCTTACTACGCCAGAAAAAAGCGATTTTGAGATTCAAAATTGTTTTGGAACAGGTTATAGCAGGAATGATCCCATAGAGGTACCGATAAGAGATGGGATGCTTCTCTATGATCCAGAAATTGTTACAGGGGAGCCAAATACAATGCGGAAACGATGCGAGTCCGTAACAGAATGGAAAGGGATGTGGGACAAGTTTATTAAGGGTTGGTGGACCCACAAATGTATCGAAAACATGGGGATATGGGTTACGAGGGAGCGTTTTGAAGGGAGTTGAGATAGTAAATGCCTCAATCATTTCGCGCACGATGACTCACCGCTGTTCCCGGCATTTCCAGGTATCAAGGATCAACAGCACGTCTACGTTTATTATGTGATATTCGACGAATATAAGACTGAACTACAGCCAACAGCTGAGGCACCACTACCACCGAAAAACATCCTAGGAGACATGATCAGAAAATAGGATGGGCGGGGAAAGTGGAAGGTACGCAAAAAGCCGGGGAGTTGGAGCTGGAATAAGCCGAAGGAAACCCCAAGAGTATTAGCAGCTAGATAGTAGCGGAATCATTGTCAAACGCTATGCTAAAAAAACGGAGAGAGTGGAAGAAAAAATCGAAAGTTACTAGACTAGCGCATTTACTAGACTAGCGCCGAACTCTACAATCGCGTCGGCATGCCTTTTCATTTTCATGCCCGACTGCTGTCGAGGCATGCGCAGTCATTCACATACAAGCCGCTTGAAGGTTTCTTGCCTTGCGGATAAGTATCACCATACATTAACCGGCCGACAGCTAGATAGCGCCTACAGTCTAGGTAAACTATCTCTAGTCTATCACATAAAAACAAACTGACAAAAATCTTTATGTCTGTGAGTATTTTGCCGTCAGTCCGGGCCTGAAGATCT
Source organism: Thereva unica (assembly GCA_949987705.1). Classification (NCBI taxonomy): domain Eukaryota; kingdom Metazoa; phylum Arthropoda; class Insecta; order Diptera; family Therevidae; genus Thereva; species Thereva unica. The sequence continues at coordinate 9,155,785 of OX465285.1, forward strand.
GAATTTCTATTCAGTTTGAAGTTTTTCGTTGAGGCCAAGAAGATTTTTTCACTTGAATTAACAACCGGCCACCCTTAACTCAACTGTCATCTTCGCCCGTGTATATGTAGATAATCATGAGATCACCTGCAGTCCACGGCCTGTCAGGCGGATGCCTCAAGTACTTATCCCTCAGTTAAAAACTGACTAATTGGTGACTTTCATGGGACCGTATCTGCCGACCTGGTCTGAAGTGCCACGACCTGCCGTCGGTGGCCAGTATATATGATTTCGGATCTTAAGGTTGCTTTGTGAAAAGTGTTTACTATCTCTATATACAACGGTATTTTTTAAGTGGCACGCTTAGTTTGCAATAGTTTAAATTATATATTTTGTGGCACGCCAATGCATTTGTCTAGCCAACCGCTGTACTAGACCATAAACCGTTGAACGATTTACATGAAATTTGTACAAAATGTCGATAATGCAGTTCATAAACTCTGCAAAAATTCCAAAAATTCACAAAAAAAACAAAAAGAAATTCAATTAAAATAAAAAGCACAAAAATATCTCATAAGGACTTTAGGGTGTAATTGCCCATTCTACAATATAACAAGAACAAAAAAAAAACACAACAACTATACTATATATATTTGGTAAACCCCAAATTGTAGCCGTCCCCCCATTACAGGCGTAAATATTTAAGCCTTGTGAAATTCTACCAAAATCTCTCTTTAGAATAATTTATGAAGGGTATTACAAGCGTGTCGTCCATCGTCCTTCCCCCACCGCCCCCAACCCCCAGAAAAAAAACAACAAAAATAGAGGGGATAACGCAAGGCTTTTAAGGGTGTAAAAATTACAAGCATGAAGGAGAAAAAATTCTAAGAGCAATTATAGTCCCCATTTTGTGATAAAACATTTTCTTGAAAAATAAATGAAATAGTATAAAAGGCAGTTTAGCCAAATCGGCTACTAGACAGGCTGTCCGCCTGAAAGCAGCAGGATTCTTGTATCATATATAGGCGGACTATCTGTGTATATGTTTGGATATGTGTATATGTTCGTGTGTGTGTGTGTGAAGGAACTAAAAACATTACAGGGTAAAAAGTTTAGATGTTTTGGGAAGGATGTACATGTGTGTATATGGTATAGTAGTAAGTAGACCAGACCGGGCGGCGGTGGTCCTGATAATTTTTTGGGGTCGTTTTTATGTTCTAATCCTGGCAGATTAAATTTTTGTGTATGTACATCTGTTCACAAAAGTTGCGGACAGTATTTAAGCTTTACTCAACATTTAGCAGAATTTTTTTTTTTTTGGTTCCTTTTTCTACGCCTACATTAACAATATTCCCACAAAGTAAGAGAGAGATTGTTGTGCTGATGTGTGATGGTCGAAGAAACTTTTACACAGTAACAAGCCGCCCATAAAATGTCCTTGCGTGCTTTTACAGTGAGTAACTTTTCAGTTGTAGAGAGTTAGATGAAGAGAGAGAGCTTTTCTTTTTGTTCTAGAGGGTATATCAGGATTAAGTACATGTGTGTATAACGTCAAATTTTCCGGTACAGTTTTGTTTTTCTGTTTGCACCAATACACACACACACACATATAACTAACAGAAGTCCTTTTTTTTTTTTTTTTTTTGAAACACATTGGAAAAAAAATCGTTATACAACCCGAACAAGGATTTCGTATAGTGGAGTTAGTTAGTAATTTGTAGGGAAAACCTTTTTAACGGTTTCTGGAAGAAGGATATACACCAAAAAGGGATTTATGAACATACATACAATATATATATACATACACATATAATAAGGGTAATCCTAATTCTTACTGATATAAACCGACTCCCAGGATTTTCCGCTTTTTCCCTTTTTCAACCATTTGTATGTGTGTATGTTTTTTGCTGTTGTTGTTGTTGTTGTATTTTTTGGGTCCTATTTTCTCTCTGTCTAAATTTTCCTTCTTCCAAGGGTGGATTTAAGCAAATTGTGGTAAAATAGTGTCATTAATAATTGGTGACAGCTTCAAATTTTTCTTCTTTTCTTTTATCCCACCACCCCCTCCCCCTTCCACATTCCTAGCCTTACACAGCTGGGGATAAGTTTACTGTGGATAAAAATCCCTTCCTCTGAGATAAAAATCTAGTATAAGGACGAAGATTTTCTTCACTCAAGGACATCCAGTAAGTATAACAACAACAACAAAAAAAATACAAGGAAAGGTTATGGGAATTAAACATTTTTCTTTCCTTGATAGATTTGTAAATATTGCCTGTCATTTTCCATGTTGCTTCCGATATATTTCACCATACCTTTTTGGCAAGATACATACACACATACATATATATACCTATAATAATATTTTTTCACTCTTATTCCCATACATACATATATATATTTTCAAAAAAACATTGAAATTAATAATCAATAAAAAACACTTGGAGTGATATACTCTATATCTAGAAAATTGTAGAGGATTGGTAGAGGCAAGATATCGATAGAAGAGAAGAGAAATGATGGAAAATTGATGCCCCGTGTTTTTTTTTTTTATTTTCAAGACAGGTATTAAATTTTTTATATATATATTTATATTTATTTATTTTTTTTTTGCTTGAAGCATTCATGAACCTAATATTGATGTATCTAGGGATTCTCTGACACTGACAGACAGATTCCTCTTCATAATTCATTGTTGTTGTTTTTTTTTTTTTTGTTATTATTATTTTTCTATGTACCAAACAGAAAAAAATAAAATTATTTATATAAATAACCTTTCAGGTGGATATGAAATTTTTAAAGGTTAAGGGTCTTAATATGAGTATGTGAATGGAAATTTGTATTATGTTTATATTTTGGAAATGTGGATTGATGGAAATTTTTAAGGTCATAAGGTGGCCTTTAAGATGTATTCATCAAAAAATCTGCAAGGTTAAGCATAAAATCTGCGGTGGATGTAATAAACAAGCGGTACTGGTAATAAACACTCAATAATGACAATAAACACTCGGTAATGATAATAAACACTTGGTGAAAGTAATAAACACCCGGTGCTTGTTACAATTCCAAATTATCTAAACTTATTTGTCTTTTTTTTTGTGATATATAGCACAAAACTAAAATGCTGGTCATATCACGTAGCATAGATTAACCCTCGTAATTTAAAAACAGTCACAAGTCACAACGAAATCACAATTTTGTGATGAGTCTCAACTTCGCGCAATTTGGTGTGATTTTGCAGTCACAATTTTGAAAATCCACAAATATAGCTCAAAATTAGGACTTTTAGGACATAACAGGTCACAAGGGTATAAAGAACAACTATCTAGCATATTTTTCATAATTTCTCACAGACTGAACATACAACCAAAGTCGAAAAGAGATTTTTGGACGTTTACATGCACTCTGACTTACTCCATCAATATTTTCTGGCATACTTTGGCCCAGACGTTGCTTTATTTCATTACACGAATACAAATTCACAAATAGAGGTGATTTTTTTTATTTTTTCTTGTGACACCGTTTCTTAGAACACCAAAAAAAGCTGATATTCACAAGGATAGTAAATCAAGCTTTCAATGACAAGCATGAAGTCTCAAAAGTTTGTGACTTGTGACTGATCATAATTTATAATTGGGGGTAAGTATTTCTAAAAGGTATTTCAATATTGTCGGCTAAAATGCCAGGACACTAAATACTTAATTTATCCCAAACGTCCTCTACTATTGTTGCTATTCTCTTTGAAACCATGAAGGAAAATTAACAAAAAAAGTTTATAGAAGCCCTAGAGTGAAAATAAATCCCAAATAACAAACCCTGTCGAAATAACAAACAGTGGCGACCTTTTACAGAGCACCTTATCCAAATTATGCATCGATTGCTGAGTCTCGTTTGATTGCCCTGAATATTTCCAAAAGTTAAGTACCAGCTCTATTAGCTAAACTCTAAGCATTAGCATTGGATCAGTTCTAAAAAACCGAATTTCAGTTCAATAAACATAGTACTAGATGGCGTCAAATCTCAACACTACACCATATCCGTTGGTGTACCACAGGGGTCAATTTTAACACCGGCTCTTTTTAATTTTCATAATTGATCTGGGTTCAATTCCTTCCGATCCACTTCACAGCCTAATTGATGACGATAATCTGCACCACTCATACTTCTTCGACAATCAAGCAGGTGCCAAAACCTGTCTTGACGATCACTGACTTAAGTCCAACTCACTTAATAGGGACATTAAGCTCATTTTCGATTAGCGCGGTTAGAATAGTGTCGAGTTCAATGTTTCCACCTTGGTGTGGTTAAATAAAGTACAAAACCAGCCCTCAAACTTATCGGTGACAGCACTGCTGGGTCAACGATCGAGTTTATCCGCAGCTATGAAATTAGTCCGATGGGCTCATTACGTTAGATTACAACCTCCATTTCGGGAAATTTGTCCATTCATAGAAACATTCGCCGTCTGTGAAAGAATCTTGCGCAGTCTGTATTTCCGAGCCTCTACAACAATCGTATCGGGCTAAGTTTGCACCGTGTCTATGGGCATCAGTATGACCCGAATACGACACCATCAGAGAACACTTGCTCCAAGATCGACCGTACGTGGTCTACACTGTTCCATGAACCGACGAGCCCCGAAAGGGACTCTCCTGGCCGAAATGGAACAAGGCTCAGAACCCCTCAGATTTATAAGGGTCGCTGCGCGGCCGTCTCGACCACCGCCACGTGACTGAGAGATATGATGGGCCGCCGTAAGCTCAGTGAAAGGGCAAGCCACATCGCTGCAAACATTCCAACAGATCAACAGACAACTATTATTGGAAAGGGCACTGGTTGGGGCGTATTCGAATTTTCAATGCTGACTGGGATTTGTGTTTCCAAATAATAGCGCACGAACTTTGCCGTGTTATCAAAATTGAAATGATCTGCAAAGATTTTCTCATTTAAATGAAAATATTGCACCTGTTCGTAAAAATGCAGCTGACGGACTCATCAAAATCAATTCGAAATCGCTCTCAGCAATTTTTTTTAATATGAGAGAATTAGACTTAGGAATTATCCTTTGTAATGCTAGTTTGTCCTGTAGTTGATATTACAATGTCTAGTAGCAAGCTTGATTGGGAAAATTGAAGAGAAAGGAAAGAGACTGATGACGAGAGGGTGAAGAAAGTTAAAAACGAGCGCATCGACAGCCTCCTCAGCACGGCTGGACTAGGGGCAAAACCACACCAGATACCACCTATTGCATCGATTCTTTTAGCCATCTTCAGAATGTAGCAGCTTTGTCAAACTGGTATCGATCTTACCATAGCGACTGTTCCCCTGAAATAACGTATGTATTGCTTTCAAAGCTTTGATAACCTATAACCCCATCAAGTGTGACCCAGTGTGTCACTACGATGCACCTCACCTCATTTGAAGTATGACATTGTACTGGCACCTCACCTCTTACAATCTCATTTTAAAATAGTATCCTACCAAACACTACCCCGAGCTCTCCAATCCCAAGCAGAGTTCGAGTGAGAGTGACATAGGCAAAAGCTTTAAGTTCGAGTTTAAAGCTTTTTTGTTGCTCTGGAAAAGTCAGCTATTGCCCACCGCTGCATGGAATCGAACCTCGAACCTCTAAGATGGCAGTGAAATGCTTGGTTACTGATACTCCAACTCACAATCAGTACTCGAATCAACTTAATAAAATCATAAACTATAAACCCAAAATCACTTCCACGTGATTACCCGAAACCATAAAATTTATATATCACGAAAATTCTTAACCTAATTACATTAATATAAATGTTTCTTATCAATGTATGTGTATGTATGTGTTTGTATGTATATAATGTTTGTAATCTTTTTTTGTTGCTAAAAATGATTATCCCACAAAACCATTGACTTAATTTAGCTGTTCTATTATTAAGCTAAAAATTAATTAAGACCATTTAAGAATGAAAAGGGCAAAAGTCAGGCGGGCTAAAAATATATTATATAGTAGCTATATATTATATCATTCCTGTCTTAAATGAAGGTGGAAAAAAATGTATACCTTATCTACAGGGTCTATCCGGTTAGTAACATAACAACAACAATAACAACAAAAACAAAAACACCAACAACAAGAAATAGAGAGTGTGAGAGAGAGTGAAAGAGAATAAAACCCATCAAAATGGTAGGGACAAAAATCTAGTTAAGATTCAGTGACAGTATTTAGAAAACTGCCTACAGGGTAAGCGTTTTGTTGTTGGTATATCGTGTGCCATGTAGAGTAGATATGTATATATGGTTGTTATATGGTAGATTCATTTTCTCTCTCTGTGCACAAACCAAAGTGATAAATGGTAATTACCTTTCGCACACTGTAGTTAAAGTGTAGATAGATAACAGGCTGAGGGTAGTCGAAGGGAAAAAGCGGCAAAATCTCAATTAATATGAATAGTCGATGTCGCACTTGGCACGTGTTTCTTTCCATAGCAAGTATAGCCATAGGTATACATATTCTCATCTTCTGTTCTCTGAACATAGCGCATAAACATACAAAGATTGGTGGTAGTTCAACACAATATACTCGACTCGTATATTGTCATGATTAATTATTTTCGAGCATGTTTACCACCTTCACATTCATTCTCCTCCCTTTTCCATATATACATATATCTTTCCGGGGGCGAAGTGGTTGACCTTTTATAAAAACACCTTTACCCATTACTACTTAATAAAAATCTATGTAACCTGAGGCCATCATCATAACAGTCATCGTCATACCGAGGGCATGGAGTTTAAGTGTAGTATATTTATTATATAACAATATTACAAGGCACTTATCATCTGAGGGTGAATCTAGCTAAATACCATATGATTTAAATAAGGTATCCAACCATTACCACAGCCACACACCACCCATCATTCAGCCGTTGTTGAACGAACGGTGAAACCTGCACGCAAAAGCAGAAAACCACTAACAAAATATAATTCTAGAAATAAAATATAATGCCCTTTATCAGTTATGAGCAATAACCAGCAGACGATGTCGACGACAACGACTACGAATATATATGAGGCTTGAATTGGGCAGCTGCTGCTGCTGGTGAAGGTGGTGGTGGAATATGACCCTGCTGCCGGGGGTGAAATGTTGGTCGATAGAATCGACCAAAATCTAACCAGCTTCCCCAGACAATAAATCACAAATTTTGGTTCCAGCTGAAATAATTAAGTCAGAAAACCCAACTCGCACACACACAGCCCTCATCCTGCTCGACCCACTGCCCTCATCCTGCTGCTCGACCCACTGCCCTTCGAGTATAGTGATTAATCATCCAGAAAACATACGGGATTGGGAGGTGGAGTAGTAGTGGGAAGAACACTGAAACTAGGTAGGGGGTATACAATACCATCATTATTTTGTTCGGGACTGGAACGGGGTCAAAAACAAACTGGATCCTATAACAGGTCTAACATATACACAAGCATAAACATACATACAAACAAAAATCATAGTTGAAATTTTGGCCTATAACAAAAACCCCATCTAACCCCAGCCGAATTATTACCACAAGCAGCCCTAGAGCATTTGTAGATATCATGGCTCTAAATTCCATGAAGCTATATAGTTGTGCCACCACCTTTATAGATGGGAGGAAATAAACACCAGAAACAGAATTTGATAAAAAAAAAAAAAACATAGAAGAAGGCGGACCAGCAAACGGCAGTAAATCAGGTCAGGCAGTTCGCTTAAATGTTTCAGAACAATTCACAATAAAGAAAAATGAAGGTAAAACGAGAAAAACTTTGCGATAAAAAATATATACCTATATGTATGTATATATATTTCTAGATATATACCAAAAAAAAATAAGCCTAAAAACGAAGCCCAGAAGAAATACCTTCTTCTATGGAACACAGAAAATAAAACGAACGAACAAATCAAATATACAGCAAAGGTCCCTGAAAACGCGCCGCGTTTTCTGTACGCGCAGAAATTTCCCTAATCAGGACGCACTCACACGCATAAAAATATGTATAAGTGTCGTGGGGGAGGGAGGGGAATTGTTACCCCCTTTCTAAGCCTCCTACTACTTCAAAACCCTGATCTGTTTCACGAAAAGACGTGGTAAAAAATTTCTTCCGGTTCGTAAAAGTACGGAGAAAGTCGGAAAAATACTAAAAAAATATTAACAAAAATTTTGGGTTGGTCCAGGTTTAGGTTTTAAGGGTTGATGGTAGTTTATCTGCAGAAACTATCTGAAGAAGCACCTAAAATCAGCACGAGGCTCTCTCATTTCCAAACCCCACTAACTCGTGTCTATGTCTTAACCCAACCCAACCCAAAGAAATAAAAAAAAAACAATTCGTCTTTTTGTGTGCTTTCAAGCTCCGAACGCTAATTGAGAGCTTTTATATAACTCCTGGAGGGGGGTTGTGTGACACTAAGAAGCAAAGAGAGTAACTCAGAAGACATCACAGAGGCATCCCTAGGCGTGTGCATGTATATGTAATATTTCACGCGAGATCCTTACGTAAAACCTTCAAAGATTGCCTCTATTCCATGATACCTGACGAAGCCCTTTTCTACCTTCTCCACAGACACAAGAAGTAGCAAAAAAAAAATAAACAACCCCCAAAAGAGAAGCACCTCTACCTTAAAAAAAAATATCATGGCAAAGCTTTAATACTTTTAGATGCACAATAGTAGGGGGGGGGGGGGGTAAAAAACGAAGGAGTTGAATTAAAAGATTGGAGGGGGAAGGGCGAAATTTACCATTTTACCAACGAAGAAACTTCCGAGTCCTGTGACAAGAGAATTTGTGTCATCACTTGAAGAGCAGCCCCGTCGTCTTCGCCTTGGAAAACGTGTCGAACAAAGAAGGACCATAAAAAGGTGCTCCTCCAAAAAAGAAGTTTATAGCTGTGCAACAACAACAACAACAACAACAGCACCTAAAATCAACACAGATACGGTAGCGGTATAAATCGTTTTTAATGGTAAAAGGATATTAAGGATATGCCTCCTCGCTCGTACATGGGAGCCAATACCTGCACATTATCTTCATCACACCAAAAAAAGGGGTAGAAGCAGAAAACAGCACCAAAGAAGGAAAAAAGCTTCCCAATACAATATGTATACATCCCCCAACCACCCACTTTCAGACATATACACACACACAAACATTCATACCCACAAGAAATGTCCTTGAAGCTTATAGAAGCACCAAAAGCGATGTACAAGCTCTCTCTCTCTCTCTTACTCTCACTTAATATTTGTCAGACTACTATGCCGCCTGGCTGCCCGGCTTGCCTAGCCTAGCCTAACCTAGCCTGTGCGTTTATCATTTTTGATAGTATGCTTTTGTATGTATGTATATGTATATATATGGGGGGTATGTGCACCATTAACAGGACGAACGAAAAAATGGGAATAAGGACAGAAAAGCTTCGATTTGGCGCGTTTCAACTAGCTTCGCGAAATCACAAAAATTACTGTCATCGCTTGAGTGATGGAGTGCTCGCCTGACTTTGGCTTTCAAGGATTTTTTTATCCTGTTATACAAATTTTTTCTGCTTTTTTTTTTGAATATTACTTAAGCATGTGTGTTCATGTAGTTGTACATAGCATATTTAGGGGGTGAGAGTTGATATTAATGAGGATTTTTTTTTTCGTTTTGCAATAACTTACAGGGATTTATTGCCGAGATAAAATATTGCCAAAAAAAATAGATTTTTTCCTTATTTTTACATACAAAACGAATTTTATCGAATATCTTTTTTTTTGGGGGGGGGGGGTGAGCATTTATGACGGTGTTATTAGTATTCGGAAAATTCCTGTACACACAATCAATGATATTATGAAGATGGCTCTTGGAAAGGTTAGTGCATGGTCCCATCGCTACGTTAGTGCATGGTCCCATCGCTACGGGTTATCTTTCAAGCCAAAAAAGATAGAACTATACCCAACAAGGCTGAAATACCCACCATTAGTCAACCTTCAATTAACGGTAGGGTACTGAGCCTATCCTAGTCAGAAAAGTACTTGGGTATTATTCTGGATCCAAAGCTGAATTGGAGGCTGAATATCAAAGAAAGGCAAAGAAGCACAGTAAAGCTTAATATGCCTGTAAACAGGAGGGCCGGCTTTAAGTATTTCGGGGGCTCCTGTGCGAGATATATGGTCTTACAACGGGGCGAACACTGTTCGCTTGGGAGCACATACGGGCGCACGACGGCAAACTAGACTAAAATATTTAAATGACACGGGCATACGACGGCCAAACTTCACTAAAAGATTTAAATGGCACGGGCTCACGACGGCCAAACTTCACTAAAAGATTTAAATGACACGGCATAGGACGGCCAAAGATTTAAATGGCACAAGAATCTGCACCAAATGCATTTTTGAATGTGCGTTGTTATGTTTCAATCACGGTCGATGTTGTTCGCCCATTGTAAGGCCATATTTTTTTTTTCAAGAAAGTAAGTACGAGTACAGTCGTCGTCGGACAAATTAAGCGCATTTGTGTTAGCACAGGAAATATAATAATGATAAGATCAGGCAGCAAAAGGCGCTCGAATACATGGTGGCAAAATAAAACTTCGACTAGACCTCAACATCCGAGCCCCTACTCCCTACTAGATTTCCAACCCGATAAGGACCATGAATTTTTTGTAGAGACTGCCTTAGTTGGCGTAGGCATCCATAAATTTTTTGGAGAAAATACTACGACAACTAAATTTAGAATTAAACGCAACACTTAGGTTTCTGACCGAGTCTAGTATTCAATGCAAGTTGAGTTGGTATTCAATGCAAAGGGAGTCTTACTAATCACCAAATATGAAAAATTCCTAGGATTCAGCAGAAATTTATTGGTAACAGTCCAAATCAGAAATATTCCTCAGTTCATTGTTAAAATCACTCACCAGCATATAAGTGAATAGATTTGTTCTTAATTACAAGAGCAAGGGCATTAATGTAAATCCTAAACAGAGTTGATCCTAAAATAGAGCCTTGTGGAAACCCACAGCGTAGAAATATTGGCTCAGATAATGTTCAGAAGCCGCTTAAGAGACACTTCCCCATGCACTTTATCTCAGTAGGTGGTTCCGGATAGAGCTTATCAACATATGTCAAGGCTACGTATAACTTGACCTTGTTAACATAAACAGAGATCAGTCAATCCCTTCGCTAGGCAAGGATATCGTCAGAACTGTGTCGATAATTATGGGACATTGACATTGGGCACCATGCACACAGTTTGAAAATTGTGGGCGATAGCAGACACTGCGCATTTAAAAACCTCTTCGCAAATGATTGGAAGGAGGTTTCGAAGCTCGTAGTAGGAGATTTTAAATTAGACCTGAGCGAATCTACTGGGGTCCAAACGAACTAGACGTTCGATATAATCCAATCAATCGAAAGCAACATAGTAGATTACACGTGTGCTATAAGAAGATCAATTGTAAATCAAAATTGATAAAGTAGGTTACCACTGGTTCCCGGGCTCAATCGACCTAATACCTACTAAACTGTAAGATATGCCAACGATATGACAGTAACGACGTGCGGCAAGTTTGTAAGCAATACTGTAGATCGAGAAATGGTCTACGATTACTGTGTTGCACAGAACAACGCCTCAAGCAAGGAAGTAGATGGGAAATCCGCAGGACCGTCGCTTAGATGAAAGGAGACCCGCAAAATTTATATGAACAGTGTCAATGAACTGTTGGTGATCCCTAGATAAACCCCTACCATGACGCGCTCTGATTTCTTGGAAGTGTTGATAATGAGTATTTGCTTACCGAAATTTCTAAGGGCGTCTCCATTTCTCCCTAATATCTTCTTGAGGATATTTCTCGACAGAGAAGTGCTTTCTGAAAGTCAATCTAGGTCGACGACAATCCATGGTTGTAGCGACCATATCCTCGAGTTAGCAGGTTCAAGATGAAGGTCGTGAAATACGTACATGAGAACATCTCAGCATCAGCATCGACATATTCATAGCTTCGAGATATTCATAAACGAAGTAATAAGAGAGATTAAAACATGGCTCAAGGGCACTGCTCTAATACTAACTGTATTGAAAAGAATGGCTTCGATTCAGCTAACACGTAGAATATTTTGGACCAGATAATGAAATGGAGTTGAAGACCAACCACCAGAACCTTAAACAATGCGAGGCTCAAAAAGATAAGAGAAAGGCAAAGAAATGGCATGAGAGATAAGTGATTCAACCCTGTGGCTAATGGATTGCGTACCAGCTGGTTTGTTGGATGTTGCACTTTCTGTTGAGCTTTTGAACCAATATCAGTCTCAGAAATTTCACTTTGGAAGATAAAGACGAATAGCATCAACTCGGGTTTTCCCGGGTTTACTACCAGGCCATAGCCTACTTTCCAACTGACAAAGATATCCTTGCTAATATCACTAATCACAATAGGAAATATATTTCTGACATCATTACCATTAAGACATCTGTATATGCTACTAGCTTAGATCCACTTCAATCTTATTTCTGTAGTATGCTATTTATTGTTACTAATCACAGTAAAAGAGAGATCACGCCTTTTTGTGTTGTAGTATTGGATTTCCATTTTGGTTCCCCTATCTAAGTAAGATTATTCTGCAATATCGACCTAGCTTCAACTTGTTATCAGAGATTGTAAATTAAAATTTAACCTGGATAATGATTTTTAATTTTCACATAATTTCTACTTTTAGAATTAATTAACTTAGAACCTTTTTTGTTTCAAGCGACACAAACTAGGTTTTGGTTCCCAGGTTCAATCGACACAATACCTACTAATTTCCATTTCAAATGTTCAGAGCTTTAATTCTTGTATTGTACATCTTTTCACGTATAGGTAAGTATAGAATAGTAATCAGTCTTAGTTACATAATCCACTTAGATTATTCTCGATCTCAGCATTTCTAGTCGCCAACAGCAGAGTCAATGAAAAAAGACAATTCGATGACAAATTTAAATGAAACTCACAAATGTTCAAGTCTATCTTAAAAAACCTTGATAATAAATAGATCATTAGATATCACAATACTTGATATAGATAAAATAGTTTGTCTATAAAAGGCATTGATGTATTCACGAGAAATTCTTTGCCTATCTTTCTGTAATTTTTAATTTTCTAAACTTTCATGTTCAAAAAAACACATTTTGTTAGTTAATCACCCATTTGAATATAAAAATATATTATAAACAAATTTTCTTAATTTTATTTAAAACGAGGGACACATTGAAGAACCAAAACAAAATTTGGTATAACCCCAAAATTTAATCCTCAAATAACCTATCATCTTTTGTGAAATTATTTAACAAAGTTCCATGTAGTGTATAAATATATTATATAATGTTTTTCATTGGCAAAGTGTGTACACCAAAAACAAAATATAAACAAAAAAAATATATATAATTAAAAAAAAACTATAATATCTACCTTCTAAAAAATAAATATTGTGTATTCTACTCCACATTTATAGAATAAATATACAACTACTTTCTCAAATATTCAATTCATATCTTTTTTTTTGTTTCTCAATTACAAAAATAATGAAAAAACCGATTTATATATATTTTTTTTTTTACTATAATATTTAAAAAAAATGAAAAAAAAAATAATTTAAAAAAATAAAAATAAATTTTCAAAAATAATAAAACTATAATTTTCCAACCAGAAGCGCAAACCTTGAAGCATCAAAGCTTGATAGTGCCTTGCCGGTGATATACATAGTTTTTCACTTCGAGAAAAATAGCATTAATTAAATTTAATAATGTGTCCTTCTATAAAAAAAAAATGATAATAATAATATTTTTTTTCTAAAAATTTTGTATATTTTGTTTTTTTTTTTAATTTTTGGTATTTTTCAAATAAATTAATAATAATAAAAAAAATATTCGTACACCTTTTTTATGTTACCAGAATTTTTTTTTTTTTTTTTGATATAATAGCCAATATTTTTTTTGAAATATAGATTCTCCTTCAACTGCCATTTATTTTTTTTAGACCAAACTTTAACTAAATCTATCTACAAACAAAAAAACAATTTGATTTTCTGTTGAGTAGTTTTTAAATCAAAATTCAATAAAAAAAATGAAATAAGCAGTGTAGGACCCAAACCAGAACTTTGTGGTACCCCATTTGAAAACTATTCTCCCTCTTTTAATGCTATACTACAGTCGGGAAATTAGTTGTTATGTGGATTTTATTGAATTGTGTGGATATTATCACTATATTTTGGTATAGGAGTGGTATTATTAAAAAATATGAAGCACCTAGATAAGAAAAGATATTTGGTAAGTGTGCCTTTTGTGGTTTTAATAATTTTAGAAAAATAAATTCTAAAAGTGTTCTAAATAAAAACATTTCCGTTTTTTTTTTTGATAATAAAGTAATAACGTGTGTGTAGCAGCAGTAAATTTTGCTATGCTTAAGCGTAACTAATTTTTTTGGAAAAAAAATATTGCTTTGTGCTCTTATAATAATCATTATTCAAAAGAACAAATTTAAACGAATTTAATAAAATAAAATATAGATATTAATAAAATTGCAGTTGAAGATTTTTAGTTGTTATTGTTGATTGTTTTTTTTTTAATCTTAATAATCGTAAATTTACCTTTAATGCTGTGCACAGTCCAATCAAAAGCAGAGGTGCATGGATATTTGCCAGAAAACAAAATCATAAAAAATATTCAAAATAATATAAAACAAAAAAAAATGTTTGTTTTCTTATTATATTTTGTTTTGTTCTTCACAAAAACAAAATCAAATATAATTTCAAAATAACAAAAATTATAAATTTAAATCTGTTGTAAAGAGTGTGAGAATTATTATCAAATTGTTACGTTCTGTTGTAATTAAAAAAAATTAAATATAATTATAAATATACTTAAAAATTATATAAATATATTAATAATATTTTCTATAAACAATAATAAAATTTGTTTTTTTCATTATTTTTTTTTTCTTTCTGTTTAATTAATTAATTTTCTCTTTTTTTTTTTGGCATGCAAAACTTCCCAACTACTTACTGCAGGCATTAGTTGATCAGTGCTTCGAACACGAGTCACCTTATTTTTATAGACCACTTTTTTAACGCATCTCTCCACTTGCTGATTCCATTTCATAAATCCAACATATCCAACATATATGAAGAACAGCACCAGGGCTTCCCACCAGTAAATTAAATTATCACGGAAAAAATATATTAAAATCATTAAACTAAGACTATAAAATGAGCAATCACGAAATAATGGCCACCATGTTAATGTTAGAATTGTTTTTGAAAATAATGCACACATACCGATTACGAATAATATATTAAATACTGCTGAACCGACAATTGTACCGATACCAACATCATCAAATGATACAAATACACCAATAACACTTGTAAATAATTCTGGAGCACTTCCACCGGCTGCCATAAATGTGGCACCAGCAACATCATCGGTAATACCTAGTTTTTCGATGATCACATCCAATGAAGGCACGAAAAACTCGTCGCATACAATCGCAAGTGCGACAAACATATATATAACACCTATTATATGAAATACTACAGCACCATTCTCTAATTGTTCTTTCGTAAATAGATCTGTTGGGAATAATGGTGCTTTTACTTCTAATGTTACATTTGAGGTGTCTGAAAAATATAGAAAAAAAAATTTTATTAATAAATATTGTTAAAAAACAATTAATTGTTAAATATTTTTAAAGATATCTCTCACTCTAAAGCAACCGAAAAAGAATAAAAATCAAAACAATCGTTTCCCAAATAAATCGCAATCAACCAAACAAAATTTCAATCATTTTAGACAATCAATTAGACCTTATCTGAAATTTAACAAAGGTTATGCCACTTTCAACTCTTTCGCATCCAAAACTAATCAAAACTTTTTGCAAAATTAAAACTTAGCACCAACTTCAATCTAGAACCGCACACAGGACCATACCACAAAAAAAACTAAAAAAAACCCTAATGAAGTAAAAAGTGGGTCCAGGTTAGGCTGTATGCTATCACCTATGTAATTTTCGAAACGCGTTCTAGAAATTTATAACAACCCTCAACACGATTCAAAAAATTTTTTCAACCCTTTATATCCTGTAGCAAAACTTCGATTAAATCTGTTCGTACCAAATTATAGCGCATTCATTACATCATTAAGAACTAAAATGAACTTAAACCAGTTCTTGTTCCCAAGCCTACTAACTATAGTACATTTCAGAAATTCCCATCTGCCCGCACGACCCTCGACAGGCTGAAGCGCCAATGGGTTATTTGCATCATAATCTTGCTCTTACGTTGGTTTTGTTTGATTTTTACCTTTGCAAACCTCGATCGCTTAGCTGAGTCTGATTATTGATTGTAGTGAGTAAAGGGTAATCCAGTTATTTGCACGTTTTCCACCCTTCACCCACAGGACAGTTTTTTGTTATGTGAGGGATTGATGGGAGTCTTACATCTGTCCAGCAGGGAATATGTGTGACAGCCTGCCTAAGGCTATGCCTACGACAGGAGACTCCGCTTTAGATGCGCACCCAGGCGGTAGTGTCAGATCCCTACTGACTAAACTCGCCCACCCTTTTTTCATGACGTTCAAGTGCAGACCGGTATGAGTAGTAATGGCATTACTTCAGCCTGGCGTTATTACTATTACCATTAAAAAAGGATCCCTCCAGGGCCCTCACCATAGCCATTTGTATTTCTTTGGCTTTCTCTATTTCTTTGAGCTTCGAAAAGCTAAGGCTTCTGGTGGATGGCCTTTAGACCACTTTCATCACTCCACATATCCACCTTATCATATGGTCCAGGATGCTCTCAGGTGTTAGTTGGAACTTAGCGATTATGTAGCAGTCGCTACTTGTATATACGTTTTTCGTTGTAGTAAGTTTTATTCAAGTATCGATTCAGTTTCTGTACTGTAATAATTTCGAGTACAGTGTTTTTGGTTACGTCATAATTTGGATTCTCACTACTACTATGAAATACACTTGGGGAATTTAGATTGTCATATCACGTATGTATACACTGTACACAGAAACAATTTTAAAAAAACATAGCCACACAAATATTGTAATATTAAAAATAATTTTGAATAATTGTAAGAGTATGAGTTAGAATTTCAAACACGTAGGCAGTTCCTTATAAAAGTTTTTATTATAACAGTTACATAATTTAAAAATAACGGTTAATTTAAAAATATCTCTTTTGTAACTAAAAATATCTTTATAAAATAAAAGTTTTTAATTTAATATGGCAATATACTAAATTTTTATATTGCAATGAAATGAGGGAAGACAATGGAAGCAGTAAACTAAGTCTGACCCATTTCATGCGGCCCACACACTCTCAGTTTTAACTGCGCAGTTGAATTGTGTAACTGAAAATGTATGAGTTCTTCAGTTCCTTGTACGAGTTTTGGCTCAGGATCATCAGTTCTGTTGATTTGTGTAGATGATCAGATGTACTGAATGGACGAACTAAGAGGACTGGACGATAAGCTGTCTAACCTGCGCAGTTTATCGAACCTCAAGTCTGAGTGAACATAGTTCAAAACTGCACAGTTAACACAGTTTATCGCTCAGACATGATGTCACACGTTATGCATTTAAGCTTTAGAATTGTACTAGTCATAAAATCTCCTTTGCTGATTGCCATCATCCGGACCAGATTATACTCCGACTTAATTATTAACTCTGAATTCTAGCAGAAAGACTGCAGACTAGGAGGGAGCACACAAAGAAAAAGTGATATGGTCAAAAACAGTGGTATGGTATCTAATAAGCGGCACCCGGAAAGAATCAACTATCATGTTATGTACCAGTTTCTATTCACCGTACCGTTGATGCCAGCCTCATTTCAAAAACTATGGCCAAATTAGGCCGCCACTCTCCAAACTACATCATATATATGTTCTCTGCGCCGCAAATATTTCGAAATCAAGCTGCAGTTTTCAGGGTAGAATTAAATGTCGTCTGAGCTAAGTAACAACGCTGAAATCGTTTACTCTTCTCTTTCTTCTTTCTATTATCTAGAGAAACTTATTGAATATTGCACTCACTTTAGGGGATGAAAAGTAGTTAAGTTTATGCACCTCTGGTAAGCTATAGACTTGTTATCAGAGGTCGAAAATAAAAATGTTACCTCGATATGTTTTTTAATTTTCATTTAATTTCTTCCTCTACAATTAATAAACGACACAAACCCAATTCCCAAACGACACAAACCGGGTTTGGTTCCCAGGCTCGACCGACACAATACCTACTCACTACAGTCCAGTGACTTCGGAGTAAAATCACTTTGAAATGCGCCAGCTCAATTGAACGAATTGTATTCTAGGCGTAGTCCGAGTTTCGGTGTACATGTCTCACCGCATATCATCGGCTAATATTTCGCGTAGGATGTTTAAAGATGAATCAGCCGTCAGCAATCTACACTGTCCACTAAGACAGAAAGAAGGTTGACATGTTCAATATTAAATGAAAAGCACCCAAATTTTTTGCATGAATAACTCGCCCCAAACAAATGCATGACAAATGCTGGAACAAGTGAAATTCCTTCCAGTACAGACCTAAATTTTTCCCGTTTCATAAGATACAAAAAAAATATCCTTAAAAAATACGAAAACATTTCAATTAAAATCCTTAATTGCACCCTAAATTGGCTTCAGCTCAAGTAAATTGAAAAACGAAGTGATGCAGAATTAAATAAGCATCCCACAGGCCACTGACATTCAATTTTCTAACACTTTATTGCACAGAGAACGATGGCGCTACATGCGCTACTATATATACTATATGCCAACCTAGTTTTCAATGTGTCTGGCACAACTGCAGCAAAAGCCTAAAAACCCAGGCAGCAACCAGTAACCAGAGCCAACAGAGCATCCCAGCATCACGGCATCTCCTCTAGGTCAGGCATAGAGGCCAAAGAGCATCCCTCTTCATTCCTTTGAGCAGCACCAGCAGCAGCAGTATTATTAAAATCCTGGTACCATTCCTCTATCCACAGGATCAGGAGCACCACCTTCATTCTGCTGCAGTGGAATCCTCCATCGTTCGGGAGCCTTTTATCTATCCACCAAGAGAAAATAATGATCTCGAATGGAAAGTCGATTGGTGGTGGCTGGTCTCGGGGCTCACGAGGAGCTTGCCGTCGGTAATCCTCCCTAGCACCGCAGCAGCCCACCAGTCAATAAATTCAGGAGATCTCCTCCAAGAACAAACCTTTACAACTAACCATCTCAAAAGGAGCTTGCTGATATTGTATATATATGTAAGTGTATAAAAAAGAAGGAGGATGATGGCCGTAAACAAGTTATCCTCTTCGTTATTACGAAATCGGTGCAATGCAGATGCTCCTTCGGCAGGCTTCTCTCCTTGGTCCCTTTTCACTCAATTTAATTTTTTTTCTTCTTCTCATTTTCTTCTCTTCGCAGGATGCTTCGCATATGGTGACGTAATTCTAGCCAAAACTTGAGACACGTACCGGCCCCTCGTCCGGTAGAGGAATATTATACATCGGTGGCCTCATTCCAGTTGAGAGGAGCGCTCCACCACCACCACGGAGAGTGGACATGGAGTCCTCGTTTGATTGATTTTGAAGGATACAAGGGAAAAAGTTGCGAATTATTTTCTCCTCAACTACAGCCGCCGGACAGGACAGACAGATGTTTAACAAATATTCTTTTTTTTGGGTCAAAGTTTTCCTCGAAATTTTTTGGGCAATAAAGGAAACTTTAACATGGGATGGGGGGGAGGAGCTCTTTTTGCTGGCCTTGCTATACTCTATAAAGTAGCTCTGCGGATTTGTGACGTCAGTGTAGGCTTTTGACGAGATGAAAAGCTGACACAAAATCTACTTCGAAGGTTGATGTATTTTTAGTTTTAGGTTATTTTTAAACACCATGAAATATGGCATTTAGCATGTGATAGCTTCAGATTGGTTTTGGACGAAAAATAGGGCAGGTTTTTTGTTGGCTTCAACACGTCTATCCATTATGAGATGAGTGGTCAGGACCGAAATGAGGAATACATCAACACACCCCCTAGATTTAATTTAGGCATACGAAAGATAAAAATAGTTCAGGTTTTAATTGAAAGATTGATATACAAAAAATAATGTAGATGGACTTTTCCATAATCTTGAAAATTGCTCTAGTAACATTTTTTTTGTCATAGGGCGAATTCTTTCAAAGGATTTGTCTTTCTGGCGAACTCTACGGCACCAATCTACAAATAATAAGAAACATTTCTTTAATGGCCATTAAGCAAAGCAACCAAGCTAAGCTTCAGTATTCCAAACCCTCGCATCTAGCTACAATCAATCCCTTCAGTCAATAACCCAAACAGCAAATACATTAGAGTTGGTGAAAATTACAGATGGGTAAAACGAATATGACAGCATGTAAAAACACTCACAAACCATTATTTACATCTCAAAACAACTCTGCAAGTTGTTCTTGTTCCCAAGCGCCACAAACTAATTTTGGTTCCCAGGTTCAACCGACGCAATACCTACTAATTACCATCTCAAATATTTGTGTTTTCGAAGCTTCCATCTCCTAAGAAATTCCAGCCTTTGAATATATATCTATGGAAAAATCATTGGCGATTTGGAATATATTGTCGTTTCATTGCGTATCGTGGGTTTGCAAATGTATAGTGTCTGGTCCTAGGAAGACCCGGACAACTACAATGTGATCGTCGATACGATTCTGGCGATGTTCTTCCGCGGAATAATCGGGAGATTGGTTGAAGTCTAACGAAGTCTTTTTAGACTTAGCATATAATGTTAAAATAGTTCAACCGAAGCTTGATTTAGAAAAGAAATTCTTAAAGATATAAACAAAGCAGATTCTGCATATTCCTCACTAGTGTGTTTTTAAAATTTGCTCCTAGTCTAGCGTTATCGTTGCCACCGATTATTCTTTAACCGGAATATCCACTGAAGAGTGATCCTCTACCTCCTAGCTGTTTGAAAAGAGCTCCTGTTTATAAGTATTGATCATCTAAGATGTTATATAGACCGCCCCTTATGCCTTTGCAATTTGGTGACTAACAGAATTGCCTTGGGTTCTTTATATTGTTAGGCAGGCTTTGAAGATTCCCAACAGGTCCACCTGGGCTGGGATTTTTACCATTCGTCACTGATGGATATCTGGTTATTGAAGCTTTAATTAAAGCTGAGTTTCTATGCCATGCAATCCTTCTTCGTCTTCTTCACTCACTTCTGCTTCCCATTAAATCTAGGGGGAATATTGCCATGAGCCAGGGACACAAGAACACCAAAAGAAGAAAATAAAAAGAAGAGTGGAATCGCAATAACCCTAGTACTAGGACAATATGGAGACCCGGGGCCCTCCTGCTCTGCACTAACGTTCTGGACTCATTGAAAGGCAAGGAGAGCCGGAGTGGAATTGGGGAGCCCACGGAGCATACCCGGGCCCACTTTCGTGAACTCCTTTTTTTTATATGAAAAAACCAAGCTTAGGTGTAACCCTTTATACTACCAGTCCGTCATGTCGTTCAGTTCATGGTGCAATGTCTAGTAGTAAGCTTGATTTGAAGAATAGGAAAGGTTAGAGGGAGTCTGGAGGGTGTAGAAGAAAATGACGATGAACCTCACGTTTGAACTCTAAGGTGTTGTACGAGTTCGGAAATACTGACTGCGGGAGGTTATTCCACAGTCGAGTTGTTCTATTCATAAACGAACTTCTAAACGGTATTGTGCGTGAACGAGGGGGCTGTAGGGTGTGGGTGTGAGCCGAGCGGGCTAGTCTTGTGTTGCGGGAAAAGTGTTGCCGTGCAGGCAGGAGGTCCTGAATTTCAGTGGAACAGTCGCTATGGTAATAGCGATAAATTATGGAGAGTGCTGCTGCATTCCTGCGGTGGCTTAAGGTGTCTATGGGGGCGCGAAAGGGGCCATCACCAATGAGTTTGCCCCTGCCCAGATATGCGAGTTGTATTCGAGGCGCGGCCGAATGTAGGATTTGTAAATTGTAGCCAATGCGGCTGGCTGGAGGAGGAACTTGCATCTCTTGAGAAATCCAAGGCATTGGGAGGCTTGTTTGGCGATTTGGAATATGTGATCATTCCATCGCAGATGCTTCGTTAAAGTTACCCCTAGAATGTTGAGAGTTGAGTCAGCCGTTATTCTCTTTATCCATTAAGATAGGAGGAAGGTCGGTACAATTTTTGTTGGAGATCAGACGTTTTTGTGGCATTGAATTCGACGCAGTTCATTTCGCCCCAATGAAGAATCGATTCGATATCTCGGTTGATCGAAGCCGACATCAGTTGACGGTGGTAAAGACAAGGTCTGGCACGTGCTTGTCTTATATTGTCGAAGGAGTAAGAGAAATTCAGAGTACCGTCATCAGCGAAGCAGTGAAGTGGGTTGGAAGGGATTGAGAGCACATCATTAATGAATATTAGAAAAAGTGCGGGTGAGAGAATTGACCCCTGGGGAACTCCGGCCGAAATGACATGTGGGTTGGATTCGACGCCGTGCAATATACCTTGATTGAACGGCCTGAAAGAAAGCTCTTAATCCTTAGAACTAAGTGTATACTAATAGCTTGGAGTTTATTCAACAGAGGTAGGTGCCATACTCTGTCAAAAGCCTTTGATATATCTAGAGCAACCAGACTAGACTCGCCAAAGCCGAACAGACCGAAGACAGGACTGTGGTCGGGTACCTAGGAAGCCTGAACAGTCACTAGGCACTGGGGGTCGATGTAGTACAATAGGCCAAACGAATGGGCGCGGTACTACCCATGAAGTGAATGAACAAAGCTTTTTTCTTCGAGAATAAGAAGTAAAAATTGCCTAAAAAAAACTAATGGTGCATATACACTACGCATCCACTTTAGCTCATGGCCAAACTGCGCGTACAAAAGGTACATTGTACGTCAATACGGGCTTTTCAAAAGTGCATACGGCCTTTCAAATGAAAATTGATTTGTTTTCTCAATTCTGGATTCAGAGAATTAAAACCCTATGTGAGCTTTGCGGTAAACTTTTTTCTATTTCGATCAAAAAATTATGGGGCGCAATATGGCATTATGCACCGGGCACAAAAAAACCAAGCAGCGGCCCTTTTCCATCCATCCAATGGTGCTACAGCCCAAATCGAGCCTTGGCCTGCTTTAGGGCATTTCTCCAAGTTTGACGATCCCTTGCAACATTTCTCCAGTTCTGGATGTTAAGCAAAAGCGAACGCAGAGCGCCCGTTCTGTTGAGCGTCGTGACGTTCCATGTTCCAAAATCGAATTCCATATTCCGTTGCCTGAGTCGTTGCCGTTTAGTCCGTCCTGTCCGAGGCCTGCCTTGAGGATTCTTGACGGGTAGGTTTTTACGGTGGAAGGTTGTCAGCCTGCCGCCCAACCCCTAACCTATAGGGCCAGTCCGGTATTGGCTTCGTTTTGGAGCGCGAAACACTCACCTTTCACCCTCCTCAGTCTGTTACTCTTGTATAGACAAGAGCATCCAGGGGACACCCGATGTAAAATCTACATCTTCGTGGAGGTTGAGGTAGGATTTGGTAGCATATCGGAAAATCTTAGATCGTGTAGACCTTAGATCGCAGATGGCGTTACCCAGGATTTATCAGCGGCCCTGTATACACCTCCTTATCCAATAAACTGCATCCACCTGTCACAGTACTTTAAAGAACCTCCAAATAAAGCAAAATACTCTCTCACCAAAATTGCTACCATTGTAATCGCAAATATACCTCTACATTATAGTATAAATTGTCCTTCATAACTATGTCCCTGATTATTACTATTCGTGACGACTTGAAATGTCAGCTGACAATAAGGACGAATTATATTCGGGTATGTAATCAATAAAAAGGACTCATTTTTATGGGGGCGTTCGATTAATGCCCCCATAGTGTGGCTTTTCTTTTTCATTATTATTATTTCTTTTTGTTCTCCCCCGTGTCATATTCTTTGTTGTTGTTGCTGTTGTGCAGGGGTATATCGTTGGTAAAAATAGGCCGCACACAAAACAGAACAAAAACAACAACACCAACGGAAAAAAGGAAACTATTTTATGGATCAGAATGAATTACTTCGTTTGCACGTTATTCAAGTACTTGTGAAGGATAATTAGAGAGAGAGGAATGAGTAAAAGGAAACTAGAGAAATCCTTGTTTTTTTTTGTTTTTCGGTTATTGTGTTGGGGATTAATATTCTCCAATTTTCTTCTTTCATTTTTTTGTTGTTGTTGTTGTACAAGTTAAGAAATCGATATTAGAGCAATCCGTAAAAAAAAAGAAATATAATTTGATAAGAGAACAAGGTTAGTTGGTGGAATAAAGACCGTCATTATTTTTGGGGGATTGTGTGAAAGTAATTATATTGTTATTAGTACGTAATCATATTAACGGAAATTTAATTTTTTGGTTTAGTAGGGAATTTTTATTTTAATATAATCTGATTGGAAAGAATGGTAAAAAAGTTCTTTTGGTACTGGAGATACTTTCCATCCTATATATACACAAAAATGTTAATCTCGATTGACGTTTCTATTCTAGCATTTATCCCCACTATCGTAATGCTTATATTAAGTAGAATGGATAAGAAGTAATTAGCCATTAAACGAATTTTAGTGGAAATCATAAAATTTCGGCAAAAGTTTATTTCGTTCGTGCTGTTTTCTGCATAGATAGCCCCAACTGAAAATAAGTCACGAACTACTATCGCAGAGACACCTCGCAATACTCGTTTGGAAGGTGACAGTTAGATTGTTACTTTGAGTGTATAAGCATTGGTGCAGTTGTTGAGAAGACGATTGCATTTAAACATTGAAGAAAACAATTAAAAGTTGCGGTATATTTTGCTATATTGTTGATGGTAGGCAGTCTCGCGTCATAGTAGTTACTAGGTATTACATCGATTGAGCCTGGGAACCAAAACTGCTTGTTGGTCTTGTCATTTCTTTCACTCTTCTCTCTATTTTCTTTCCGACTAAAATTTTCTGTTCGACATTGCACTAAATGATAGAATCACCCACCGACTAAAAGGTGAGGGGGTAGGACTATAAAAAGAGAAGTAATAAGGTTGCGATGGAATAGATATTTAGATCTCCAAATAACCATCCCAAGGCCTAAGATGGCGGTTATTATGCGAGTATACCAAATCCTCCCCTCGAATGCAACTCGTTGATTTCGAAGACTACTAGAGGATGGCTAAATAACGTACCACGTGAGGGGGGCCTCGGTAGCTTAGGGAGTAAGGCGTCCGGCTACCATCCAAGAGGCCCCGGGTTCGAATCTCGACAGCAACACGGCCCTTCGCCTTTTCCACTTTCCATTTCTAGTCCAGTACATAAAAAACAAAAAAAAACATAACTTTCCTTTATTCTTCTTCCCTCTTTATATTCCTGATTTCTCCAGTCATAGCTTTCCTTAGCCCATTCCCCTGATTGTGGCAGTTCCCTCCTTCACTTCTACCTCTCTTCACTATCTTCCGACTAGAGCTGCTGTTCGACATTGCACTCTATACGAAAAAAAAAAAGATTGTCGACAGTATGAAAGGCCTTTCCTGAGCCTCTATAGTCTTTCACATAAAAAAACTCGTCAATAAAAGCTAGTGAATGTAGTTGTGCATCTTTTGACAGTTACTCGCCGAATTTTCAGCCATTTTGGACGCGCACTTGTTATTTGAAAGTAGTTTGAGTGAGTCGATGTGAGTGTTTTTGTGAAAATCCGTAGTTGCAGTTTTTGGACGTCCTGAACTTTCATCATCTCCCAAGCTCTCACGGCCATGTTTAAATTCAGCTGCCCAAAATTTCGCTGTGGTAAATGATGGTCAGAGTCTACGTATACAGAGTCCAACACATCATTTCATCATCACTCACTCACTCTGGAGGGCACTATATCAAAAGGTTGTCCACAGTTTTAACCAGCGAGCAATAATAACAAGAAGGAGCTCAAGGACAAGTAAAAGAGTTAAACATATGAAAGAAGAGATTAGAACTACCATTATTCAAAAAGTCCAAAAAAATATTAACAAATGCGCGATAGATATACATTTTATACAAAAAACACAAGAGTATGAATGAAACAGAACATGTTGCTTGCTTCCCCTATTGGAATGTTTACATTCAAATGGAAGTCGAATTGGAACAGAGCACATGTAGCCGACTCTAATATGTTTATATGTATGCGTGGGCAAATTCTTGTTGGTACCAGTTGGTACACATTGCGACTCTAAAACTTGGCTTGGTATTGTACATTAAAAACGCGGGAGTTTTGCAATTCTTCCAGTGTTGAGCTAAATATTGGCTAAATTGGAAAATTGGCACTTCCCCTTCATTTTTTATCTTTCACACACGTTGCGTGTAGTGTGAAAACAATTCTGCCTCCTTTTATCATAGATAATTACATCTTTGATATTTTGACTTTTTCACTCCTACTGAAATTTTTATCAGCTGATCTCAAGGGCATTGAAACATTTTTGAAAATTTGTTCTAGCTCATCACTCTTATTATTATTGCTCGCTGGTTTTAACGCTACTTCTCTGGTACCTTGTTGTAGATGAACTCCTAGAGCTGCTCAACGGCCGAAACTTTTCCGACCAAGGTTACCCTGGCGAAGTCGTCATAGTAGTTATTGAAACTGAAGGAGCCGGAGCTGCAGGTGAAACTGAAGGTGCAGCAGGCACTAAATCTGGTCTCTGGTGGTGGGACTAAGGCTGCTTACACACCAAACTCGACATCGACACGACATTACAAAACGTCCATCGACAAAAAAATTTTTGTCGAATCTTCGTACACCCCAAATTCGACACCTAATGAACAAGAAATTCATGTCGTGTCATGTTGAATTCAGTGTGTACAGAGATTCGACACAATTCGACAGTCGACACAACGAAAGTCACTGCATAAGTACTCGACGTGTCGAAAGTCGTCGTTCGACGTTTTTCCTCGTGTCGCCTTCAGTGGATATAAACTGATTTGAATGTGAAGCCCTTCGTCGGTAACAGTTTTTTTCCTTGTCGAGTTCTGTCGTGTCGTGTCGATGTCGAATTCAGTGTGAATACACTCGTATAATAATAAGAATAAATGGGTGTCACAACAGAAAATCTTGTCGTGTCGTGTCGATTTCGAATTCAGTGTGAATAGACTCGCTTAATGATAAGAATAGATGTGTGTCGCGACAGAAAAATGTTGTCGAATTTCGTCGTGTAATGTCGATGTCGAGTTTGGTGTGTAAGCAGCCTAAAAGTGAATCCCGACAAAACGATTCTGGTTCCTTTCACCAGATAACGATCATTACAGGGACTTTTGGAACCTACACTCGCAGATGCCAAGCTCAAGTAGAACCAGCACATGGACACTCTCAAGAGCAGAACATGCAGATCCCTCTAGGCTTTCGCAGAGCTTGTGGTTCCACATGGGGTTTGCAACGGAAAACCATGTACTGGATATGCAGCACCATCATTAGACCCATGGTAACTTATGGAACTTTAGTTTGGTGGCATTGAACGGCGCTTAAGGGTTTCATATCCAATTTAAGCAAAATCAATTCCAAATCCAATCCTCTCCATCACTGGGGTCATGCTCTCATAAATCTGGCACCCCTCCATGTAGAGAAGTCCGTCATAAACGCGGCGCTGCAGCTGAAAAAGAACGGTTACCTGGACGCTGGTCTTGGGCGAGGACATTATATAATAATAAACATCATAGAAGGACGTACCATAACAAACGAATCTTAATTGTCTGAGAGCCAAGGGGCAATTAGGGCGATAAGGTGCCGTAGGACCAAGTCGAAATTAGTTTGGGACTGCCAACCAGCCCACCATGACTCTTGGTGTGCTGGGCGTTCTCAATCCAGTTACACTTGACTGGGTCCTGTGTCACCGGGGCTTCAAAGGCAACGAAAGTTCGGATGCCCTGGCTAAACAGGGCTCGGATATTGCATTCATCGGCCTAGAGCCGGCTATTGGGGCACCCACCAACCTGCTGCAAAGGGCCCTGGCCGATCGAACTGTGATGAAACATACTGAACTTTGGAGGTCCTGGACTGGCCAACTCGAAGCGGTTCCTTCCTGTGCCGTCCGTAAAGACGGTCAAGGAATTGTTAGGGCGCAGTAGAAATGTTGTCAGGGAACTTTTAGGCTTGATTACAGGACACTGCGCCCTAAAATATCTCTTATGGAGGATAGGAAGGTCGGAGGATCCCACATGCAGGCGTTGCCTGGAGGAGAACGAGTCTGCTCTTCACGTTCTCTGCGAGTTCCTCGCTATATCGAGGAGGAGGTTTTATTTGTTCGAGGAGTCCAAACCCAAACTATGAATTCAGTGATCGAAGAAGTGATCGTTATTGATCGTTCTGATCCTATGAGAGCTTTGTGTGGTTTTACATAAGATTTGCAAATTAAGTTTGTTCGCGGTAACCACAGGTTATTACCTTCCAGTCATGCTTAGAAGAGACTAGCCCGATCGTATTAGCCAATTCTATCTTTTAGTCCAATTACCAGTGAACACCACTTGGGACCTATGTTCGTAACCGTACCAGCCCAGAATATGTACTTCCTGGCCCGTGTATATTTTCACATAAAACACGTTAATCTCCCAATACCACTGATAAAACACACCAACTCCTGCCAGTATGGACTTCACAAAAGTATTAAACCACACTGCCTACTAAAATATTCACTTTGTTCAAATATTCTCACTCATCAAACATTTATAACCCGGCACAAAAAAACATTTTTTCATTTAAGAATAATCCTTAAAAGTACGAAAGTATAAATTAAAATTTAATCTTCATGAATCCCCTTGAATGCGAGAACAGCCCTTTCTCAAATTTCATACATCAGTCTTCACAATTTAAGATTTAGACCTGGAAGAAGGGCGGCCATTTAGCAAGTTTCTATCTTTGAATAAAATATGAATAAAAAGGAGAGACATTAGCCAGGATGAGTTGTGCTGCTGTGTGAGTGTGTGCGTTCTGGTGTACTTAAAAGTTGTATTGCAGTTGTGGAACTTCATTAAAATCTCATATTTTATTATTTTTGCGAAAGAGTAAACGTGGGTGGATCTGTGTATATGGTGTAGAAACTTTGATAGATTAAGCAAAAGTTTTCATATTTTTGTAGAGGAATTTTTGTTAGTGACTAATAGAGAATTGTTGAAGGTTATTTTGATAAAAAGTTGTGCTATGAAATATAAACTCAAAATTTATTATATTTTAATATCCATAAATTTCATAAAATAAATTAACACAAAAAAAATCCAATTTTCTTCCTCCACCATCAAAAAAAAAAATAGAATCAAGGACATTCGAAAAGATCTGGTGGGAAAATGCCTACAGTAATTTGCTTTTCGACTATTTTTTATTTATCTAGACAATTTTATCCATTTTTAAGCAATAAAATAATCCATTGAATTAAGTCAAACGATATTTTCTCCATTTCTCTCTTTACTATCCTTCAGGACACGAAAAAAACCCCGAGTAGTACAATGCCAGCGCTGCCGCAAAACCCAATAAAATTCTTCCCTCCGATCCTTCGAAAAAAAAAAAAATAATAAAATAAAAGGAAACACTTCATTTCACTCCCCGGAAAAGAATTAAATTTACATAATAACTGCCATAAATTGTACGTTTATGACTGGTCATAATAAGAAAATTTAACTGGGTTAAAACATTGTTTATTGTATCGAAACATTAATGCCTTTTTTTATTTGGCAGTTTTTTTATTATTTCGTTTTGTGCCTATAGGAATGCGAACAAGGACCTTCACTTACAGCCTAGTAATAGGATTTTGATAAAATTTTGGACATTGATTTAAGGGTGAGGGGGGAAATGTAGGACGTAAGATTTTTATATAGAATTGTATGTGGTGGGGTATTTAGATTGATCATAAATATCCAGAGAAGCATTGTGGAAGCATTTGTGCGAAGGCATGGAAGCATTGTGGAAGCATAACTGGGAAGGCATGGAAGCATTACTTTTGCATTACTAGTAAGAGAAAAAGGAGCAAAAGACTAATATTTTTCTACTTTGGAAAGTCATAAAAAGTACAGTTTAAGAGAGCACGAGTTGCGCAAAATCGGACCTAAGCGTAGCTCAGCTAAGTCAGATCAGAGCAGGACATTCATAGAGAACATGAGAGAGTCATAGAGTTAGTTCAATGAAATCTGAAATCTGATGACATCGAAACCAAATTCGTGTAGTTTCCCGACGGGAAAAAATGGGATCGCTGCAAATATGCTTCCAAGGGAGCATTACTGGAGTCTTCAAAAGTTTTATAGAACGATCAAAACTGACAATTATTGTAATGATCTTAAATTGTGCCACTAGTATACCCAGAATGCTGGTTCTCGTTCGATTACAGAAGTTAAGTGGTTAGTACTTAGCGTGGGGACCGCTTGGATTCTAAATACTCGATTTTGGAAAAAGACGAAAAAACAATTGTAAAGGGCGAACAAAAATAAAATCAAACATTGGCTATTGGAGCACTCCATTTTCCGCGGGGTTGGTCAAAAGTTCATCCACAACCAGTTACCATAGAATTTGGGACGAGAACCTTCACACTAATGGTGGAGATACCCAGGTTAGAAGAAATGTCACGCCCTACGAGCATGGTGAATATGCACTCAATTTATGGGAATCTACGTTTCTGAGAGGCAGTTAGTTCTCTTGCAATAGAATCATAGCATTCTCGATGTCAAGCATTCGAAAGCATTCTCGATGTCAAGTTATACACATCAAGTTATGTTTCTTGATTTTGCTGACATTTTGCTGGTGAGGTAAAGCAAAGTGATGCAGGAGAGTTCCAGCTTGTACCTTACGTGACTCTGCCGTCGTCTGGTCCCAAGTCCAGGGTATGAAAGGAGGAGGGTGTTCGACCTGCCGAATTGACAGGAATCGGGAATCCTAGGCAAGAAACCGCATGGATACATGAACTAACTATTTACGAAATTGCATTGATCAAATCCGCTCTGCGGCAACTAATGGAAGAAAAAATTCATTGCGGCAAACGAACTGTTGTCGTTTTCATCGTTTTCATCGGATTCAGATTGCAGCGATTGGAACAGCTTGTGGAAACCTTGGAAACCGAATATGTACCAATGAAAATCGTCCAATTTCTCTAAGCGTCGTACGATGGCTCAATCAGCAGCGTTCGTATTCGAAGCGACCTATCCGAGAAGTTCCCGATTTAAACGGGTGTCCGACAGGGAAACGTCGGTTCGCCACATCTCTTCAACGCTGTGATCGACACGATCATGCATAAGGCATTCGATGGACGATTCGGAGTTCGAAACAATGACAACAACTTCGTAACTAACTTGATGTTTTCCGACGATAGTGCCGTCTTTGCCGAAACGGATGCGAAGCAACGAATATCTTATACAACATTTCCCGCATCGCCCAGTCTTACGGGTTAAAAATCAATACGGAAAAGACCAAACTGCTTACAACGGACGGATCGAGGGTCAGTGTTCACCTCGATGGATCCCAAATCGAACAGGTGATGTTTAAATATTGGGGATCATTGGTTGAGGAAACGAAAGTGGCATCGACGGCGAATAAACAAATATTGCCATCAAAACGAAAGTACGCCTTTACCGAAGGTTGATCCTGCAGATTCTTCTTTACGGATCAGAAACGTGAACACTGCTCAAGCTGGACGTCAACAAGCACGTGGTCTACCAAATGCGATGCTTGAGAGAGATTCTCGGTGTCTCTTTCCGCGATCGCTTGCACTTTCTCTGTTTAGGGATAGAAACCCGCAAGGTTAGAATATATCCCTAATAGAAGCTAACTCGAAAGAGACAGACAAGGCTGCAAGGGTGAACCTGCATTCTTCCTATTACCCAGCATGTTTTGCCATATTAAAGAATCTCCTAACTTTCCCACTAGCTGTCGTTCCACTAGAGCACTTTAGGTGACGACTGTGATTAAGAAACAGTGTTGTGTTGTCATAATCTGATAGAGACGGTAAGCAGGTCTGATTTCGAGGCCGCAATTCCCAGAAATTTAAGCCAGTGGTTTTTTAGTAAGTAGGGAAGAAGCGGAGATATGTGGGAGGCCGTGAATATCGCACGCTGTGCAGATGTTCCCTCTAGGCATCGTCAAAAACACGCCGGTTTTGGAATCTGTCGGAGAGTAGCCTTCTAGTCAAGGGTGAGGTCCAGCACCCCTTCTCTATTAGCAATGCTAAAAAGGTGGGCTTGCATTCCATATTTGCTAGATCTATGTTAATCATAACAAGGAATTTTAGGACCTTCATCGTTTACATCGGTACTCCCCCAAATAGGGTTGTGAGTGATATTCCCTCTAATTTTTTCGCTGACTTCGCGGTACAAAGTATATGGAAGTAAAAATATTCAAAATGTATGTAAAAGTGTGCATAGTGGAGGGAGCGGAGGGGGGTTCCCATCTTTGCTTGCACGGGTGCGCCATCTAGACCTTCAGTATTTCAACATTAAACAACTCTGAAATTTTTTAGCCGATTTCGACAAATATGCATGATTCTGAAACGTCATTGAGTACCATTTTAGCTATGAGTCAATATACATACCGAAAGTCACACACTCTCTGTGGGGAGTCAATAAACCAAACTATCGAATTTGGAGAACAAAATAATATCATTCACGAAACAGCCCTGTACTATGAGAAAGTCAATGTTGTGGCCAGAGTGCGCTTAAAAAACCATTATCGAGACAATTTTTATTCAAAGTTGGAAAAACCATTGACGGGCGCCTATTATTGTTGGATATTGGCGCATTTTGTATGCCCGAAAATGCATGCAAAGGTCTGGCGAACTTCCACCTTGCCACACCGCAGCCGCTTCAATGAAATTCTTGCACC
Organism: Thereva unica; assembly: GCA_949987705.1. NCBI lineage: Eukaryota > Metazoa > Arthropoda > Insecta > Diptera > Therevidae > Thereva > Thereva unica. The sequence goes on from OX465285.1 coordinate 9,188,597, forward strand.
GTAAGTTCTCGAGACACGTTGACCCCTGTGCTGACACTCGTAACTTTACTGAAACGACAATTTCTTCAACGCAAACGACTTGTCACGCCACCGGACTCTCAGCACACCAACTAAAAAACGAGACGACAACGTCATATACATGCGACTGTCATATGACTCGACTTTCAGCACAGGGGCCGTTGTGTCGAAAAATTGGGATTTGGAGTGGCCTCCTCGTTCTCCACGGATTTAACCACACCATCAGACTTTTTTCTGTGTGAGATTATTGAATGGAGGTGGTCATTTAATCGACATTTTATTCGAAAAACTGATTTGAAATAAATGGTAGAGAATATCCTAATTAAATCTTGCTCATTTGTCAAAATCGGCTTAAAAATGTCAGAGTTATTCAATATTGAAATACCGAAGGTCTAGTTGGCGCACTCCAGATCTTAGATCGTCAGATATGAATTGTGCATAAAATTTTAGATATTGTTATTTCGAATGAAGTTTCATTTAATACGAAAAAGTTTGATTCCAAGGAAAAAAAAACTCAGCTTAAGAGATACTCTCTATAAAATCCTGAATCATTAAACTCCTTATTCAATCAATATTTAAAACTAAACCTCACCCATTTGCCACTTAAATTAAATTCGGTTGCCACACAAAACGGCTCAACCTCTGCTCACTGACCCAATTTTAAATCTCGTCTCCCTGTCTGATATTCCCCATCATGCAGGACGATATATCCTGTACAGGATTTTTTTTTTTGATCTCACACATTCGTCACAGAGGAGATGGTAGTCGCAGTCGGGCGACCATACACGCATACGTGCCAAAGGACTCGGTTTTTTTTAAAGTGATTGTTCATTTATTATTGATTCATTCGTTATAGAGGCAGAACGGTAGATCCCTGAAACCAAGAGCGTGTTTAGCTTTCATATCTTTTCTGTGCTTGTTATTTTTTTTCTGTGCTTCTAGCTGCTCTGTTTCTGGCTCTGTTTGTACATTCAAATTGTCATTGCATATTTTCCACATCGACCGAACCAGCCTTTTTGTTTCTAGATGTATTTTCCTTTCGTGGCTGTCGTCGTCGTGTTTTGGGTTGGTTGATTCCTTGATGACTATCCCAAATCCTCGAAAAAAAAGGATATTGCTGGAACAATTCAGTCTTATCCTTTGATGGTATCAGGCAAATGGTAATCAAAAGCAACAACAAAATATGAATTAGGAAGGCGGATAATACCGATACAGAGTATGCTACTTTGAAGAATGAATTGAAGCCACGGTTCTAGCTTTCTTCTAGTCCTGTCTTCTTGCCATTTACCTTGATTTTCTTTTATTTTTTACTGATGCTATTTTTAACCGCGAAAAAAGAAATCCTCGAATCGTTGCAGGGCACAAGTCGACGTCGACGTCATCAAATTTGCAAAATGTTTACGTGTACTGTTCATGTTTGAGGATAATAATTGAAAGGTCCCGAATTCTCAATCGCGTTTCAAGATAGATATATACACCAAAAGGAGGCACTCTCGCGATTCTTGCGTCAGAAGCCATGAATTTAAATTAGTTAACCGAAAAGGGCAAAGGACTAAATATATATTTATATATTGTATATCCCTCAGAACCAAAAAAACCAGAGAGGAAGAATATCGTAAAAAAAATTTATAAATTATCAGTGACCTCGTTTACTATTCAATATATACATAACACAAACTCACTTAGTGCCTCTTTCATAATAAACGCACGCAGAAAATGTACATGATACGAGGTTTTCTATTCTATTTTATTTTTGGTAGCTAGGTGGATGAGTGGATGGATTTTAGGGGTGGTAGCAGAGCAGGAAGGGGATGGAGAAATCACAGAATTAATATATAAAGTGTGTGCGTGACGTTAATGTTTATAAAACAAATTCAAGCTCCACGTGACGCTCGTATGTAACTATACTCAACCTCATCACATGAGCCATGATACTCGTTGCTGTTGTTGGTTAATCTTGTCCAAATTCAAACAGGCAATTTCAATTTAAATATAGACCCTTTTGTGTTCGGGGAATATGTAATTTGTTTATTTAGACATTGTAGGGTGGGGGGAGGAGGAAGGTTAAGTTGCATAAAAGTCACATTTTTTCGTATTAAACTCATTTTGCTAAAATGTTTTACTTTAACCAAACAATTTAAAAGCCAAACGATGAACGTATTTAAAAATTAAAGAATTTAATATTTTTTTTCTTTGCTTTATCGCTAATTTCACAATTCCAGTTACTAAAAGAGTACAAATGCGGTTTTCTATTAGATGGCGCTAGCAGTAAAATTCTGAAGAAAAATGTCTGATGCAAAACGTCAAATGATAAGCATCTGTCAAAAACTCCTTATCATTACATTTATGAATTTTTATCTTATCATATATTTTTTGTCGAACTTTGTGAAAATGTCGAACTTTGAGCCAAATAAAAGCATCATTTCAGTGAAGTATTGCCTTTTGTCTTAAATTTGAAAAAATGTGGCTGCAGTACGTCGATTGATTGTTGAAACTTATGGTGAGGCTTCTACTAGTGACAGAAGATGTCGCAAATTGTTTCAACGCCACAAAATTGTTGGATTTTGATGTAGAAGATAAGGAACCTCCCGCAGCTATGAAAAAGTGTGAAGATTTTGAAAGACTAGAAGAAATGATCCATAACCAAGGAAACTGGTAGCTATAAGAATTGAAGCCAAGAGACCCTCCGATGGCAAAAATCAAGGGTTTTTTATTTTGCTTGATGATGAAGAGTGGATCCATTTTGATAATTCAAAACGAAAAAAAAATCGTGAGGGTCTGGCCATATATCAAAGTCGACAGCCAAGCCAAACATCTATGGTTCGAAGCACATTTTTGATTAGGTGGGGCAAAATGGTCACAATTCAGGCGAAGTTATGACAAAGCGATTTGCAACACGACATCGCCTAGCCGCATGTTCCTACTGTCGTTAAAACATATCTGGAAACAATGAATGGCAGCCAATACCAATCTATTTGGTCTGGCTGTTGCAAATATTTCCAAGGCTTTTCACAAAGTATGGAACCTTGGTCTGCTGAAAAATCTCAAAGTTATTGGTTTCGACTTACATAGTTCAAACGATTTATATTCAGATGATCCTTTCTGACAGTTCACTAAAGGGAATTGTCGAGATTCTGGAGATCTAGTTCCAGTACCCCTAATAAGACAATTTGCTGCCTTATCCGATTAATAAAAGAATTAAGTACCTATAATTAATGAATTGGAATAACTAGAGACCAATCAAATTATTGAAGCACAGGAGATTTTAAAGCAGGAAGAGCAGAACGACAACAGGCCAGGTATTCAAAAAAATTCAGCAGGCTGCCCTAACTTGGAAGGTTATGCTAAGCCCGTAAAAGGTCCTAGGTCAAAAGATGGGGCATCAAGCCAAAGATGGTCCCGTGGATCTACACAGTCGTGGTATGAGCAATTCTTACGTTTGGTTCGCCAGTACGATGACCAGCGCTAAGGAAGACCTAAAATGTCATAAAGTTAGGAAGGGCCCCGAGGACAGTACAACAACAGCGTCCCACGAACGACCCTAATATTTACTTGCACCACCTCCCTCTCGACCTTCATATCTAACACTAAGAATCGCAAAGAACGCATAGGCGGTAGGTCACTGATCCGTAAGCCCCACTGCTCTGGTGAGCATCTTCGAACTTATTTTTAAGGGTCACGGCTTGTAGCAGTTTGGACTCAAACATCATGCAAAAGGGCTGCTGAGTTTAATCAGTAAGAATCTGACACTACCTCCAGCGGGCATCCCCTGCTGCTAGACCGATGTAACATTCTCACCACTCCTTCGTAAAAAGGGGACCATAAGATGCCACAAAAGTATTCTGCGCCCTGGACGAACGTCTCCGACCCCTGCTTTAGGAACTCCTCTCGATACCCAGCAGAGCCAGTACGTCAAAACACCCTGCACCTATTTTAGAGGAAAACTTCTATTAGGAGGGTGCCTTGCCCTTCATGACTGTTCAAAAAATATTTTACGTTGACGCCTTTCAAACTTTAGTCAGCCTAATGCTCAAAGGTATGTATTTTAGTCTGGATAACAGAAGACCATCTACCCATTGCAATTGAGACCTGCGACACCTCCTCTAGCATATTCCACAATTAACGCATCGGGAAACCAGTAGAGGTTTCTTGGACCCAAGAAAGGATGAGTTCCATTCACACGGAGCAATCCTGAAAAATTGCTCTGGATTTCCTTTGGAAGCGAACTTCACTAACAAGGATACGGGCCGATTGAAATGTTTAGGATACCTTTGAGTATATCCATGTATATAGAGCGAACGAAATCTGGAATATCAAGGCACTTATGGTGGTGGATTTCCAAACGGAGATGTGCAATAGAGTCAGTCCAATTATTTACTGTCTTTCCATGCAGAGTTTAACCCTGGGTTTACTCAGAGTAAGCGCCCATTGAAACGGGGATTTAGTAAAGCTTCGTTAAATACAAGTAAATTCGACGAAACCAGTCGGATTTGTGTGTTTGATTATTTTTTACTGCACATATACCAATGGCGATATAAGATAAAATTATTTATCTGATACTTCAACCTAGAATCTTCATCGAAACGGCATCGTGTTAACTTGAGAGAAGAAGTTTTCTATTTACTCAATGAAAGCTCTATCCCGGCTCATGGATACCTAGTAATTGTTTCCATGGCAAGTAATGGAGATTGAAGCAAGCCGCTTGAGGATCGCCGTGACCTGGGTAAGTCTTAAGTGACATAAGTGAAAACAGTCTTAACGATAGTTTTTTACATCCAGTAAATTATTTGTGGTTTAAGTAAGACCCCATGTCTTATCTCTAGAAGCATTTTAGTCCGGTGACTCTACCCGAACAATTGTGAAACATTGTCGATATTAATGGAGAATATTTGGTGTAAATAAGCCTTAATATATTGATCGAAATTGTTTCTATGAGTTAGTATTCCAAATAGATCGATTATCGTTCGATCACCGAAGTCAAGCAGCATTGATTGCGTTTGGTACTTGGATGGGGGACCATTTGGTAGTATTATATACCTTGGTACCCCTGGTCCAAAAGATAAAAATATAACCAAAAACATTGGTGAAACCGTTATCCTTCGATACAACCAACCTAAGCGACACAATCTAACCAAACTAAGCCATATTTAATATTGAAATAAATCTCACACACACATATACATACACATATAAATTATATATAAACTTACCATTTTCATAAGAGCCATTTAAATCTAGATTGCCGAACTTGTCATCATCAATTTCTGCTGATGATGCATTAACTAAATTAATTGGAAGTATTGATATGGCAAGTGTTATGCCAATCATCCATATTATCTGTGATGTTAATCGTTTATTTGATATAATTACAATCAAATAACGATAAAATTTCGATAACGATGCCATTGGTAATGACAATAACAACAATATTGTATTTATAATAGTACCATTCCATAATATATCATATATATAGCTCCTTAGACGGCCGCGTCGACGTCTACGTTGATGATGATGCTGCTGTCGCCGGCGATTTCGTATTGTTGAATATTGTGATATCATTAATGATTTATTATTATTATTTATATTTAAATTTATATTTATATTATTATTATTATTAATATTATTGTTATTGTTGTTATAATTGCTGTGTTTATTATTGTTACTTATTGATGATGATGGTGTTGTTAAATTATCTGCTGATAAAATTATAGTTGATTTTATTGTTGTTGTTGTTGATGATGATAATGATGATAATGTTGGTGATAATGATAAATTATCTGCTGTCGATGCTGTTTCATATTTATTATTATTATTATTATTAATTAAATCATCACAATAATCATTTTTTATTAATGTTTTTGATATAAATGTTGATGATGATATTGTTGGTGTATTATTATTAACATTATTATTATTAATATTATTATTACATTTTGTTGATTCAAACATTTTTATTGAGGATTCCGTGGAAGAAGTTGTTGATGATAATTGAAATTTATTATTAATATTATTATTAATATTTTTTATACGACAACGTCTTGGACGAACGCATTTATTTATTATTTCATTTTGTGGTTGTTGTTGATTTTTTTGTATCTGAAGTTGTTGTTGTTGTTGTAGAAGATGTTGATGATTAATTTGTTCTTTCTGTTGGTGAATATCATTTTTTAATTCCGATATATTTTTATCATTAGTCTTCTTGTGATTTATTATAATTTGTGAATTATTTTGTTGTTGTTGTTGTTGCTGTTGTTGTAGAAATTGTTGTTGATGATGCTGTTGTTGGTGCAACATTGGACCCATAATACTGCCTTATTTTTTGTGTGTATGTGTATGTTTTTATCAATTTCCTTGTGGTTTATATTTTATACGTCACTTTTTTTATTGGTTATTGTTGAGTTATTTTTTTTTATTTACTTTCTTACGTTTTCAAAATATTAAATATTAAAATTTTCTGTATATGTTTTTTAATGTTATTTTCGTTTTTTTGTTTCAAAGAGAAAAAGTTAAATATATTTTTTTGATAGAGAGAAAAAAACGTAAAGTTAAAAATTATAAAGTTTGTTTTTTATTTATATTTATATGTTTTAAGAGGAAAATGTTTTTTTATATATTATATTTAGATATATAATTTTGTTTTTTTTTTAAATATTTAAATTCATTTAAATACTTATTTTTTAAGTTAGTATATAAGTTATATAGTAAGTTTCTTCTTGGTTGTTTTTTTCTTCTTGTTATTATATATAGATATATAATAAATATATATAATGTATAGTATATATAGGGGAAATAAAAAAATTAAAAAATTAATAACGATAGTTATAGATATATAAGAAGACGAACATCAAAGTTGTTTATCACACTGTTGTAATATCATCTTTTTACTTTTTATTAATTTTAATAATTAATTTTTTTTTTATTTATAATTTTACTTATTACATCGTTATATCACATATTTTATTTTTTTTTCTCATCAATTTTACGTGGCATATATATATTTGGATATCACGCACTATATATAATTAATTTTTTTTTAATTATTTATTTTTTTCACAGTTTTTATTATTTTTTTTTTAATAATAAGAATTAGTATTTCAGAAATATTTTTTTAATTTACATTTTTAAAAATATTTATTTTTTCTTTATTAAAGCAATTTTTTTTGTATTTTACACATTTTTTTCTTTTTATTTCACCAACTTCACTAATTTTACTTTTTTTTAATATTAGATATTTCGCTGGTTTTGATCGATTATATATAGCACAAGGTTCATTTTTTTTTTATTATTTAAATATTACTTAAGGTGTCCAATAGTATATTTTGAAAAATAAGAAAAATGTTTTTTCACCAACATTATTTTTCACCAACATCATATTTTATTTATTAATTCACCAATTACTTTCTTTATGTTTTTTTATTTTATTTAGTTGTAATTTAAATTAAAAAATATTTTTGATCAAATTGTTGTTTGTTGTAGAATATTTCGTAACAAGGCATACATTTTTTTTCGTGTCTGTTGTTGAGTTTTTTTTTTGTTCTAGCACAAACTATTTTTTTTCTTTATTATCCTCAATTTTAACTCCGTTTATAAGATTGGAGTATAGAGTAGAGTTAGAAGAGAAGAAGAGTTATACTTTTATTGTTTCTGTTTTTTTTTCTACAACGTTATATATTATATGTGTAAATATATATATATGCGTGTTAATTTCGTATAGTTTCTTTTTTTCAACGTTTTTTTCTTCTTATAACAAAACTATTTGTATATACGTTTATATACATACATATATAGCAGATTTTGTTGTTGTTGTTGAAAAACTACATATTTTCATTTATGTACATATTCATATCTATATATTATAAAACTCTTTTTTTTTCTTGGTAAGGTTTTTTTATATTTCTTCTGTATTTTTTTTTAATTTTTGGTTGTTGTTGTTGCTGTTGTTGTTGTTGTATACAAGCCTTGTTTTTCGTTTGTTGGTTTGAACCAAATTATATAAAAATTGGTATAGATTATATACACTTATTTTATTTATTTATGTATTATGTATTTTTCTTTTTTGTTTTATTAAAAAATCTTTTTAGTTCTTTCTTATTGTTGAAAACTGTCTGTGGATACGATTTTTAATTTTGTATTCTCGTATACTATAGAAACATTTTCTACCAAAGGTTAATTTTTATCTATATATCTATATAAATATATGGAAGATATACAATCTTATATTAAATATGAGAGAGTGAACGGTTATAACACACAAAATGAGAGTGCGTTCTGGTTTTTGCTTTTTTGTGTTATGTTGTTTCAAGTGTAAGCTTTCGTACTTCTCTATAGTTCTCTCAATATTTCTCTACTAGTTATCTTTAAAGAAATATTGGAGATTTTAATCTCTCCCACACACACACCAACCGAAAAACTCTCCTATCTATCTATTGTAAACTTGAAACGTACTCTCTCTTCGATTCTCTCTCAAAAGTTTAATTAAAGCTTCGTCCTTTTTTTATTTTACTATGTTATAATATCCTTTTTCTCCTCATTCAAGTTCTCCTTTAGTTCTTTTAGTTCTTTTTTTATATTTAGTTTTAGATTTTTCTCTTTATATGTTCTTTTCTTCTACTTCTTTTTATTTTTATTTTATTTTTTTTCTAGTTCTTCTAGTTTTCTAATTTCTTCTTCTTATCCTTACTAGTTTTTCTTGTCTTTTTATATATATAAGAATCCTATATACATATATATATTTTGTTATATCCTTCGGCTTTTATGAATTCGATTTTCTAATTTTAATCCCATGGAAAATTGTTTCATTATATTCAATTTATGTTACTTTTGTGTATGATTTGGCAACCACACGCTAACACGATCCTTGTTTCTTCATTTATTATTGGAATGAGAGAATTAGAAGAAAATAAAAAGTAGAGAGAAAAAAAAATAAGGATATATATGTATAATTTTTTTTCTGGTATTTGATTTTTTCTTTCCTTTTTTTTTGTATGTTATTTTTTTTATATATCTATATATTTGTTGAAATATATATCTAGATATATATTTATATGGTATGGTTATATGGTATGGTTTTTATAAGCCTACGCGCGCTGCTGATTGCGTAACATATACAAACGCAAATTTTATTTTTTTTTTTTTGGTTCATTTATTTTTTTTTTTTTTTAAGAAATTTTGTAGAGTATTTCTTTTAGGGAAAAATGTTATTAAATGCACACAATTTTCTATAGTTTTTTTTATATTTTTAATAGTGTCTTTTCGTTTTATATTATTATTAATTTTTTTTTTTATTATACCTTAAAATTTTTTTTATTATTATATAATTTTTTCAAATTAACTAACACATAACCAAGATTTTTTTTATATTTTTTTTTGCTGCTATTCGTCGTCGTTTTGTTTAATTATAATTAATATTATATTTTATTTCTTTCACCAAATAGTTTTTATGTTTTTTATTTAAAAAAACCAACCAACAACAAATAAAAAACAACTAACAAGATTTTTTTTATACAACACACTTTTTTTAATTTATATATGTATATATGTTATTTTATCGCATTTTTTTATACTTAATTTCATTTTATTTTCCTTGCCTTTTTTTACTCAGAATCTCAAAAAACTTAGCGCAATAAAATGCTACTAACCATATAACATTTTTTGGTAAATCTCTGACACAAATCGCACACACATATTTAGAAGACTTTTTTATATCAATTATATTTTTTTTATCCCCTCCTTCACAATTAACAAAAAACCGAAAAAAAATTGTTTAAAACTAAATTAAAAAAAATAAAATAAAATAAATTATTTAAAAAACACCACCCTTCGTCTTCTTCTATAATTTTACGATTTATAAAAAAAAATTAAATAAAATTATTTATTTTGTGTTTTTATTCGCCATTTCTACAACAAACATTATTTTTATTATTATTCTGCTTTTGTAATATTAATTTTTTTATAAAATAAAAAAATTCTTTTAAATTTGTTCATTTTAAAATATTCGAAAATCATAGTTGTTTTATTTAATATATATATAATCTTTTTTTCCTTTTTTTATTTTTTCTACATTAAAAAAAATCTTTATTTTTTATATTTATATTTTTATATCACCCAACAAAAAAAACAATTTATTTTTTATTATTAATAATAATTTTTTTCTTTCTTTTTTTAAAATATTATAATTTTATTTTTATTTTATATTTTTTTTTATATTGTCGGTCCGTCAGCGAGTATGGACGCGCACAAACTAAATATCCAAACTCCTGAATCGGTGTAAAGGAGAGCTTTTTTTGGGTATTTTACCCAACATGCACAGAAAAAAAACCTCCGAAGTAAAACCAAAAAAAAAATAATATAAAGGAAGCAAAACTTTCACATCCCTTTTCATCCCTGATCCAAAATTTCGTCGACACGAAGGATCTATCGTTCTCCTTCGTGAGAGATAGAGCTAGAGAGAGAGAGTGAAAATACACAAAAAAGCTTTAAAATATTTTCGTGACTATGCTTTTTGGGATCTGGGTGGTGGTCTAATCTCTCTCTCTCTCTTCCATGTTGTTGGTGTATACAACAATTTCCTATGTGTGTATGTATGAAATATTTCGGACCCGTTTATAAAAGCTCTTTAGAACAGTGATTTTGTTGTTATAAAAACAGAAACAGGACCTATACCTATCTGGAAATTCTGGGTGTAGGATAAGTATACCTACTCGATTCAAACTAGGTGAGATTTACAAAGCAAATACACATATACATACATAAGCAATTTTTATGTATATTTATATACATATAAAAGCACTCATACATTTAAAAAAAATAAAAATAAATACTAAATAAATAAATAAATAAAAATAATAAAACCCAACAAACATGTTCTAACAAAACTTCCAACAAAAAAACGAGCTTTTAAGGATCAAAACCCCCCCTCAAAAAAAGCTCTTTCCTACTACAACCCTACAAAAAAAACCATAAAAATATCCTTTAAACCCAAACCAAAAAAATATTATAGGCGCGCTCTGACTACACCTGTAATATATATCCTATATTTTTCTCCTGATCCTGTTTTTTTCTGTTCTGCAATTTTTCGTTTCCTTCGCATACCCCAAAACCCCTTCCTTACCTCCTCCTCCACCCCACCACCTATCCAAGCCAACGAAAAAAAAGATGTCTGTGAGAAAATAATAAAGCATCGTAAAGCTCACATGAATGGATAAATATGAAGTTGAGTTGCGCATCTATTAAAAAGCTTTTTTTTTTGTTATACCTTTATCCTTTAACACACCAAAAATATTTGTAAGGACTAACGGCAACAACAACAACAACTACACTCTACAATAACGAGGACAACGGAGAAAAAAACGGAACGGCTGGATCATTTCAACAATATGCACATGTATAAAGAAGAGAGGATATGGGGAATGGTGTATGGTGGGGAGGGGGGAGGAGAGAGCTTTATGGAAAAAAAGAAAGTAATCTGTAACACTGTAAGATATTTTGTGCCAGGTCCTTTGTGACATACATATTTATTTTACATACATATATACTTAAATATAATTTTTTTTGTGTGGTTTTTGAGAATTATATATACAGGCAGAGAGAGAGAGAGAGATAGGGGTAAGGGGTAGGGGGTCATACCTTGCTAATAGTAAGTAAAATCCTTTTTTATATACCTTATACTAATTAAACTTTATACTAATTAACCCTTGTTTGTAGAGAGTAACAGGAGAAATGACCCCCCCCCCCCCTTGTTGGAAAAAACATAGAGGAAGTGCTGGACATCACCCTTGTCTCGGACTGCCCCTCCGACCAAATACTAGGGGGCCTTGGAAGTCTAGGGGTAAGGCACCTGGCTACCATCCCAGAGGTCTCGGGTTCGAGTCCCGACGGTCTTTCCCATTTTCGTCCTTTTTTCTTCCATCTTTCCATTCCTGATTCCTCCTGTCATAGCCTTCCCAGGCCCACCAAGTCCATGAGTCATCGGTTGGTTGATGGGATTGGGATACAACTCGTTTCAGGAGGCATAAACTCGAGTGAGTTGTTTTTCGATGCCCCGATATCAGAGTCGCCATAGTAGTGGTTGGAAGTACATGCAATAAAGGTATCGCGGCTGGTTGTGGCAGTTCCTTCTTTCCGACTGGAGCTGCTGTTCGACATTGCACTCTATATGAAAAAATAGATTCGTCGATGGTACAAAGGCGCCTTCCCGGTGCCTCTTTCACATAAAAAAAATACTGAGCTGGTCTTGAGGTAACACTCTTTCTCAGACGACAGGTTTACATAAAGAGTATTCCATCTACAAAACTTTAGCTCAACCCCCCTGTAAGGACTTTCCAGCCCTAACAGTACCAGGCATAGACGGCATAGTGCCGGAACAACTGCAAAGCACCCTTAGTCATATCATGCCCTGTTTGGAGGCCATGTTTACCGGGTGCCTTCAAATTAACTGTATTCCCTCTAGTTGGAAAAAGGTAAAAGTGGTCTTTATATCCAAGGCAGGAACAGCCTCCAAAGCAACACTCGAAGACTTCAGGTCAATCAGACTTTAGAAAGGCTAATTGAAATATATCTGAGGCAGACCATACCAGTCTCGGAACTCTCTGGCACGCAGCACGCCTTTACAAAAGGCAGATCTACGGATACTCATTGGTTTCAACTATAGAAAAGTCACTCGAAATCAAAGAATATACATTAGTAGCTTTCCTTAACATAGAGGGAGCGTTTAACAACATGCTCCCGGAAACCAATACCCTGGCCGTAGCGAAGCCGAGGATCGACGTGTTCCTGGTGTCTCTCATGCATCAAATGCTTACCGGCAGGATGGTGAGCTCAAGCCTTGGCGACTGCTCGTTCCAAAGAGCCGTCAACAGAGGTACCTCGCAAGGAGGAGTACTTCCCAACTTCTATGGGTCGCGATTGTGAATCAGCTGCTGCGACGCATGGAGGCAGTGGGACACCATGTACTGACGTACCGGGATGACATTGCTGTCATCATATAAGGAAAATTTCTTCAAGTTTTCTGTGATCCCACGGAGGCGGCGCGCGTTACTAACTCTTTCAAACTGAGCTGCCTCCCGCAGATTCAGAGTTAACCCAGAAAAACCGAATGAGCCTTCTTCACGAGGAGGCATAAAACCCTAACTAACTCATCCCCGGCTTAACAATGTTAGGCTCAAATTTAGCAACAGTGCCTAATATTTCGGAGTAACCCTGAACAAGAAGTTCCTCTGGAAAGAAAACACAGACGAGCGCATTAGGAAAGCGCTCGTTCCACACCTACAGATGGCCTAAACGTTATGTTATACCTTCCTCCTTTTAGAATAAAAAATCTGGATCTTGAACCGGAATCAGGGGAGGGCACTTTAATTTGCTGGGCTTTGTCAACGTTCCCACAGAAACTGATTTTCGCACAAGCACTGATTTTCGACGTCCACATCCCTTCACGTCGTTAATGGAGTAATAGACCATATAGTATCCCGGATGCCATAAACTTCTTCACTGAAAGCTCAAAACTCGAGGGTCAAGTGGAAGAAAGAGTCTCTCACCGGAAGTTGGGTTTGAAGTCTGCAGAGTCTGAAGTGCGAAGTCAGTCTGAAGATCACTGCAGTGTATACCAAGTGGAGATTTGAGCCATACTTGAGGCTGTTCTGCAAATCAACCAGCAATACGTTAGAAACCGAACATCTTCTCAGATAGTCAGGCGGCTCTAAAGGCCCTGCCCTCTTGCACCAGCAACTCCAAGACTATCTCTGAATGCTGCAGATTTCTTAACGAGATGGCTCAGCAGTTCAGGACCCTCCGCATATGGGTGCCTGGTCACCGAAACATAAAGGGAATCGGTAAAGCTGACGAACTGCCTAGAAAAGGCACCTGCAAAGGGAAGAGTTGGTATGCCTTGGGCTACCTTTAAACTCCGATGCAAACAGCACACAGTGCAACTAGCAGAAAAGCATTGAAGAGATCTTAAAAAATGCATTTTGGCCAAAATGACTTGGATCTCCTACGATCTCAGGCGGACCACTTCACTACTAAGCCTCGGTAGACGAGACCTGAAAGGGCGCATGCAGCCCGCTTAGGTCTCGTAACCTACGAAACCCCGAAGTTTGAGATCCAGCAACTAAGAAGATTACCTCCTGGTGGTTTAGCGAAGAAACGACACTTTAATATCGGGTTTAAGTGCGTCATTATGGCATCACAATGGGCCTATCCCTTTTGGCCTAAACGTTTCGGCTGTGCACTAGCAGCTCAGCCATATCTAACATAACCTTCGTTTCCATATACTGCCTGGAGCAATAAAAACTTTACATTCAAAATTATTTTTTACTTTTCACTTCATATTAAAGTAAAAGCGTATTTTTTCGTTTTTTTAGCTATATTTTTTATTTTCTACTTTTGAGTCTATGTCTTCGGCCATTTTGTAGAACCCGCCATATTAGATTTAAAATGACGTCACTCATCCCGAGGGCGTTGAAAAGAAAAAGGTAAACCGCCATTTTGTGTCGACCGCTATGTTGAATTTGGAATGACGCTACATAGCTAATTGTGTTCTACTTGTCATTCTCTTTCATTTGATACCCAAGTCGGGGGTCCGGGAGCACAATTGCCAAATTCGTCCGCCATCTTGGAACCGCCATCTTAATTTTTTTTACAAAATGGTCAGATTGCATTGTCACGCGAACTACACATATACATATGTGCAAAATTTAAAGTTGATTGGCTATAATGGAAGTGGATCAACATACGACATACAACATACAGGTGAAGCTAATATAAAGCGTACAAAAAAAATCTAATAGGCGCGCGAAAACGCTTCCGGGTTTTTTGCATATGCGTAAGGGAGCGCGAAAGTGCTCACCGGGTATTCAAAGGGTTAATAAATTCTTCGATTTTGCTTCTTTAACTACAACAAAAACTACGACCCATACCTAAAAAACACAACCAATTTTATAAATAAACTACATATATATTTATATATGTTTTCTACACACACAGATTGTATTACAAAACTGTTGTGTGAAATTGAGTTGAACAAACAAGGATTTGCCCTACTATCATCAATGTAACTTATTGAAAGCCGGATGATTTATATCGAAGTGGTTAAAAATGAAAAATGTCCTTTTGGGAAATACCCTGTGGGACCATTTCAATGCCATTAATTTGAACTGTGATACGATATCTTTTTTTCCTTCTTGTTCTTCTTCATCAACAACCCAAAATACAACAAAAAAAATGTTGTAAAAGAAATAGATTGATGAAATATATATGTAGATATATATGTGATATAACCTCAAAAAAACAAACATACAGACATACAACAAACACGCACCAAAAAAACATCTAATAAAATTCCACCCAAAAATCATTCATTTTCTGAAACAATAAACTAAAACCTAAAAACGAAACAAAAAAAAATTCATTCCATATTCGAAATCTGTCTCTGTATAAAACAAAAAAATATTATACAATATTTTTTTTCTGTCCTGCCTAGATATCCTGAAGAAGTTATGGTAGGCACATATGCTGATACACATTAGCCATCCACGATATCCAATCGTATTCAACGAGGTCAAGAGCACATTCGTCTAGCAAAAAAAAAAAAAATACAGAAACTTAACCATAATAAAGCAGCTAAAGTGGAAGAGCATATATCAGCGAAGTACTATAGTATGGTTGGTTGGTACGTATGTAGTGGGGTGGGGGGGGGGGGGGTGACAGGGTATAAAAATATTTTTTAAGGGAAATACTTATCAGGAGTGTGCTGCTATCGTTATGCTTGTACATACATATAGCATATATGTACTAGTACTACTATATGGTTATAGTAATAATTGCTGTGGAATGAGAAAAGAAATCCTAGACGATTAGGAGTCGAGTTTATCTTGCACGAGGATCTAGGATATATATGTATGTATTTGGGGAAAAAAATTGTTTACGTAGACTAGATGGATGTACTAATTTTTCTTTTATAGTAGTGTATAGTGCATGGTGGTTGAAGAAGGTGGGTGCAATGAGGTAAACCGAAAATGGTTCTAATAAATCATATGCAGAATTTCTTTGATATTTTTTTAAATTTTAAATTGTGAATTTTTCAAAAAAAAAAATACCTTATGATTTCATCCGTAATACCGTACAAAAATAACCAAACCGAATTTATAAATGAGTATGAATCCGAGTTTGTTACGCTATAGCTTTAACATACTAGCAAGTGATAACCCTAAACTACAATCAAGGGCAAGAAATAGGTAATGTGGCACTTGAGCATGGGAAAGCGGGCGGGCACGTACCTACCTGAACATTATTACAAATATCTTGGTGATAATTACATGTTATCATCACCTATTACTCCGCTTTTAACTCATCAACAAGTTCATGACTTAATTCCCACGGCTACAAATAAATCACATGCCCAAGTGCCGCATTACCTACTGAATAAGGAGCTGCACTTGTGTGTGGTAAACTGCCGGCAGAAACACTGATGTAGTTATAATATTTGGTTCGGTGCATCTAAGACATTAAGGAGGAAGGCTGAAAAACCTTTCCCAACAACAGCCACAAGCTTCAAAACTAGTTCTGTGTTAATTAATCGAGCATGCGAAATCACATTTATGAACGCCTTATAATTGAAAGTTCTAGATTGAATTCATAGACACAATTAAACCCAGCTCTTCAATCTTCAGTTACAGAACGAGCAGCCCACCAGACATAGTAATGGCAACGTTCACAAAACGAGATATTGCGTAGAAAAAGACTTGAAGCCAGAAGGCTATTCAACATAGCTGAATAGTGCGGTAGGGTGAAGCTACTTTCTGAAATATCGAAGCACTTATGTAGTTCGCATACAATTTCCACATATTCAACTGAGGATAAAACGAACCTGAAATTTGTCATTTAGCAACTCAATAGGCCAGTTTTCGCTCCATTGCGGAGGTCAAGCAGCGTTGGACGTGCTTAGTACTCAGTTGGGGGACCGTTTGGTAAAACGATACTTGAGTTTAAAATTAAATTAGCTTTCGGCACCACCGGAGTTAGGCCGCACGACAAAAACTCGATTTCGGAGAGTATGTAATCAACTGGAATAATGGAATGCCATTTCAGCGAGCTTTTGCATTTCTGACTTCTGCCAAAAAACCAATAAAAATTTCAAGCACGAACTGAACATGAACTGGACTTTAGCCGGTGAAGCCATTTGTGCGGATTGAACTGAACATTATTGAATTAGGGTCAATGAAGCCAAAATATTAAATACCTCCATAGCCTACCTTACAATAACCCAGCGGGAAAAATTGGGAGTGCTGCTCAGGGGAACTCATTTTAAGCGCTGCCAAATATGCTCCTAAGGTAGTATGATTGAAGTTTTCTGAAATTTTATAGGAGGAAGAAAACGGTCGAATATCATGGTTACCATGAAAGGTGACATTAGCGTATTCAATATGCCAGTTCTCGTTCGATTCGGAGGGCAAGCAGAATACGACGTTTTTAGTACTTAGTTGGGGGACCGTCTTAGTAAATTAACACTCGCGATTGGAAAAGCAAAGGTAATTGCAAAAGATGAACAAAAATCAAGGTTCTGACGTCGCAGCTTATTGACATATCCACAGGCCTAAAAGTATATGGAACTGGTATGGGAACGGGAGCTCTGTAAGCTTTATAAGGAGTGCTCAAAGATGGTTCTTGCAGGGTATACAAATTCATTCTCTTCGACTCTTACCACACACAGAGCACTATCTTTTTCGATGACAATCCTGCTTTCGCGAAGTCTTATGATGGCTCGCCATACCTTGTCCACGAAGCCGACTATCCGACTATCAAACATAGCCTCTTTTACGGCCATGGACGACACAAGGGTCCATTTCATTAAGTTTCAGCAGCGAGTTACAGATGTTAACCAGACCATTCCTACACGACAACTGACACTATCAATCGGGAAAAGCCCAAACGATTTACTCTCGTCTTCTTCTTCTTTAACGACTCTAAAACCGGGATCCGGTCCTGGCGTCTCGCAACTGATCTCTTCACCGGTCCCGATTCTGTGCCGATTTCATCCAGTTTGGCATATACTCTCATATTGCATTTAAAATATTGGGTGCGCCATCTAGATCTTCGGTATTTCAACACCAAATAACTCTGACATTTTTTATCCGATTTTAACAAATGAACACGTTTCTGAAACGTCATTCAGTACCATTTTAGCTATGACTCAATACTCACCGAAAGAACGCCCTGAAATTATAGCGCTTTATATTGAAAGCAATCGTTTTCAAGTTCGACAAGTTCCCGAGGCACGTTGTGTCGAAAGATTGTGATTTAGAATGGTGTCCTTGTTAACAGGACCATACTTTTTTCTGCGGGGTGATTGAAAAATTCAAGCCGAAGACCATTGACGAACTTAAAGCTAACATACGAACCGAAATAGCTGCTATAACGCTTGAAATTCCAGCCAATGCTATGCCGGAAATCCGAAAAATAGCTACATTTTGCTTATCGAATGTAGGTGGTCATTTAATCGACATTATATTCAAAAACTGATTTGAAATAAATGGTAGAGAATATCCTAAATAAATCTTGCTCATTTGTCAAAATCGGCTACAAAATGTAAGAGCTATTCATTATTGAAATACCGAAGGTCTAGTTGGCTCACCCTAATATAATTACGAAAAACCTATTAATTTTTTTCGAATTAATAAGGAGTGTTGTAATAATAATAATTAACAGACGAATTATAAGAATACATAGTGAAGAAAGTTATATAATAAAGTGGAATTCCAACAAAATTCTAACAAAATGGAAACAACGTCTCACAACAAAATCGCGCCAATTATGTATCTAAGTTAAATAATCTACCGCCAGACATCCTGTGTGCAAATACAAAATTCAATCTCCTGTATTTAGTCAAAACTCATCTAATTAACAAATTTCACATTTTACACTTCCTCCACACGTCCACCTTTTATACAGAAACCAAAAATTCTAATTAATTTTTCAACAATAAAATTATATATTCCCCCTCTTTTTTCCAAAAATTATCAGTGTACCCAATATTTATAGTAGGAGAACAAGAAGAGAGTCAGCCCAAAAAAAAAACATCACATTCGTATAAATGAAACTAAACGAAGAAGTAGAGAAAAGGACGAAAAAAAAACAGAAAAAATAAAAACGGAAAACTTTTCGCCTATTCCTAAAGCGCAATCTCCTTTCTCAATGGTTCAATATACACGCGATGCAGAAATTTGTGCGCAGCACTTGTACACAACTTGTCACAGGAAAAAAAACGGAGTCACATGATAGCAAAGGATGAGATAGGTCATAGTTTCAAGCTCAAATCACGAAAAACTTACACCAACAACAACGAATACAACAACAACAAAAAATAAGGAATAAGGACATGGGAGAGAGAGAAAAAAAGGATGTAGAAATCTTAAAATTCATTCTCTATCAATGTTAGATTACATGTACAGGAGAGTATTTATGTATGTATGCATGTGGATTTAAATACTTGTGTGTATAGAGATGTATGCAAAAATTTCATTACTCTACACCCCCACAAGGAGCACGCAAACCATAATAGTAAATATATACAAATATAGAAAAGAAGGAGCACAGCTGTTTCCCTCGTAGAAAAGCTCACGCAAGGAATAGAGCACTCTACACCACTTGGGAGAGAGAGAATATGGTCGCCTCATCCTGTGTGTACCCTTTAATGTTTTCAATAAAAGCTCAAAACCCAAGGAATTAATTTCAAACCGAGAATGGCAAGGAATGGATAGAATGAAAATAAAAAAAAAAATATAATATAACACATTTGATATAAAAGGACGAGAAGAGGCAGTACACAATACAAATGAAAATGGGCATTGCGAGGCGGTTTCGGAGGCTTTAACTACACACATCCAAATGTCCGGGGGAAATGTAATTGATTTCTTGTTCTCTCTCTCCTCTCGGCTTGAATTTTTACGAAATCCTTGCTAATTGGCAAAATTAGATAAATTATGCAGCACTAATGTCAGAATCAGGATTCTTCAAGGATTTTTTTTTTTTGTATTTCATTTGCATAATACTTAACGGAGAGGATCCTCCCGCACACAAAAAGCAACACAGAGGATGTTTGAGCGGCAGTTTTCATATATATATTTGTTACTAGCTGACCCGACAGACCTAGTCCTGTTCATATTTCAATTAATTGGGTTGTGATTGTTTTGTGGATTTGTGGAAAGCGCTATTGGAAATGGGAAAACAAAGTAAAAAGCATTTGACGACATCATAGCATCTCAGATGGTGTAATACCAATCTCCAGTCTGTGGGCTCAAAAGACCAAACCTACTGCCTGCAAAGGCAGCAAGGTAGGTAAAGGGAAAAAATAGCTTTAGACTCCAATCCGAAGGTCCCCGCTCCCTCCAAGCCAATTGATTCGACAGAAGCAGGCCCTTCAACTGCATCCGTGCTGTCTCCTAGTACCTCTAAAGAGGCTATAAAAACTATAACGCCTTCTGGCTCTAAAGGCACTTTACCATCAAGGGTGAAGTCCCAAGAGCATAGCAGCGCCAAGAGAATCCTTGCCCGATTCGAGGGAGTTATGAAGGGTGAAATCACCAAGAAGCAACCAGCTTCAATAAGATGTGCGACGCGGGTCGTCAGCGAGCAGATTTCGCAAACAGGCAACCCAGCACCAAAGCGTCAGGGGTCTCTTGAGGAACCTAATCACCCAGAGGCGAAACGCAGCAGGAACAGTAGCAATTTACTTCCACCTACTACTAAGACCTGCCAAGTACTGGAAGGACAGATCGCGATCGCCGTCATCGACAAAAGCGATCCATATGACACAATTCCGCCTGAACAATCTATGAACATTGAGGTCAAGCTCGCGACGATCTTCCTCCCAATCCTTCAGGAGCATCCTGGCACTGATCCTTACTGTCGCGACAGCGAATGGCATCTGGGCCGCTTGAAACTCATCGCTTGTGCCGATCAGAGATCTGTCGATCTCTATAAGATAGCAATATCCAAAATTGGGGAAGCATGTCCAGGAGACTCAAAGGCGTTATGAGTGAGGGAATCCCGAATCGGCCAAGAACACGTTCCTAGATCCCAGCAGAACTAACCAAGAATCAGGCTATTCTGGATATAATTCGGTTGAGTAAGCCACAGCTTCAGGCATCCTCGTGGAAGATTAAGAAACTGGAGGATCCGCAAAGTGACGCTTTAACATTCGCAATTAGCAAGGAGTCGCTGGGACCTTTAGCGAAATCTGAAGGCTTCATAAACTACGGCTTCTCTTCCATTACCCTGAGGCCTTACAAAGAAGATTCGTTGCCCCTCATCCAGAGTAGAACGGTTTCAACTCTTCCACCTGCGGCTTCAGACGGTGAGCCTTCAGGCACTGCGACTGTTACAGGTACAGAAGTTGCTGAATCCAAAGTACCTCGCACTGCAGGTGACACAGTTACGCAAGTAGCTCAACCCAATGTGCCTAGTATTGCGAGTGTTGGGTGTTACAGGAACAGAAGTAGCTGATCCTAAGGTGCCTGATGATATGCACCCACCAACCCATCGGAAGAAGACGAGGCTGACATAACGATGATCGAGGTTGATCCCGCTACTCGCAACCACGATGTTGAGATATAGATGTCGCCCTGGTACAAGAGCCTTGAATTGTCCAGGTCTTATATGCGGAATCAGGACTCCTAAATACAGGCTGCTGTATCCTAGAAAAGGGAAAAGTAACCCAAGAACCTGTTTAATTGTTAAAAATGACCTTAACACTTTTATGTTGTCTAAGTTTAACAACGCTGACAATGTAATGGCCTGCTTGGACAGCAGAACAGACGGTAGGGCTACGTGGATTGGGTCTGTCTACCTACCATATGAGGGAAATTTGGACAGCTCCAGTCTCTTTGTGCTGCAAAGGAAGCGGCTAGTCATGAAGTCAGCCTCATCGTTGAATGTGATGCGAATGCTCACAACTCCGTTTGGGGCAGATCAGATACAAATGTAAGAGGTGAGTTGCTTTTTCAACTAGTAAGTCTCTTGCTATGCAAAAGGGGAATTGAGCCTATGTTCGTCACAAGGGTAAGACAAGAAGACCAGCAAGCTTCTCAAACTAAGATCTGAAAGTAGAAAGGTCTTCAATAAGGCCAAACGGTCTAACTAGGCTTCGGACTGCGACAACTTCAAAGGGCGTCTCAGGGAGTTCAAACACGAACTGTGAAAGTCACAGAGGGAATCCAGCTGCAACAAGCAGACGGTACATGAATCACAAGCAGTTAGGAGTCATTGAAACTCCTGCTCGATACCCAATTTCCCTCGCTCGACATCCCTTGCTGCATCTGCAGAAACAGGTTTTGGGGACCCAACTAATGAACATAATCTAGGCACTATTGACAGATTAATAAACAGGGATTTACTCCTGTGGTCCATAGAAGGCTTTAAGCCTTATAAAACACTTGGACCAGACGGAATTTACCCCATCGAAATTCGGAAAGCCAGACCTAATTCTGAATTGGCTCGCAGCCATCTATAGCAGTTCCCTTCGCCTAAGCTACATTCCAACATCCTGGAGAGATGATGCGTTTACCTTGCTGAACTGGCATAAACCGACGGGGAATGTTATGCAGCCAGTTGAAATTTCAACGGGTAGATTTTACCATTGTCAATGTCCAGTAATTGTTTTGAAAATACTTCTTCAGATTAGACATTCTGCAATACGACATGCATGCTCATTCTTAATTTGAGTGTTTGGACGTACTTCCATAAAACGGACAACTTCAAACATGCATTAAGTTCATCGGCTGGCGTTTTACTGTGGAATCAGTGGCAATGTTTGGCGAAAATCACCTGACGACAGAAATAGATAATTGATTCATTTTGTTGTTGCTATAATTTCATTTTCATTTAAGCTGGAATGCGTTTTTTCGTATTTTTCTCCAAATCTTCCAGATCTGGACCACAGCTCCACTTATCTGGATCAAAACTATCCTATCTTTCAATCTGGAAGCAGCCATTCACATTGCCAAATTTTCATTTAAATCGGTTGGGCCATATCGAAGATTTTCCAACTCTCCAACTCTTGAACAACCGGGAAATTTGGCAAAATTCGTCAGCCCTTTAACCCAACAATTTTTTATTTATAAGTTTTGATCGTAAATTCGTCATTTGCTACCTTAGAAAACCCCAGATACCCACTTTCATTAGAATTGGAAGAAATTTAACACTTTTCATCAGCCATATTGTCGCGGCCATTTTGAATATATAAGTTTTGACTACAAATTCGTTATTTCCGACCTTAAACCCCCTCCCCAAAATACCCATTTTCATTGGAATCGGAAGAAAATTGGCAAATTCAACCATATCTATTTTGAATTTCGGCCATATTTCAGCGGCCATTTTGAATTTTTCAAAATCGGGCTTCGAAGTGCATCATGGCAGACTCCTACAGACCTTCATGCAAAATTTCGAAACTCTGCAATGATTTTTAACGGAACTCTCCTTGACAGCGCCATCTAGGGGTGGCTTTAGAAAGTAAGCTTCTATTAAAATTTCATTAAAATCGGTTGCATCGTGTAGGAGGGTATTTCGAATAAACGGACATAGTCGTTAAGTTTCTTGAAACTAGCAAATGTCCTACACAATTTTCTGAATATTTCTTTCCGTGAGAGCCTTCTACAAAGTATTAGAAAACTTCAAAAAAAAGATGAATGAAATCGGTACAGTGGTTTTCAAGTTATGGCGTGGACCAAGGAAAACAGGGATTCATTTTTATATACATATACATATAGATAAGGTCGAATCCTTTTTTGTTATTATTGTTGTTTTTGTTAATTATTTCTTCAATTGTTTATAGAAGAAGCAAAAGTGTCAGTGAATCCAGGATCTCAGGCATTCAATGTTTATTGGACTAATGGGAATGGATAAGGGTAGACAAACATTCCCTGATGACTACAGGACTATGTACTTTACACATACATATAAAACATCTAAAAAGGCATAAATATACCACTTGAAGTAAAAAAAAGAATATAACAAATCAAAAAAATTCGTTTCTTTTATTTCAATGCTTTAGTAGTATTAAAAAAATATATTCATATACACATACATACATAGAAGAAAATTTTTTGGTAAGCTTCCAAAACAAACGAACTAATCTTAAAGATTCAAGGGCAAACAGGAGGGACTTTGTACTACAAGATGACAGTCCTTGATCACAAGTGAGTCATTTCAGGCATTTAGGCACTGTTTGTTTTTGCTTAGCCCCATAAAACCTGACATGTAAGCCCCATCCGTTCCACCGCCCCGCCCGACCCACTAAAGTCCCCCCCCCCCCTCAAAAAAACAAGTCGTAGATGTATGTAATGTAAGTCATTGAGCAGAAAAATCCCTGCCATCATCCATTAAGCTTTCGCTCCTTCGACCACCATCAACTAAACACAACCACCATCCGTACCCTGGGCTACGCCACTTTCCGTGCGCTCTTTACCCGCCTAAACCATCGGTCGAATGTGTATGCTTTATACCAACCCCCCGCCAACCAACCAAAACAACAACAACGAAAAAATACCATACATACTATACACTTGCCACACGACGACCATCCGTATATTTTCCCTAAAACCCCCCTCCACTAGCTTATCAACGCCATGAAGGAGTTTAGCTTGGCGAATGGATAAATTATACCGAATTTTGGAATCAGCAGTCGTAAAAGAATGATCTAATCTGCGAAAACCGACGACCCTCCACCCTCCACATTGTTGTTGTTGCTGTAGGTAGGGGTAGACCATGCCTAGGATCCTTCATGCGTTATACATTTGCATATGTATCGAGTAAGGAAAAAAATATCGATAAAATTTTATTAACTTTTGGCGATGCTTAAAACGCCACGCGGCGTGATATCAGAGGTTCTCCTTTTTTGTTGTACATGTACAAGGATCGCGTTTCTAGCCTGCTACACTATACCCTCGAAGAAAACACCCTCCCCAAAAAATTAAGGGTAAGAGGAAATGAGAGAGTTGGTGATGAAATCTTCTAAATTAAATGTCAAATGCTGAATTATGGATGGCAATCGACTCTATGCTCCTTAACTTATTCCGAGTTTCGTTCATTGATATCTATGTTATTAAATAAGAGAACTAAGTTAAAAAAAAATACACAAAAACCCTAAAGGACGCTTCATTTACAACAAAATTTACAGAAAATTAATTTGGAAAAAGTCCAGAAAAACACCAAAAATTTACAATGAATTTTAAAATAATTCGTCCTGATGAAAGTGCTGTTCAAGGACATCTGTCTCAGTGTGGTATAAACAGGGCGCGCTAATAAACAGGAAGATTTCATATTTAGTACATCCGCAGTCAAGGAGAGGTGCCGTATACACACACACACAGACACAAATAAAACTGAAAAGGACTCTTCTTCCTTGTAACCAACCCCTGATGTTTATTTAAGATAAAAATGTGTGACAAGATAAGAAAATTGTAAAAACTGAAGAGGATCTTGATTATTGCCACTAATAAAATTTGCATTACAGTTTGTATGGAAGCGGACAACAAGGTAGAACAAGGGTATAGCGATAGGGGGAGTTTGGGGGATCTGAAAAAAAAATCTCACAAACTATCAAGTTAAATAACTTTTTTATTAAAAACAACTAGTAAGACCCACACGGCATTGTCCGTGATAAACTTATCGGGGGCTTTCTGGTAAAATAAATATTAGTGAGAGTATTTAAAAATAGGCTTTTGCCAGGTACTATTAGGCTCATTGGCCCATTTTACACGATGAAACACCTTTTGAAAGCTCGAGTGGCCATACTTGTTTTTTAATTCTCTTTTTACTTCATTCCCTAAGAAAGGAAAAGAGAAAATTATATGTCTGACATGTGCCTGGCCCTGGAATCTCATCTGCAATGTCACTAACCCAATTTTGATTTGCTTCCCCAGACGCAAGCCTCTTCAGGTATCGCAGAATCGAAGACTAAATAGGCTTCACCGACCTCAGTTCAATAATGTTAAGTTCAATCCACATAAGTGCCTTCACCGTCTAAAGTCCAGTTCATGTTCAGTTCGTGCTTGAAATTGTTGTTGCTTTTTCGCTTGAAGTCAGAAATGCAAAACTTCACTGGAATGGCATTCCACTATTCCAGTGCATTTACGTTAAACTTCAGTTCGAGTTCAGTTGGACAAACTGTGATCTGTTTTATCCTCAGTTGAATATGTGTAAATTGTATGCGAACTGAGATTATGGGTAAATTCAAAAATTCAACAATGCTGCTCCACTGTAGTATTCAGCTACAGACTTCTAATTGCTGAATTCTGCAGTGTTTTTAGTTCACGAATTCACAAATTTGCTCGAACTTGCGCAGTTGGGCCAATGAAGCCGTGGCATTTTACCCATTTCATATAAATCCTACATTTTCGCTTCTTACCGTCTTGCCAAAAAACCTTGTTGAAAAATTCTTAATTAATTGCTTAGTTTCAGGATACACTACGTTTAATATTCTTCCATTTGGAGCTAGGATGTGAAGATTTTTAGATTTTCCAACTGTTGAACAACTTGGGTACAGCTTTGACCAGGAAATAACACTTATTTGGCAAAATTCGTTCGCCAAATTGACTCCGCAAGTTTGAATTTATAAGTTTTGATCATCCATTGTTTTTTTACTACCTTAAAACCCTCCAGATAATGATTTTCATTGAAATTGGAACACAAATGGAAAATTCGCCGGCCATATTGGCGCGGCCATTTTGAATTTTTAAGTTCTAATCATAAATTTGTTTGCCACCTTAAAAAACCCCAGACACCAATTTTCAGTGGAATCGGAACACAATTGACAAATTCAACCATATTTGGGCTGCCATTTTGAATTTCGAAAATCGGACCTTGATGCACCTCAACCCACTTTTTCACCTCCAACCCTTTTAATTTAGTATTAAAAGCGTGGATTCGTGGATTTGGAGGAGTAAGAAACTAGTAATGTGGCATCTGGAGTTATATGACGATTGAACAAGCCCTAATGAAGTTGCTAAAGACAAGCGGTTGTCTCAATCATGGCCGGGAAGTAACCGCAAGCGTTGAAAAGATGGACACAAGGAATGTGGAATGCTACACGAAGACTGAAAAAGTACGCAAAAACCGGTTTTATAGGAAGGAAACAAATGAAGAAGAGTAAAATAAGGGCAGCAATGACGAAACTTTAACGAAAGAATTTTCGGAAGATACCTGAGTGAAAAGTAAGTAGGTATTAGGTTAATTGAGTCTGGGAACCAACGGTGACTTACATATGTCAATTTTGATGTGCAGGTGACCTTCTTCTGTCATTTTTGATTGCGAATTATTTTCAAGGCGGGCTAGAATGTAGGACCTGTAGATTATAGCCCGGGCAGCTGGTTGGATTAGGAACTTGAGGAGGAATCCAAGGAGTTTCTCAATTTAATATACTCACGGCAAAGGGACACATTTGTAGAATGTATTTCTGTACGATCTATAGGCATTGGTTTGATTGCGTTCATATATTCCCTATTGAACCATCTGTTTGGCTTAGGCTAGTCACAAATGTGACTATGTTTTCTTGATTACAGGACAATGCGCCCTGAATTACCACGTATAGATGGGCGGAGGTCCCTACCCAGGATCTAGGACCCAGATTTTGCTTTGGATAGGTCTACCTTCAAGTCCTCTGTCAGTGCTCCGTGATAGCGAGGGGCAGTGTCTCGTTGTTATACAGAGTGAGTCTAATCTTGATATAATTTGGTATTCCAATTTTGCAAGTTAGACAATCCATAAAAAGACGCTCAGAATCCCAAAAAAACTGTTAGTCACAACAATAAAACTCTCAATGAAAAGCATCGAATCTCAGAAGCTTGTGACTTATGACTTAGGTCACAATTCTTATTTTAAACGTATTTAACATTAATTTTTTTTATATCTTCCCATTCTTATATAAAACAAAAATTCAATCAAACAATCGATTGAAAAAATATTATACTCCTTTATCCTTCTGTCTGTGTTTCTTTTAACTACATAATCCTCAAGATATCCCTACACACAGTGGTGCTTGAAAAGGTTTAAATCTTTTTTTTTCTCTTTTTTTTTGAGTGTCCAGAAAAGAAATTTTATGTCAGTTAAAATTGGTTTAACATGTCGAACATATGTTATCCTTCCACTAATCCTCACATCTTATTTAATCCTTAATGGTGGGTCTTGAGTTGGATCTTTGATTTCAAGAGAGACGCATATACAAATGTATGTAGATATATCTTTTTAGAAAGAAAATTCAATATTGGTATCAAGGATGCTTGTGTGGAACATATGTAAGCCTTAGTTGTTTAAAGTATATATATTTTTCTCTTTAGTATTACATTTCTAGTGTCTTGTTGCTTATTGAAGTGGAGATAATGTAGATATTCATGTAAAATATTCACCCCTTTTGTAATTGAAGTGTATATCAACTTGAGATATATTTATTTTTGGAATCAACTCGAAATATTAAAAAAACACTAAACAAATTATATATGGTTTGGTTGAGGATCACTGCGAGAAAGTTTATTGGGATAAGCTATTTGCGGAGAGAGAGAGAAAGGCGGTCGTAAATAAAAGAATTTCATTTCTCAAAGGTTGGATTTCTTTTCTTCTTTTCTTTTTTCATAATACACATTAGGCCTTGCTTAAGGCATATTTCGGGTACCGTGAAGGCGTTTTGACTCCATGCGTGCCTGTTGCAGGCTAGGAGCGTGCGATTTTGTTTTATTCGGGCTTTTCATAATGTTGCTCATTACGTGTAGGCATTTACCAGAAACTAGAATTACTATAGGTCGCCAGCATATGCGATCACTTTATTTCCTTTTTTCCTGAGAATATTCTCCATACCCATCCATAAGCCATAACAGCCGGGGCAACACTCCGCCCTGTGGTTCGAGCATTTTGAGTGGTTTTTGGCCAATTACGCGAGATATGAGATATTGATCGAAATGGGGATCAGAGTAGGTATTGCGGCGGTTGACTGTGGGAAAATTTTCGCCATTGTGAGAACTACGTCAAGGTCATCAAGCAATCACCTGTCAAGGTCGTCATCACCTGTTAAGGTCGTCATCACCTGTCAAGGTCAACAATCACCTATAATGGTTGGCCATGCAATCTAGGTCGAGGTCGTTGATCTTGAGACTGGTTCGCTTGGAATCGAGTGACCGAGTCAGGAACTGGGTCAGGATTGGTGGCTTTCGTAACCTAGTTCCCACAGTGAGGAAAATTTTCTCACACCCAACTGACGCCATACCTACTCAGATCCTCATTTCAACACACCAGGATGAATTGATGTAATCCTTGGAGCTGACATGCTAGGAAAGATCTTAATGGACAAAGTTCTATTCGGATTCCCTGAGCTAAACACAGACAGTGTTCCAGCAAGAATCGTCTTGTTGGAACCAAATGTCGTCGAAATTACGAACTTCCATTTCAAGCAGCATATAGTTCGTTAACATGTCCTCATTGTTGAAGAAATAAAGACCTCTGATTGCACTAGCCACACCAAACCGATGTTTCGTCTAGATATAGGGACAACACTTGATCCTTTTCGGAGTGCTCTTCAGCCCAATTTGCTTATTGACGTAGTGCTTGTCACTGAAAAAGATTTTTGGTTGAAAACCGTGGAGATCCTCTTCAAGCTTTTCAAGAGCCAAGTGGCCAACACTGAAAAAGTGACAATTCGGACGTTCGTTCCTGTTCAATTCCAGCACGAGTTGAATTTTGCTCTGCTTCTATCCTTTCGTAAAATACTCCAAGTTGATCTATACGACAAGCCAAGCTGTTGTGAACAGCGCCGAACCGGTTCATCACGATCACCGCGGACACTCTCAGCTACCGCGCCGGTATATCTTCTTCGCCACTTGCGGAATATTGTCTGTTTGGTCATTTATTATCTAATGATGAAAAATACGTTCAAATTTTTCGATTGTGTAGAATGGTTGTAGCGTTCGTTGTGCGTTCGGTAGGCCGATTATTGGACCATAGGCTGTTCAAGTATACGAAACATATTCCTCGTAGAACGTTGGTTTTCGTAATACAGCAGAATAATTTGTAGACGGTTTGTCAAGCTAAGTCTTTCCATGATGAAATGTCAAACAATACTGAACAAATATATCATGACAGTTTGCCACTATTTACTTGTGATCTGCCATAAAAATCTTGCTGGAAAAAGTATCTCTAAATGAATCACTCAATTTTGTCGGTAATACGCTTTAATCGACACCTGAACATAGTCAGAGCCGGCGCTTAGGTTTTTTGCGCCCGGTGCAATATGCCATATTGCGCCCCATTAGCTCTTCATTTTTTTTTATCGCAATGAAGGAAAATGGAAAAAACACAATTCCTTCAATAGATGAAAATGAAGTCATGGGAACACTTTTTTCAATTTTTTTAAAAAGTTTTTCTGAAATTGCGCCCTCGTCAAATTGCGCCCGGTGCAACTGCACCATTTGCACCTATGAAAGCGCCGCCCCTGAACGTAGTCGATATGATATTTTGTTCGCGCGACCGCATACATTCGTCTGCTGCAAATTATGTTATAATGCTCGATTATGACCTTAAAATATCTAAATATGTTGAAAACTACAATTTTGATTCTCGTACCCATTAGATACAATCACTTCCCTATAAAAACTGAGGAGTTAAAAAACACAGTACCTAAAAAAACCCTTGAACCCCAAATACTAATTTCTAAAGCCCCATGGACATTCCACAACTCTAAGTAAGTCTCCACAAAAACAACAGAAGCGATAACAACAGCAAACAACTCCAGAACAGAAAAAAAAATTGATAAATACAACAGGACCCTCAGACCATTTCTCGCCCCCCTCTACCCATAACTAAAGAGAACTAAAACTATCTCCTGAGGAATTTTAGCTCATAAAAGGTAAGTCCCTATGTAGACAGTAATAATGAAGCTTTAAATCACGCACTCATCTCTTCAACTCCTTAAAGTCTGTAACCAGTTCATTCAGACCCCCTGCCATACCAGCTACAATCCAACAACCCCCACGGCCAGAAAAAAGATATATATGTATGTATGTAGCATCAAAACTACAACTGTACGTACTGACCCTTCGCCTTCGCCTTCGCTAGCATGATTCCTGTGTATCCGGTGTGTATACTGTATACTGCTCCCATAGACCTGAGGCTAGAATAGCTTTCTGCTTTGAAAGCTTCACTTCAAGTGTCCCGGAATGACAGGCCGTTAAACGCCCTCCTATTAAATGCCTACCAGAGAATACAACCAACGAAAAAAAAAACAAAACTTCCGTACAACTTCTCCACGATTTTTCCCGTTTCAAAATCCCGAAAGGACGAACGTGTATATCTAGGATACACCAGTAAAACGCATGCGCTTTAGAAGCGTTAGGAATTTGCCGAGCAGCATGGATATTATGGATATAGTAGAGGAGGCCCCGTGTTTAGAAAGTGAAGTGCACAACACACCACGAAACGTTATCCATATGGAAAGCTTAGCCACGAGAGAGCCGAGGGACTCAAAGCTTATGCATGAGCAGCATGTAATATTATTGAGGCCGTGCTATACGTGTGAGGCCCATCCTGCAGTAAAAAAGCACACGAAGTGTTTCTAAATCACAAAATGTCAATTAAGATATTATAAGACGGGAATAATAACGAGGACACGACGACACAAAAAAAATAAAGAGCAGAGCAGAGCAGAAGGACGAAAGCCGAATTGTGTAGTAGTAGCAGTCGCAGGAATTTTTCATGCCACTCATCCTGCCACCTCCAGCCACCTTCGGTCTTGTCACCACCCACCCTGTATGCGCCCCAAACCACCCAGTCAACACACTTAGCGCTGTGCTTGATGCCGTTTTTTTGTTGTTTGGTGTTCGCCCTTTTGTACCATTCATTCAAGAGTGGTGGGAGGAGGTATAGGGGTATCGATTCACTTCACGCCATCAGGATACCAACAGAAGTATAAGTCAAGGAACAAAACTTTAAGAAAGGTCAATTGGTGCCCTAGTAATAGTCGCTAAAAACACTAGGACGAAATAGAAACGAAAAAAAAATAATATTGGATATACAAAAAACACACATACACCCACAAAACAAAAGAGGATATATTCAAGAAAACACACAAGAAGAGAACTATAGCGTCATCTCTGTCAACTCCATATCAAGGGCTCCTTTCCATTTCTCAGAGATGTTTCCTCTATTAAATGTTGCTGAAGGCAGTTTTAGGCATTCCAAACGCACCGATCCGTGCCGGAGAGATGTGTCAATTCACCCTGAATCCAACCCAACTGGAAAAATCTTATAATCCCTTATCCTAGTTAAGAAGGACGCATAGAAGGAATTTTTCCTTTTGCCTGCTTCCTTTTTTTTTTTGAAAATTTCTAGAGAAGTTAGGAGATGGCTGAACCGTTTCATAGCTCATAAAAGCTGCTTGTAGGAAATGGAAGGGCAATAGGGTTTTTTCCTTCTTCTTCTTCTTGTGTGTATGGATGCTTAACTTGTTTGTTGTTGTTGCTGCGAGAGAGAGTATTAGCCTGGGAGCAGGTTAAATATTAGTTTTTATTATTCCAATTTCCAAAAGAATTAGGAAAACAAGTATTTACCCCAAAAAAAAAATATGTACGTTGTTGTGAGGTCTTGAGTGTGCGGTTGATTATAACGAAGACTCTTAAAGTAGATTTGTCATGAGACATTAGTATTGCGGATGGATATAAACTAGAAACAATTTGTGGATCGTAAAGAAAACTATACAAAAATTGTATTTGTCGTGAGATTGATATTAACCGAAGTATGTAAGCCGTAGATAACGATTCCAGGGTACCTAATGTTTCATGAGATATACAAGTTGATGTGTTTAGCCCCTACTTGGACCATGACTAAGTTGATGGATTGTCTTCCTTAAGAGATCAGTAGGTAATGGGGCACTTGTGCGTGGGAAAAAACAGGTTTAAGACCAGGGTCATTAGTAGAGATTAATTACCCATTAACAGGTAATAAAAATCATTAAGTAGGCAATTAACACATCTTTTTATGACCGTAGTCGCAAACCGGGTTTTTCCCACACACAAGGGACCCAATACCTACTACTGAGGTCATTGGTATCACCGATAATTTGGCCGGTTTTTTTTCCCTCACACAAGCGCTCCAATACCTAGTACTGAGGTCATTGGTAAGACCGATAGCTTGACACCTATGATTCGTATCAGCATTTCATATAAAATATGTTAGATTGATGACTACACCAAAATTGCAGAAGAATAACTATGAGAATAGAAAACCTGGCTTTCACGATTCATGTCCATGATCTTCTTCGTGTTTTTTCGAGGGGCGTTTTTGCACGCTCTACAAACTATTAGGTCTACCCCGTCATTAAAAACTTTAAAGGCTAAGAGTTTTAAAACAGCTTAAAATTGATTTACTATTCATATCCCAAATCTCCCTAGGAAACAGGGAAGACACGATGGAGGAGACTCAATCTACTGCTTTCAAAAGCTCCACAATCGCACAGCAAGAGAGCTTCCACGGTCAGGCGGGGGAAACTTGATCCTCCAACAGTGCACAGGACCCTCGAGAAGGTTGTGGCCCTGATTGTGCGATGTGCAGGTCACGTTCGGACACAGAATAATTAGCTTAGGCCCTGTAAATAATTCTTCGCCCGGTTACGATGCCCGGGAAATACCAAGAGATCGCAATTCTG
The DNA here is from genome assembly GCA_949987705.1 of Thereva unica. Classification (NCBI taxonomy): domain Eukaryota; kingdom Metazoa; phylum Arthropoda; class Insecta; order Diptera; family Therevidae; genus Thereva; species Thereva unica. Next base: position 9,222,285 of record OX465285.1, read on the forward strand.
AAGTTAGCCTAAGTCGTTTTAGTCTTGTCGTAAGTTATCAAATTCTTCTATGTGGAGCCTGATATTAAGAAAATACATGGTGATATGTCGCTTCATTACACCCAACGGCTTATGTACATTCTTCCTCAGTATGTACTGTGGTACTGTCACCAAGTTGCGAGCTTAGAAAAGATCTAGACTCAAAGTAGTTATGTGAAGAAAGAGACCTTCCAAAATTGAATGGCAAACCAGAAATGGTTTTTCGGAACCTTCGATTCGGCGTGAATAAGCTTTATATTTTTAAACGCTAGGGTCGTTCTACCAATGTAGTCCCAACTGAATACTGATCATTATGACGGACGCCGTATGAGACTTAGATCGCCTGCGTTCTCTATCGATAGTCCCCACCATAGAATCCCGTTATTATTGGTGGATGTTACAACCTGGTAAAATAGACTACGTCTACAGATATAACTCTAAAAAGCTACGGAACGCCTCACCAGTGCTACAAATCGTTCGTTCAAATTCTAACTAAATCGTTACAAATACCAGTTTTTCCGGAGTTTATCCAAATTCTACCGAACAAAGTTGATCCCTTTTTGGGGTCAGGGTTATTTACCAATATTAATTACTTCCATTCTCTACAAACTTGTGAAGCATCAATTACCCGGTTTATGAACTCCGCCGTCGCCTGGTCCCAAGTCCAGGGTGTGAAAGGAGGAGGACCTGCCGAATTGACCGAAAAAATAGGCAAGAAACCGTTTTTTTAAAGCGGCACCGACAACAGCGTATCCGTTGCGGAGATGTCCCGCTCGGACCGCCAGCTAACGGATCAAAGAAGAAGAAGACCCGGTTTATGACTAGGTTTAAAAGTTGAGTCGAGGTGGAGTTGAAATCTCGACCGCCGTATATGATGTCGAGTTAAGTTCACTTTGGGTTGAAATAGAGTTGAACTGAAATCAAAGCATAACCTAATTCAGAACGAAATCATTTTTTATACCTATACAAGCAAAAACACTGAGCCCATTGGTAAAGAAACAAACCAAATGTCACTTCAACCCAATTCCAACTCAAGGCGCGTACATGAGGCAATATATCAACTCGACCCAGGCAGGAGAGTGGAACCACTTTCAACTCGACCCCCGTTTATAACTGGATTGAGCCTGGATTGAACCTTGTCATAAACGGGGTATAATACACTACTTAAAAAATTCTGACAGATAGATGACATCACTACTGATTTTTAGATAGTAGGTACCAATATTTGATTCATTAGTCTTACACTCAATATAATTCTTCTCAAACACATTACCAAAGGACCATGGGTTGAGTTTTTGGTGGCTGCATTCCTGTGCGTGTTGCTATTTGAATTTATATTAGTATTTGAAAAAAAAAACAATCACCAATGTCTATTCCACGTTTTTCTCCAACATTTTCAGCGTGTCGCACGCAACATACGCACGTTCATGTCCGCATCCTGTTATATATTGATTTAAAGAAAATCGTGTAATCCTTTTTTGTTCGTGAACAAATAACGTGAATTTGATTTCAGTGTAGTTAGATGTTATATGGGTTGATGGCCAAAATTGATAAAAAAAAATCCATTACATTTCTCTGAGTCATTTTTAAAATTTTTACTAATTCAAGGATTTTTTTATAGATATACATATGTACTTATACAATTTATCTTATGTAATACATATGTATATAGAAATTTACGAAACAGCTATCTGATATGTTCGATAAAAATTCAGAAAAAGTTCCTTATTAAAAAACCGCGTGTGGGTTTAGAACTTGAAAACATGATTGAAATTTTTATGTGATTTTGTATATATTTTTAGACACTGAGCACAATTTTTTTATAATATTTTTTAATACTCAATACATATGCTCCTAGGTCTTCGTAGCACTCTGTAATTTATTAAAATTCAAGGTCATAATAAATACAACTAGTTGGGATGTGGGTTTGACCCCTTCGGTCCACACGATTAACTTCCCAGTATGATGAACGAAGATGGAATAAACTGACTTCTTACAAAATAGTTATACGTTTAGCACTAGTGGAAAATTGGCTAGTATCAGAACTGATGACAAAGCAATCACGAGAGAAGCTAGTTCAAATAACTATAATAGTAGTAAATCCACAAGATTTTTCTAGAGTATTTCCTCCGTATTTCGTTCGCTGCACTAAAGCGGGTGTTCAAATTCGTATTGAGCGGGCTGAAGCGCCATTATCAAACTGAGAAGCGAATGACTTCATTTGGAAATTCCAAAGCTTTCCGGAGATATTAGCAAAACTGTAACTGTTAAGTACTTGTCAGACTTAACCAAAAAGAACAAATTTTGCGGTAACTACTGGAAATCCCGGGATGAACCGCAATTTTCTAAAACTGTATCACGCCCAGAAAACAATTCCCCGTCAAAAAGTGCTAATTAAAGGTTTGAAAAATTCGCGCTGTTTGTAAAGGGTAACGAAATTTTTGCACGATTTTGAAAAGTTGTCGGATTTTGACAAGTGATGTTTTATTCGAAGGCTATCGTTGTGCAGAACCCAAAACAGATCACTTCGTTTAGAACGGGTCTCATTCCATCGAGTTTATTAGATATTAGCAAAACTTGTCAATTTAAGGTCTTTCTGACAATTAGCCGAAGTTTTTCTATTTAAACAAAAAAGGCCCGACCGAATATTATGAAATTTTTTTCAGAGCATTTCTTCGTTAATATGTATTCTTTTTTCGGCACCTCAATGAAGTCGATATAGTTTTTAGTTTGGGCGATATCGTGCAGGTACAAAAATCATAAACGTCGTTTAAACAAAAAAAACGGTTCGAACGAATTTTATGAAAATCTTTTCAGATCATATTTTGGTTAATACTCTTCGAACGGCACGTCAACTAAGTCGATATCTTTTATAGATCGCGCGATATCGTGCAGGTACAAAAATCACTTACGCCGCTTAAACAAAAAAACAGCTTGACCGAATGTTATGAAAATCTTTTCAGATCATATTTCTGTTAATACGCTTCGAACGACACCTCAACGAAGTCGATAACGTTTTTGGTTCGCGCGATATCGTGCAGGAAAAAATGACCTCATACGTACGCACACACACACACACACGCACATACTTCCTCCCAATTTTTTGGTTAAAATGCTCCTGGGACCTTGAAAGATGAAAATACGTTGAAATTTTCGATTTCGATTTTCGGACCGATTACAATAACTTCCTATACTGGGAAGTTAAAAATGCCCCGAAACTGTGGGTTTTGGAAGATTTTCAAGAGCCGGATTTCTACTTGAGCTTGTGGATGACCATTTGTACTGTTGATGGTTCTCTGAACAGAGTGCAATGTTCAGTAACAAGCTCTAATTGGAAGACAGAAAAATTATGAATGACTCCCAAACATGTGGTCTTACCTCCCCCTAATCCAATGCTACCGCGACAGTAAGATGACATTGGCTATCGAAAAGAAGATGTAGGTACTCCGCGATTATTATGCGCTCACAGAAGATATTTCCAAGAGTTGACAAATGCTTTAAAAAGGGAAAAAGTGGAAAGACTCAAATCATTGCATGGAATCGAATCACGGACCTCAGAGATGGTAGTCTGAGGTCACAACAAAATGAACACAGCTGCCAAATGAAAAGCAAGAATAATTCAGAATAAGATTTGCTGACCGAACCAAGTCGCGTTAAACAACGACATTTTGTTTCTCAACAGTGGACCAGAAGGACAATACAGCTTACACTTTGTTGTCTTAAAACCCTCCGTATATGAGTACCATGTCTTTCGTATGGGAAAATCCAGGACAGTTTATCTTGCATGTTCACGTCAGGGCCGGATTTAAGCATAGGCAACATATGCGCTCTCCCAGGGGCCTGCACCACATACAAAAATATTTTATGCAACCCACGACATTAGAGCAATAGAGCCCCTCATGTATTCCTGATCCCAATTTTAATTTGGCGCACCGTGCTGATTACCGTTTATACTGTGTTGTACTTCTCCTCGCCCATCGAGCCATGATTAGTAGTACAGCTATAATGGTCCGGTGCCACATACTGTGCAATCAAGCTTTTCGTTCGTGCCTTGGGTTTGGTTTGTGTCTTGGGAAGCATTAGCGGTTTGGTGAACTCGTACAAATTGGAGTTTGAAGCTAAACCTAAGTAAGTAATCCTTACTAATTATTATAAATGTGAAAGTAACTCTGTCTATCTGTCTGTCTCTCTGTTACGCTTTCATGCCTAAACCACAAAACCGATTTTGATGGAGTTTGTCAAAGAGATAGATTTGATATAGGCTAATTTTGTCGCGAAAAAATGCTTGCAGAGGTTGAAATGGGAAATGAATGTTCCATTGTATGAGGAATATTTTTCTTTGGTTAAATTTTCTTCAAACTTAGTATAAATACTCCAAGCCATAAATAATGAAACTCGTGTTTCAGGATTTTTCGAAATTCAACCCTAAGGCTGCGATGCGAAACAGGTTGCAAATAAATGTATTAGAAGTTATTTAGATCAAATCTTGCAACTGACAAATTTTATATAACCGATCAACTTTAAATTTTGCACATATGTATAGTTTACTTGACAATGCAATCTGGCCATTTTGTACGAAAATCAAGATGGCGGATTTTTGCAATTGTGTTCCCCGACGACCCGACAGGGTTATCAAATGAATGGGCATGACAGGTAGAATACAATTAGATGTGTGGCGTCATTTAAAATTCAATATGGCGGACAAAATCTTCTTATTTACCATCCTAATATGGGTACCAAATAAAAGAGTTTGCTGGGAAGAAATACGAAAACCGATCAACCTCAAATTTTGCACATATATGTAGTTCGCGTGGCAATGCAATTGCAACTTTTCGTTACCCCGCCGCAATTATTTCACTTGCAATGTTTGTTAGTTTGTTTAGGTCAAATCTTACATCTGCCACTTTCATATAAAAGAGCAACATAAAATTTTGCACATTATCTATAGCTTACGTCACAATGCAATCTCACCATTGTGCAAAAAAAAATCAATATGGTGGTTCCAAAATGGCGACTTATTTTTGCAATTGTGTTCCACCGAAACTCGCGATATGGATATCAAATGAAAGAGTATGACATTTAGACATAGAGAACAGTAAGCGATTTGATACCTTTTTAAATCTAATATGGCGACCACCACAAACAAAATGGCAGAAGACATATAAGACTAAAAAGTAGAAAATAAAAATAAATAGTTTAAAAAATAAATTAAAAAAATAAGCTTCTATTTTAAAATGAACCAAAAAGTAAAAAATAATTTTGAGTGTAAAGTTTTCATTAATACAGCCATAATTACTTAAATATAAAAAAGCGTGGGGCTGTAATGAAAAGATATTTTTCTTTCCAATGATCGATCTGTGCCATTTCTCTATATTTTCCTATTTTGGAGTTCAAATCTCTTATTACCATATTAACACTAGATATACCGACAATTTGACTTACCTATATTTACCGACACCAGTCAAAATGACTGGTCTTAGAAATTTTTTTTTGGTTTGGTAGAAGTGCTGATTATAATCAAAACCTTTTTGATTTTGAATAAAAAAATAAATCTGACCGCCTACTATTATTCAATTAAGTATCGCTACAAATATCATTGCATCATTTTAAAACAAAAAAAATGGGCTTAACTAGGAATTTGAAAATGAAACTACAAAACCAGTCATTTTGACTGGTGTCGTAAATCTAGTGTTAACGTCATTGGAAGGTGTCGTATCATATCCGTGTTCAAGGTTATAATAAAAAATACCCATGATCGCATTCCCTTACTCTTCAAACTCTACATCAGGCTAGACGTTACCAAGGACCAACAATTGATGATTTGTCTTTCCTGAATGAATTAGAAGAATAAAGGAAACCGAAAATCATGATAAAATAATGGAAACCAAAAGAAAATATCTCAAAACAGGGACCCTATACTCCCTCAATACAAGCGGGATGAAAAAGGATAATAATAAATACATCAATTGTCAATAACTCTTCCTGTTGTAAATTGTTACTAATAATGAATTTTAAATTAAACAACAAATAATAATGATTAATTTTAAAATCAAACTTCAACTTGAAAACAATTTTGATGTCTTTTAACAACAAATAAACAACGACACCATTAACAAGACAATAAATACCTTCTCTACCTGAGCTAACTACATAAATACCATAAAACTCTTACCCTTATCACAGCAATATTTATCATTTTATCTCCGGTCTAGATTTATTTATAATATCAAATAACCGGTATTAAACGGTCATAATTAAATTTTCTGACAATTTTAATATAAATAAATAAATCCTCGGGGAGGAGAAGACAAGGAAGGATGAAAAGGAAGGAATATTTTCGAGTTTCGTTCTCCTAAGGGAAGCAGAAAGAAGGAACTTTTCGCTCTCCTACGGGAATATGGCAGACATGAAACTACACTATCATGCCATTTTGGATAAAGGAATAAATAATAATAGTAATAATAATAATAATATTAATGGCGAGATAAATTCATGAGATTCATTCAAAATTATTGAAAGAGAATAAAATTTCCTCAAGAATATAGTATTTTCCTTTGAGTTTGTTTCTCGCCCCCCCAATTCGGGAGGGGAGAGGCACTTTTTGTTCATTTAATTTAAATATTCCAGAGCGTTAAGCATGACAATAAAAGCTGTCAGAATGTAACGAATACAATTCATCAACAATGCCCAAAGATTTGTATCTAACCATAATAGCAGGAGCACCAGGCTACCGGCTACAACCGACATTAACATCTCTGTCCCCCCCACGTAATGGGGGCTTCTATGGGTAAAATGTTCTCTTACCTTATCCGGTTTTTCGTCCTCCATCCATCTCTCTACAGTTTGGTCGGCCTTACCAAAAAATCTAGATGGTAAGGATGGGGGAAAAAACTAGTCGAATCCACCCCTGATAAAGCAAACCCCCCATCCTTCGCCAGCCAGCCAAATGCGAGTTTCCAAAAATAAATACAACACGACTTAACCTTGAAAGTCATACTTTTGCGTGTAGAGTAGCTGAACGTAGTCTGTCAATCAATCTTCCGTCTATTGAGGATGGTAGAAGCTTTTCCAAAGCCGGGCCTCCCATTCCCCTTCCTCATATTTTCACTGTCGATAAACCACCATCAACCAGCGCCACCAACAACACTCCTTAATACTGTAAAGGAGGTGTGAAAGAACCCCTATATATAGGTCGACATTCACCGGGGGACGAGAGAGAGCAAGAGAGTATCGCTTCAAGTCCATAGGAAATTCTGTAAAGAAATTTCATCCTAGGAATGCCATACCATAGCGAAATTGTAAGGCCAAGGGGAGGGGGAGAGATGTCCCAGTACACCACACTTTGGGGCGTTAAATGAAACAGAAAATATGAATCGTATTGAACAGCACTTTACGACCTCGAGTAATCGATTACGGTGGTGGATACTATGGATTCAGGATATATATCGAGACACAAAACGGCTTAGGCCATGATGATACAAATGAACAACACACAGAGCACCGAACAGTACAGTACAAAAAAAAATCCATACAGCTACACCACGCAGCGAACACAATATCCTACTATATATCCTTAAATTATCCTCGTGTAATGATTCCCGTAGCAGAAGGTTATATGCGACTACCCCAAAAAAAAAACTTATCGATTGTGTCTTGTCCTTGATGCTCTCTCTCCCTATATACTTATAATACAAAATATATATAATATATTTTTTTCCTTATTCTATTTTTTTTTTGTGTAAATTGTCAGGCTCACAAAAAAAAGAACGACAGAGGCACATGCCATAAAATTTTCAAAGCAATCAGGCGGACACTATCGAACACACACGTTGTTTTACGATAGATATAAAGCCCTAGATGTGTTTTGTGTCGGGAGGCTCTCATTTTTCGAAGGATATTCATTCCTTGTAAACACGTGAAACTTTTCCCATATTCTTCCTTCCATCAACGATTCGACTTTTTGTTCACGCATAACCAAAGAAACAAAACACATATTTACTTATATCTAGATAATAGATACAAAAGCATATAATGCTCTCTTTTCCTTCTTAGTACACGGGAAATGATAAGGAGAGTGGAGGTAGGGTAGGGTGAGGTAGAGTAGTAAACCTATCGATATCACTCAGCGATTGTCAACAATGATTTAAATGGGAATCTTATATCCGACAGAGAAGAGTATCATGTGATAGACAATTCTAATAATGCTGAGTATTCCCAAGTAGATGAAAAGGAATTTCTTTGTTTATCGTTTAAATTTAAACAAAAAAAAACATATTGCCTTACACTCTTATTTAATTTTAGAGTAACGAATAGCTAAGTATGACACCCTGCTCTAAAAAACTCCAAGCTATTGGAATACAACATCCAAGAACTCAACAGCAGGGTTCTTCGTCACCTCCTTCAACACCGTCCGAACCCCTCATAACCGCAAACTCTTCGACCTTCTACTCTTCGAACTAAGCTTACTACTAGAGATTGCACGCTGATGTGACCAACGATATAACGGACCAGTAGTTCAAAGGGTGAGCTCAAAACTACCTCATAAAAAAGGACTCATACCCTCATTCGAAAAGCAGTCACAAGTCAAAACGAAATCACAAGTCACAACGCAATCACAAGTCACAACGCAATCACAAGTCACAACGCAATCACAAGTCACAACGCAATCACAAGTCACAACGCAATCATAAGTCACAACGCAATCACTAGTGTCAACTTGAAACAATTTAGTGCTCTAATTTTGCAGTCACAATTTTGACAATTCGTAAAAAGTTAAGCGGCCCATATACTCTCAGATTTAACTGCGCAGTTCAACTGTGTAAAAACTGTACAATGAACTGAACTGAAAGTGTGTAGGTTCATCAGTTCATTGTACGGTTTATATTTTTTAATAATGGAAAATGGACAGCACTAGGAGAACTGAACGATAAACTGTCTGACCTACGCAGTTTATCGGAGCAAAAGAGGGTCCAGAAGTTCAGGTCTGAGGAATGAGTGAAGATAGGTCAAAAATGCACAATTCACACAGTTAATCGCTCAGACATGACGTCGCACGTGATAAATTGTACAGTTTAACTTAAAGTGTGTAGGACGTTTTACAACGAATATCTAATTGTGACTGTATAAATGCCAGATCACAAGAGTTTTCCAAAATTTCTCATAGCCTCAACACACATATCGAGCAGTTTTGTTTTATCTCATTACACGAATACAAATTCACCATTGGAGGTGAATTATTTAATATTTTCCTTGTGACTGGGGGCTTAGAGTACCAAAACAGCTGATAGTCACGAGAATTGTGCCAAACTCTCAACGACAAGCACGAGTCCTAAAAGCTTATGACATATGACTGGTCACAATTCAGAACAGGGGAGTTTACTTAAAAAAACTGGATCGAGCCTTCTCTTTCTGCCGTTCAATCAAGGTTGCATTAGGTATTGTCAAATATAATCCTCACATCATCTCTGCAGGTATCCCTCAGGGTTCAATTCTATCACCCAATCTTTTTCTACTCCCTATAAAGGAGCATCCACACAACACATATCAAGGCCGTGCCCGGGACGAGACAGGGCCATATTCCAGCGGGAGATCAAAAAAAATATTAGTGCGTACATTTTATATGAACTCGTTCGCACATGTCCATGATCGGGCCTGGTGCGACCTTTTCTTTATCCCCTTCAACCACCTTCACAGGTTCCTTTATGGCTATTCAATTCGTTAGGATGATACCTTCTATAATCTAAGTCAATCAGGGTTCAGACCTTGTCTTTTCGATCGTGAACTCATGTTTACTTCCTTCGAAAGGGACCTAGAACTCATTCTTGATTGGGACCTCAAGAATAGTCCTGAGTTCTACACGCTCCCAACATCAAACTTAGCGCAATTGAACCTAAAATTTCTGTTCAATGGACGGCCGGGATCAATGGCTAATTAATCTATCATTCTAAACAATACTCTAGCCAAAAATCTGTGTTCGATTGACCACATATTCTATTCTGCACAAAAAGCATTCCGGTGTCTAGAATTTCTTAGGCAATGCAAGTTCCTCCTTCAACGCCGAACCGGGGCCGTAATGCACAAGTCCCATGTTCGCTCCGACTTAAATTCGGCTGGTTTGTTGTCAGGAAATTCAATCGTGAGCAGTGAAAGCACATGGAAGGACGCTTGAACAGAGTTATCAGCTGAACAGCAGACTGCAACCAGGAAATCAACCCAAACAAAACTGAGTGAATTCTCTTCACTAAAAAAATGAAAATCCTCGTCTTCAACCCCACTAAGTTGGATGGAAATAAATTCACCTTATTTTCCAGGTTGAAATTTCTGGGTCTAATCCTGAATCCCAAACTCAACTGGAAGGTCCTGTCCTATAATGTCTGAAAACTAGGAAGGATCCATCGGATGGCAACAGAAGCCATGAGAACATGCCGGGAGAATACCCTTCATGTGCTCTTGGACCTGCACCCCTTCGTCCTTCACAAAAAACACCAAGCCTCGTGTAGTGCCTTGGACTTGCCACTAGAGCTCAAAGCTACCTACCACAGAGGTTGACCTACTGGAAGACAACAGACATCTATAGCTAGGTGGACAACAGTGTCACCTGCGTATTGGATTCATGTGGATTGAAGTGTGGGGGCTTCATTTGGAAAGTCATACAGAAATATTTTGAATACTATTGGGCCCAGAACGGAACCTTGTGGTACTCCCGTTTTTATCTCATCGAGCCACGTAGCTGGCTCTAGATGGAGAAGCCTATTATCATGTGATAAGTCTAGGAAGATTTGACCGGGTTATAACAAACAAAGATCGCATGATCTGTTGGTGATGCAATGTCTTGCCAGAATCGTGTCAACAATAACAGGTCACTGACCAATTGGGAAACATATGTATAGCCAGATTGATAATTCCGCATAACACATACAGCCGCAGCTGTGGAGAGGAACAACCGAACATTGTCTCTGCGAATATCCACGTCTGACCAATATCAGCATCTCAATTTGATCCGGCACCTAAATTTTACGGGATGGATCTAAATCCCTAGCTTACTGCTCCTTTCACGCAAGTTTTTTTCGAGTGCGACTACAAAAGGACGAACCTTAGCTACAATAGCCTACCACCTGGACGGGACTGTCGCTCCTACTTATTTACCTACCTACCTGAGTCTCGAGAGGATGGCACTTACTGCCCCTTTATCGATACTTCTTCAAATTAGACTCACTCAGGCCTAAAACCTACATGGTAGAGCCACGCCACGCACAAATAAGATCCACGCTTAGCGGGCCAAAGAGCCACATGAGGCGCACGAGCCACAGTTTGCCGACCACTAGTACAGGCCATCCCTTACGACGCGAAAACCAGAATCTAGCCAGATGCAGGCCATTGACTGGAATCTCAGAAACCTCTGAGTTGGAAGACCCAGAACAACGTGGAGAAGAACCTTATTAGCAAAGGCCGCAATAACTATGAGATCCTAGACGAAACTAGGAGCAGTCGCACAAAACAGAGTTCGCTGCAGAGAAACTGTTTCCGTCCTATATCCCACGATAGATGAACAGAGCACAAGCAAGAAGGAATACTTTTAAATGTTCAAAGTAATAAATATAAACAATAATCCAAAAAAAGAAAATGTGAAACAAACTTACACAAATTTGGCGGGAAAATTATAATATAATCTTCAGACTCTAACAGTCCAAGCCTAATAATTGTGATCTCGTCAAAAGCAGACATTTAAAACTAAAAATAATAAAGGCTCTTGTACATCCCAAACACTAAGTAGAAACGCGAAGTGGGGCTTTCTTTACACACACCGAAATTTGTATACTTTTCTCCCTGCTGGACAAAAAGGGATAAATTACACTAACCATCACACGATTCTTCAGTAAACCGGTTTGTGTATGATTCAGTTATTCATTTTTTTTGCCTCTTTTTCGAGTAATCTGATGGCTGGTCTAATATACCTCAAAGGTCCTTAAAAGAAAACACAAAACTTTCACTAAAATCACTCACTACAAACTTCGAATTTATGTTTATTCCGTATTTTCACAAAACCAAACATTTTAGCCGCCAAAAAATGTCAACCAAGCACGTCCAATGTCAAAAGTATTATTAATTTTTTTTTATTTGTTTAAGGTTGTGTAGACCGATGTTCGTTTTACGTTCAAATTTACGAATCCATGTACAGATTTCAGTTTGGCATCGTTGCATGACTTTCCTTTAGTGGCTTACAAAAGTTTGTTAGACACCCAAGACATGCACCATATTCTTGCTTTCAAGTATTCCGTCCATACAAAAAAAACAAAAGCTTTGCAAAAGTTTGATTTTAGCTTTTTTTCTAGCATAGTTACAAACCACAAAACAATTTACAAAATTCATCTGAAAACTGCACTACCGACTACGAAGCTGGAATTTTCATACATTTTTTGACATAACAATTTGCAAATACTCAAATGTCAGTGTACTCGAAACTCTGTGAAAATTTTTGCTAATAATTTTTTAGAGAGAATTTTTTAACGAAATATTTACTTCCGTTTTTTGAAATACAGAATAAACTTATTTAATTGTGATATAATAAGAAATGAAGTTTTTCTTAAATAATAATAGTGTTATGAGTGATTAATTTTTTCTTACTTGGTAATTATGTTACTACCTTTAAGCAAAATTTAATTATTAAACAAAAAATCGTTATGGTGTTTCTTTATTTAAGTAGATTGCCTGTTAAATTAAAACAAATAAGCATATAAATGGAAGAAAAAAATAATATCGAGAATTGGATTGATGCAGAAGATTCTAACGAGGAGACTCCTCTTCCGAAACCTTCGTACAGTGAAGAGGGATGTTCATATTGTAAAGGTATAAAATGTCCTCTCTAATTCTAGTCCTATTTACTTAAATAACCTAAACTTCCAGTTAAATCATTCAAATCCTCATCAGAATTCAAAAAACACGAAGATGAATGCATCAGTCTACAAATAACCAAAGCGGATAAAATTACCCTCACGGACGGAAGCAAGCGATTTCTATGCAACATTTGCTTCCGGCTATTCAAATACTTTACAGGTCTTAACAAGCATAAAAAATGGCATGATCCACCAGGAGGATTCATTTGTAGATATTGTGATGAAAGATTTTGTTTACCGCAAAAGCTAGAACAGCACAAGCAGGAGAAACATCAAGTTTGTACAAACCTCTAGAAACGTCAATTAAAACACCCTCTTTTAAAACTCTTAACTTATTTCCAGGTATATAAATGCCAAGTTTGTAAAAACATATTCGATACTACGGATAAGTACGTGCAGCATATAAAGGATGAGCACGATGGATTTGATCGGGTCTATCACAAGTGCGATGATTGCGGGTTTCAGTTCAAATCCAAGACAGTTTTGGAGTATCATAAGGAAACAAAGTGTGGGAATATAAAGCCGTTCACTTGTGATGTATGTGGATCTAGCTATCAGACGAAAACTACGCTGACTATACATAAGAAGGCTCATAAAGGTGAGAAGGCCTTCTGCTGTAGCTACTGTGGGAAGGATTTTTTAAGTAAAGGTCAACTGAATATTCATGAAAGGAAGCATACTGGAGAGAAGCCGTATAAGTGTGATGTAAGTCCGACATTCACTCTACATGAAAAAATAGATTGTCGACAGTACAAAGGGACTTTCCCTAAGCCTCTAGTCTGTCACATAAAAAAAAAAAAAAAAAAAAGTATTTAAGGATAGCGGGGGTATAATGACTTTAGATAATGTAAAGTGTTTTGTATTACCCGGGTTTATATTTAATGTCATGTCAATGATTACAAAATGGAGGAAATGATACAATTCAGAGTTGTATGAAATCAGTAAGAATCCAAACATTGTCGAAGTGATCTAAATAGATAGACTACGGTCATGTTCAACGAGGTGCGGAACGGAACCCGACAAAGATAGTACTGGGGAAAGAACCGCCACGAAAATGGAGACCAGGTCGGCCTAAGAAAAGATAATAAAGATGACGTCGAGGAAGATATGAGACAGTTGGGAATAAGAGACTGGAAAAGTCGGGCCAGAGATCGCGAGATCGACAATGATGGAGGCGAACGCTGAATGAAGCTAAAGCCATTAATAGGCTGTGGAGCTCCTGATGATGACGAATGATTACAAAATCTTGATAGTCTCCTGTTAACCCCGACTATTATGGCTCAGTCGGCTGCTTAAAAAATGAACTCATACGACATCCAAAAGTTCAAACGTGAGGTTCACTGTTTCTTCATCATGCATCGTCCAGAGTACTCCTTCAACCTCTTATATCGAGTAAAGCTACTAGACTTTGAACTATGACATGAACGACATGACGGACTAGTAGTATAAAGGTGACATCTAAGCTTAGACTGTCATATAAAAGAAACTATTAACCAAATCGTAAATGCCAAACAGTGCGGCTTCACCGGTGACCTTTTAGTGTCTCTAACCTCTACCATAGTTTACACCGATTTGATTTGGTTGGATAACTCCAAGGCTTTTGATAGAGTTAAGCACTCTGCTCGGTTAGCTTACCTCCAAGCTTGACTCTGGATCCGGCCGTTCAATCAAAGTAGTATTGGCCTTTCAATCATAGTAGTATTGGATGGCGTCAAATCTCAACCCCACACCATCTTTGCGGTGTTCGTCGGGACAGGAAAACTTACTGTGGGAGATTAATGGCTTCTCCATCATCAAAGCCTTGAACGAGGACAAATTTTATTGACTCGGATGGTTGCGGCCGTGAATCGACGATTGAACCCGAGCAACTGAAGTCCCGTTACAAGTCTCGTTTTGTTATTAACTTTTGTAACATTCGTGGACGTCTTTGTAGAGTGCCACTTATAATTTCGAACCGCCTATTCTCGTACCTAGTGAAACCCAAATATCACCTGATACGGAGCGCATTACTCCGTCGAAGTTGTTTCGCCTATCGGCAACTCGGACCACTGCCTAGTTAGCGCTAACTTTTCATTCAAATTTCCCACCCCTCCCAAACCAGTTAGGAACAGTGTATGCCTTTATGGGAAGGCCAATTGTCTGGGACTTATTCAATTTTTCCACTGACTGGGACTTGTGTTTCCGAAACAAAAACGTCAACTCTCCCGCTTTCGTCCGTATCACTAGGGGTGGCAGCACAGAAGTTGTTTCAAGCTATCTGTTTCGAGTTTTCCATTGAATTTTTCCATTCAAAACTAGTAACAAAAGAGTTAAAGCGACGTGCGTTGCCACCCCAGGATCAATGCATGTGTTAATTACCCATTCTACCAAATCTGTGAAGCTCAGGTCGAATTGATGGCTTCATTTGGGAGTACACTGCACACTGTAATTACCAGCCGAAGAAAGCGCTTGGAGTTGACCTGACGAGATAATGATCAGCCATTAGTTTATTTCCTCAGGTTGCGATCGCCTAGGGTATTTTATTTACTGTAGTTCAAGGACATCCCTCTTTTCATTCCCTTCGAAGCCTTGAGAATCCAAGATCCCTAAGCAAAGTTAACCAACTCATCAATGGAATACCCAACTCATCAACATTCCCAAACAAGTATGAATTTGGTCTTACTGCTCTGATCGCCTTTTTACTGTCCGAGATTAAAACTCATTTCTTTTCGTAGCCGTCTAATATCCCTTCTCTTTATAACCTCTTTAAAAATGCATTTTAACAATCAATCTCCTCCCATTTATAGTTATGCCCCAAGGCCTTTGCCCATCGAGAAAGTTTAGTCACCCACTCATCTGTCCACACTGGAATTAAACCATACATGTGTTCCTGTTGTCAAGCACGTTTCTCCTGCGTTGGCAATCTTCAGAAGCACAGATCGGCCAGACCTAATACCTGTGGACTACCAGAATATCGGGAAAATAAAAAGGTAGCACCAAGACCAAGCGTTAGGCGTAAGTTTTTTTAAACCAATCAAATTTTTCGTTATAAAAAAATATTAAAAATATTCCTACAGTTCCTGGATCGTTAACTTCATCAAATATAAAAATCACAAAAGCTAGTAAAGTTATTAAAGGGAAAAGGAAAACTAGTGATGAAATAAATCAGGAGAATACAGTAAATAAAGAAAAAATAAAAAAAGTTACAGAACAAAGTGAAGATGTTAGGCAGAATGCAGAAGACGAAGAAGTACCAATATTTGAAGTTTTCGAAGAAGATCATATCGCATCAAATTGTACAACGGATGCAGATGATCCGGAGCCAATGAATGATGTTCAAACAGTGGAACTTATTGAAGTATCAGAGGAACAACTAGATGGTGAACAAAAACCTCGAATACAACATTTAGATATTGAGATTTTAGATGAAGCAGGTAAGAATTTTTTTGTAATTAATTTAAGGCAAGTCTTTAAAAATATTATCCTTAAATATGTGAGGTCTTAATATGCGGTAAAAGTCGTCTTTTGTCCGCAATCGATTCTTTCGAACAGTTGATATACTGCTTGATTACAGTCCTCCTTCAAAATTGTACGAAGCAAATTTCACTTAATGCTCATTGTGTGTTGCACAGGCCTTTGCTTCCAGGTGTCAGGCCAGCGATGATAGCCTAAACAGCTTCGCTGAAGTCTTCACAGCGTGTCTGAGAGATGGTATCTTCCCAGAGCGATGAAAACAGCAAAGGCTCGTGTTCCTACCGAAGCCGAACAAGCCTTTAGGGGCCCATCGTCCTATAGAACGATATGTCTCCTTAGTAGCATAAGCCAACTTTTCGAGCGGATGATCTGTAACAGGTATTCCCTAGTGTGGAAAGGGTAGGTGGCTTGTCGGATGAGCAATTCAATTTTAGAAGTTCGACGACTGATGCAGGTGATGGGCATAGCAAGAGCCACCATAGAGAAAAATCATTGTTGCGCACTGATAACCCTCGAAAATGCTTTCAACTCAGCGAGGCGTTGATCAAGCTTGGTACATCAAAGTACCTAGTGCGAGTAGTAGCCGAATATCTCCAGTGTAGGGCACTTCATTTTGATTCGGAAGGTGGTCCGAAGGTGTTCGGTGCAACATGCGGTGATCTGCAGGGTTCTGTTCTGGACACTCTCCTATGGATCGCAATGTACAATGATGTGTTGGGTCTTCGCCTTCCAAAGGAAGCAGGGGCGATCGGGTTCACGGAGAACATCGGGGTAGGGGCCGCCCAGATGACATCGAATTGTATGCGAACAAAGCAATCTGGGAAATAAAAGTGGTTCGAACAAGCTGGACTGAAGCGTTGCTGATCAACAAACGGAGAAAGCTAGTGTCCGTAAGGATAAATGTAGGAGAGTAGATTATCCACTCATAGCCCGCTTTAAGGTACCTGGGAGTGGTAATCGACCTGAGGCTAAATTTCAAAGCGCATTTGGAGGGCACGGCAGACGAAGCCTCTGCGATTTGTGCAGCAATTGCAAGAATGCTTCCCAACGTTAGAGGTCCTGGATCGAGTCGCCGCCTCCTTTTGGGGAAGGTGGTTAGCTCAGTCCTTCTATACGCGCTGAACAGGACTGTAAACAGTACAAAGTGGAGGGCCGTATACAGAGTAAGTGCATTTCGCGCGTGCGGCGCATATAGGACCACCTCCGACGATGAGCCGTGTGTGATAGCGGGGATGATCTCCATCGTTATTCTGGCGAAAGAAGGCATGCGTCTCTTCGACTCAGAATACGGTAGAGAGAAGCCAAAAAATGAACGATGGTAGATTGCGCGCTGCGATGCCGTAAGAGAATTGTAGGGGAAGTGGGACGAGTTTATCTAGAATCGTTGGACCCACAGACTTATCCCTAACGTAAAGATGTGGGTTACGAGGGAGCTTGGCGAATTGAGTTACGACTTCACGTAGTTCCTGAGTGGACATGGGGGTAAAGGAAATACTTTCACCGTTGCGCGCACGATGGTTCACCATTGTGTCCGGTATGTTCAGGGATGGAATAAGACGCAGAGCACGTCTTCTTTAGTTGCGCGAGACTCGCAGAAGGAAGTGTGGAACTATAAGAAATGGCCGAGGCGCCACTAACGCCGGAAATCATCGTAGGCCACATGATGAGATCCGAGGAAATCTGGCCTCAAATTTCGTTGCAACACTAGAATGGCATCACAATAGTCCCAATAGTGTGCCTAAGTGTGGGACCGGTCATTTCAACCTAACCTAATCTATACTTGAGGATCTGGGAAATCTGTGCTCATTAATAGCTCCATCATATCTCTTATATTCTCAGTAATGGCCCCATCAGGAATTCTGAGGAAGCCAATTCCATTGTGTAACAATGCCGCCTTATGTAACCTCATGGAAGCTGGAAACTTGTATACTTCTTCGCAGAAGGATTTCCATGACCTTCGTTTGGATCTCGTCTCGTCTTCGTTTTGCTAAACCATTACCCCTAAACTCCTCTACAATTTCCATTCTATGATCGGCAAGCCACGTATTTTGTGCGTTGTGCGCAAGGCGAGTCGTGTGTCGTGACAAGTCGTTTGAGTTGAAGAAAGTGAGGTGTCAGTCGAATTACGACTTTCAGCACAGGGGACTAAACTTAACTCAGCACTTTCACTGTAGGGTACTGTGCTGAATGTCGTAATTCGCTGACTTGCCATTTTCTCCAACGACTTGTCACCAAACAAAACTTGACTCGACTTCCAGCACAGGGGCCTGTAACAGTTGACCATTAACGATTATTAAATTATATTAATCCCTTCCATTGTAGCTACTTAAACGTTATTCTAAACTTAATTCCAGAAGACCCTTTCAAATTGGATCAACAAATTGAGGAAATTGCTGAAATCAATCAAAAATCCCCAATCGAAAAACACGATAACAACGTTTCCCTAACTGAAACCGTAAATATAGCCGACATCCTATGCAGTAAGACAATTGCAGCAACAGTTCAAAAGGTTGTTGACAATGCAAAATCAACCAATTGTAAAATAAGTAAAATACAAGAAGGTTCTGGTGTCGTTTTTACTGTATACGCACTAGAGGATGATGATGATATCCAAGACGAATCGAATCTACCATTTACAGTAATTCATAATACGTCGAACTCGAATAACGTTTATAGCAAAGTAGAAACCCTTGAGAATTGTGAATATGACACTGAACCAGAGGAGGATGGCAATGCATCTGCAGATCAAGGTTATTCAAATGTAGAAGAGGTAGAAATAGATAGCAAGGCTTTTATTTCGAGAGTTCTTGTTGAAGTTGATGAAGATGATGCTGATGATGTTAATGATGGTACAAAGACAATCTTTCGATGTCGGAAATGTCCTAGAATTTATGAGAAGAAAAAACCTTATATTAAACACCTAAAAAACGATCATCAACTAAGTGAAGCGGATATACAAAAATTACTGGGAAAATTAACCCCAAAGGAGTTGGGTCGATTTCAATGCAAGTATTGTAGTAAACCTTATAATAGTGAAAAGACATTGGAGAAGCACATCAAAGGTCATGGTAAGTGGTACTAGAACGAAAATATTGTTAAATACTTAAAATTTGTAAATCTTTCAAGGCCCCGACGGAACTCTGCTTTACAAAAGTTCATGCTGTCGGACATACTTTGCAACAAAAGCCGATGCTAATGAACATATCCTCGATAAACATGGTGAAATGATAACGTGTACAACATGCAAGAAAATCTTTCCAGATCCAGAAAGCTTGAGTGCCCATAAACGTTATGCACATCAGCCTAAATCTGCAAAGAATCAAGAGAAAGTACCCAATATTTGCGGTAAATGTGGGAAAATGTTTGCAAGTAAATCAACATTACGTGATCATGAAAGATCTGATTGCGGACGTAATCCATTGTATGAGTGCAATGTTTGTAAGAAACACTTTCATAGCGCTGGATCACTTAAGGTACATAAAACAATTCATACTGGTGAGCTATCACACATATGCACGTATTGTGGGAAGGCGTTTAGAACTCCAGGACAAGTTAAGGTGCACCAAAGAAAGCATACTGGGGATAAGCCGTTTAAGTGCGAGGTAATCATTACTATTTTTGATACAAACATACAAAATACAATATATTTTCTATACTAATCTAGCTATGTCCCAAAGAGTTTGCCTATCGTGAAAGTCTTCTTACCCACATTTCAATTCATACCGGTCATAAGCGGTTTATGTGCCACTCTTGTGGACGACAATTTTCTTGCATTTCTAATCTTCAGACACATAGAAAGATTCACAAGAGGACATGCGGTTCTAAGCCGAATGTAACGAAAGCGGTAGGAAAGAGTGTTGGCTATGCAAATGGAATGTTGTACATTCGATCCAAAAATAGTTAAAATAAGTTTTTTGTTTTTGTTTAAATTAATTTTTAAGTATGTGATAAGATTTGTTTTATAGACTAACAACATTTGAAGAAGAAAAAACTGATAAATAAAGCTTTTTATGACGCACTATATAATGTTATATAAATAATGAAATTGCGCTTCGATGTTTTAAAGTCGTTCACCAGAGTTCGTTCAACTGTTTTACGGGCGTAAGCCACAAATCTTCTACCTGACAGAGCCATTCTAGTGAGGTGATCTAAAGAATATTGCTGCTGTAAACGAGTGATCATGATCATGGAAATCTGATGTAAGTTAATCAAGAATTTCGGTAACATTCAGCTCGTATTAGAACTTAATCAAATGACTCATTATCGCATCGTAGATTTGCTGATAGCGCTGTTTATAGCCAAGTGTATGGGCCCATCAATTTGACTCGAACACGACACAAACAGGAAGCGCACAATCCAAGACCGAGGCCACATCCTACCTGAAATCCATAGAGCAGACTGTATACGGCGGATCTAGAGAGAACAAACTCGATAAAACTCGCAATCCCAAGGTGTAAACAATCGTGCTGAAATAATGAATGGTACTGCTTGAATGTACTACTAACGATGGACTCCAAATACAAGACGACCTTTCGTTTAAATTAGCCTTCCCATGGAAATTGTGATGAATGGTACTGCGTTAATGTACTACTAACGATGGACTCCGGATATCAGACGACCTTCGGTTTAAATTATCTTCTCATGGAAATGCGGAGCTCTGGCATGAGCAACCGTTCTTTCTAGCACAACTCGTAGGATCAAAATAGATGCTTTCAAAAGAAATGTTTGAGGATAGAGCACTTCTCAGCGCTCCGAACACTTCTAGGTCTTCCATAGCCCCCAACAAGTTCTAATGCTGCACCAGTAAATGTCGATGAACCTTGCGTTTTTTAACTCTGGTTATATTAGCTCGGAATCAACGACTGACGGAAGACAGTTCCATAATCGAGTTGTCCTATTTATAAACGAACTACTAAACCGTAATGTGAGTGAAGGGGAGGGTTGCAGGGTGAAGGGGTGAGCCGATTTGGCTTGTCTTGTAGGAAAAAAATGTCGTGTAGGTTTTTGATTTCAGTTAAGCAGTCGCTATGGTAATAGCAGTAAAACTTGCTGAGCGCTGCTACATTCCTACGGTGGCTTAAGAGATCGATAAACTCGAATGCTATCGCCAATGAGTTTGATGGCGCGAACGCCTGCCCAAATATACGAGTTGCATTCAAGGCGAGACCGAATGTAGGACTTGTTGATTGTAGCCAAGGCAGCTGGATGAAGGAGAAACTTGCATCTCTTAAGGGAACCGAGGCATTGATACGCTTGTGTGGTGACTTGGAGGATGTGATTATTGCATCGCAGATCGTTGGATAAAGTCACGCCGAGGATGTTAAGAAAAGTGTCAGCTGCCCACTGAAATAGAGGGAAGGTTGGTGCAGGTTTTAGTGGAGAATAGACGGTACTTGGTATGAGTAACGCAGAATACCGTCATCGGCAAAACTGTGAAGTGGATTGGAGGGGACTGAGAGCAGATCATTAATGAATATAAGAAAGAGAGTAGGTGAAAGAATCCCCCCATTTAGGAGCGCTGGCCGAGATGGAGTGAGGTTTGAATTCAAATCCATCCAATATTACCTTGATTTCACTGCCAGAAAGAAAGCCGTTGATGTGCTCCCCAATTCCACTTCGGCCTTCCTTGCCTTGGCTCTTTAGTGAGCTTAAGGCACTTGGCTTCTCGGTTGTCCAGGTAGGAAGGTACTTCCGACTCCGATTTTTTTTCTTGTGGAGTTCCTGCTCTCCTAGATGGTGGGAATGTTACTCCTAGATTATTTGAGAGCTGGTGCTGCAATTTTCTGTCAATGTCACCCTTTATACGACCAGTCCTCCGTGGCTTCGCGGGTTCCTAGCCGCCGTCCTGGCTTTAGTCCGTAGGGAAGGAGTTCACGAAAGCGGGGCTAGGGCTCCTCTCCATCTTCCAGCGGCACCACGACGAGGTTAAGATCGCACATCCACCAGTCCGAAATAGTTACGGCACGTTCTTAATCTACACTACATGTTGCTCCCCCTATCGATCTGTGACATGTTGTCGGTACTATTTGGATGGACTTACGCATACCTTAAACACTGAAATCTGATTTGAGAACGCAAGCTCTTTGCAAGGATTCTCAGATTAATTCTACCAAGATTCAGAAATTAAAAAACCAAAGGAATATGTATAAAAGAAAATATTTATGACAATCACATTAATACCATATTTATTAGATGTTTAAAAAAAATAATAATCTTATAAGTATGTCCTTAAGCTAATTTCGGTCCACGTTCACGTAACTTCTCCTCAATCTCCGCCCGATTTTGTTCAATTTCCAATTTCCTTTCAGCTACTTCATCAAGAACATCTCTTATCTCCTCCTTAACAACATCAACATTAGCCGAATCCTTTGCCGAAATGGGTATAACCCTTTCAAAATGTACTAATTTTTCTGGCTTCAATTCCTCGGGGCAATCTTGCAGACCTTTCTTTAAATCTTGAATAATTGGCATAATATTCTTGATTTCTTCAGAAGCACCATCTAAATCCATTTTATTAACTAGCAAGACACAAGGTTTATCTAATAATGTCGCATCGTAGAGCTCTAGTTCCTTGTTTAGGGCGAAGATATTTTCTATGCAGTTACGTTTTTTTGTGAATTGATTTAGTTGAAAACCGAAAATATCAACTACCATTAAGAGGAGTCTTGTTCTCTCGACGTGCTTTAGGAATTTGTGGCCCATTCCTGGATATTAAGAGTTTATATGTAATAGAATATATTTTTTTTATCAAAGAAGGCGTGTATACGTACCAATATTAGCATGTGCACCTTCAATCAGACCTGGAAGATCTGCTATTGAAATTGCTCTGTAATCTGGATATTTTACGACTCCAATTTGTGGTCGAATTGTTGTAACTAGGAAAGATTATAGTTTGAGATAAATACCAATAAGTTAAGATTGTTAATTAGATACTTACAAGGATACGATGCAATTTTCGGTGATGCATTAGATATCGCCTTAAGTAGCGTACTCTTTCCAGCATTTGGGAACCCAACTAATCCAACATCTCCAATTAGTTTTAGATCTAATGTTACTACCCTAGATTCTCCCACTTTCCCTATGAAATTAGTTCCACTACAACCTCCCATTCCTCCCCCAGCACCAAGACATTTAGCGCCTTCCTCATTCAAGTCACCAATAATCTTTCCTTCTTCATTATAAACTTGAATCCCAACAGGAACTTCGATTTGCTCATCCAGACCTCGTCGACCCAGTATTCTTATTTTGGAGCTATCTTCGCCAGCACTTGCAACAATTCGTTTCTTTTGATATTTCTGTGTTACTTTTCGTAGTGTAACGTCATTTTTTGCAATAAAGTAGACACAACCTCCTTGGCCACCGACTCCACCATATTTTGGTAAACCATTTCCTCCATGACCACCTTTTACAGTTAAGCGAAGGGAATCAAGGAATTTTGGTTTAAAATGTTCACGTCCAGTCTAAATTATTATTTAATAAGAATTTAATGATTTAAAATTAAATATAAAAAATGCTTTACTTTTCTTGATGAAGTACATAAAATCCTGAACAATTGGACCATTTTAATTCAGCGACAAGACATGGAACTATTTTTTACAAGGGTTTCAACTTTGTTGTGATATTTTTAACATTTATTTTATTTATAAATTTAAAATATGCAGATTAATAACATTAAAAGTTTTATAAACAAACCACCGATGACATGCCGGAACTAGCCGTTGTGGCAAACAGCAACAGCTGCCCGAAATTCGAAAATCGTAAACCACCCTGAAATTATAAAAAAAACTAATTTAAAAAGTGCTTTTTCACTTAGTTTTAATTTACTAATTAATATAGTTTCTAATTTAAGACTATTTAAATATAAATTTTATATTAAAACAAGTATATTTCTGCATTTTAAACATTTTTACTCCAAACTATTGTGAACAAATCTCTTCTGTATCAATTGTAAATTTATTAACTTCGAAATTCTATTGCACGTGCCAAAATTGTCATTTCTGTAGGGAATCGACGATTTGTTGAGATTTATAAAATTCTTATAAATCTACACTTTTAAAATTACTATGGATGACGGAATATGTTATATTAAACCAGAGTAAGCTTCTCTACTATAAATGCATTAAGTAATAAGCTTCAAGTAGTCTGTAATATTTTTATTTAAGATTCTTAATACCGGACGACAAACCGACCAAACAAAATGAGAAATCTGGACAGAGCTCTTCATCAGATTCTAATCCATTAAAGAGGGCAGCTACTGATGATAATAATGATAGTGAAGATAAACAAAGTGATTCTAGAAAACGTGGACAAAATAAGGTAATTATTGAAAATTTTGATTGTTAGGAAATGTGGTTATGGAAAAAGTTGGAGCCGGGATCTGTGGGTGGTCATGTCACAAATCATAGTGAGTTTACTTATGGAAATGCTTGGATTAGGCTTGTTGTTTTTAATTAATATAACAAGTTTTATGTTCTATAACATAATCTTCTAATATTGCTACACAACAATCATCATTTATAGAAGTAATTTGGGAATTTCAAGCGAAAGGTCATTATCACGAGCCAAGGTTAAAGCCGGCTTAAACACAGCTGTTTTGATTACTAATCCACTAGCTTTATCAAGCTTAAAACTAGTGATAGTAGGCGGATTGCCAAATATTGAATTATTGGAGGAAAAGAATTGACTAATAAAAGCGATTACTCCAAGAAAATGCGATTTGTTAAGGCGTCCAGGAAAATGAAGTCATCATTCTGAGTTTGAGATTATTTTTTATAATAAAACATGATATTGATAAGGAAGCTACAGAATGGACCAGTAATTTAGTATAAAAGGAAAATAGAATAATTGTTACAGCGTGCTATATGGAGCAAGAAAAGTCACAGCAGGTCTCGACCAAAGTCTAGTAATTTCGTATCATTAAGCAAATTCCTCATCTTTTCTGTTTTATTGCATCTTTATGACACGGTTTCTTACCTGTTAATTTCTGACAATCAAGCTCCTCAATACATAGCCCTTCCCACGCCATTATGTGACTCAATGCTACATACGCTTTCCTTATAAAAGTTTGGAGCACAACTACACTACAGCATGGCCAACAGTAGTACCTGCATTTTATGAACAGTGGAAGCATATGACAGGTTTTTTTTTAAATGGTTACCACAGATTCGTCATTTGTGGGCCTAGATACCCCCGATGCCGATTTTCAATCGAATCGTTACCCAATTGCCAAATTCGTCCGCCATCTTGATTTTGATCCGATTGATCCAAATTCAGTTGCGCTCTTGGGTGGACAAAGGTTTCATTTTGATTGCAAAGTGGTTGTGCGCGTGATTACTGTGAAACCAGTTTGAAATTGGGAAATAAGATTGCAAATAAGTCGAAACGTGTGTGGAGGGCCTTACCTTCCACAAAATATTTAAATTCGTTAGTTATATAGCATATATCCGAACGTGATCAATTACTAAGTTTCCATGCAAAGTTTACCCTGGGTTAATTTAGAATTAACGCCCATCGAATCGTGAGTTGAGAAAAGTTTCGTTAAATCCAATAAAACTCCACGAAACACGTTGGGTTAACCCGGGGTTTGCATATGTGTTTGTTTAAGGGCGTTTACTGCACATATACCAACGGAGACACGACCTCATTTCCGCACCCAATTTCGTATTTGTCATTTCAACCCAGAACCGTCATGGAAACTGCATCTAGTTAACTTTGAGGGGAATAGTTTTCTGTAAACTCAACGTATACTCTACCCCTGTTCATGGAAACACAGAAAATGTCAAGTTACTCTACGGATCCGCGGGATTGTTGACCTGGATCTCGCAGGCTTGGGGTATTGAGATTTTGATGCGGGATTGGATTTCCTAGCTCAATCTGTGTGAAAGCTTCCTGTACAGCTCTTATGTTCTTTCAATAATGTCAATGTCGTCTGCATAAGCCAGTAATTGGGTGGACTTGTGGAGGATTGCGCCTCTTGATGCCATCCTCGAATCTCATATTCTTTCTCCAACGCCAAGTGGGAACGCAGACCAGACCATCGCCCTGTCGAAGTCCATGATAGATGATGGTTGGTTTGGACGGAGTTCTGGATACCTTTACGTGCCTGTATTATCTGTATTATCTGTAAGGGCATAACATTGCACTAGCTATCTTCAACAAAGCTCTATTTATCTATCTCCAGAAACGTCCTGTTTACAGGGAATGCAGAACATCAAATTTGTGCAATAGCCTGTTCAACGGCCCAGCTGGAGAGTGCACCCATCCAAATTGTATATTCCAGCACGATTATATTACATATATGAAACACAAGCCTCCAGATCTAGGTAATATTTTTATTATATAAATCATAGATGGTTTATTTAAACTTTTACACTATAAAAGGCGACAAATGCTACATCTACACAGTCAATGGCTTCTGTCCAAGAGGTCTAACTTGCCGATTTGCAAAGGCTCATATTGATAAGAGTTTCAACAATCTAAAGGCGCACTATTATGAAGAAAATGCAAAGCCAACGACCATCAATGGGATAGCTTCAGGTAAGATACTTGCTTTATATCGAAATTAGATAATTTTTGGTATGATCTACAGATTTACAACTACGATTGAGGAGACGTGAATATAATTTCGATTTAGCAACAAAAATTGTTAAACATTACGATAAGATACGCAGTGAAAAATCGCGTGCCGCTAGAGAGGGAGCAAATGCTAAAGGGGGTGCAAGTCCCAGTAATAAAGAAGAAAATGGAAGTACAGAGGATAAACCAGTTGGTTGTGTAATCGACACTGAAGAAATCAAAGAACGTGATTGCGAAAGAAAAAAAGTCGATTTTCACAACAAGATCGTTCTTAGTCCATTAACAACCGTTGGAAATCCTCCATTTCGTCGAATATGTAAGGAATATGGCGCTGATATAACTTGTGGTGAAATGGCTTGTGCTGTTCCAATTGTTAAAGGGTTGACACAAGAATGGGCATTAACAAAAAGGCATGAATCGGAAGATGTTTTTGGTGTTCAGCTTTGTGGAAATAGCCCGCAAATAATCACGCAGGCTGCACAGTTGTTAAAGGAGAATAGCGTTGTTGATTTTGTAGATTTAAATATCGGTTGTCCAATTGATTTGATATATACTCAAGGAGGTGGTAGTGCGTTGATCAGACGACAGAATATATTAGAAGTTATTGTAAAAAGTTGTTCGACACTATTGGGGAATATTCCATTTACTGTTAAAACAAGAACGGGAGTTTATGCGGAAAAGAGTGTAGCTCATCAGTTGTTGCCGAAGCTTGAACAGTGGGGTGCAGCGGCTGTTACGGTAAGTAACATATTCAGGCCTATTCTGAAGTCCGCAGGAATTTCCTACATTGGTAGCATACGATTGTAAGAAAATTCACGCGGAATCGATTCCAGGGGAGTTCAGAATAGGCCTGATTATCTTCCTATGTTCACTAATATTAATAATAATTCAACAGCTGCATGGACGATCAAGAGAGCAACGATATACAAAAAACGCTAACTGGGATTACATTGAAGAATGTGCGTCCAAGGTGAAAAATATTGCTGTGATAGGAAATGGTGATATTTTAAATTTTGAAGATTATAACAAAATCAAAGTAAAACTTAAAATTTCCTCAAACTCTTTTCATCTTATTTAGTAATTATTCTTCTAGATCCAAGCACCGCATGTCAGTTCAGTTATGATTGGCCGAGGGGCCCTTATAAAGCCATGGATATTTAAAGAAATCAAGGAACAAAAACACTTAGATCCATCTAGTAAAGAACGATTTGAAATGTTACAGAAATATGTTAATTATGGTCTTGAACATTGGGGCTCAGATACAAAAGGTGTTGAGAATACACGCCGATTCTTGCTTGAATGGCAATCATTTTTATATAGATATGTACCGATGTATTTGCTGGAAAGGCCGCCACAGAGAATAAATCAACGTCCACAAAAATATCATGGACGTGATGATTTAGAGACTTTAATGAGCTCAAATTATTGCTCAGATTGGATTAAGTTAAGTGAAATGCTTTTGGGTCCTGTTCCGGATGGCTTTACATTTTTGCCTAAGCATAAGGCGAATTCTTATTGAATGAAGAAATATCAAGATGAATGCGAAATGTTTTTTTTTGTTTATGAAATAAAAAAAATAAAGTAGTTATTTTATCAAGTTTGTTATTTAAATTGTTAAACTCCTTTTCCTTCATTCAGTGTAAGGAGATAGAGTTACTTGTCTTGTGTGCCAACCACTGTGTTTTTTTCAGTATGTCTTTCAGAAGGTGAAGTCATTTGAGCGGCGTTAAAAAAGAAAGCTCTGACGGCTTTCCTCGATATCGACGCAGTCTTCAACGCATCATTTGAAGAATTTAAATGGCATAGCATAAAAGGTACGTGAACATTTTTAATTTTTGGTATTTTTTTCTTAATTATGACTTTTACGTTGACAACATAACCTCAATCTATGCCCCAGTGCTGAAAGTCGAGTCGTGTGGCGTGACAAATCGTTTGAGTTGAAGAAAGTCTCGTTTCTATCGAATTAGGATATTCAGCACCAGAAAGTTTAAGTGCTAAGTTCAGTTTATTACCCTTATGCTATGTTAATTCCCATCTGTACCCGCAGCGAATACGCCGCTGTCGGTGCCACTGGGTCTTGAACTCCATTCACGATTCGTTTCCATTCTTGACGATTTTTGGTGACGTCTCGAATTTCGATAACTGATAATCTCTGGTTCTGTAGGTCGTCCTCGATATTCTTTCGCCAAGTTTTCTTTGGTGCCGATCGCTGAATTCTTCAGTCTGCCGGATGGTCTCGCCAGAGAAGTTAACGTGGCAAGCATGTCCATTCGGCAAACATGTCCAAACCACCCTAGTCGACGTTTTTGTATTTCTTCTTCGATCAGTTTCTGTTGTTCGCATCTTTGCCTTACTGTCTCGTCATCCTTTATCTGTCTCAAGCATCGCATTCGAGCTTGTTGACGGCCGGGTTTAGCAGTGTCCACGTTTCCGATTCATAAAGAAGAATCGGAACGATCAATGTTAGATTAAGGCGTAGTTTCGTTTTGTTGGTAATTTTTGTTTATTTCCAAATACACCAATTGAGCGAGGCGAATGTTGCTGTTGCCTGGCCGATACGGCTTTCAATGCCACTCCTTTTCTTCAACCAATGATCCCAAATATTTGAACATCGGAACCTGTTCGATTTGGGTTCCATCGAGGTGAACACTGGCTTTCGATCCTTCCGTCGTGGTCTTCCCTTCATTCGTATAAGATCCACGGCATCCGTGTCAGTGAAGGCGGCGCTATCCATGGCGAACATCAAGTCGGTTACGAAGTTGTTTTCAGCGTAAGAGAAGTGGTGAAGTGACGTTTCCTTGTCGGACACCTGTTTGAATCCTCGATGTGGATAATACCGACATCCGTTAATTGAATAACTGAATTAGAGGAGAATAGCAGCGATATTTGTAGCTGAAAGGAGGCGTCGTAGCCGTCGTGGAGTTTAGACGTGTTAAGGTTTTGATTTTGTTTTCATTTTGATTTTCATTTTGATTTTCATAAAAATTAAATCCGTGTTCTCCTTACTCATCGTGTAAAAAAATTACCTTTCAATACTTCAAAACAAATTCCTAAGCATCAAATAATTTCTTGATCATAGAATTAATCGGATTTAAGTGAGGCTTTGGATTTAGGACGCCATGGCGACCGATGTCGCATAAACTGCGCAAATAACTAATAATATTAAAAATACTTCTAAAAACCGATTTTAATCGCTTTGCTTATAAAGTGAAACCATAAAAGGGAAATTAATTAACTAAAAAAAAATTAAAAAATTGTAGTATTTTGCACGGAAATTGTGCCGAGAAGCGCCCGCTTGCTGGTGATTTTTAGTGCATATTTTTCGGGCAATTTGAGCATCAAAAATTTTAAATATGTGAAATCCTAAGTGCAACGTAGTAAAAAAAAAAAAATTTCTTACTTTATTGTGCCGAAAATTAAATCAAACTAAACTAAAAAAAAAAAAAAACTAAAAATTATAAGTGAAGTTCTCTTTATATTCGCCGTCAATTGGACGCCATTCCGTAGACTGACAAAAGCTGTGCTGTGCACGGCCAAAGTCATATAGTGAACCGTGACCCTTACTAAGATTCCTCCGAAAGGAGCACGTGGCCGCCCCGGAGGGGCTGTGGACGAAAGTCGCCAGCCCCCCAAGGCGCCACGTAACCCACCTAAAATAAGGGGATATACGATGACCACAAAAAAACCCACTACAAGCCTAAAAGACCCTCCAAAGGACGCAGAACTCGTTCATGGATTCAACGACAGCACCGAGAAGTGGCCACAAGGCGACACCATCTTAATGAAGGAGATGGCAGCCAATCTTGATAAGGAAATGGCTGCCAGCAGCAGCTCATGCTCAAGACTATACGAGCGGGAAAAGGAGGCGTCCCCAAATCTACATAACCCCACAATTTCGGAGGCGAAGGAAGACCCCACTAAACACCATAAGGTAGGACAAAAGCCACTTTCTAATTCTAAGGCTAATATAATCCAACAATTAAATGCGACATGCGGCCGCATTAACCGAAGCCCGCCGGGTAACGGCGTCAATGGAGGTAGCGTCCCTTCACCAACACTACCTCCCCCAGCCTATAACGCTAGTGTCACTCACGACCACACATACATGGACAGCGCAGCCTCCACTCCAGCTGCCAAAGAAGCTCCCAATGTTAACAACATTAATGCCGACACTCACACTCCACCTAATGCAATCCGCGATTCGGATGACGGCTGGATTCATGTTTTAAAAAAAAGCAGGGCAGCTTCCCCGCCAGCCCCCAAAGAAGACATCAATCGACTAAATCGTTTCTCGCCGCTGGCAAATGAGGACACTCTTAATGCCAATAAATCAACCTTGGACGACAGCATTAACCCTCCTTATACTAACGGAAACACCAATTCCAACTTTAACCGCCAAGATACTAATTATAATTTTAAGAAATCTAATAACCAGCATGATTATAATTCCAATTTCAGCAACCCTAAGGCCAAACATAAATTTAGCGATGATAGCAGAACGAGCAAAGAGTTTTGCCCTCCTATTGTTATCCAGGACGTTAACGTTCGAAACCTAACCCAAATGATACTCAGCATCTACCCTAACGCTGAATTCAAAATGGCGAGAACCAGGGGGGGCGCCTGCAAAGTTTATTTTAAAAACAAAGACCACCACAAAGGGTTTTTCCAAAAACTTAAAGATAGGAAGGCCGCGTCCCACACCTTCACACTTCCTGAAGACAGGTTTCAAACCCTAGTACTTCGAGGCATCGACTCGGCCTTTTCCCCCGACGAAATACTCAAGTCCCTGCTAGAGACTCACCCAACTCTCCCTGTTCACAGTGTTCAGCGCTACTCTACCCCACACTCGAGGAAAAACAAAGTCGCTCTACACCTGTTCCTGGTCCAATTCCCGCCGGACACCGACCTGACTAAGGTCTCACTAATTAAAACGGTCCTTCACCAAAGAGTCTCTTGGGAAAAGGTCAAGAGGGCTGGCTCTGTGCAATGTCGAAACTGCCAGATGCACGGCCATGCCGCCTCAAACTGCAACCGAGACTTTCGCTGCGTAAAGTGCGATACAACCCACCCCCCAGGGAAAGAGCACTGCCCCCTTCCGGCGGACTCTGTCCCTTACTGCGTTAACTGTAAAACTTCTGGCCACCCGGCCAACTACAGAGGATGTCCAGTATACCTACGTCGCGAAGAAAATAAAAGAAAACTTTTAAACAACTACAAAACCTCACCCGCCAATGCGGACAATGCAAACTTCCCTCCCCCAAGGAATGGCTCTAGCCACAGTAACAGTGGAACTAACCCTTCCCAATCCTATGCCGACTGTCTAAGGCAGCCGGCCCACGCCCCTAGCGGCCTCCAAGACTTCCTCAACCCTGAGCCCATAATCGGAGTCCCATTAAATATCTTAATTCAGAAAATCAGGAGCCACATCCCTTTGTACCATAATGCAAGGGACCAGGCGGAGAGGGGGTTGGTCATCATCGGGTTCTATTTCACCCTCTGCGGAGATGGATACCACGGCTATTAGATGTGCCTCCCTCAACGTCGGTTCCCTGGTTTCTTCTAGTCGGAAATGGTCCCTCCGTGACCTTATCCAAAATCAACAATACGACTTCCTGTGTTTACAGGAAACTCATCTCCATGAAAAAGCCAAATTAAGCATACCCGGTTACAACATCTACAGAAACAACTCCCTCCAGGGTACTGCCCTTCTCTGCCGCAATAAATTCATCACAAGACAAATCTTTCCCCCCCTCCCCCTAACCTTCGTGGCCGTGGAGCTGCTGCTTTACAATACTGCTGCCAGGCCCAATGTTTTCCTAATTATATCTCTTTACCTTCCGACGGACGTTAGCTCTCCGGAATTTAACACACTGATGCAGCACCTTAACGGGCTCGAAGCCAACTACGAGGGTATACTCTTAGCAGGGGATCTCAACGCCAAACATCAGGACTGGAGCAACCTAATTACTAACAGAAATGGAAAGCTTCTCAGGGATTGGAGTACCAGGAACCCCCTTCAGGATTTCTTCCAGATCATTGGCCCCGGCGGCCCCACATTCCCTCGCTCCTCTAGCTGTATCGATCTATTTTTGGTATCTCACAAACTCTCCGGGAATATCCTTATCCAGGACTGCTCCACCTCTCCTTCCTTCTCCGATCATTACGCAGTAGTCCTCGACTTCGAGTTCTCGGCCCTTCAGCCCGCCATCACAACGGTGCCTATGTTCCGTTCCCTCGACAATGTAAACTGGGAACAAATGGGAACCCAATTACGAAACTCCCCCAACTCAAACCTTAGCAATAACGACATTGACTCTGCCATTCAGCTCCTAAATTCCAATTTCCTTTCCCTTCTTGACAGGGAAGCTCCATCTAAGCCTCTCAGATTTCTCGACAGACTTCCTGCAGACATACAAAGTCTATTCAGAACCCGCAAGAAATGGAGAAGCAACCTCAAACGGATGCTGGAGAGGAACCTCTTCCACCACACACCCCGATCCCTGGAACTTTCAAAAGAAATCGAGCTGTTAAATCGTATAGTCGAGGCTCGAGTGTCTAGTTTTCTTAACTCTTCCTTCCAAAATAAACTCAGGGCAATGAAACCTGGGCCTTCCCTTTACAAAGATATCAATAGAATTGTTGGTCGCAAACGTCCGCCCCCTTTCGTAGGCCTCATGTCAGGCCCCCTTTCCTGCCCTAACGACGTCGCCGAATCATTTGCCGCCTATTATGGTGACATGTACACTCTTAGGCAGCCAGTTTATAACTCCTCAAACAGGGAGCTTGTCATCCGGTCGGTGGAAGCACTTCGCCTACACCAACACATTCCCCCTTTTAACTTCTCCTCAATCGACTCCTGCAGCGAAAACCTATCAGCCCCTCACATCACCCCCCAGACACTCGATAACATCATCCTTTCCCTCAACGGGAAAAAATCGGCCGGTTTCGACAACTTCTCCAACTATATTATCAAAAAACTTTACCCTTTTATCTCCTCCCCACTCCTAACAATCCTCAACAACTGTATCAACAACTGCTACTTCCCTAGGGCATGGAAGGCCTCCAAGCTAATCCCTATCCCCAAAAAAGGTGAGCGACCGACCTCCCCCTCGGGTTTCCGGCCCATCTCCTCCCTTTCCAACCTTGGAAAAATCCTCGAAAGAGCCATCTCTCTTGACCTGGACCACCACTGCATTCAGCATAATCTAATCCCACACGAACAGTTTGGCTTCAAAGCCTCTCACTCCACCGAGCATGCCCTGCTTGTCTTCCACAATGACATCTCCAACAGCCTTAGGCTACGAAACGCTACTGTCGCCTGCTCGCTGGACATCAAAGCTGCATTCGACTCAGTCTGGCATACCGGCCTCATTTATAAGATGTCCCGGCTCAATTTCCCCACCCACATTCTCAAGCTAATCCACAGTTTTCTTGCCGACCGTACCCTGTCCGTACAAATCAACGATTCTCTATCCGGTCCGGTGCCAGTCAGGTCAGGTGTTCCGCAGGGCTCCATACTGGGGCCCAAACTCTTCAACATTTATCTCCATGACCTGCCGCACTCTGTCCCCAATTCTAACTCCAAAGCAATCCTATATGCTGACGACACTCTAGTCTATGCGTCCGATCGCAGCACCTTTAAGAGCATGGAATGGCTCTGTAAGCACATCTCAATTATCCAACGTTTCTTTAGCACATGGGGACTATATCTCAATCACAACAAAACCAAACTTATTGCCTTCCGAAATGCTTGGGGTAGAGGAAGGAGGGGTGTAGCGAGCGAGTGTGGGACCCTCAGAATTAACCTCAATAACACTGAAATCAAAGTAAATAAATCACTTAAGTACCTGGGGATTAACTTTAACCACTTGCTCAAGTTCAATCAGCACGCCAAAATAACAATCTCTAAAGTCAAGGCCATCCTGGGGCTAC
This sequence comes from Thereva unica, assembly GCA_949987705.1. Taxonomy (NCBI): domain Eukaryota; kingdom Metazoa; phylum Arthropoda; class Insecta; order Diptera; family Therevidae; genus Thereva; species Thereva unica. Next base: position 9,257,156 of record OX465285.1, read on the forward strand.
TCAGTCCGGTTCTAAAATTCAATAGCAAGCTTAATATGAAGTCAAAGCTGCTATTGTATAAACAGCTGATTAGGCCTGTAATAAGCTACGGATTCCCCTGTTGGCACACAATTTCCCCTACCTGGGCAAATTGCCTCGAAAAGTTGGAAAGGAAGATCCTCCGTCAATGCTGCTCCATTAGATATAAATCCAGAAATAGATATTTCTCCAACCTTGAGCTGCACGATAGGGCCAACGTAACCCCGCTTCTGGTCTACCTAAAAGAGAAATGGAGAACTCGATCAGCCAGGCTACAATTCCACGAGAACCCTTTAGTCAAAAAGTGCTGGTCCGACAGAGCACCCTCAACCTCATACTACCTGGGACCTCTCAACTTCGCCGACTCCCCCACTGGCTTCTACACTGGCCGAGACTCGCTCCACAATAGGGGGTAGGGGTGCGGAGTGCATTAAAGTAAAGTAAAAAAAAAAAAAAAAGAAGTTTAACCTACCATAACTCTCGTTCTGATATCACCGCTGACCCAATGTTACCTGAATTTACATTCTAAGTAAACCTTAGTAATTTTAAAATTAAGAAGCTGTTAATTCCTAATTTAATTGTTAATTTTAATATAACGCTGACATGCTGACAGCCTTTTGATACCTAGAGTTAAGTCCCAAACAATATTAAGAGATGCAACCTGAAGTGCAATTTAATTTAATTTAATTTAATTTATTTTATTTTTATTTTAATTTATCAACTTTAATTTATTTTTCTTATTCTTTTCTAAAAGTAAAGTATTATATTCTTAAGCCCGAAGTGCAATTAAATTAATTTAAATTTAATCTAACCAAGCGAAGACTGAACTTCAGTTTGTTATTTAACCAGCATGAATAATCAGGCTAAACCATTTTGTATGTATAAAAAAAAAAAAAAAATAATAATAAAAAAAAAAAAAAATAAATAAATAAAAAAAAAAAAAAAATTATAAAAAAAAAAAAAAAGTGATAACCATAATTAAGATTTTTCGAGCCAGACTATTCACCTGGCTCCGGCTTATACATCTATTCTAACCCCGCTGTTCCTACTTATTATGTTAACTTAGTATCTAAGTACTACTACTATTACTTTCATTACAGTCGTCCTATGGACTAGTATTTTTTTCTTAATAATTGTAAGCTCTGTATTAACTCTTATGTTTTAAATGAATAAACTGTTTTATGTTATGTTATGTTATGTTTATCCTCGATGTGTTCTAAATCCCGCTTGTTCTTTCCGGCTCGTTTGCTCTCTATGCTTCTGGAGCCTCGATTGTATGATTTTCGTAAATACTTTGCCGACGATCGAAAAGAGGCTAATACCGCGATAATTATTGCATTCCCGACTGTTGCCATCCTTCAAAATTGGCACAAGGATCGCTTTCTTCCACACCGACGGGTGTGTTATTCACACGTGGAGTTGTTGTGATAATTGCCTCCGGCTTTGATCATCTCGCCGGTTACCGTCGGATTGTCTGGTAAAGCGCCCGGTACTCGTACTTCGACGTCGCTCTTTCCATGTCGGACGTAACGTTATTCCAATACGCTTCTCGTTCCGTTTTAATTTGCTGTCGAACTTTTTGTTCAATTGTCGGTATTACTCGAAATTGACGTGATTCGTTTCCGCTGATCGACAAGGTCCATGGCCCGCGTCTGTTTACGGATAAGTAGACACATGGCCCACGTGGTCAACTAAATTCTACTTTCATTAGAAAAATCGATCTCCTGTTAATATTTCGCCACCTAAACAATAAGAAGTCATCTGTGGCGATGGTGTTCTGAACATCATCTAAAAGACTTAAAGCATTTGCCCCTGGTAGCTATAGACACATACACCACATTGTTTAATAATGTTCCCAGGACACTAGGAGACGGTAGTGGTGTACCCAATGCCCAAGACGAGTAAAGATAAAAGTAAACGTGCTAATTTCCGCATACGCGCATGACCTGATTGGGTACGCGAGATACCACAAGACAGCTTGTGATGGCGGCTTTATTCCTCCAGAGGCATTAGTTTACTTGAATTCAAAAAGATTGGTCCAAGATGGATCGGGGGTGCCTCTCTTCTAACACATGTATCGCAGGGCATGTGATAGGGGATACATTTTTAGCGAAGAGGATATGAATGTACAGGATCTCTTAAGGTTCAGTACAAGAGTTTCAGAAAGGGATAAAAGTTATGCTTGCAATGCCAGGACTTGATACTGGTGGTTGCAGGACGAGTTCTTGATGCGTATTCGCCCTAAAAACTCCAGACATAAGTTAGTTTAGTTTGTAATTTGTTTTAATGATTAGCTTAGGGCTTGAAAAGAATCTAGTTCTACTTTTTACCTAGTAATACATTTAGATTTAAGTAAGCTTAGGGCAAGGGTGCGAACTTTCTCATCCTGGTCTGCTAAAGTGTCCTGAAGCTCTTTAATTTCTAATTCTGAAATCATTATAAACCAATTAATGAAACAATAACTTCCAATTCATTTCAGCACTCTTTATTTCATAAAACTCAAAGCTTCCTCAACATCTTCCCTAGACCCCAAGAAAATCGGTGATCTCTCATGAATTTTCTGTGGAACAATATCGAGTATGCTTATCTTTCCATTACTTGCTAGACCGCCCGCATGAATCATCAAAAATGCCATAGGATTGCATTCATACAACAAACGTAATTTTCCATTTGGTGAAGATTTTGTTGCTGGATAGATAAAAATTCCACCATATTTAATAGTTCGATGTACATCAGCTACCATACTACCAACATATCTAGCACCATAAGTCTTTCCCTTTGATGGATCTTTTTTCGATTGGATATAATTTAGAAGTCCTTCATCCCATTGAGAGCTGTAACCTTCATTGATTGAGTAGATATTTCCTCGACTTTTAACTTTCATGCAAGGATCTGTTAGGATGAATTCTCCAATTGCTGGATCATAGGTGAATCCATTTACGCCACTTCCACTTGCTAAAGCTAGCACAATAGCAGTTGCTGAGCCATATAGTCCATAACCAGCTGCTACAATATTACGTCCTGGCTGAAGGGCATCGGATAGCTGAGGAACACCTTCTGATTCTTTTCTATATATGGCAAAAATTGATCCAATCGATACTAAACAGTCAATATTTGAAGATCCATCTAGGGGATCGAAACAAACTATGTATTTTCCTTGCTTATCAGTCTCTACTTCTATAACAGTTTCATTCTCTTCAGATACTAGAAGGCATGTGGTATAGGATGATTTTAACATGTTTATGAACAATTCATTTGATAGTACATCCAACTTCTGAACTGTTTCACCTTGTACGTTTGTATCTCCTGAGATTCCATGCAGTTTAGCTATTCCTGCTTTACGTACTGCTGAAGCTATCGCCTTGATTGCGGTTTGGATGCAGTTCATGAGCTGCGATAGCTCACCGGTGGCATGTTTAAACTTTCTCTGTTCTTGTAGAACAAATCTAGTTAGTGTCATGCAATTCGAGTCAATTGATTGGCCTTGTTGTGTCATTGTATCTATAAAAAATAAAAATGGGGATTTTTGGAAATTAGTATTATGTACTTTTAAATTGATAACATTTTTATATATATAAACACTAAGTTTGTTATTGTATAAAGCATTTAGAAGAGATTGAAAATAAGTATTTTTTAAGAAAAGTAGATTAATTATATGTTAATAAAAATAAGGTTAAATGTCGAAAATATAATGTAATTTTTATCATGTTACTAGTAGATCACTACTACAGTAGCGTTACTTGTTATACTGCATGCTAAAAATATAATTTATGTCTTAAAAGAAAGCTTAACAGAAAAATAGAGAAGAAGTTAAGAATTGTTACTTTTATAATATTATAAATTAATTAAAGCAAAACTATATCGTGCATGTGTTATAAAAGAAATGTGTTTTATATGACTCCAACTTACTGTTGGCCATTTTTAAGCCCCAGTTTATGAATAATGATTACAAATACTGCAAAGATAAAATATATAATGTTATATTACGAAATGTTTATTTAGATTTAAACAAGTAAGTTTTAGGCTTTCAGTTTGGGTAGTAGTTTTAATTAAACGATTTAAGATTAATTAAACGACCTTGGTCGCAAACAAACGACTGGTAGTTTTTGGACTATCTTTAATTGGGTAATTTATTTTAATCCATCGATCACACGCATCTAATATTTTATAATTTTAGGTAAAGGTGATCTATGCATGGGTGAAAAGAAGAAGAAACCAGAACACCACCTGGGGGAATATAACTTCGAACGGGTAAACCAATTTAATTACCTGGAGTGCACAGTCAGCGAAGACTGTGACTTACAAAGTTGAATAAACGCCGCAAACAGGATATATTTCTCACTACTGCCAGTAATGAAATCCAGAGACACCCACAGAAATAAGAATCTACAAAACCATCATACGTACAGAAGCTAGATATGGGTGTTAATGGATTATCTCCCAGAAATCCGCGGATAAGATGGATATAATTGAGAGGAAGGTTCTCCGAAGGAAGACACTACAAGGAGAATACCCTACAATCTTTAATTGTACGACTTATACAAAGATTGTAAACTTTCGACACATGCCAATCTCTTGTTTTTCCGTTGGGCTGGTCATATCCAAAGAATGGATACTCAAGGATACCAAAAAAAGCCCTGTATCTACTACCAGAACTCTACTTCTATCATACTATTTTCCAAATCTTCGACAAAAGGATAAAATGTCGGAACCGTAGCTTGACAAAGACACGTACGCCACGGCATTCGCCAAGTCGCGCGTTTTGCCGGCCGGTTGCGGCTAAACAATCGAGGGACTACTATGCAATTTTCTGGCGTTCGCATAACCGCGTAAATATTTTGGTGTGGGATTAAGTCATTCACACACAGGTCACCGGCAAGTCATGGTTTGAAAGTTTTCGTTTTGAAGCCTAGGATCACCACACACTCACACTAAAAGGAGCCTGCAGTCTATGACAACTGGCAAAAATCTTTGTGTGTGGGCATTTATCGTCTGTTCGTGCCTGAATATCCAAACTTTTATGCAGTCTCAGCCGTGAATACACTCAGAACGGAAAGTAAGGCGCGAACTAGGCGTGAAAACTATCCACACACGTGTTCGCGGGTGTTCACGGCATGAGTCTAGAGCCGGCTTGACGTTTTCGTGGAGTCCATAAACATTTTTGCCGGCGGTTACCTGAAGTCCTCATCGCACAATCAGACTGAGTAATGTATGGCCTTCAACGAGCCGTGCCTGCCGACCTGGCCTAAAATGCCTTGGCCTGCCGGCGGCATGTAAGGGGAGGCGGTTCTTTTCAGTTTTCTATTTTGAATGGCGATCTAAAGGTGCAGTTTCTATCAGATAGGATAACATTTAATGTTCAAGTTCGGCATACAAAGCAAACAAAATTTCTCAAGGAATAGTCTCATCCGACTGAGTATGCAAAGAACGAGCCCATTAACAAATATTGTGTGGTATTCATTAGTCATAATTCCTGCTTGCCATCTTCCATAAGCAAATTGTCCTATAAAAAGAAAGTCATATTTCAAATCGTTCCTACTAATGCTCTTTACTTTGTTTATAATATATAACGAGCATTCATTCAAATGTTATATATGGGCGATTCCATTATCGCGGGTGCAACAGTTAGACGCATGTAAATCTTCTTAATAATAAAATAAAAAACATTTTTAATGAAATTATCCTTGGAAGAGCTACATTTTAACATGTTCACTTTTTATTCATTTATAAGAATTTTAAAGAAATATTTAAATAGTCAGGAGGGAGGTTCAGAGTGCTATCGCGGGTGCAACAAACTTGTTGCACCCGCGATAGCACTCTGAACCTCCCTCCTGACTATTTAAATATTTCTTTAAAATTCTTATAAATGAATAAAAAGTGAACATGTTAAAATGTAGCTCTTCCAAGGATAATTTCATTAAAAATGTTTTTTATTTTATTATTAAGAAGATTTACATGCGTCTAACTGTTGCACCCGCGATAATGGAATCGCCCATATGTACATTTATTTTTGTAATTTAATTTGTAAGTATGCCTTGCTAGGCTTAATAAATAAATAAGCAATAGATGGCAAAAGTCCAGTTGGCAAACCACGGTCAAGGTGGGAAAAATAGGAAAAGATACAAAGGACTTCCAACACAATTGGGATTACAACTAATTGAATCAGCAATACCTAAGACCGTGAACGTTGGAAGGAGATTCTTGAAAAAACCAAGGCTGGCAGAGAGCTGTAGCGCCTATGATGATGATGATAAAGATAGTCCTCTTAATAGATTTGTGCTGAAGGCTTGTTTACTTTCATAACTTTAGCGTTGGTAGTATTCCCATTAAATTGGAGATTGCTTCTAGCCCCATCGACGAAAACTAAAGCTCAGGTAAGAAGTATTAGTTTTCTCTTCCGTGTTTTCAGCTTTAACACTTCATAGATAAAATATACTATGGAAAATGACAATTGGTGAAGGACATTATGCGGCTATTTTGGAAAAATTGCGACTATTTTGGGAAAATTCTAACGATTTAATTAGGTGTTACCCTTTTTAATATGTCATATATTCATGCCGCAAATAGCATCTCTATATTTTTTATTTCCTTCAGTCCATAACTAGTCAAACCCAACAAAATACCACTCAATTACTTAAAATATTTCTGATTCCTTTTCTGCATACTCTTCACCTTGAAAGAAACGTGACCTGCTATAAATCTGGAAACCTGGTCTTGTATGTCCATGAACAAACGTTTCCTTATTAAACTGGATTCTTGGCCATTTGCTCTTCAGTAAATGAAGAAATACGTTTAAACTTGTTGATGCAGCAGATAACTAGGGACACTGTCCATAAACTTGTATATTTTCTTTCAAGGTTATTAAGATTAACACCTTATTTAGCGTTTTTGAGTCTTGTTTTTAAAGCATTACCTGGTGGTGTAAGCGGTGTTGTATAACGTGATTAAATGTGCCGCTACTGTTGGTATGAGAATATTACTGGATATACAAAATGATTGTTTTTTTACCTGATATAATGTATAATTCACTTAAGTTATGTTAGTTAACACTACTAGGTAGTTCCTTGAGTTTAAGGACTAGAAATGTTGTTTAAAGAAATGCTTAATACTTAGAAGCTAAACTGTCAAAGGCAATATGGGGTTTAAGTTGTTGACATCTCTAGCAAACAGAAAACGTGGAAGGGTTTATAAGAATTTGACATTTCAGAAGCTGGCGAGGGACAATATGGAATTCCATAGTGTCAAGAGCTCTATAGAATTTCATACTGTAAGTAAAGGTACTACAAATTGGAGGTTTAATGTTTTTAACACTTGAGTATTATGCGTGAAAATTCATTGCCCCGAAATTCAGTGGTAATCATAGAACAATAATTTTCCTTTTAGCTACATAATGTAACATGAAAGTTTGTGGTGGGTCTGATAATCTTATTCCTGATTGTATGTACTTGGAGATCTTTATATTATGTAAAAAACAAATTCAAAAACAAATCTGTTATCATTTATCTTTTTTATATTTATGATCACGAATCAACTCTTAATCTAAAAAAGATACAATACGAAAAAGTTGGTTTGAAAAAATAGATTTTATCTGGAAAGCCCAAACTTAGGAAAAACCCTTCCTACTATCAGTCTGTCATGTCTTTCAGGTGATATAGCAATGCATAGTAGTAAGCTTAGCTTAAAGAGTGCTCGAGAAGTCGAGCAGTTCATCGAGTGCTCGAACAATAGATAGGGTAAAAAGTTTGCACGTAGGTTTAGCCAAAAATGAGGCACACTTCTTCAGTATTACAGTGGGAATATTGTCCCTGTCCAATATTGTGGGTTTGTTGACGCCAAGCGTTTGAGACATATACCTGGTAAGTCCTAAGAAAACGCCTCCATTTTGTGGGATGCATACTCCGGACGGCAAGGAGAGGATGTCGCACACTGACATATAGTCAAGCGACAATTATCGATTATCGACTGCCGATTATTTAGTTTAATATTGCGACTGTCGATTATAATCGAAAATTGTCGATTTGGCAATCGGATTTTATCGATTGCTTTTTTGCTCACGACAAAATTTGCCAAAAATTTTAACAACAAAAAACTGCTCAAAATAATTTTCTAAATCAAGTAGTCCAAATATTTGTCGATTGGGTTACACAATGCCAAAAAGAAAATTAATCGACACAATCGACTATAGTCGAGTTGATCGTTAATCGACACCACCCGCAATAGGGGCCTGAGCTGATGGCTGAAATTGTTGCTGAGAATTTGCATTTCTTAAGAAAACTAATGCACCGGAATAGTGGTTTGGTGATAATGTGCTCATTCCAGAGATTAAGGTTCAGTGGGGACCACTCCATTGGTCTGAAAGCTAGCAAGCTCTAATCGAAACGATAGAAGAATAAGAAGAAAATGTGTAACTCCTTCACTCAGTATTCGTAATCGTGGCTATGGATGTGAATCGAGTTGATGACTTAAGGTATGGTAAATAGGATGATCTATCGCTGGTCTATTGACGAGAGAAAACATTGAAAGAACCACCATCAATTTGCATTCAAGAATTTCTGTCATAGTAGCATAGTTTTTTTTAAAGATCAGTTAAGTATTCTCAAGTTTCTACAAACGGAAAGGTACTACGAAATATTGGAGTGGTATTTATTTCAGTGATACTTTCTAAGCTATCAATGAAATATAAACTATGCCATAAAGTCTATTAAGAACTACAATGTCGTTTCTCCTTGTTATTTCTTCTAGCCATAGTGCCACTCTTTCATTATCAGCACCGAAAGTAATAATTATAATTTTAGATATCTTGTGACTATTAATCAGAAACGATCGAAACGATATAAACATCTACTGCGCATGCCTGTATAGCAATGTAATATTTCAGATAGCTTCAGGGCTCACCCAGTTTGGGTTCGAGTTGCGCCTTTTAGACATTGAATTTGATATTTTTAATCGACCGATCGAGCGGTATCAATTATCTGCCTCCGATCAACTGATATGATCTCATATTTTGTTTAAGTTAACCCAGTTTACTTTCATAATTTGTCAATATTTATAGCTTCAAGCAGTTTAATCATATTACAAATTATTTCGAGAGATTACTATCGATAGAGAGTCACATTTCTTTATATACATAACAAGTTTTGGTGTGTTCTATTAGGAGATTTTGTCTTTAGATTTTTCCATCGGGGAAATTAATTTTTTACTGATTAATGGTATCTTTTATTAAAACAAAATTAATTTCACCCTAATTCTGGCAACACAAATAGTAATGTACATAAATTCCGTCTAAAATATTGCGCCATACCGGCTCGTCAACTTATGCCCAAGTTTTATGCAGGAACACTTTCACTCGTATTATTTAACAGGTGGCCTTGATATAAGTGAGAGATCTTCTGTTTTTTTCTTGTATATATTTTTAGTTTCAATAGTTTCGAAAAGAACGCATGAAAATATAAAACCGGGGAACAACAACCATCAACAATTGTAATAAAATTAACGATAACACACTAAACCAACGCATGCTGTTTAATATATTTTTATGATCGACCCATAGATGATGTCTTAAGTGAACCTTTCAAAGATGTGAGATGATGGATCAAGATCAAAAGGTCACTCATGTTCCTGTTTCTTATCTAGACCCTAGCAACTTGCACCAAAGCTTCTGCAAATCACTAAATGAAATTTAGAATTTATTTTGATTACACTTCCAACTATTCTAGATATCCTATCAAACTTACACCAATTTCTAAATTACATAAACAAACAGCAGAAAAAAAACTCGAAATTGTAATCTTATACAAAAATAGATACCGTACAATCTATTAGTGGTGGGAGAACGCTTCCAAATTTTAGCCGGAACAGCGAAAGCACGTCTAGCAATGTAGAATAGACTCGCGAGACTGGTGCCGCCGTTAATAATTTTACTCAAAAATATTAAGACGGAAATTTTGTAACACATATAAGAAAAAAATGAAAAATTTCGCTCTTGAGACTCCAACAAAACCGGACTACCTTTTACTGGTTTTCAAGCTCAACGGCGCCGGTGGGGGTTTGATAGTGTTTTTATCAGCATGGTGATAGTTTCGGCTGGTGTTGCTTCCATTTCCTCATAAATATTTGCCACGAACCTGTTTTTATAAGTGAAATTTTTGTCGAACCAATCGGTGGATAGAAGGTAGGTCGAGCCTCCATGATTTCCTAATCTCGATGTAAACTATATGATTAGGCAAATTTCGTCACGGTCTGCTACGAATTTGCATATTTTGGTATTATCAGTTGAGGTAAACCTTTTTAGTAATTTGAATTTTATTTTGGTTGATTTGAGGTGATAAAGTTTCAGAATGTTTGGGTTTTGAGTTTGATGTATGAAAATCAAAACAAAATCAAATCTGCAACAGCAAGAACTGTAAGAGTGCTTTTTTTAATGCTTCAGCTCTACGTAAAATTATGTTAAATCGTACATATTTCTGTATATACAAGAAAGTCGAGTCAAGAAAGTCAAGAATAGCCGAAAAGTATAGCCTCGAAGATCGATAAACATATTATGTGGGCTAATGTAGGTACTATTAAAGCTGCTAAGCCTGAGTAGCTTAACCCGGCTCTCCAATAAGTACCATCCAAAATTTTTCCAGATCATTAAATTTAGATCTCCATATTTCTGCTATTAGTTTATTGCACCTCCATAATTCTGATGTCGTTATGAATCAAGGTAGTATTTATAAGACGGCGTCAAATCTAAATCCCGAACCATCTCTCTCTCCAGGGTTCAATTCTATGACCCGCTCTTTTTCTAATGTTCATTTTATTTTTACTCTTACCCCTTCGACAATACAAGAAGAGGGCTTGACCGAATGCTATGAAATTCAAAGCATGCTTTCGTTAATATTCTTCAATTCGCGCACTTCAGAGAAGTCGATATCGTGTTTGGTTCGCGTTATATTGTGCAGGTATAAAAAATACCAACGTCGTTTAAACTGGAAAACGGTTTGACCGAATTTTGTAAAAACTATTTCAGTATATATATTTGTTAATTCGCGTCGATCGGCACCTCAGCGAAGTCGGTATCATATTTGGTTCAAGCGGTTTTCTATTATTTGATTAGTGTTGAATTAGACTTGCCTACGCTATGTATTTTATCTCTATGACTACGTACGGTCTTTTTCTTCTTCTTTAACGGCTCCACAACCGGGATCCGGTCCTAGACTCTCGCAACGATTGTGTCGTTCATTGCAAAAGCGATTCAACCGCACACTCCAGAACACTAGAGGTTGACCCGCCACATCCCCCGCTACAAAACCAAAGCAAATCCAGAAGTGCACTTTAATTGGACATATAATGCACTTCTGGAGCAGCTCCACTCCCACACTCAGATCAGATGCCAAGCCATCGAATAAACGTTCGGAGAAAACTTTAATTGATAGATTTTCCATACGATCATTGAATCTTGATCGACACAAAAAAACTATTTTTGAAACGCTTGGTGATTGGAAAGTATAGATAGTTTAAAAAAAACTTGGTACGAAAGGGATCTTATATTTATAGTGGAGAAGCCCACCATTTAGGTCAAGAGCACCTGTGCACCAGAAGAAAGTTACACCGTGTTGTTGGGGAAGGGGAGGTTATACTGCACCATAAGGCCGGCCGCGCACTAGCAACCTTTGTTATCGGCGAGTAACTAGTTTAATTAATGTAAAATTTCGTTGCCGCAACTAAAAAATCGTGGGCTTAGGTACGTTTACTTCAACGGATTTTATTTTTGCGATTAAAAAGTTGCTTCAAATTAGTTGCTAGTGCGCGACCGTCGTAAGTTAAATGAAACATTTAATGCTGATCATTATAGAACGTAATTTGATGTTTTCAAGAGAGAAATTTAACTTGAACGTCCATTTTTGGCCAACAGAAAACCATCGCACAACAAATTGTAAAGATGGGTTGGGAAACTTTATCGTTTTCCGCTTCCAGCTTCCAGAACGTTGCAAACAGTTTTGACTAAAGAAAGAATTATAGGTATGCTGTACATTTTTTTTTCTTAAAAAACCAATAGAGCTTTCCCTTACAACTAATATAAACGTTTACCAAACAATTAGTTGACAAATTGTGATAAGTGATCTTTACCATCTGGAATGAATCAAAGCTATTTACTCTTCTCCAATTTTGTATCATCGTCTCCTACTCGATTTGGTACCACTTCGACAAAAACGACACAAATTGTTTGAAGTTTTAGCTAAACTTTAGCAAACCATGTTTGACACATTCTTAAATGAGATATTTTGGATAGACTGAGATATTATGGATGGACAATCGACAGTTACAATAGATATTATATGTAGTTCGATCGATCTCAAGGGAGTAGGTGAATTTCAACAAGATCATGCCTCTACAATATGAAGGTTGTGGTGTGATCCGACAAGTAGTTTTCTTTGTTAAATAACGACATATAAGCACCGCTACATTAGCAGTATCCGCGTGAAATAAGACCATCATTGATAGCAAGATCCGGCACACCATCCATCCAAGCAAAATAACACCTAAAAATACTAGAAGAGCCCATAATGAATTTGCAGAGTATGATAGGTTCATGAGTGTCATTATTACTAAAAATAGTCGAGACCAGAATGTTTCCAGTACATAATACAAAATATCAATTCAGGAGTGATCACCTCAGTAATCATTTGATCATTACAATGCAAAATATTGATACAAAATTTATAAGAAACCAAGAGAATCGACTATCCGTAAAGCATCAGCAGAATCAAACTACAACTAAAATTACTGGAAAGTACACGGAGTCGTCAAGAGTATCATCAAGTATTACACGGTAGAACATTTTTAATAATATAGTCCTTTTGGAAAGGGTAGAAAATATGGTATATTTTAGCACAACTGAGTTTCATGGACACACTTTATTTTATTTAATCACAATCCTACGCTTAACACGATAACACTAATTTAAAACTTATTACTTCTTACATATTTACATTTAGTCTTACTTTAAACAACTGAGAGCTTCTTCAACATCCTTTTTAGATCCCAAAATAATCTGTGATCTTTGATGAATACTTTCTGGAACAATATCAAGAATATCCATCTTTCCATTACTAGCCAAACCACCAGCTTGTGTAACAATATATGCCATAGGATTACACTCGTACATCAAACGTAACTTGCCTATTGGTCTACTTTTCGTAGCTGGATAAATAAAAATTCCACCATATTTAATTGTCCGATGTACATCAGCCACCATGCTTCCAACATATCTAGCACTATACGTTGGTCCTTTTGATGGATCCTTCTTGGCCTCAACATAATTTATAATTCCCTCATTGATTTGAGCTTTGTAACCTTCATTGATCGAGTAGATGCATCCCTTGTCTGGAATTTTCATATTAGGATCTGTTAGTATAAATTCACCAATGGCTGGATCATAAGTAAATCCATTTACACCAGCTGAACGTCCCAAAGCAAGTACGACAGCAGTTGCTGTACCATATAGGGCATAACCAGCTGCAACGATATTTCGTCCTGGCTGAAGGGCGTCTGATAATTGAGGAGCACCTTCTGTTTGCTTTTTGTATATCGAAAATATCGATCCAACTGATACTAAACAATCAATGTTTGTAGATCCGTCTAGTGGATCGAAGCATACTATATATTTTCCTTGTTTTTCCGTTTCTATTTCGATGATATTTTCACATTCTTCGGAGACGAGTAGGCATGTTGTGTATGAGGATCTTAACATGTTCACAAATAATTCATTTGCTATAACGTCAATTTTTTGGACTTGTTCCCCTTGGACGTTGATATCACCTGAGATTCCATGCAGTTTGGCAATTCCAGCTCGACGTACTGTTGAAGCTATGGCTTTAATAGCAGTTTGGATGCATGTCATTAGTTGTGTTAGTTCACCTGTTGCTTGCTTATTTCTTTTCTGTTCTTGCAAAACGAATCTTGTTAGGGTCATGCAATTTAGGTCCATCGGTGGACTTTGCTGGGCCATTGTGCTGAAATTAAAAGGAATTGAGTTAATCAGAGATAAAATAAGATCCTCAAGTAAAACGTTTAAATAAAAAAAGTCTAGGGAGTAGATCTACAAATATAGTATACTAGACCCATTCTTGTTTTGAAACAACATCGCCATATCTTTACTGAAATTAATAATACCACAAGTTTTGCACGTCCTTAATAAAATAAATATTCACTAAAATCTATTTTTCCAATACTACATATAATCACTTACGAATTATTTCAATCCAAAATCAGCAATTTACAATCTAAATAAAAAACTCTTTTCTTATTTTTAGACAATGCACACTTTTAGTTGGAATGATCTGAGATCCTTACTAGATCGACACGTTTGGCAAAGTTGAGAATCGATTAAAGACTGGTGTGTCTTTGAGGAACTTGTACGATTCTTGATGGAAATAGCAACAATAAATTCCCGATTAAAAAAATATATGGTCTATTATTGAACCGGTGACGACGGACAATTAACTTTTACTGCTCGAATTATCTGAGGGATAAGTTCAATGTGGCAATTTAAGGTCAGCTAAGCGGCAATAAACGTGAAAGAACTGCGCACGTGTATTGGACTTTGAGTAAGGCAATAAACTTAAAAACATAATGAGGACTAGAGTGATAAGTAAATTCGTATATATTAAATTTAAATAAAGTTATATTATTACTTTTAGATGTTTCTTAACAAAGTTTATGGCATTTAAATTATAAGAATGATTATACTCTTCTGAGAATGGTTTGATATCAGCTAAAAAGTAGTCTATAAATCTGCGGTATGACCAAACTAAGACTTGCAGAACTTTTAAAAGCCACGATATTGAACTTTACAATAAATATTGTTTATAAAAATCAGAGGAAGTACTGGAAATGTGAGATTCTTGAACAACCCAAGCTGTGCTTAAAAGACAGGAGCAATAAGAACAAGTATACAATCATAATCACTTTTTTTAATCCACTTAAGTAAGAATTAAAGAATTACGTAACTTAATCTAACAATGGTATAAACATTACCTGGAGCTGATTTGGAAAATTAATGGGCTTTGATTGTGAATACCAATTGAGATTTGATCACGAATTTAAACTCTACCAACAACTTGCTTGAAGAAGAATTTTACACAGGGGCGCTCCCAATCATGCTGTTGCGCAATTCAAACCCTCCGAAACTGTGCATTGGTACCAGGCTTCAGGTGAAAACTCTGTAAACAAAAAGATCGCATATACGCGGTGCACGTGAAAGATGTGAAACATCTTTGGCGATCTTTATCTTTCTATAAATTCAATAATTAGTAATTTTTCAAAGTCTTTTGCAGCGCTCTCTTTTCACGAGTACGCACTGCTCTGTTGATGTTTTATCTGTTTTCCTGAAAGTTCTGGTGTCATTTTGACTGACAGGCAATCGAAGGAGGATTATACGGAGGTGAAGTTCCATGATGCACATCAGCTTGCACCACGGTATACAGAAACAAGGTAATGTAAAAGACTGTATATCGTAAACGATATTTTAGTGCTGACGTCACGTGGGGCCCGCTTTCCATATAAAATCGAAACTGTTGTTGTTGTTTTTGCTTTAGGGCTGACGTCTCTAGGCGCCCACTTTTTACGGTATTCGAAGCTGTCGTCTCTTTTACACTACCTTATGTTTCTGTATACCGTGAGCTTGCACGACAATTGATTGGAGATTGACACTAATTTGTTCATTATCAGAGTTAGTAGGGCTGTTATGCTACTCATACGCACATTAACGACATTGTTATTACATGTTGTTGTTTATTAATAGCATTTATCAAAGCCTTGTATATTAGATTACACTCTGCGGGTGTTTTGGCTGTTTTTTTTATTGTAGGACTATGAATCCAAGCTATAATTTCCGATTTCATCAACTGTAGTCTATAGGCATTGTTAGCAAAAGGTTGAAGGTGTAGGGCTTTCACTAGGGGGTTGTGGGTTCGATTCCTGACGCCGGCGCTATTTTTTTTAAATATTTGAAACATTACACTCACAAGAGGATTGTAAAAAGCATTCAAGCATTCCACTAACGATTTTTGGGATTGTACTTTTTTGGTATCATTGGAATCGTTTTCGAAATATCTACATTTTACCCTTGTTCAAAATTCAAAATGCTTTGAATATAAATAATAAAATTGAGATGCCGAGGTCAAGAATTGAGCCGAGATGAGCCAAGATTTTGAAAGGGACTGGTGGGAATCTGAGGACTGACTGTTTCGCACATGGCCAACTGTATGTGACGTGCTCTAGAATCAGTTCCTTCTTTACAAGGAGGACTTGAAACATTAATATGAGGTATTTAAAGAATAGTCTAACTGACTCATTTCTTCCTTGCTCATGAAGCTTGAAGAAAATTTAAGTTTATTGTATTTTACCACTAGTCTGAGACTGCCCACGACTGTAGAGATGTAATCAATCACCCACGCACGCATTCAGTTAGAGAGATCATTCTCTACGTTGCTCGCTAAACTAAATTTTCTTTTTGCGGCGGCTTCAACTAGGATACGCTGTCGATGTAAATATTGTAGGACGATCACCACAAGTAGTACAATGATCATACAATTAACTTAAAAGTAAGAGTGAGAAAAGAATAGAACCAGAGCTAGTCTTGATCGAACAGAATAGATCGTTAAGGATACCTGCAATAATTTATCTTAAAGTCCAGGCTTAGAAGTGAACCTTTCTACTACCAGTGCGTCATGTGCAATGTCTAGTGGTAGTGCACTCGGTTCGAAGGAAGGAATAGAGGACAAGATAGATTAATAAGAGTCTGTAGCGCGCTAAAGAAGGAGTGATGGATCTTGCGTTTGGAGGGCTGGATGTCGTAAGGGTTTACGCCAAATACAGGAGAAGAAATTTGCATGAAGCCCACTGTAACAAAAATCGAGACAAAAATTTTTGGAACGGGGCTTCGATTTCGCAACGTCGATATCCTTAATACCAGCCAGCTGAGAAACGCAACCGTCGGGTTTTAGCAGGAGACTAAGGATAACTCTATTGGAACACATTTAAAAATTAAAAACAATGGATTTGAATTTCGTACTATACTTGTATTTCATTACATATAATATATTGGCAATGATCGGTGATAGGGGGTAGCTACTTTAAGTGTACTTATAGGTCAGAGGTTTAAGCAGCATTGAATATCTCATCTGCCACGAAAGTCCTACTTTTGAATATAAATTTTAACTCAAGATATAAACTTCCAAGCCATTTTAAAACGATATTAGCCCTATATCCGCTTCCTTATAAACCACTCGTTCTTCTTTATACTATAGGCACTAGGAGACAAGCTCACCCCAATATAAAAAAGACTGCATTTTCCAATTTTATCTAAAATAATTCAATTTGCTGCCATGCTACAATAGAAATTCCCCAATACAAAAATATCATATCAAAGGGCGGAGTTTTTTATATCTCCCTCTTAAGAGGCTGCAGGGGAGGAAAACATAAGTTCAAACTCCCCCATGATAAACTTGAGGCCTCCAAACTTTGGCTCTCATTACAAGTATATCCAACAAAATGGGGAATACACCAAGAAATTCTATCATCCATAATCTGAAGATACATATATGGGGGAGCATCCTACCACTTCCTCAGTTTAAGGGTGCAATGAAAGTTTTTGATGGTTTTGTTAACCTTTACTCTACAATCCTATATAGTTGATGATTTTGGTTGATATCCTTGCTGGGAATGTGCCGAGTGTCTTGATGATAGCCAATTTTTGTGTTCTATATAAAAATGTTCTATATTTCTAGCAACATGAAAAAAATATAAATATAGTATATTTTTTTTCGGTAGAGTATGAAAATAATTGAATCAACTGCAAAAAGGGGTTAGAGCTATAAGGGATAAAATTGACTGCAATTAAATTCCATTATGCTGCCATTATAGGTTGTTTCACCCTCGGCTTTATTAAATTATTGTCATCCGCTTTCTATTCGACGGCGATGAGTGATTTTTAGGGGTGATTTAGCACTGATTGTATCTTGATGGATTCTGTTAAGCCTTTTATTAAGGATAATTTTCTCTGCCTTGATGTTTTGTTATTAAATTATTCTCTTGAATTTTTCGGTTATATATATTTCTTCTAAGTTTGACATTTTTTCTTCTTCTTCAGGATATATTATATTATTTTTATGAAGAAGAATTTCTTAAATGATTTTTTTTACTGGAAATTTTTATTATATTTAAGGAAGATATTTATTGTTATTAAAAAATGGGGTTTTTTTTTACTTCAGAGAAAGTTGATATGTGTATTATTACCTTGTGACCCTTATTAAAGCTGGGTTAAAGTGAAGGGCGTGGCTATGTAATATCGGTTTAGAAATTTTTTGTTGATTTTTATCGTAGAAAATAATTACAACTGTTTATTATTGAAGGAGTGTGCCTGTAATTATGTTCGTTATGTTTTGTGATTTGTTATAGATAATCATATTAGGTCTATACTTATTACTTAAGGTAGTTTTTCCGTACATACTGTTTAAAATAAAGTGTAGAACTTATTGAGCTCAATGTGATTAAATAGGCAGTTTCAAACTAATTAAAATTAAAGTGTATTTTGGTATTGCTTCTAAAACGCTTCTAGCGAAGCATTCTGAAAGCAGAAACGCAATTTTTTGAAGAGGAATTTACTTGAAATTGTACTCGAATAGTCAATACGTAATCCAATCGTTAAATTTCACCTTTAAAACGCTGAAGTTAAATGAATATCAAGGAGTGTATGATGCCACTAAAAAAACCATTGAATATGAAGATAATTTTATTTGTGTAGTAAAAACTTTTCACAAAGCAACTTAAAGCTCTATCCATATATAGGCCGCCGGCAGGCCATATCAGCAGGTACGGCCCGACGAAGGCAACAAATTACTCAGTCTAACTGAGGGATGAGGACTTGAGGGATCCGCTTGGCAGGCCATGGACTGGAGGTACGACCTCATGAATTCCTAAATACACACAGGGGAAGACGACAAAAACTGAAAGCGGTAGGAATGGCGTTGGCGTAATACTCACCAAAGAAGCCAGGTCCAGCCTTATTAGATGTCACCATTTTCAGAGAGGATTATTACCGTGCGCCTTCGTACCAGACTAAGAAGTACTATGCTAGTCCAATGCTACGTTCTGAAGACGCAGCCGACAACATCAAGGACGAGTTCTGTATACGACTGAATGAGGTTTTTACGCTCCATTCCAAGGGAAGACATCATTGTTGTAATGGCTGATCTGAACGCACAGATAGGCTTCAATATCTTGAGCGTATAATTCTCACCGCTCTTGAGCATATAATTTCGTTGACTTCTGTAGCTCCCACCAACTCATGGTAGGTGGAACTTCCTTTTGTCACAAGAAGATATACACGGATACCTGGGTATCGCCCGATGGTAGAATGAGAAACCGGAGAGATCTCGTGGTCGTTAGCCGCAGATAAAGAGCTATTCTAGAGGATGTCAGGAGCTTTAGGGGAGCAGACTCTGGAAATGACCACCATTTGATGACGTCCAACACCTTGCCATAAATCGTAGACGGTTTAACGCAGACCGGCACAGCATTAAAAGGCGAAAATTTTCTGAGAAACTATAACAAACCTTAAGCTTGCAAGTTTTTGACGCAAATAACATTGAAGAGTTGTGGAGCACTACAAAGGGCTCTATTAAGGGTGGAAACAAACATCGGTTACATCCAAAGAAGCCAGCAACACTTGATCTCGGATACAACCTTGCAAAAATAGAACGCAGAAAGCCCTTAAATATAACACGAACTCTACAATCGTCAAATAAAATCGAATGGAGCAAAATTAGAGCTTTAAGAAATTGTATAGGACGCATAAAACGAGCAATTATTTTGAAGACCATAAAGAGTGCCATTAGCATACTCAATAGAGCGGTACTACTTACAATTACGTAAGTCAAGCAGCATTGGATGTGGTTAGTAATTAGTTGGGAACCGCCTGATAAAAAGACCTTTCCTTTTGGATTACGAATGCATCTGTAACAAAGATGTACATAATACCTTCTATAGTGGAAACATTTTCCTGTTTTTGTACTCGTGGCGCGGAGCCTGTCAAAATAGAAGCATCGTAGATTACTTGACAAACGAATAGAATTGATAAAAGCTCTAGACAACAATTCCAAATGCAGAGCTCTTCATTATTGAAAATTATCCGATATCTTTGAGATGAGCTTAGGAGTACGACAAAGATTCCTACTTCCGGTCTTCTTTAGATGCTTTAAATCATTCATATGGCCTTGTTTTTAACATGCACAATTCACCGTAGATCTTTTACAAGACTTTCAGCGACCCGAATAAAAAAAGGCCTTACAACGGGCGAACACCGATCGTAATTGAAACATACTCCTTGGTAATGTAAAGGGAATCAGGAACTGTCGTTTGCCATTACTTGCGTACTTGGCCATTTAAATCTTTTGGTCAAGCTTAGCCCTCGTGTTTTAAACTTCTACGGCCATCATATGCCCCTTTATAAGCCAAGCGGCCGGTATTCGCCCGTTGTAACGCAATTTTTTTTATTTTTAATCGGGTATTTGGCATTTAAAAATTTCCTTTGAGTCACAAAATTTAAGACAAACTCCTTGCTTAACTAAATACTGCTATGAGTGCACTGAGTGTCAAATGATACGGCGTGGTAAAGTCGGTACAGCGTTTCCTGCTTAGAGAAAAATGTCGGGTACTTTGTTAAACAGCGTCAATTTATTGGGCATGTCTATGAACTAAGATACTATAGAAAAACAGCTTGTAGTTCCCCTTCTGGGAAAGATCCACGATTAGAAGTCACATGTCAGCACTTAAAGTAGGCGTATCTGAATAATCAACAAACCAGTGGCCACTAATTTAATAAACACCCTTGACTCTTATAAATTTTTCAATTCGTCAACCAGTATTAAACTCCCAATAAAATGTTTACCCCATCCCACTACGAAAAAGAAAAATGTTCGTCAATTAGAAGCAAAAGTCAGGATTAATCAAAGTCCAATTCAGCACATGCTCCTGCCGATCTAATTGCATTCAGAATTCAACACAGCCTGATTTTTTTCCTGCAGGACAAGCCCGACTTCGGTTGTATCCTTTTTAAAAACTGCACTGAAGATTGAAGTGCACACCCCCACACACACACTCACCCCCTTAGTCTAATTAGGCAACTAGAAATTGACGCCACGTGTTTTGCATTATTATTTCGCATGGAGTTTTTAAAATTAAGTTATTGGTCACACGTAAACAATATTTTTCACGAATCATTGTAAGCATTCAGCGAGGAATGCTACTATGTAATTTTTGCGCTGAATTTTGTAAAAATTTACAAAGAATTTTCCCTTCAGGGTTGGGAAGGGTGTATCTGTGTGTGTGTATGGTTGGGGCTAAGGTAATCTAATAAATCTCTCAGCATGGCAGCTTGATTTTGGTGTCACTTTGAATGGTTGTAATACTACAAAGGATTTTTCTTGTCTATTGTTGATTCGGGGGCAGAAACTATGGATATGCAAATAGTCGGGAATTTCATTATTGTGCCTCAAGCTGAGCGCACAAAGGGATTCTTTTTAAGGTTTGTGATGATTTTATCAAATATAGAGGTGAGATTGGTGTACTGGCTATCTATCTACATATTTTTCATTAAATACAGTGGAATTTTGTTGACCATTTTATATTAATTAAATTCAGTCTTAAGGTGAGAGGTTGTTCAGTTTTTCTTTTGTTATTTTATGAGATTTATTTTAAACTCGCATCGCGGATCGAACTAGCAATCCTGTCCACAGAATCAGGCTATGGCCAAAGCACAGGGGTAGCACTAAAACAAATCTCAGCACACAGGTTCGGCCCCTGATTTTTTGCGCCCGGTGCAGTATGTCATTTTGCGCCCCCATGAGATCTTAAATTTTTTTAACAATGAAAATGGAAATTTTTTTAACAATGGCAATGGAAATAGACACAAAAACTATGCGAAGTTCTTTTAATATATGAAAATGAAGGCAAGCGAACACTTTCAATTGTTTTAATTGCGCCCGGTGCAAGTGCACCATTTATTTAATTCAAGATGTTTTAATTCAATTGCCTGGCGTAATCTCGCCAGTTGTCCACAGTAGAATTGAGAAATATGGCATAGTATATCATAGTGGACGATACTCTTCCACTGCATCATTACCGTTTACAACGTCAATACTGTTTCGGGAACGCTTGTCACGCTTCACCATACCACGTCCACAGCTGTGACGCTTCCGATTGTCAAACATGACCCCTTTTCACCACCGGGAATGGGACGTGAAGAACCGGGAAGAACATAATGGGACAACAAAAGTATGCCATAAGCACGGGATGGGTCCAGAAAAAGCTCGATGAAGTGGTGTTTAAAGAGATAATCCTGGAGGTGGAGAACACAGAGCATATAGGTTGGCCAATGAAAGGCTCAGCAGTAGAGCGGGGACGTGACGTCTTCATGCTACAGCGCCTTAACCTTCGAAGATGTCCACCCATCCAACTTCTGCTGAAACGACGAAATTGAGGAGCTGATTCAACTGATGATTGACCACCGTCTGCAACGATTACCTGCCCTGTAATGTTGTAAGTTATCGTACAGACCTTGTTCCTACAGAATGGAAGCATGGACAATCTGCCTCCAGTAAACGTGGAGGACGCAGACCTCCCAGAGCGAAGGGCGAAAGAGATTGCGGAGGCCCACAAGAGGATTATTTTGCTTCACCGTTCTGTTCATCTCGAAGCCGGGTAAGACCCTAGGGAATCCGCGTCGGTAACAGGCCGATATGTCTTCTAAACACTATTGGGAAGCTTTTCGAAAGGATGATACACAACAGATTACTCGCAAGTACCGAGATTGAAGGCGGCTTGTCGGAAAGACAATTGGGTTTCGGAAAAGCTAGATCGACAACAGATGCTGTCAATATGTTACTAGCATAGCAAGTCCAAGGGTGGATATGAATAAGAGTTGTGCGCAATGATAACCAACCTTGACATGAAAAATGCTTACAACACCGAGAGGTGGAGCAAGATCGTCCACATATTGAAAGAATTCTCTGTGGGGAGAGCACTACACTAAGAGTCAGACGATGGAGTGAGGAAGTACAGGACAACTTGCCAAAGGCTATGTCTTGGGCTCCTGTAGATTAATATGTATGATGATGCCCTACGCCTCCCTCGAGAAGCGGTCGCTGTTGGGTTCGTCGATGATATTTGAAGTCGTTGTTATGTGAAAGCGACTCGAAAAAATCGAGATATTCTTGAACGATGTTATATGGGTGATAAAAACGCGTCCCGAGAACAAGCCGGAAGTAGTGCTAATCAACAAACGGAAAAAGTTAAAGGATACCACAGCGAGCAGGCCATTCGTTCCAAGCCCGCTCTTAGGTATCTTAGAGTAATGATTGGCTCAACTTCGGGATGCATTCGCGAGGATGCTGCCTAATATAGGAGGCCCCAGGTCAAGCCGACTTCTCCACGATTGTGGTTAATTCTGTTAGTTAGTTCGATTAATAGGAGAAAAATGGCAGAAATGACCCTCGTCTACATTCTGGCTGTAGAGAGTAGAAACTCGAACCCCCCGGAATATATAAGGATTGAGCCTAAGGCTGTGCAAGAGATTGTGGTGCATAGCCGATTCATCACAGCATGGCGGAGGAGGTGGGACGAGAAATGGTTGGTGGCCATAAATTACAAAATTTTGGTGGCAGCGGTGGGATTATTTAACATCCATGTCCTATGTTTAACCCTCAAAATTATCGTGCTGACACGGCAGTTTTGGATGAGATACTAGTGCAATGGTGTTTTTCCCTGACTAGAGCTTGCTTTTCGACACTCAAATCTTTTATCGTTCGAAGTACAATAAAAAACAATTTTTTTACTTCGCTTTCTTTTTATTTATCCTAAAACATATCGAATTTTCGTTGAAACTTACAATTTATAATATTCTTGCAACTTTACACAATACTTTCTTTTTTTTGACTAGAATAAATTTCGTTTTTTCAAATAAATAAATAAAATTAAAAAAACTAAAAATTATAAACAAAATTAATTAAACGTGATCAAAATATCTTCTTCTTTTCTTACAGATTTCTACAGCTCTGCAACTTTATGATACAACTGAAATTTTTTCTTTAATAATATCCTCAAGATCTCGACCATCATTATGTCATGTACTCCTTGGTATCGCCAACAATGTCAACATCACTGCCATCCTCGTCAGAGTTGTCATCGCTAGTTAAGTCATCACTCATAAGGTTCGATCTAGCCCCCAGACCCATGCTATCACCTGACGAAGCTGACGACAAGGATCTAAGGATCTCCAGCGAATGTTCTCGGTTAAGTCCTGGCTGTTGATGGTTGCTTGACGAGTACGTTGGTGGATATGACTTTTCCGAATCAGATGATATTGTCACCGATGTCCCACCTGCGGATGTTGTGGGTGTTCCGCTAGTCTTGCCTCCGCTACCGTCAGTACGTGAGAAATCCACTGGTTCTATAGAAAGGACGAAATTATTTTTGTGAGTACAAGTTTCACTACTTCTTTTTTTCGGTAGTTAAATAAGTTTAAACAGAATTTAATTTAATTCTGCGAAAGAGTTAAATTTCATTTTGTTATGGAACAATAAAGGACGAATAAACCGGACGAAAGGTTCGTGAAAAGGGCATCAAACTTCTCAAATTGAATTTTCTTAGCGCAAAATTCGTGTTCATCATCGTCTTCGCTGTTGTAAAGTTATGATTTTCTTCTCCTTTGCTCCATTAGATCATTTTCTTAGTACATAATAGTGGGCCTTCTCGGGCCAAAGTCCTGCTCGAAAGTGGCTTGTCAAAGTGGTGGAGGGGAAATTTAATTATGTAAGACTTTAGTTGCTTTTCTTCTGGTGTAGTATATATGATAAGGAAAAGGACTAAGAGCACAATTTCGTCTTAAGTGTCTTGTAAAAGTTTTTGCTAAATTATAAAGTTTCTTCTGCATGGATGTTTGCGGTTGTTTTATGGTTGGGGTAGAGAAGTTCATTTCTTCAAGGAAAACTTCTTTGTTACTTTGAAGAAACAAACTACTTCTTGAGACAATCAAAGGGAGGCGACATTGTAATTTCATTTAAATAGAGTGCATTTTTTGACTAAGCATTGACCACTAACATTGAATGCGTTTTATTGAACATCTAATATTGTTTCGTGCTGGCCTTTCATACAATTATGGTCAAGAAGAGCAGTTAAATGTACTTGGAGTATACTTTGATGTTTTTTAATTGAAAATTTATGAACATAATCTAAAACTTTAGTAAAGAAGCCGGGTTCAAAGCCTTCAAAGAGAAATAACCAAATGAGTCACTTCGTCTAGAGTTCGACAAGTCCTGTAAAACCGTCATCGTAAAACTCCATATCACCAAAATTGAGACGAAAATCTGATCATTAGTTGTTCATTGTATTTCAATTTTAGGGAGAGGGGGAGGGGGTGGATCAACAATAGATCTTTTATGTATCCCTACAATAGTTGCTTTGGACATCAATCACGCTTTGCCTGAATGACGAAAACTAGTTCAGTACAATTGCAAAGAACTTTTGTTCTATGGTGTCTGTTTCTACCCGATAATATCAACATGTCTCCGCAGCAATTTTACTCATGATCTTGAGGTTGCATCTGACAGGAGGAGGTTCTCTGATAAGGTTTGTTCAGACTGACCTTCTTGGCTTGTCTTTTCCGTGGTGCATGGACCCAGGGTAGTTGGATAAAACCTTTTCCCTGTAAGTACGAAGAGTTTCTTCCGTGTAACCACTGGATCTCCCACGGTATACGACTCTGAACCGATAATACCTGCTGGAGTGTAGATATTTTATGGCTAGACTATCTGCCTGCCAAAGGGGAGGTGAACGACGACGACCTCCAAGTATGCATGTTCAGTCCGTCATGCGTCTGTGTGACTCTCTCTAGAACGTCGTAGGCAGTCGTCCATACATACATAGTCCTGTCGCCCATCACCTTTCATACTCCCTAGTCTTTTTTGGGAGGGAAGACGATGAAAAACACCCAAAACCACTTATGAATACAAATAAAGAGAATAAAAGCGGGGTAGGGATATATGCCCCAATGTCGGAGGACTCCGTTAATTCCGGCGTATGGCTGGAAACTGACAAAAAAAGCCAGGGGCCAGTCATCACTCAACGGTCCCAACGAAGAAGAAGAAGAGGCCTTTGGAAGATCCGCGAAAGTGGAAAGAAGATTCGGCAAACGTGCGGAGGACTGTATCATGGACAAAATACGGTCTAGCAACACCAGTTCGCTGGACTACCTGAGCGAGCATAAAAAGGTAATTAATACTTACGCTATATCCAGTGTGGGACGTCGAGGAAAACGCTTTCTAGAAACTGGCAGTCAAAATAAAAAAGCTGGTCATGGACGACCTGAATGGACGAAGAAATATCGCCAAGGCGATCTTGGTATTGGTGAGGGGAATAAGAGCGACCTATTTCAAGGTGAGGGAGGAAATGGGTGCAGAAATAAGGCACAGGAAGTACTTAGAAATGACATTGCGGCCGCTGCAAAGCAGTCGAAGTTGGCCACAAGAACTTCGGAAGCCCACAAGCGTCCTAGGGAGCTGGGTGAAGAGGGCAGCTCCCGGAAAAGGGCCCCAAAGAAGAGGAAGGGAAAGTCAAAAACGACTGGTGAAGGTGAACAGGTCGGAGAGAGGAAAGGGCCGAAATGAAGGGTGGGCCCGGACTAAGATAAAGCGGAAGAAGAAGGCGAAGTAAGACAAGAAAAAAGAAGAATCTAGGGCCGAAGGAGGAGTAGAAGCCAAAACGGTAGATCTTCAGCAAAAGATAAAATACAGTGCAGCCAAGGGCAAGCACCAACCAGGTAGTGATCGAGATCAAAGATCTGGACAAGATCATTTCATTGCCTCGGATTCCTTAAGAGATGCAAGTTCCTTCCATGGCTACATTCTACAAGTCCTAAATCTTCCTACGAGTACAGCTCGTATATCTGGGCGTGCGCTTCTAAAACCACTTTGGCTTGGCTGGACAAGGTTCAAAATCTTCTTCTGCAGCCGGTTTTTCCGAGCTCAACGCAAGGTTCATCGGCATCTATACGTGCATCCTCCATGCCCCTAACCTATGATTTTTATTCTATCCTTCACAACAAGCTTACTACTATACACTGCGGCGAACGGCTAACAAAGACCTCGGAAGGTCCCGAGAAGAGTCACAGCAGACGAACACCGGTCCTGTTAGCCCTAATCCCACTTCCCCGGGGTGCTCCTTGGGGTACTTGTCCGAAAGGAGCTAATGGGAGACGGTCGAATAGCGAGTTCTCTGCGCCATAAAACAGAGTTTTATGTAAGTAGGTTGAACTGAGGGTTAGCAACCCGCTCCCATAAAAACACCATTGCTACGAATCGGCAAAACTAGACTAGACGAACTAGTAGTACAAAGGGTAACTCCTAAACTTCATGGTACCTCATAAAGATGAAAAAGGTGTCTGCAGACACGAGTCGCAATAACCCCCAAATAAAAGGGGAATTTTGAATGCATGGGCTGGGGACTGGGGTAGCCGGCATACATCTGCAAGGGAGTGCACCA
The DNA here is from genome assembly GCA_949987705.1 of Thereva unica. NCBI lineage: Eukaryota > Metazoa > Arthropoda > Insecta > Diptera > Therevidae > Thereva > Thereva unica. Next base: position 9,284,756 of record OX465285.1, read on the forward strand.
CTCAATGTGGTGTTGGCAAACACTGCCGGTTAAAACACCTTCCAAAAAAGTGAAAGACGGTCTATAGTAGACATCCCCTTCATTAGTGATACAATGGCCAGAGACCTCCAAAGGCGGTGAGTGACGTGTATAGGCACAGCGACCATTACGTCAAAACCTAAGGTCGAGGGATTTTGTCCTTTTCCACATGTCTTATTTCAGCCTTCCTCAAGTTTGGTCTAAGTTCCTCCGAGTTCTGTATGAAAACCAAGAAGCTTAGTTTTGATGTGGAGCCTAGGGCTATATATCTCGAAATGCATTATCTTCTGCAGGATGTCATTTCGAACCACCATCGTTTGGGCTGTTGCCAGAATTTTCTAGAAATTGCGGGGCTAGATGCCAACTATGCGAATTGATATCCTTGTAAGAAGTTTTAGCCGATGGTTGATTCTTCACTATGTAGGCTCTTGACACCTTCATCTTAACCTTCTAAATATAGCAGAAATCAGCTTAGCAGCATTAAAATCCTCTTACGGGGCAATGTCTGGAAGCAGTACCTGTTGATCTCTTCTTCAGAGCCTCTTGATTGAACTCCAGGGAGCGATGCAGGACTCAAACCAAAAAATATGAAATGTGAATTTTGTCAAGCAAGACTTATTCTGTTTGTGATCTAAAGAGAAATGAAAGTTCTTTTACAGCTCGTTTCTCTGTCAAAGTGTTGAGAAACCGACAAGACCTTGATTGGGCATCGATCTCAATAAGTAATCATCGACAAATGCTGCATGCACTGAAGTTTTACCATAGGCCTAAGAGATTGAATAGTGCTAGTGGTTGTTGCAACACCATGATGGCGATAGCAATGAATTGAGTTAACTTTAAATTTAACAGTTCGCTTCAACTACCAATTTTGTGTAGGGTCGAAGAAGAATGTCAGAATAAGGAGCAATTTATGCAGTCCAAACCTCAAATCACAAATGCTGTAAATTTACTCTTTAACTATCAATTAAAATCAATCACTTCAACATAACACTTACCATTATTAGCATCTCTTCTCCTCAACTGTTTTTTATGCTTCATTCGGCGATTTTGAAACCAAGTCTTCACCTGCGTCTCGCTCAAGCCCAATGCAGTCGCCAATTCGACACGTTCCGGTGTTGACAGATACCTCTGCGCCTCAAAACGTTTCTCCAACCCAGTCAATTGCGGATCACTAAACACAGTTCTAGCTTTACGTCTTCTACAATGCCTCAGGGCATTCACCCCCATCCCAATACCAAGAGCAAGTTCAGGCACTGGACATCCTGCACTACCGAATAGATGACTACCACCAAAAAGTCCTGCAAGACAAAAGACACAATGTTATTTTTTGTTAATTGTTGAAAACTTTGAAAATCTCATCAATGCCGGACCAATCGAGAAACTTTCATAATTAAATTTTGAAAAGAGTGAATTTCGTCACCCCAAAGTGTTTTCGTTTGGATCGATGGCAAAAATTTCATTTTCATATTAAATTGGTGATGAAAGTTTTGGTTATTTGGCAGTCATTGGTGGTCGGAGGAGAAGAAGGGACTTACCTTGTGATATAAAATATGGATCCACCGACTTGTACCCATTTGAGGACGGTGTTAGGTAGCCCAAAGTCATCTGAAGGAAGCCGTGGTCACTGTATGCTGCACTTGGATATATAATGCCAGAGTTTGGCTGATTGAACGATGATGTAGGTGGTTGATGCGGTCCTGTGCCATTTATGTGCTGATGTGGCGGCAGTCTGTCGGTTAATTTGAATCTGTAAGATATTAGAATATGCATTTTTATATCATAAATGAAGAAAAGAAGGTTCAAAGATACGTAGTGCACCCAGTAGAGGGTGACGTGCTATGTTACTATGGTTAACACCACTTAACTTATATTGATAACCAAACCAGTGTCCCCTTCTTTCGTTGTTTTGTGAACAATACATTGTTTGTTTTTGTAATATTTTCGAAAATTCGTAATTTATGACGAACGCCTTTAAGGGGTGACACAAGTTAAAATACTTCATTATATTATGACAGTTGTAACAAATCAGCTGTCTCTCTAAAAAGGTCTAAAAGGGGACTGTTTAACATGATCTATCGTTTCAGAGACCTCTTTTGAGATTTCGTAATCGATTAACCAAAATTAGCCTAATCGGCTGAATTTTCGTCATAAATGCGTGCTATGTCGAGGCTATTACAAGTCTTGCTGCAAAATTCGTGCCACAGAAAATCTCCTATTTATGCGGAAAAATCACGGAATTGTCAAGTTCACGATGACTCATACTTAAAAAATTACCAGAAAACCGCTGATTTTTGACAACAAGCAGATATGCATCCATGAAACGATGATTGAACGAAAGCTTAAATCGGTATTCCGAAACCGGGTATTTTTAGTTTAGACCCGGTTTCACCGACCTCAGTTCAATCCAGATAAGTGTTTTCATCGGCTAAAGTCCAGTTCATGTTCTGTTCTGGCTTGAAATTGTTGTTGTTTTTTCACCATAAGATACAACGTGGTATTATTCTAGTTGACTAATCTTTTTTGAGCGAGCTTTTACGTTTAACATCAGTTCAATGGCGAGCTAAGGTCTGTTTTTTCCTCAGTTGAATATGTAGAAATTGTATGCGTACTGAGGTTATTTTGTAGTTCACTTCACCAATTTGCTCGAACTTGCGCATTTCGGCCGATGAACCCGGGGTATTCGACAATTACACTATCCATCACTTGGTCTTCAACTTAAACAGGTTTGTGTATGGTGTAGGTATTGCACTAAGGACTTCTTCCACGGGTCGACTAGCACGCGATTTGAGTATGATACCAGTATCCAAGTTCGCCACCAAGGGGGGGGGGGGAGTGGTTAACTGGGACGAATTTTCCCAGGCCCTAGAACAGAGCGGGCCCCGAAAAAAGATTGAAAGTCAAAAAGTTAGAAATCGTAAATCCCTACGTCGTCCTAGCGTCAAGAAACTACTCGAAGAAATACTCAAAAGTAGAATCGGAAGAAAATTACTTCATAAGTGCTTTTTACTCGTTCAAAACTACTCAATTCTTTGTGAATCGATGAGTACAAGAGAATGTGTTTGGGCAACTACTAATTCTTGCTTTGGTATTACTGATAACTTTCAACGAAGGATTTGTTCTACACCTGCATCCTGCCTAAGCGTATGAATGAAGTTATTCTTACCACAGGTTTTAAAAAGTATTAAACATTTTTTTAGCTAAAGATATTTTTGCCATTTCAATCTCCTTAAAGGGGCCGCAATCATATTTTAGCTCCGGGCCCCGCAAGGTTATGTGGCGGGCATGCCAGTATCATACGAGTCGCTTGGAAGTTTCCGCCATACAGTTTTAGTCAAGCTCGTACACAAGTCGAAGAGACCGGTTTCGGTATAGGGGTTATAAGTGTTAGTGGATGTTAGGTTTAACATTTTTTACATACAAAAGTGATTTTCTAAGCTCAGATTCGGTAATTTTAATCCTTCCAACACGTATCGATTAGGACGACCAACAGCTTTAGACAATGGCGTGTTGAGGGCAGAAGTGAAAGCGAACCCGTATCAGACAATCAAGTGCAAGTACGGCATGAAAACAAGCTAATAGTATTCAAAATGCCAAAATCCAAAAACCTGCATTGAATCGGTTAAAAATCAAGTTTATTCTTTAATGATCGGGGAATAACACACTCCAAATTCCTTTCAGAGGGATAGAGGTTGAATAACGAAAACTTTTTGGCCTTTATGAAGAGTTTAGGCGAGAATACCTACTGAAAACGGCCAGTTTTATGGAAGGAAAATTCATGGATTTTGAACCATAATTATATACCATCATACAAAGCCATTATTGTGCCATAATTTATACCCAAAAACTTAACGATTAAGCCCCATCATATACTGACATAATCCAGTGACCTTTTCCTGCCCGAAAAGCTACAACTATACTACTTCAAGACGTTTCGAGTCAATTGAAGCCCCGTAAAGGTAGTGATAGCCATACCTCAATCAACCTATACTAAAAATGTATAAGGGATTTGGTCACACGCCAAAATAATTGTCTTGCTCTTTTTGAAATCTTGAAACGAGGCATCCGGAACATTTGTTAAATTCACTAAACTGTGAAACATTCGCCGTCGGTTGTGATTTTGAGGTGGCAAATTCAGAATAAGACTAAATCCTCTAATAATATCGTTATGCTAAAGAAAAATAATATTTCTCACCATTGCACGACGAACGAAATGGTCTCATTATTATTTTTGGAGAATGTCCGGTCAAAAATTTTCATTCAACGTGCATATCACCAATCGAGTTCGCAATGCTCCAACACCACCCGCAATTCCTATAAATTTGAACGATATAGGGAATGTTGGAGACTACTTTCAAAATCCAATTGACCCAACAGCGCAATCCTAGTGATCGAACATTACGTTTGGAGTACTTAAGAACTGTCCTAAATCTCTCCAACTAAGAGTACTTTTTTGTTGTGGTGGATGGACTTAAAAAGTTTGTAAGTCAACTTTACTTTCGCCGCAAATTTTTCCGAACAATGCTGTGGCATTCGATATATTCAGCAAATACTTGTCGCTACCAGTGCACCTTGTCGAAATGATCAAGCCGAAAGAATGACTGAAACGGACTATAACTGACATTTTGACAAAATTGTTCATAGATGATCCATAGAAATGGTAGAAGCACGTACCACAGTTACAGAAGACACTCACCACAATTACCAGCCGTATCATGAAATAAGAATCTATAGAAGACGCAGTAATTCATGAATCCGAAGGCGATCGTATAGATATGAGACAACGATCGAGAGAACACTTAGCAAAAGTTCAGCAAGGATATAGAAAATCTTATGATCGTAGAAGAAAGTGTGTCAGAAAATATACTTCCGCCGAACTTGTCACAATCAAAACTACTCATTTCGGACTTGGTATCAAACTATGTCCAAAGTTCCAAGGACATAGTATAGTAAAGGCTGAACGGAAAGATCGATACAAACTTAAAAACGTCGGTGTGTACGAATGGCCATGTACTACTAACACATCAGCTGATTTCATTTTAAACTTTAGATGAATGAGGAGGACGATAGTGAATTTGAATTGTCTGAACAGACAGGATGGCAGAATGTAGGAATATATCACTTTTCACATTTCGCCAAAAAGTAATTACAGATTTAAATAGGAACGGCCCTTTTGGCCCACCCTGTGTATTATACTAGGCAGTATCAAAAATTCTGAAATGATCTAAAATAACGAACTGCATCTCCGTTCATTCACTTATTTCGAAAACCAATCTAGGTGATTAAAAAAACATACAAAATTTTGATTTGGTCTATGCCGAACTATTACCCGATTCCATCGATACAATAAGTAAAACCCCGTACTAAACAAATTTTGAATATACCTTTGATTTTGAATAATCCTTTGATATTCCTCCTCCTCCCTTATGCTTGCCGAATGCAACAAATCAATCGCTGGAGGGCACTTAAGTACTTTATCGCTATCGGCCGAACTATGCTTGGCACTACTAATCGAAATCGGCGATCTTTCGCTGTAATTTAAAAACTGCTTGGACACTTTCGGTGTTACAATTCCGCAATTATTACCACTATTATTGCCACTAGCACTGCCATTACCACTGGTATTACTAATATTACTATTACCACTACTATTATTGTTATTATTACCACCACTAACACTACAATTATTCTGATTCTGACACAAAATATCCTCGATTAAAAACGGCGTCTTATTCACTAAAGTTCCTTGCTGTTGCTTGTTATTATTATCTGTTAACTGTATCGACATAATGAAAACGTTTTCCTTATCGCCCGGGCCGATTATCGCTCACACAATTTTTTTGAAACACACTTTCCAAAAGCGGTTCAGAAACTCACTCTAAGGGTGTGTAATATAAAATTGTCTACCCTTTATGATCAATGCCCCAAAACGGTTTGACGATGATGATGTCTTGTTTACCAGGTTGAGGCTGCGAGAGAAAAATTCGTTTGAAAATCATTTTCATATTCATCAGATCCGAGCGAAGGGTTGTGCCCCAGCATCTCGCCCTCGGCATGGTACAGTATATAAATGCGCAAAATAGAACACACCCTCTTTCACCAACAAGCAAGCATCAGGCATAAGGGATGAATTATATTTTCCCATTTTTTTATGGTATGTAATAATCTTTCATGTTACAAGTCAATGGGCTGGCATACACGGATCGTAATATCAAGACTAAAAAACCGGTTTTTTTATGATACTCTCGGCGTACATGGGTATTTATTTTACCGAGAGTAACTTTATTATCCCTACACCGAATATCTATGTGTGCACAACCCGAACGCGAATAACAAAGGGATATGTCTACATCAGACAGAAAAAGAAGAAGATAAGAAGATACTTTTATGGATGTGTTAGTTTTCACGCCAAAAATTTCTGTTGAAAAAGTTGCAACAACTTTCTCTCTTCCTCTCGCCCCTCTATCCTAAAAGCCAGTTTTTAAGTCTTGACGTTATGATCCGTGTATGCCCCCCCAATGACTTCCTGGCCCCCCACCATCTCTTCGGGGCTTATGTGCCTTAACGAACATATGAACCTTAACCTAATGGCAGACAACATCCCTAATTTTCGGATTGTGGTTATTATACGAAGAAAAATTGCTATGGTATCTCGTGCCATCCCTTAAGCGATTTCGGATGTCGGGATATGTTTCAATGTGTGCATGTAGGAAAGAGTGGTGAAATGAGGTTGGTGAATTTTGTGTTTGATAGAGGCAGCCATTTTGTAGATGTATGTGACAGTCTAGATTTTTGACATATACGTATATAGGCTAGATGTTTCACACTGTCGTAGGAGTAATGCTGTTTTTCTTGGTAGGTGATTACCTTTGAAGATTGTGGAAGGATTTTTAGTTGAAATGAGTTGATGGAACAATTCTTGGGCTGTTTAGGTGGTTAGAGACTGAAAATAATTATAATTTTCTTGTGTGGTTAATTTATTGTTAATTGGTTAAGGTAATTGATAATGTGGCATTGCTTGCTTTTAATGATATGCTGCTTCAATATCTTCGATCTTCTTCTTCTTCTTTGGCGAAGTATTGGACCCAAAAGTACCGCAGCCACTTAATTGGCCTATATTGTACTATACCCCTATATCTCATATCTGTAGGCCAGACGGCTTAAATAGATTCGGCAGTCTGACTAGTGGCTTCACGAGTAGACTCCTTAACCGCATTAAGAAGCGGCATCCAAGCCAACAATTACCCTGACATCAATTCAACTAGTGTCTTGACATCCTTCTGTTCTCCAAAAAATTTTGACACGCGAGACGACACGTAAAGGAATCGCTTTGAGTTGGCCATTGCAAGTGTAGATCTCCAGCGTTCGGGGTGTTTCTTCTAAGTACAGTCGATAAAGTTCCTCTTGAGCAAACTGGTGGGTGCCCCGAAGAGCTGCGAGAGAAAGGAACGCACGCTGTCCAATTATTATGTCTTACTGATTGTGAGAGCTGCACGTTGCAAGTTTTCACTGGTGCACCAAGTGAAGATCGTTAATAAAAATACTGAACAAAAGTGGTCCAAGAATAGAGCCTTGAGGGACACCAGCATGGAGTAGCGTACTTGAGGTACTACAACCGGCTAGTTTAACCTTTTGAGAGCGGTTCGTTAAAGCATTATATAACTGGGCTCGCTCAGAGCTTAAAGGATATCGTTAAACGACAACTACTCAAACTACTCAGTACCACGCAGCCCTCGAAACGATAACATTTACATCCTGGCTTGTTAGGCTTTTAATGATGTGCTCCTTTTAACCTACTACATGTGTTACGTGCTTTCGGCTGGGGCTGCCCTGCGTACCCTTCAGAGCTAGCAGCAGGTCGTAGTAGGAGGAATTATAGGTAGGAAGTGTAATATCTGAGAATCCTCCAACAGGGGCCAGTTCACGCAATTCGACGTTCAAAAACTCCCATATTTGACCATAGTACGGTGGTTGAACGCGCTCCGTTTTCAGTTGACGTCGAATTACGTGTATTTGCCCCTGGTCTCCCCTTAAAAGTCATGGTTACTAACAAAATTTCATGTCATTTCACAAGTTTACAGATCGTTCAAGTACAGCAATTCACTCCAATCGAGCATCGAACAAACTAGGATTTGATTGGAAGGAAACTGCAGCGAATTTAGTTAAGCTTAGTTTCAAGGGTAGAAGAGGAGGTTTGGGGAGATAAAGGGAGTTTGAACTCTTGGATGTTGTACTAGTTTCGAAATACTCACTTGGAAGATTATTTTGCACTCGAGGTGTTCTCGTTCGATTACGGAGTTCAGGCAGTATTCAACATGATTAGTTCTCAGTTAGGGGACCGTCTGACAAAGGCAAATTAACTCCAGTAGCAATAGTTTTTCCTTAAGGGTCCATATGCGGCATTCCAAGTGATGAGCGAATGAATCAAAGCGTTAAATGTCTTTTGTGGGCCTTATAGGGCAATCTGTATGGGGTTCACATGAAGTTAGTAGAGCAAGTCTCATAGGGGCCCTAGTGGCACTACCCCAAGTTCTAGTCGGGAATAGATATAGGAGTGTTGTTGAAAATGGATCGATTGTAAGACTTATAGATTATAGCCGGGGCTGCAGAAGTAGAAGGAGGAATTTGAATCTCTAAATAAATCCTCAGTCATTGTGAAACTTGTTATGCATACATATGTGTGGTTATTTCATGGCACCTTTTGCTTTAAAGTTGTGCCTAGGATGTTAACACGTGTTGCGCCATTTCGACCATTCTCAATACATCTCATCTGGCTCAGGATGTTCTACTGTCTTAATCGGCGCACACACTTTCAGTTTTACTGCGCAGTTTATCATGTGTGACGTCATGTCTGAGCGATAAACTGTGTGAACTGTGCAGTTTCTATCTATTTTCATAAAGTCCTCAAATCTGAGCTTCTGGAGCGTCGTTTGCTCCGATAAACTGCGCAGATCAGACAGTTTATCTTTTAGTTCTCTCAGTTACGTCCATTTGCTATGATTGAAAAGATGTATTCAAATCTGCAGAACTGGCGAGACTGATCAAAAAATCCGTACTCAAACCTACACACGTTCAGTTCAGTTTATTGCACAGTTTTTTACACAGTTTAATTGCGCAGTTAATACAAACGTGAGAAATTTTACTTTATATCTGCTCTTTTCGTCTACTAGTGATTTAACTGATGCAGCTCTGTACATAATTGGCGTGTTCCATGTTCCGAAAATCATTTCCAGATTTTGTTGCCGCTTTCCTACCCGTTTCGTCCGTCCGTCGGTTGGTTGTCCAGGAGACGACGGTACAATGTACTCCCCTTCGATTTTGTTTTCCTTGCTATATTTTTCGACGTCAAATGTTTGGCTAGACCAAAGTAACATTAATTAACCAGTGTTATTCGTCTTCTGTCTTTTGTTATACTCCCAATTCCAAATTGTGACAAGTCATAAGTCACAAGATTTTGTGACTTGTGCTTGGCATTGATAGTTTGTGATTATTCTTATGAGTATGAGCTGTTTTGATATTTTAAGCGACCAGTGACAAGAAAGATCACTAAAAACTCCCCTCGTATAGTGAATTTGTAATGAGTCTGGGCCACAACGTACCTACGTCAGTCAATTTAGATGCAGTGAGCCAGAGTGTAATATATGAATGTCCGGGCATATCTAATCGATGCTGTCTGACAGTCGAGTTAGTAAGAATGTCATGAAAGATATGCTAGAAACTTTTGTGATCTGCTCTTCATATAGTCACAATCACTGGTAGTGACTATTTGCGAATTGTGAAATTTGTGATGAGAATACCAAATTGTCTCAAGTTGTCCCCAATTCAATTTTATTTAACAAATCCGGTCAACTCTTGTTAAAATTCCACCTTTCAAACAATTAAATAAATTTTAATATTTGCCATAACAACCCCCCAACCCCCCGCTATGCATGTAAAAATAAATTACAACGCTTACAACAAATTGAAGCCAGTTCCTTCCCCGTCGCACATGAATCCTGGGCTACTTTGTGTCAATTTTCATACATAAACTGGCAAATTTGATGTCAACCACGCAATCATCCCCCCTATCACACACATTAAACATTGTAACAAAACTCATCCCTTCCACAAATGTTGAATGACGAAAAAAAACATACAGCTCTATAAAAATAGACCAAAACACAACACAGAAAAAAAATAGAATAATGAGTAAATGGTTGGCCCGGAAAACACATGAATTAAATACACAGAAAAACATTCTCAAAACTACCCTCCCACAAGCTGTGATTGGTTGGAAATTCTGCGCAACTCGTTCGTGAAATATATATGTGTATACAGAGGGTATACAACTACACTTGCATGCAGCAAACCACCCCGCAATTCCATCATCCCTTAGGAGTTGTTCCCTACAACAATTCAAGGGAAATTATGAGTGATTCTGGAGAGCATTTACCAAAGATTTCAACCAAAATGGTGGATGATTGATTTAAGGACGACGATGATGATGGGATTGAGGGGGTGTAGTCGAGATGCTGCCAGCCAGCAACGGAACAAGGCAGGGGTAGGTTGGCGGGGGCGGACAGGTATGTAATGCCGAAATGCCAGTCGGAAAATATTTTAATTAGTCGTGAGGTGGTAATTTATTGTAATTTCGCTGCTCTCATCCATTAAACTGGATAATTACGGAATTTTCGATATTTTCCTATACAAATTTATAAAAATTTTGCTTAATATTCATTAGTGATTTAAATTTCTCGGTAGCTGTATTTTTTGGGGTGAAATGTTTGTTTTTGGAAATTTTACCGATGTAGGTAGGAATTGGTTCCTTTGTATTTAAACATTTTCATGGAATTCAAATCGCTGCAGTTGAATTTGATTTTGAACAAGGACTTTATTCTTATTATACATTATCATGTCTTTCAATTAGAATATGAAATTTGGAAACAGCCTCCCTTTCAATTTAATGCCTCTGCAAAATAAAAAACATGTTCAATATCAACTACAATTTATCAGTTGATAGATATAGGTCCGGCAAAAATTCGTAACGTTCGTACCATGATTTAGCTTTTTCGTTGACAGTCACAATTCTGTCCAAAAAAAAGGATTATTCTTGAGACGTGACAGCAAGGAGGAGCTCACATTTACTGTCTTCGAGCGATGAGGCTCCGAAACTGGTTCTAGCTTGCTCAAAGTTTGAATGATAAAAAAATAGCTGGAACCCGAAACTCGTTGCATCCATAAGCCAATAGTACGGCGTGCGCCAAAACAATTGAAAATCTCAAAATTGCTTTTTCCATAGGCAGTGAGAGTCTCAAATTCCACCACTAAAGTACATTCGACCATGTACCATCCTTCGGTTGCGTGGGTTGTTGGTCAAGAAGGATAGGAATACGGAATCGGTGGAGAGTACTTGATAAAATACTCATGATACTCGTTCAAAAGTACTCGATTTCATTGAGAATCGATGAGTACTTTTTGACATTTCTGCAAACTGCCTTAGGGGATGCATTACTCGATTTGCGGCTGCGACAGATTGCACACATTTAATTAGCTTACATCTCAAGTAAAAATTAGTTGGTTAATTTTGTGAAAATCATATGCACCTTTACACTCCCGCATGGAAATCTGAATTTTACCCAACGGTCCCCCAACTAAGTACTAACTCCTCCAGTGCTGCTTGATCTGCGCATTAACAAGAACCGGTCTATGGTCGCCAAGATAATTGCCCGTTTTCTTCGTCATATACAATTTTGTAAAGCCCAAATTTTGCTCCCTTAAGTCTAGTGTGTAAGCATACCGTGCTTGGTTTGGACCATCGTCTCTTATTGATACATGGCTGTAGATGTATTTGGAGAAATGGCATTTTTACTTAGACGTCCTGTGCTTGTTTTGGGTACCATGCAGACGTTTTAATGCTGTCCGTGCCTGTTGCAGGCTAAGAACGGATAAGTCTCATTTTTACGTACGTACGTACGCGTACCGTGCTTTTTCATGCAAAGTGCGAACGTTGTGCGTGCCAGTTTCTGGGTAAGAACAGGGTAGCCTGACTTTTACTCGGGATGAGATATAAATTCAAACCTATAAAAGACCGTTTACGTCTCAAAACGCAAGTTTGTATGTATTTCTGTCTGGAATCCACGTTCGTGCAACAGAGAGAATAGCGTACAAGTTTCTATGCTATAAAATAGCTCCAATTTACGTTTCCACTTGGCGTTTTTTTCCACTTGGCGTTTAATTTTGAAGTAAATTTAACGGAAATCCAGCTATCATAGCAAATGAGCACAATTCTCCAAAAACATTTTGGCTGATAAGCTTACTATTTACTCACGTTTCACGTTTCGAAACTTGAGAGCTCAACTAAAACCAGTATGGCAAGGTTTCCGTGATCAAGTGGAAAAAACTATGGGGAATTGGTGGTTCCGAATATGAAAGAGCACGACTCCGAAGACTCCGAAGCGATAGTCGGGGTTAAGGCATCAAAGTACTACTCCTCGCAGCAGATAGGTCCTTTATGTTCTCCTGATCAGATCAAATTCCTTCCACCACATTTTTCTGCTCGCATTTCTGCCATCTTTCGTTCAATCCCCGGAATCAGCGTTACATAACCTCAAATTTTTGTGTGGAATTCGTATTTGTAGATACGCAAAAATTCAGAATGAATAATTATTTATTTCTGTGCAAGCAAAAACACCGAACACAAAACTAACACCAAAGGCGGACTTTATAGATGGTAAACAAACAAATGCCAGATGCCTACGTCGTATCCTAAAAATCCGCTGGCAAGATAGAATTTCAAATGAAGAGCTATGGCGCCGTGCCGGCCAAGAAAGGATAGACGACCAAATCAGGCGAAGGAAATGGAATTGGGTTGGCCACACCTTGCGACGCGATAACGAAAATCTAGCCAAACAGGCCCTTGACTGGAACCCGCAAGGATCCCGTCGAGTTGGAAGACCTAGAACAACGTGGAGGAGAACCCTACTAGCAGAGGCCGCAACTACTGGGAGATCCTGGTCAGAGCTAAGAGCTGTCGCGCAAAACAGAGTCCGCTGGAGGGCAACTGTTTCCGCCCTATGTCCCACGAGGGATTAAGGGGCACATAGATAGATAGAAACAAACAAAACAAATGTCTCTTCAACGCAATACCAACTCAACCCGCGTATATGAACGAAATATCAACTCGACCCAGATTGGAGAGCTGAGTTGGGTTGAGTGGACCCAGTTTGAATTCGACCCGCGTTTATAACTGGGTGGAACCTAGGTTGAACCTAGGTTGAACCTAGTCATAAACTGGGTAACTGAATAGTGGTCGGTGTAGCTCTATGTTACCCTATTGGAAAACCGATCAAGATTATTGGATAAATCACCTAGATGTTTGGAGAAACGCAGTATTTTTCTACTAGAACTAAGTTTTGAAACATACATATATATGTATAATGTAATCAAAATATGTATGCGTGATCTAGTAATATATTTTTCGCAGTCTAGATTTGATATATTTATAATAGAAAAAAAATCTACTTACCACCATCAAGCACCATACCCTATCCTCCTGTTTTCTCAGAATTATACAATTAATTTTTAAAAATAAAAGATCAATATCCTTCCACAAAAAACTCCTTATATACATCCTTACAAAAAAATTCCACCTAAGTGTCCTTAAAACTTCCTTCCTATATCAAGTATTCAATCATTCTTAGAAATACTATCTCAAAAAAAAGTACCCACCTTCAAATAAAGCCGCCTATTAAAAGCAGCAAAAAAAAGTGCTGGCAAACAACACAAAGGAAGGAAGTCAAACTCTCTCTAAAACAATAATTTTCCGGGTCAATACCTCTTCTCTTCCACGTTCAAAAGTCGCATAAAAATATCCCTCTCCCGGTGTACACACCTATCCCCGAAAACAAGAGCCCCGCGCACACTATCCGCGCCACCCTTATAATCAGTGTTTTCTTTTGCCGGCAACAAGCACTTAAGGCTCATTTTTCTGTGTCAGGACACTAAATCCTCGCTCATTCTCTACAATGATGATGACAGGATGACAGCAACACGCATTTAGGGCTCGTATTCCTTTCCGCAAAGTACAACAATGGGATACCAACGAGGCTGATGACTGCGACTTACCCCAAGAGACATGAGATTTATAAAATATACATACATACGCACAGACACACATAGACAAAGCGCGGAGGTGGTGGTGGATGCTGCAAGACTGGTGACAAATAGGGGGAAAATGATGTCGTCCAATTAGTGGTGATCATCTTAACGTCACTTGAGCCTGTCTCAGTGAATTTAAGTTAAGCTGCCTGCACGGTCTTGTACTCGTTCCTTCCTTTTCCATATTTTTTTTTCTCCTTTTGAAGCCTTTGTATAAAACGACGCAGAATCCTTGCGAGTTTTCCACTATCCTTTATTCTTACATGTAGTTCGCAACACTAATTACATGTCTAATTAGAAGTTTCCGAAATAATCTCCGAGATAAAACATCGTTGTCCTCGTTTCTCTGCAACAAAACTCTTCCTAGAGAATTTTATTATCCTGGGAGGCATCCAAACTGCCTTTTTCCTAAATTGGTCTCATGGAGGAGCACCTGAAGATCGCTCCTCCATATTTATAAATATTTCGCAAGTATCCTTAAAGCACTGAACTATCTAATTAACAAAATCTACAATCATGGCTATATGGTAGAGTTATTCGCAACCCTCCAACAGGACTCGACCCTGTCAACCCTCCTGCAGCCTTCTATGTCCTCACGGCAAGAGATTTCCTCCCGGGGCATGTCCTTAATCTGATTTTATTAAAACGCTGTTCATGCCTTCGTTTAGAGTCAAACGAACAAGCTCGACGCTGATTATTCCACCATAATTGACGTCGCGTGTCCTATCTGACATCAGAATCCTGTGAACGAGCACAGCGGCAGCCTCTTAAGTCGCGATTTTGTTGGTAAACAGTGAAACGTACATTTTTTTTACATACATACATACATATATATTCGTAAGGACGATAAAAAGGTATACAGGTTGAAGGAAGGATGGATGTGACGTTATGGTACGAATTCTTATGGCATTAAAATACGGGTAGTACAAGTAATGAGTTGGCTTAAGTGCAAGGGTTGTCGTGATTAAGTATCTGAGAAAGTATGCGATTTTATTATCGTGAGTTATATACTTTTGTCACCTGATGGAAGAGTCCTCTTGGCGTTGTTTTGACTTATTGTTAGGGATAAGATTGTAGAAACATAAGGGAACGACAGGATAAAGGCAGAGTTGCCTATGGGAATCTTAATATCCGGAATATTGCTTTCTCTCTACAATCAGTGAGACTATGTAGATAGCTCTTGGATTGGATGGTCTAACCGCTGTCGACTATCCGTTCTCGCTTGGAAAAGACGAAACAAATATTTGTCACTAATAAAACAATATCAATCTCACTCTTCAGCAACCAAAATAATCCTTATTAGTAAATCTAAGTCCGCGAACATCAACGAGGATAATGCTTATCCGTGATTTTATCATAAACATCAACCTAAATTAACCCACATAAAGTCCAAAATTGGCGATAGGAGCTTGGGTCTAATTTTGAGCCCAAACGAGAATAGTCATCTCACTAGCGAAACTCAAGTTCAACCTAGGTTTCAATATTCAGATACCCGCCTGGAGGGGGAAAACTACAGCTTCAGATCCGAGGTCAGGCATGGGGATACCACCATAGCTAAATCTCCAGATTTGCTATTGCCAGTCAGTCTTTTAAGCAGAGCTGCTGGCGATCAAGCTGGTCTAGCAATATAAGCGAACTCGAGCCCGAGAGACAGGGTAATCTTGTGTTCAGGTGTGTCCTTCCTCTCTTCTCTCAATCTTTCGGCTAGAGCTGCTGTTCGACAGTGTATACGGAAAAAATAGATTGTCGACAGTACAAAGGGACTTTTCCTAAGCCTCTAGCCTGTCACATAAAAAAAAGTAAGCCGATCTTCCGAGTCATCACTCACCCATTTCTGGCTTAATGGCTACGTTAATAAGCAAAATTTCTGCATGGGGGCCGGTAATCTAGGGAAGCAGTCGGCAACCCAAAAGCATTGGCGTGCCACAAAACCGGCAGGCCGTGGCCTTTCAGACCAGGTCGGCAGGTAAGGTCCGATCAAGGCCACTCAGTTTGACTGAGTGATGAGGACTTGAAGCATCTGCCTGATACGTCATGGACTGCAGGTCACCTCATGAGGTAGTAGGTTGTTAATTCAAGTGAACAAATCTTCATAGCCTCATTTTCTCATACATTTTGTTTGGAACGGCGTTTTCACGATATGTGAGTTTCAATGAGGCGATTGGGCGTATATTATCATTCCCACGCGTATATTATCATTAAGCGTCATCCCACTGTTTTACATTTGGCGGTACTTGTTGAGAATGGTCAACGAGTTTATTTCAGCACCTCCACAGCGACGACTTTGACCAGTTTTCGATTTACCGAAGAGATCCGTTAGCACGAACGTTGCTCTACTCTGAGCACCTGATACCACGTTATTACACTTGGAACGCTTCATCGAAGAAATTGCAACGTCAGAAACATGGCCATACGGTTCCTGATCATCTGGATGTGCGTTCTACTGATGTTCTTGGTCACATTTACAGAGTTGATCCGAAGAATGACTGACGAATGCTTCTACTTGCGGTTGTTGCTGGTGAATTTTCGTGGGCCGATATCATTTGGATCACTTCAAAATGTCAATGGTGAGATGCTCCCAACATTTCATACTGCTACAGCTCAATTTGGTTGAAAACGATACTCATAGGGACATGATAATCGCTGAAGAAATCGTTTCTGCTTTCATTATTTTAACATGCTTCCCATCGAATCCACGTGAATTGTGGAACAAGTACAAGGATGACATGTCAGAAAACGTTTGGAATTCGGTTCAGTTTAGGGAATCCCGATCTCAAGTTGAATGTCGAGAAACCTAACCAAGCTTTGCTTTTGATCGTAGACATGTGTTACCGGGCGACAGTTTGTTAGTCAAGTTCGGAATATCATCGTCATACCGTCGAATGAACGACGCTTTCAATCGACAATTGGAACATGAACGTGAGCACGATCGAAATGCATTGAACCAATCGGTTCAAGTGAGTGTACCACTATTGAACACCCAACAGAAGTGTATGATACGTTATTGAAGGCAATTGATTATGGAAATGGTGGTCTTGTTTTCCTGGATGCGCCCGGTAGAACTGGGAAGACATTATGAGGAGGTTATTATCAAAAGGTGACATGTCCATACTTCAAGTATTTTTTTTTTTTTAAAAGGATCGATTATCCTTGGTAAAATGCATAGTTTTTGCTTGAAAACAAGTTTAAAACCGCACTATATCTCGTATATAATAGACGGTAAATTCGGTTATTTTTTTCAAATTCGACACATGTCCCAATAATCGATTTTCTTCCCTAAATTTTCTTCCCGCTTACCAAGAAAAGCAATGTTAAATTAAGTTCATAAGAAATATATTTCAGTTTAAAATGAAATGTTGAGTTCATTTTATAATTCAAAATATTAAAATAGTATCTATGATTTCAAAAAAGGTACATGTCCACCCTACCATTAAATCAGAAAGTGACATGTCCATTGGGCATATTACAAAAAGGTACATGTCCATTTTGCTTTTGCTTTTTTCACAATAACCAGTTAATGTATTTCTATGATTTTTTCACAAAAAAATAATAAATTACTTTATGTGTGCCGTCATATTTTTTAAAAATAAATATCTTTTAGGACTAAGTTCATGCACAGTTTTTACTCATTGCTGTAAAAAAATGAATGGAGGACATGTCACCTTTTGATAATAACCTCCTCATTTGTAGAGACATTTTTTTCATAGTTTTTGGCAGTGGCTTCCTCCTTCTCCTCCTTCGCTGGGATAGCGGCCGCGTTGCTAGAAGGTTGCCAATGTTGAAATTGCCCTTAAACCTTCAAACGACTGAAAAACCGATATGAAACATTGCGAAACACTCAGCGATGGCCAAAGTTTTGGAAGCAAGTAAAATCACCACCTGCGATGAATGCACAATGGAAGCACTCAACCGTTCTATGAAAAATCTGCGCAATGACTCAAGATGTTTGAGATACGCAATTATTATACTGTCTGACCATTTCCGCCAAACACTAGTCACTCCAAGATCTACCGCTGCCGATGTAAACGTTTGCTTTGAATCATCGACTCTGTGGCGCTTTATAAAGAAACGACAGGTGACGACAAACATGCGAATTGCTTTGCTAAACGATCCATCTGCCAAAGATTTCTCTTGGTAATTCCTGCCTCTCGGTAATGGATCGAACTAATTGAATTTTTACAATTCAATTTCCGGTTCGTCTTGCTTTCATCATGATGATCAACAAATCACAAGGCCAATCCTTGAGTGTTATTGGCCTGAGTCTAGAAAATGACTGTTTCTCTCACGATCAGTTGTGCGGGTCGGCAAAGCGTCGGATTTGCTTGTTCTCGCACGTGACAACAAAATGAAAAATGCCGTATATCACAATGTGCTTCATTGAAATGAATCCAGGGCAACTCATCCAGCAAATACTCTCAAAACTCATCTTACGGTAACATTGCTTACAGGTCTTGGCGTTTGGCGTTAAAGTAAAAGTTACGAACCTTCGCATGAGAATCAAAAATGTGATCCATCGGTCCGTTTGTAAGAATGACGCCAAAGCTCAAGTTGCCATCAATGGTGTCAACTACAAATCAATTATGATCTATAATTTCTGTCTAAATTTGGATAATATAAACCTGAATTAAACTATGCTACATGCTCCTGAAGTTCAGCTATCCTTTTTTGGTCTCAAAAATATAAACTGTCCCAAAAAGTATCCACACAATCGACATGGTACTGTACTACTGTCAAGAAAGAAGCACGTTACTATCTACCACGACCACCCACCCCCTTAAGTATCCCATTTAGGTATGCTACTCCATAATCCTGCAACATGATCCCCTAAAAACATAATCGCTAAAAAACATTCCACTCCAACGTCGGTCAATTGCAAAAGATTACTTCATCCCTTCTTTATTTTTTTTTATCACAAAAGACTTAATTATTTCAATGTAACTAAAACAGTTTGATAGACAACAACACCGATTCTAGCCACAATCCCCTGCTGGTTCCTGTCATTTTTTACCAATCAACTTGACTTACGGCATACGTTCAGCAACTACCGTCCATAAAGAACTAAATACTCCCAATTACCATGTAACTGTATACCCGGCACGCTGTGTAAATACCCTACTATTAAGTAGTATCAAAGGGGATGAAATAGTCCGAAATTTTGTATCAAATCAAAGGGTCCTTGCTACTATAGCTGGCGCGGCGTTACATTCCATTTTGAACACTGTACAACAATTAAGCGAGCATTCATCCTTGTAAAATTGAATTTTCTTAAACATATATATATATTTTTTTTGTGCCGGCCTCCACCTCTTCCTGTGTATAGTGTAATGGGGTATCGGTAAAATATTCCCAATAATAGCACTTGAATTTAATTTTGAGGATGCTGGTTAAAATATAGGGCTTTATTTCTGTGCACAGTTTTATCCTGTCTGTGTCGGCGCGCTTTATCAGATTACAATCTCAGTAATGAATTTTGTTATATGAGAATCGTTTAATTTGTAGGGGTCGCATAGGTTATGTGGAGGATGATGGAGGATGTCCGTAGAGTAATGTAACTTAATTTTGTCATTTTAGCTTGTTAGTTGGTGGTTGGGTGGAAATTAAATGGGAATTTATAGGCTGGTGTTCTTTTTCGGGAGTAGTGATAGTTAATTTTCGATCCGCTTTTTTCACTCATATGTATTTTAAAATCGGAATTTAGTCACAATTAAAATAAAGGAGGCCAAAAATAATTTTTACTCGCTCAAGCTTGATCCATCACTGGCATCTTATGAAACTTGCGAAAGTTAAGTGTCCATTGCAAAATCGAGGCAACTCATGACTTTGACGGAGAAAGCTTGAACACTTTCTTCACTGGCAACCATTACTTAAATCAACCAGTAATACTGCTTCCTCTGAAGCCTGATTCCTCTGAAGTAGTTCGTACAGTATACTCAATTCAATCTAATACTACTGGTACTGATAGTATCTCGCCTAGATTTCTTAATGTGGTAATGCCTTCTTTTCTGCCTCCTTTAGTTCATGTTTAATACCTGCCGTACTGCAACCAAGTTTACAATTTTCGGAAACATGCACTTATCTTGCCGATTTATAAATCTACACCTACATCTCCCGCAGACTTTAACCTATAAGCATCCTCCCATGTCTATTCAAAATGCTTAAAAAGCTACAGCTCGCTCACTTCGGCTCTTCTTCATCCACCCTCAAGCTTTTGCAGAGTTTCCTAACCAATCGCCCACAGCAGGTTAAACTGTTAAATTCTATTTCTTCTCCTTCTAAGTTATTAGGTGGTGTTCTTCAAGGATCGATACTTTATTATTATATTATTATAAGGAGTGAGGGGGCAACCCATGTGGTGAACACTGCGGCCAAGTTAGGCCTATTGTGTTACGTACCCCACTAGCGGAACAGACTATCGGCCTTCCGAATGAAGGCAAGAAGGTCTTTAATTGATGAAGACCGGACTTGGGCAGGGCTCAAGAACTCTCTGATGAACGTTCTTCTTCTAAGCCAGATCAGAGCAGGACATTCACAAAGAATATGTGTGGAAGTCTCGTCGCCTTCCAAGCAGAGTCGGCATTCTGTCTCTTGAGACAGACCTAGGTTGTGGAGGTGGTACCGCAGTCCTACATGGCCAGTGAGATAGCCCACCAGCAGCCTTAGGTCCGCTCTGTTTAGAGTAATAGTGCCCCTTAAGGCAAAGGGTCTTATAAGATCTTTAGCCTGTCTAAGACCTGGGACTGACTCCCAATAGGCTAGGTTTATTTTCTTAATCCACTCTTCTATCAAAGACTTGGAGGTGGACCAAGAGATGCCACAGAAGGGTTCTGGGCCCTGGAACAACGTCTCAGACCCCTCCCTCGCGAGGCTGTCTGCAGCCTCATTTCCCTCGATACCCCAGTGTCCGGGGACCCAGCAGAGCGAGACCTCGTTTCTTCTGGTCAGGCTCTGGAGTACGTCAAAACACCCTGCTACTATTTTGGAAGAAAACTTCCACGTTGAGAGTGCCTTGATGGCAGCTTGGCTGTCAGAAAAGATTTTAATGTTGGCGCCTTTCAGACCTTTCTCAAGGTTGAGCCTAGCGCAGGTCGCAATGGCATGTATTTCAGTCTGGAAAACAGAGGGCCACTTACCCATTGCAATCGAGACCTTGGAGTTGGGTCCTGCGACACCAGCCCCTGTACCATGTTCCATCTTTGACCCGTCAGTAAACCAGTGGAGATGGTTTGGATCCCTAGGTAGAATAATTTCCTCCCACTCAGAGCGATCCGGGATAATTGTTTTGAATTTCCTTTGGAACCGCAGTTGACTAACCATATGGTCGGATACGCGGCAGATGGAAATGCTTGGGATATTTTTAAGGATCGATACTTGGCCTGCTTCTATTCACTTTATTCATTCATGATCTTCCAGTGGTTGCCATGAACGCTAGTACTTATACCTATACATATGTACGCTGACCACGTACAACTCTATCTAACAATGCCTTAAGATAAGCATGAGATTGGGTTAAGTAAATTAAACGCAGACCTGCAAAACATCCTTGACTGGTCTTCAACTAATCTCCTGATTCTCAATCCTACTAAGTCCCAGCTTATAATTTTTTTCCTCTATCTCTGGCCTCGACCGTCAACATGTACCCCTGGGCCACGCTCACATTGGGCGTGCGAACAAAGTTAAAAACCTTGGGGTTATTCTAAAAGACCTGTTGCGGCCCCATACAAGGAATACTGAGCAAAGTTAATGGAGTTTTAAGCAAGCTGCGTGTGCACGGTTACTTATTAAGTTGTGCCCCCAATTGAGATTAGTAAAATCGCCAATCTGATACCCATAATTTGGCGTTACAAAAGCAGCGGTATAAATTCTAATGCCATAAAATGCTCATCTTACATAACAATAAGACCATCACACAAAATTACCACACAAACCTCTTGGCCCATTTTATGTTTCCCGTTTAGTTTAGTTTCACTAGCCAGCAGCACGAGCAGCAGCTATAACAGCGTCCATTGAAGCTTCTAATGTAATTAGCTGGCTCATGTTTTCATTTACTGCTATTGACACTGTCACTTTTGACATTTTCTTGTTCTTGAATATGAACTCAACATGATCCTGCAATATCAAACCGATCGGCCCTAGTGTTCATTTATGAATCTTTACCCAAGTTTTGTTTTTGTACCAAGTTTATAATACAGTTTCCATGTGTCCCGCATGGTCTAGTGGCTAGGATACCTGGCTCTCACCCAGGAGGCCCGGGTTCGATTCCCGGTGCGGGAATACGCTTTTTGTTTTTTGCACTGGTACACAATCAAAATTTCTCTTTTACTTTTCTTTCTGTGAAGACACTCAACTAAATTTTTATTAATAATTATGTAATTTATAAATATACCTTCACTTTTTCTAATTTAACACAATATTCAATTACTAATTTGTTTTTAGTATATAAATGATTTAATTTTCATTACGTTCCATATGATTCAACAGAACAATTTTTACGTTTACTATCTTCTGTTTCTCTAACCAGACTGACTGGCGGCCTAACCCTAGTTGTCATTTATACACTTTTACGTAGATCCTTTTTAATAAATAACCCTTTCCACTTTAAGTTTTTGAAACATTTACTCACAACAAAGCAGGTAATTATCACCTCTACTTAGGTAAAATGTTCCAAGTTTTATTACGGTCAACCAATTTCCGGGAAAACTTAAGGAAACATAAAGGGTAACCGGCTTAGTTTTGCAGAAAAGGATACAAAGGAATATTTGGGTTTTTGTTATTTACAGGTTTTTATTAGGATAAAAGAAACTCATCAAGAATATTCAGAAAAATATTATCGTGTGGGACAAATTTGAAAAACAATATCCGGAAATTATGTCAAAAATAAGAAGAAGATAAGAAGAAATTCGTGGGATCTGTTATTCGTTAATGTCAGAGAAAGTGTGTGGAAGCGTGGTCCTGAAGTTTTTCGTTTTTAATTGATTTTTATTATTAATAATGCTCTAAAATAATAAGTGTTAATATAAAACTAGGAGTTTTTAATGTAAAAATAATATTTAAGTAGTGTTTTATTGAATATGTGGGGCAACAAGTGATTTAGAATGATGGAGCTAAAATTTTTCAAAATGGACTCGATCTGAAAGGTAAGCTGATCTCAAAATTTTTCAATATTTTGCTTTTAAATGTTCATAAATAATTTAGATATGTTTTATTTTGAATTTTTGATATTCAGCATAGCCTCTGCCACAAATTTTTTATATGATTGAGTCATATTAGTTGCATGGACAGATTTTAAAACGAAAACTCCCATTATAGTGATGGTTTTTCTTTGTCAAATTCAGCTTATACGATTGTGCAAACCGAAGAAGATTGAAAAGTATCTCCAATTCAGGAAATATATGAGTTGTAGAATTACAAATATATTTTTTAAAGATCTATGATCGTCAAACAATCTGTAGTAGTAGTTTCAAATTTTTTACCTTTGTCTAATGAAGGTCTTAAAAAGTTATACGCACAAGTCTTGGTGGTATTGCGTCCAGTAACGAACACTGCTGGTACCCGATTTAAAAGTACTTCCTATATTTGGTGATTTTAAGCCCATCCTTGACATGATGTCTGGCATTTGGGGCATGATATGAATCGTCACACGTCAGGTTACCAAAAAGTTGATTTTTTCCCCAAAAAAATGCCATCGTTGTAAACCAAAAACTATTCGATGAATGTCATGGAGGAAGAACCATACTCACCTGATATATAGCTCCGTGTGTTTTTCTCTTTAGGCTTTAGGAATAGCTAGAATTACCCTTATAGAAAGTACTTTCGAGTCAATTGACCACATGAAAGTAATATTGCTGTAGGAGTTGAAAACCATACTTCGACCAGCCTCAGCGTACATAAAATGTATAAAGGATTGGATAATGCAGTGGGCATTGAACTCTAAGGGGTCCACTTTGAAGCTAACAACAGAATTTTTTATAAATAAATTATTCTTTTTATTATATTTAATAGTATCGAGAACTTTCTACACAGAATTGATTCCATAATCAGAATGGACTAACATGCTCTTTCTAACCGTCCCAATTCCAAACCGATGTCATCCAGTTTAAAATACCCAAAGTCCTGGGAATTCTGTTTAATTGAGAACCTTTTTGAGAAATGAGTGACATTATTCATTATTTTTTAAGTACTAGCACGTAGGACATTAAGTCTATGGCCGTCAATCGGAAAGAAAGAGGGAGGAATGGTGTCTGACCCATGGGTCATAGGTTCGCCATCACTATCATAGAGACACTTAAACAAAATTCCTCAAACATAGTAATGAAGAGAATGTTGTGGCGTTAAACAAATGGCTCACAAAATATCTTGTATGGAAGTTTCTTAAATACATAATAATTTCATGAATATTATTTATATTTTTAAACCCCTTCAATATATAATTAATGTTTGCTTATGTAATACTTTCAAAACAGTTATTTTATGTGTCCCATATGGTCTAGTGGCTAGGATACCTGGCTTTCACCCAGGAGGCCCGGGTTCGATTCCCGGTATGGGAAATTGTTTTTTATTACCTTGCTGTCATTATTCAAAGTTTTTTTTTTTTTCAAATGCCTTCCTGCTTTCAAAACATTAACATAGACCATTCTTTGTTCATATTATTAATTATATAGCAAAGTTTCTGGGTTGAGAAACTGATGTACCAGACAGCAGTTCTTGCGAAAACTTGTTTTCAGCCAGAAAGAAGGCCTTGTACCCTTATCGATAATGGTACTCTACATTTTCACTCCATAACCATAATAATAGTAAGTAAGTAAAGAAAGACAAATAAAGTGCTTCTAGGCGTTAAAAGAGGGACGACTATCACATCCAAAAACGGCGCTATCCAGAGCTGACTTATCAGCATATTTCCCCAAAGGTGCTCCTTCACGAGCTGGACCAACTTGTGGGTATAATATCTTCAGGACTGAATTCGGCATAAATCTGCGCATTTGTGAGCCTGTCATTTTCAGAAAAAAGAAGATGAAGAAACTGAGGAGCTTCAGGATGCTGATATCATCCAAAACTCCGCCGTCATAAGTTCCAAGCCCAGGGTGTGAAAGGAGTAGGGTGGTCGAGTGTATCCATTGCGGGGACGTCCCGCTCGGACCGCCATCTATCGGATCAAAGAAGAAAGAAGTAATCCAAATACGATTGGCTTTTCTTCAACTTGAAAACTCATGTATTCAGGTGGAACAATCTTACTTTCAAGGCGTTTTAGTAGCACCAAACTAATTTAGACTTGCTCCTTTACGATTTGACCGCTTTGATTGCCCCTTGACTGTCAAGTAGTTTAAAAATTCGCTAGCTAGCATGTCTTTCTTTAGTTCCCATAAGTGCATGCCAATGTAGCGTGTACCTCTGCTTGAAAGACAGCAGCTCGAGAACGCAAGCTGTACGGTTTATTAAGCCAGCTCCCGCCACTCCCACGTATCTTTGCCTTGGATATATTCGTATACCGCACCAGTCTACCCTGTGGTATCTTAGGGGAAATCTAGGATAGATTCTCTCCTTTATGTTGACGATCTTCAAATCTTTGCGGGGTTGCAATTTGATAATACTTTCGCAGGTAGCTGGTCGATCCTAGCCTCTGTGCAGCGTCTATAGCCCATATATATATGAGTTTAAATAATGGCAAGCCGTTGCTTAATTATTAATTGAATAAAAGCTTGGCTCTTTGTCACTACACATCTTGGGCCTTATGATGGTAGTGTATACGTACTGCAAGTTTTTGAAGTAAAACTTCTTTAGGGACGTTTGCTTAAAAAAATTTACATGAGAGTGAATCAATTTCATTCGTGTAACGCTCTCACACATGAAAAATCGTCAGAACTTTCGTATAACGATGGGAAAAGGGGCGGACGGGGTACAAGAGACGATTACACTCGGGGCTGTGTGTGCAACAGTTAAAATACACTCTGCCTTACTGCATAGATTTTCTGGCATGTTAGCTACGTTGTCGCCCGGACTTTGCTTTATCTCATTATAGGAATACAAATTCACCATTCTGTAGAGGTGAATTATTTCAGATTTGTCTTGTGGTTTGGTCACTGGCCGGGCTTATGCCGCGGACACTTGACTGACATGTTGGAAGCGGCATATATACGAGAAGAATTTTCGGCGGTGGTTTGGGTGCTTAGAATACCAAAAGGGAGTGGTGAATTAAATGTGTGAGGTGCTGTTGTTTAAAATTGTCACCCACTTCCCCTTTGGTGAGATGTGCTGGACCTTTCCCCTTTTAAAATTACAATTTTTTTAACTTGCACAAATCGACGAATCGTTTATGTCAAAACATTACACTGTTGTGAAAACCGTTCCTGATATGTTTTTTGGGTCGCTGATTACGAAAATCAGGGTCCCACAGTCTTAAAATATGGATGTCATCTTTAAATATGCTTAAAAATTCCCCTTTTTAAGTGTTTTCGCGATAATTTTAATTATAATCAAAAACAATCTAATAAAATACATTTTTTGCAACATTTATATTCAAAAGTGGTTGATTTATAACAAAGCAAATTTTATGATAAGGGATAATAGGGCTGAAACTATCCCTACATCGACTGAAAATATAAAGGTTTGTAAAAAATGTTTTTTCAACTTTATGCTTCGAATTCGGTTTAATCAGCCAAAATAAATTATTTTCGACTACGCATAGAAAGAAGAATTTGAAAAAAGGTTGATTGCATATCTTTTTGCTCCCTTTAAAATTAATTGGCTCCCTAAAAGATTGTATGGGACGAAGTAATCAGGTAATTGGCTAGGTGGCCATAAAGGGTGCCAATACCATACTCAAGTAGACTGGCTCCCGTTCGCGAAGGTAAAGCTTCATGGTATGTGGTTGGCGGACTGCTTGGTAAAACAATACCTGGGTTTGGAATAGTCTATGCTGATGCGGATGCAATTATTAATGATCATGAATGTAGCGGGAGCGGAGCATGCATACAGCTGGTGACATATCCAAGCGTACATGCGTTCAATTCGTTGATAAGTAATATAGAAGTGTGTGTATTCAAATGCGGCCTGACGGAATGTTCCATGAATGGAATGCATGCCACGCAAAGGTCGGACTACTTTTAACTTTTTCTGTAATGCCGCATTCGAAATAGCACACACAAGTATGCACAACAAACACATGCACCTTGCATGCACTCGTTACTTAGATTTTCGGGCTATGTGTGAAAGCCGGGACGGAAAAAACCATGCAATTTTATGAACCTCTGAATGCAATGCATGTACGCTTGCATATGTCACCAGCTAACTTCCATGAGGTGAATGTTTAGATTTTCGTGCCTGTGGCGGTAGTATCCATGCCTGTGGCGGAAGCGTGCATACGCGTGTAGGATGCGCACTTATATGCTATACGTACTAGGTGCACCGCGTGTATGCTTTTAAGAACATTAGCCAATAAAAATTATTTTTACTCGGTTACTTTTAGGTTTTAATGTAAATAGAAATTTATAAATAATTGATGTTTTCAAATAGAATTTGTATCAAGTCCGTCAGTAGATTCGTCACTATTCTTCCTGCATCTGTCGTTGGCCTGAATTTTCTCAAGCGTACTATAGATCCGACCGAATTTCCACTATATCTATTGCATATTACTAGCCGTTGGGCACAAAAGTTTTACTTCTAAAGTGTGGTCTCATATTTTTTTTGTTTGTTGACCCCATATAGAGGTACAAGTTGTTGGGTAGAGTCGCGGAGATTCGCGAAACTTGCTCATCCGATTACTCATGTGGTGGTGGTACCAATAGAGTAATGCATCCAATGACACCCTTAAATATTTCTGGAAACGGCTAGTTCAGTCTATCCAGGCAATGACCCCTAATCCGATTCTTGTCAGTCGATCGAATGTCAAATAGAAAAAGTAATAGCCCGATTCTCGTCGCTGGCTGAGTCGATGCGAGTTCTCGATTGCATTTACATGGTCTCGATTGCATTTACATGGCTTGTGTTGTATTCAATTTATTTAAATACAAACAACTTTTCTAAAACAACATTGCCATTCAATTTTCAGTTACAATGGCGATTCGACTACGTTACGGACTACCAATCCCAATTTAAAATCGAATCAGCTTTCGATTGACGAATCGAATTTGGTACTATGGGTCAATATCTGCATGCATCCTGACTCAGTCAGAGCTGTTACAATCTAGTTAATAGCCACCTAGACCTCGTCTCTTAAAAGTCCTTGCTATAATTCAAAGGATATGTTGCTACCAATTTTCATCCATTCACCCTATTCCAAATACATATATTCAAATAAGAAAAGCCGAAAGCAACAATAATAACAAATAAAAGCCTTGTATATATTTTAATTTATTTTATTTACAATGTAAAAATGCCTTCTGTATAATAACTTTTATTTCTTTTTATATTTTCAAGCTATAGTTTATACGAAATAATTGTATGTAATCGAATTACAAAATTTTGAACTAAAAAACAAGAATCCAAACCGCGTATTTATGAATTCATAAATTCCATTATTCAAACTTTTAAATACAATTTGTTGTAATGATAAGAATAAGGATAATAATTAATTAGTAATTTCTCTTCTTTTTTTATCTCTGTAAATTTGGCAGCTAAATAAGCTTTTAATAAGAATGAAATATTTCAAAAAGTTTGTTTTTTTTATTGTCAAATTCTCATAATTTTTATTTTCCATTTTTTTTTATACCCTCTACATTTTTTTATTTATTCATAAATGTTGTTTTTATTATTGTGTTATTTATTTATATTTTTTGTTTTCAAAACTTCCTTAACTTTTTTTTTATTGAAAAGAACTCAAAAACTTTTTGCTACGAAATTTTAAGTGAAATATAATTTTTTTGTTTTCTTTTTTATATGTTATAGCTTTTTTTTTGAAAATTTATATTTTTGTTTAATAATTTTTATAATTAATATTAGTTTCTTTTTCTTTGTAATTGTTTTTAATCTAAGTTTTTTTTATTATGGAGAAATGATGAAGACGATGGGAATATTAAACTGAAATTATGCCATAGTTTTGAATTTAAAAACAATAATCCTTCATACTAAAAAATTTAATTACAAAATTAAGAGTATTGATGAAAGTTTATATTATTATAATGCTGTAGCTGTAAATATAACGTGAGATGGATTCGAACAAGGAACGTAAGAGAGAGCAATTCTAATTTTTTGTTCTTTAATTTTAAAATTATAATACTCTGTTTCATGTCAATTTCTGTGGTAGACTACATATATCAAAAAGCTAGGCATGAGCTTCCCTTTCGAATTTTTCTTTTATTATTGGTCCTTCTTCGCACTACTTACCTTATTACCTTGCTTATTATCTTGCTTCACACCCATTAAACTCTTGCTATAGCAGAAATTTATAAAACATCCTAGGAAGTACCAAATACAGGATTTTTAACACCAAGAAAGAGGGTCTATCGGCATTATTTACTAAGATGCAGGGTGTCAGAGCCGGCGTTTGACTTTTTTGCGCCCGGTTCAGTATGCCATATTGCGCCCCCATTATCTGCTCATTTTTTTATTGCGGTCAAAGACAATGAAAAAAATATAAACACTCTCTGCAGTTCCCTTAATATATGAAAATGAAGACACGGGAGCACTTTCCCCATTTTTTATGAAATTGCGGCCGGTTCAAATGCACCAATTGCAACTACGAAACCGCCGGCGCTGCAGAGTGTTTGGCGTTTGTTTTACGTTTGGCAAAGTTAAACGTTTTACTTAAACTTTATTAACTCCTATACCAATTATCATAGCGCAATATAGTTAGTGTTATTTTTTGGGTAATTGTGTGTTCTGGAGTTGTGGAACAAGATGAGTGAAATTGGTTTCGTTTGAGTAGAAGAAAATGACGTTTCAGGCGTATTACCAGCTTCAGCAGAGCCGTCTAGAGTCTAAAGATGCGATCAGCAAACACTGATCGAAGAAGAAATACAAAATCCGGTAGTTTGGACATATTTACCGAATGGATGATAACCTCTTGCCACGTAAACTTCTCTGACTAGACCGTCCCGCAGACTAGAGAATTCAGCTATCGGCACCGAAGAAAACCTGGCTAAAGAATATCGAGAGCGACCTAAAGAATCAACAATTATCAGTCACCGAGGCTCGAAACGTCCCCAAAAACCGGCACGAATTGAAACGAATCGTGAATAGAGTTTGAGACCTAGCGTCACCGACAGCAGCATATCCGTTGCGGGGACGTACCGCTCGGACCGCCAGTTAACGAATCACAGAATAAGAATCCGCCAAGTTCTACGCTACGGATCTGAGACTTGGACCTAACAAATCGAAAATCAGCTTAAAATCTTGGAAAGGAACATCTTAAAAAGAATATTTAGTCCTGTAAGGGTTAACCAAAACGAATGGCGCATTAGAACAAACGCATTAGAAGAACTTCAAGAAATGTATGACGAAATAAATATAGCCACATTCATAAGATTGAACAGACTGCGATGGCTCGGACACGTTTTACGAACTTCAGAAGATAGAACACTAGCCAGGATTTTTAATAGTAGACCATCAGGAAGGAGAAGAGTAGAACGACCAAGAAATAGGTGGATGGTTGACGTGCCAGAAGATGTACAGAAGCTTCGTATAACAAATTGGCCAGAGCTAGCAAAACGTAGAGACGACTGGAAGAGGAAACTTCAAGATGCTCGAGTCCTGCAAGGACTGTAGCGCCATTTAAGAAGAAGTAAGTATCCTTTTGAGGCAGTGACTCTAACTCTGTACAATGAACTGCTAAAATGTTAAGGGGTAAACTGATTCTTTCGTTTGCTAAACATTATTGTCATAATAATAACAAGTCAAGTGGCATTGTGCGGGAGGCTTTGCAATATCGCTATATTAGTAAGAAAAGTTGTGACTAGAAAGTTTATTCGCATTTATTTGGATTACATATTAATAAACAGCAAGCCCATTGCCTTGTAATAGAACATATTTACTAGTAATTTAGGCCAGCAGCGATCAGTTAGAAGTAATAACTTTACAGAGGTAGAAATTGCTCATAGGATTATATTAAAACTGAAAAATAAATCAACTAAATTGTATAAAACTTTTGTGTACACTGCAAATCTGAGCTTTTAAAAGTGTTTTATTTCAAAACACTTAAAGTGTTTTATTATAACATCACCCATTTGATTAACATTGTAAAACACTTAATTGTTAACACACTTTCAAAAGTTGAGATTTGCAGTGTTAAGATGATAAGTGAGAACTACTCCTCATTCTTTTAAAACATTATTATTTTTAAATATATTATATCTTTACGTTTCATAATGTATTCGAGCATGTTTAAGGAAGTTAGTAAGTAATATGATTTAGAAAGAGACGAGTTGACAATTAAATAAAAAGGGTATAAATGACAGGATCGAATTTTTTATGGACAATTTAAAAGCGGGAATTAAATAGGTAATAGGTTTTATTTTAATAAAAAATTTATGAAAGAAAAAACCAAAAATTTTTTTTTCTAAACTTCATTTCCTTTTAAGTGAAATTATTTTTATATATAAAAAAACAAAAAGAAAAGTAATAATAATAAAAAAACGAATAAACATGAATTCTATTATACAATATATAATAATCTCATAAATGTGCACTATTTTAGCAATAAAAAAAATTTCTTATAATAATAATTAATAATCATACATTAATATCATTGAAAAAAAAAAAACGAAAAATAATAAAAAACAGAATAAAACACGAAAGAAAATTGAAAGTAAAAAAACGCGAAATAATATCAACATTACCTACCTAACTATATAATATCGATGAAATAATATAATTAATATCAATCCTTTTATAATAAGTAAATTATTATTGATAATATTAAAATATTATTATTAATAATAAAATTAATCATAATAATTCAATTTATAAAATAAGCCACACACATGTTTTTTTGTTTATTCTTTACACAAGCATTACACCATTTTTGTTTTCTTAATTCTTTTATAATATAGCGTTGTAAAAATTACAAAATATTTCAATTCAAACTCACTTTTTTATTATTCTTCTTTCTTACATTCGCTTACTTTTGTTTTACTATTTTCTTTTGCTTTTTTGTTTTGTTTATTATTTATATTTATATAGACAAACATTATCTTTCCGTCATTAGAAAAAAAATCCTACTTGAGAAACAAAAGCTGTTTTTTTAATAATATTCATATAATATTATATTATTAGTATTTATTATATGCTATTCTTCGAATATAGAAGTATTTTCTTTTTTCTTTTAATTTTGTTTACAAAAACATTTATTTACTTTATTTTCTAGGTAATAAATTAGTAATAATGTATATTATTTATTTTTCTTGCTTTTTTTTAACTCATCTACTTGTTGTTGTTTTTTTTATTTTGTTTGTTCTCTACATTTTTATTTTACAAAATATAATTTTGAGTAATATTTTCTTTGCTTTATTATTATTATTATTTTTTATAATGAACATGTTGTGAGAATTGTATATTCTCGTCAGTAACTTAAGGTCAAGCCTTAAACTATATTCTTGTATATAATCGTAGACCTTGTGACTTTAAAAGTCAGCGTTATGAACAGTTTGAAAGTTTAAAGATAGATAGATAGAGAATGATTTAAATGAAATTTAGTTTAATTTTTCACATAATTTAAAACAGAATTTATCTTTTGGTAATAAGGACTGTTTTCAAATTCATATAATTTGATAATATCGTTTGGGTATTGTTGAAAAGATCGTGGGTTTGATTTAGATTGTACGAGTGTGTAGTAACGTACTTCGGATTCGGATCAACTTCGCTAGTAGTGTAGTGCAGGCTTTACAGTATACCAGTTCTTTTGTTATTGATACCGATGGATAAAATGCTAAATGTCTATTAATTTATGAATATCTGTTTATTTTTTATTGTTATTGATTTGAGTAGAATTTGGTTTTTTCCGCAAATATACTTTATTTGAAATGTACGTACCAAAGCCCATGACTTTCGATCTATAGAAGTAATGAATCGGTTCATCTTCCGCATTATCTAATGCCATGACTGCCATTCTGGGGCCGTATTTGGTTTCTCGAGTCGATGGATCGACTCGACAAAAAAAGCTTCTCGATTTTCTTTAAGTTTCATATTTGGTTTCACGACCAAATCGACAGCTAAGCGCAGCCATACAAAACCGTCAAATTGGGTGGTATTACTTCAAGGCAGCAAACCACGTATATTTAATTAAAATAGAAATTGTTAAAAGTTTATTGTATGGATAAATTGAGCTTTTTAATAATCGTCAAACGTTTTTATCGACACGTAAAGAGACGATATCGTGTCGCCAAATGCCAATTTTTATTTATCGACAGACGACAATGTCGACTCGAGAAACCAAATACGGCCCCTGGACTTCGACAAGCGATTTATAACGAGTATATTAGGTCGGCCAGAATGGCAGTGCAACAGACCCCTCTTTAATGGAAACACGGCCTTTTAGTATACGAACGGTTTCAAAGCCTATAAATAGGGTAAGGCTGGGCTTATGTAGTCCAAGCACAGCGAAACCTATTCATGGTCTATTGGCGCCATCCCCACTATTTTTCAAGCTGCGCCAGTAGTCTTCCAGGCTTGTGCCCAGATATGTATTAATAGAGCTCCCAAACAGCTCCAATATCGTTATGTTCTAGGACAGTAAAGCTATTAAATCCTATAGTGCCGGTTCACACGGGTCGCTTTGAGCCGCGACAAAGCGAACATTTATTTACACGTTTCGCTTTGTTTCCAGTCGTTTTTAGTTTGTGATTTAACCAGAAATTTAATATTGAAAGGTCGCGGCAACCCCCCGGTGTGAACAGACACAGGTGTCATCGAAGACTGTCCTAGATTCCTTAATCTCTAAAATCCCTCAGCAGGAGTTATAATGTTACGCTGATGAAATTTTCGGTGGCCTAGCATGAGTAGGAGCAAACTCATGACTTGTTGGTTCGGAATTTTTCTGCAGCTTAGCCAGCTGTCACGTAACAACGCCCATCAACAATTAGATCGACCGGCTGGGGCTGATAGTTGATTGTAGCTGCCAATTCTGGGGAGCAGCTAGATTGTTAGGCTACAGCGAAGAGGAGAATGAGTTTGCTCCATCACAGCTTCCGAGTTCCCAGGGAGGTTTTGGGATATAAATCCTAAATCAATTGTAAGCTAGGATTTTTAATGACTGGGTTGGAATCATAGATCAAATATGGGTTTTTTCATAATTGCATGGATTGGTTGCTTGCATGTTGGCACAGAGCAAATTTCACGTAAATCAGTTGCGTGTCCTAGAAACTTTGTCTTATAAAATCAAATAAACTGAGACTCCTCTGCAAATCGCTATAGTCGATTGAATCGATTAGTTTTCTTTTTGATATTGTGTAACTCAAAATCGAAAAATATTTCGACTACTGTTTGCTTGATTGTCGTGAACAAATACGATAAAAGTAGATTGTAAAATCGACATGATTGTAATCGACATTCGCAAAATCAAACTACATAATCGACAGTCAATGATCGACAAATATCGTCTATCGATTAGCTATCGCCAATCGCAATAACGGCTACAGCTCTTGAATGCTACAAAGTGGATTTAAAGGACATGAAACTGATTGGTATCAAAACGGCGCTAATGTGCTAATTAGAAGTCAGCATAGAGTATGTGGGCCTCGCCACTTTAACCAGCCAACTTTTGCATAGGCATGTTCTAAAGAACTCCCATTGTACCGGAACGCAAGCAAAATTAAGTAATTTAAGGTCAAGTAATGATTGCATTCTCTTACCTTTATATGACCATCGTAATCTTTTTGCCGAACGAACGAACGAACTGGGTGTAAAGGACAATGGGGAGGGCAGACAATGTTCATGGACACTTTCAGCGAACGGTGAACGGACATTTCTACAGTTCCTGCAAAGCAAGAACAACAAGCCATGAAGTTTTAACATTGGCGTTATGTAAGCAACAACAAAACCCCAATGTTTTTTGACATTATTCGCTCATTTGTTTGTTCGTTGGTGTCCGCCTGTGTAAATGCCAGCCGACACTCCACCGGGCTTCAAAATAGAATTAACCATGACAGTTAAGTTTTGTCTGTTCGGTGCCCGCTCGTCTAAAGCTGGGTTCCCACGATCCATGATATTGCGGACAGACACGGAGGGGGCACCATACGAAGAGTGTCGACCGTGACACAGTCAAGTTTGTAGCGGTGCCTAGTAACCGGCGCGAATGGGTAACTTTAAAGATGCTGTGCGTTCTTTCTAATGTAATAATGGAAAATTTTTTGAGGAGTGTCACAGAGCATACTGGATCAACTATAGAATTTTTTAAAGAACCCCCAACACAGTACTTCCTAACTTGGTTGAATCCTATAAAAAAAAACATCAAATGTGGGCGATTATCAATCGCAGATAATTTCCAAGTTGAATGAGTTTTTGTGAGAGCGTATGGTTTAAGTTTATCAAACTGATAGCTATTATTATTGATATTTTTGTTGTGAAGATATAGGATTCATATTTGTTCACCTATGATCACCTACACTTTATGTTGTGATCATCTGGCATTTTATTTCATTCACTTTTATAGCCTGCACTAGAGTTATTATGAGTGGCAGTAGAGAAAGTGCCATTTTTTACAGAGAGCAATATGTCGACTTACTTTTAGATTTGTGACACAAGTCCAACTGTACAATATAAACACGATGAACATACAAAATTTCTTCTTATATCCATTCCATTATGTGAAAAATTAAGACTATCTCTATATAAAATATTAAAGTTGTAGTTGTGAATCGATTACAAAATAACGTAATAAATTTATTTTAATTAATTTGAGATCGCTAAAAAATTTATTGATTTATAATATAAACTTAGCTTTACAAAAAGAGAGTTAGCCGGTAATATAGTATATGTACATATAGTAAGATAATAAAACGAAATCAATTCAATAGCTCGTAAAATATTGTTTTTCAGACATTCAAGAATTTAGTTTTTTGTCAACAGCAAAACATAAAAAATTCCCTTTTTTTTCAAAAATTTGCTAAATTATAAAAAAAAAATAATATCTTTATTATACATATAAATATAAGCCCTTAAAAATTTAGTAACAATTGCTTCGTATGATTTTAAATTATTTTGTTTTTATTTAATATCAATTTTAATTCTTATTTTCATTAAATACAAAATAAAAAAAACGTAAAAACAAAATTTACTTTACTCCTTTAGCTAAGATTGAATTTTTATTTAAAAAAAAACGGCAAAACACACGAAAGTTGTTGTTGTTTTTAAATCTTGTTTTGCATAAACAAGAAAATATTAATGTTTTTATCTTTTCTCCTAGAATTTTTGTAAATTAACAATTATATCATTATTGTTTTTCTTTAAATGCCATTTATTTATTTTTCTTTTTAAACTTTGATATTTTTTACTTAGTCATTATGATTGAAAAGCTTTTTTAGGCATATTTTTTTGTTTAAATGAAAATTAGTTTTTTTATGCTAAGTTATATAATCGATAAAAGATTTTTGTGGTTTTAAAAAGTAAAAAGGAATTTCTTTTATTGGTTCTGTGATCTTGATTCAAACATTGCTGTTACGTCCCTTATTGAAAATTGTGGTGAGATTTTTTCACGCCTGTAAATAAACAGAGAAGAAACGTTTGAAATTAGTTTTTTTCGGTTTGAAAATAAGAATATAGAACTAGTTTGTACAGATAACATCTTCTTTTGGTGAGGTATTGCGACCAAAAACACCGTAGCCACTTTCCTTAATCATCCGCAGTACTAATTGTAGGTGGTCAGACCGCTTGAACCGATTCTTCAGTCTGTTAAGTGGCTCGTCACTTGAAGGGCAAACTCATCTACCTTGAAGCCTGTAAATAGGGTTCTCCGTCCTTCCTATGCATAAGGGTAATTCAGAGCGCAGTAATGTAACAACTGACCTGATATCCCTCCAACTGCCCCAGACTTTAGAATTTAGGAACTCCAGCATTTGGCGCGTTTCATAAAAGTCCATATGGCATAGGTACTCTACACCAAACTAATGGGTGCTAGCCATCTGCCTTTTTATTGCTTTTGAAATCCCGATGACCCAAAAGCTACACATAAAGGGTCTAGACCTTCGGTATTTCAACATTGACATTCTGACATTTTTTGCCGTTGATAACTAAACTAAGGGCACGTTGGCAGTCTCAGGCTAATTTTGACTTAAGGCACGATTCCAAACAAGGCGGCAGACTGCAAACTGCAGGCGACACAACTGGTTTGTATGATAAAATTACCAAGTGTCGCCTGCTGCGTCTAGAGTTAGATATGAGTACGCGATGGTAAAGACAAGGTCTGGCACGTGCTCGTCTTATATTGTCGAAAGCGTAAGAATAACGCAGAATTCTGTCATCAGCAAAGCTGAGAAGTGGGTTGGAAGAGATTGAAAGAGAGCATGTTTATGAATGTTAAGAAAAGAGCGGGTGAAAGAATTGACCCTTGAGGAACTCCGGCCGAGATGGTGTGGGTATTAGATTCGAGGCCGTACAATACTACCTTTATTGAATGGTCAACAAGGAAGATCTTAATCCGTTTCCTTAGAACTGGATGGGTACCAATAGCTTGGGAGTTTAGACTTCAGAGCAGGGTGCCATACTCGGTCAAAAGCTTTGGACATATCTACAGCAACCAGAGCAGACTCACCAAAGCGATGGATGTTTTGGCGGAGGTGTTCTGTTAGACATACAAGGAGGTGCTAGTAGATCTTTTGGATCTAAGGCCGTACTGCCTTTCATGTAAAATTTTGTTGGTTTCTAGATATTCCATTAACTTTTTTTGATTAATATCTCCATGACTTTGTACTTCTAATTGCTTTTGAGCGGTAGTTTAAGGGGTTTAAGGGAGGGTATAGCAGTATCGGGTGGAAAAGAATTTGATGCGAACAGAGATGCTAATAAATTGCTGTCTGTTATCACTGTATCATTATGAATGAAGGGAGGTGTCGTGTAGGGGGTAAAATTCTTCTCAAGCCCCAGCCAGTTGACTTTCTCATGGCACTATGGTTCGTTTAGGAACTGCGATGATTGAGGCAGCTGTTCGATATGGAAAATAAGCACTTACTGGGTTGTGATCCAGGTTGCCTAGAGGAGATTCAACATCGACAGAGTGTCGGTAAGAATGGGAGGTAAAAAATAGGTCAAGGAGATGGGATCCTTTGCCTGCAACTTCAGAAACCCTAGTTGGACGATGAACAATCTGATTTAAGCTGTCCTAAAAGAGAATGATATCATGATCCAGTTGTATAATTCCTCCTCTTGATATGGAGGCTCTAGTAGGATGGACCTTGCCCTTTCTTCCATACTCATGGGAATTTTATGAACCAATTAAATGGGCCGGATTAGAATTGGGGAGCTCAACGGAGCACACGCGAGCCTCGCTTTCGCAAACTACTTCCCAATATACCGAAAGCAAGACAACAGCGGCCAAGTACCCATCAAGCCAAGAAGCAGATCCAGGCAGCCGCCGCTTTGCCCAAAGTCTCTGGACACAATTGCCAGCACAAGCTCCCAAATTTTCAAGGGGAACAGCTTGATGCCGGGCTCGTCGGCAGAACTCTGAACGGCAGCGGCCGGGGGATTTTCAAGAGGCGAAGTGACCCCAGAAGAAGAACATGGGAGAGCCGCAATGAACATCCTACTGAGACAACAAGCAAACCCAGACAGCTGCCGCTCTGACGTATGTTTATATATCCACCATAAATTCATAGGCATGGAGGGTCGGAGCTCCCAGGAACTCCTTCCCAACCAACCGGGGGTAGGGCTGCAATCAAGAACCTGGAATGCTGAGGTTGGATGAGTTGGCCAGTGGTTCATTCTTTAACGAAACGTTGCTCAACAATTACGTCTAAGTGACAAGCCAACGAGGCAGTGTGTTGAACGAGCGATGTGACCTACAAATATGAGGCA
Organism: Thereva unica; assembly: GCA_949987705.1. Lineage (NCBI taxonomy): Eukaryota > Metazoa > Arthropoda > Insecta > Diptera > Therevidae > Thereva > Thereva unica. Next base: position 9,323,840 of record OX465285.1, read on the forward strand.
TAGGACTGCAGTACAATAGGCCAAGCGAGTGCCCGTGATACTTTTGAATCCAATTCCCCATAACAAAAAGAAGAACAACATAATATCAAAACGGTTGTACAAATAGCATTAATATTAAATCAAAAACATACTCACGTTGAACTTAAACTATTCCTCGATGAAGATATAGGCCTAGCACAATCCGTTGTCTCTCTTTCTCTCGGAAAATCAATTGATTTCCTATCATACTTCGAACAAATACTCTTTGACGATGCAAACTCCTCAACAGATATCGGTGTCTGATCAAAATTATTCTGATTCTTCTCATCGCTTATCCTTCGCACCCGATTTGAAAATTGCATTATTTCACTACCTTTTAAATTATCAGTTTCCTTCTGAAAATTGCGTATATCACCGCGTGATTTTGACTTAATTCGCAATGATTCCGATTGGAATTTTTCATCTTTCGGGAATTCTCTTAGCTCAGTTTTTGATTTTGATTTAAATGATTCCGCTCGATATTTTTCGCTTAGTTGATGTCGTCGCTCTTCCTTGATCCTTTCAATTCTTTCTCTATCTAACTTAACACCACTTAATATTTTCGAACTGGAGATATTTGAGGCATTTTTTTCATCATCGATTGTTTTAATATCGACATTGTTTTGTATCAATGAAATTCGATTTTCTGTTGTTGGTGTTATTTTCACATCTGGCTTTGGTGATGTTTCATCAACTTTTTCCAAATCTAATTTTAATTTTGCCGATGGTTTTTCATTTACTTTACATAATTCAATGATTTCACTGTTTGTTTCTAGATTAGGCAAACGTTTGGGTGGGTTTAGGCTTTTTGGTCTACTAAAATCGAGCGATTTTCTTCTTGAATCTTCAATTTTCTCGATTTGTTGAACGCTTTTTGTAACATCCTCGAGTCGTTTAGAGCCAAATTCTCGTACAAACGCGTTTTCGTCTAAACTTCTTGTGATCTGAGCGGATTTATTAAGTTGTTTATTATGATTCTTCGCCCGTATGTAGCAAGGAGCATCACGATTTGTTGTTGTTGTTGAATCAAATTTACGCGAACCACGATTGTTGAAATCAAATGGTGGCATTTGTTCTACGGGGCTTGTTTCAAATTTGGTAGCAAGTTGTTTAACACTGAAATTCGATGCTGATTTCAGTGGTTCGGATCGATGTTTTTGTTTATCATCAACCGGTGATGATTGTTCCGATTGTCCATTTTGTTCGGGGATATCTTTATCTAATTGGACCGAGTTGGTTTTTGAATTTATTTCAATATTTTCATAAACTGTTGGTGGTTTTCTCATTTCAACGTTTTCATACAGTGAAAAATTTTGATCCATTTCTAAGCTATCAATATTATCCGCCATAAAAACATCTTCGGATGTATTGAATTGCCCTTTCGGTGTGTCATCTTCAACAACAATCAGGTTACTGTTGACTTCTTTATCACAAGTGTTTAGATTCACTCTTAAATTTGGCACAATCTGTTGATGATCATTCTCTAGCTTATTACTTGATATTGAGAATTCATTATTACCATTATTCAAGAGCTGATTTACCTCTGATACAGAGGAGCGGAAGAACTTCACCTGCTCATAGACCATATTCTCATCGAAGCTAGTTTCTAGTAAAGGTTTTTGATTCACTTTCTCTCGATTCTCGGTGTCCATTATTGAAACAGCTTCATAATCACCACAAACCTTCTGCATTGGATCTTGGAATTTCTTATGAACCGGAGACTTGAGATTATATGTGATGCTTATGGTTGCCTTAATTGGACTAGTCGCCTTAACCTTTGATGGTGAAATATTGGATGCATTTGGTGTAGTAACTGATTTTTCATAATTCAGGAATGCCTGCTCTAATATATCGTACTCTTCAAACTTCGGCGAATTCTCTAGAGAAACAGCATTCGACTGACGATTTAGGTGCTGATAGCCAAATTCACTAGGCGTTATTGACTGACTAGTATTATCAGATGTATGAGTGAAATTTGAGTTATTTGGCGATGAGGGAATATTTATGATCTGTTTATTATTCGATGATAGAGAAATATCTGTTAGGTCTACAGACATTTTCGATCCACCACCTTCTAAATCTAACGATAACTCTCGCTTGAGAGCTGAAATATCACGTTTATCATTTGTATTGTGAGAGAGTTGTGACGTAAGCTGGAAATAAAAACAAATTAAACGTTAATAATAGTTCAAACTATTTCAATTCATCTACTTACATTACTGCAACTATCTTCAGATACTATACAATTAAAATCTTTGGTATCAAAATTTCGCAATCCACAATTTCGTCCAGATTCTGGCTCATCATCATCATCCCCACCGCCGCCACCGTCGCCATGACCACATATTTCTGGATGCGATTGTAGATCCATATCATATATTGGTGTATTCACAGCGCTACTATTCTCCGAACTTGTTTCACCGACCAGCAGTGAATAGCGTGGACTCTGTATAGGTGACGATGGTGTAGCAACACTTAGCTTTGAGCGCTCCATTTCACTCTTATTTTTAACTAAATCGGCTGAATTGCTTCTTAACAGAAAATTAATTGATGGATTTTGATCAGCTGATAATGATACTGTTTCGCAGTAGCTGTATCGATTTTTTGGCTTTATTAAGTCAATTTTGTGCATGAATGTGTTTCTAAAAAAAAATGAAAAATAGAGCGAATAAGTATGGTTTTAGTATGAGAAGAAGGTAGGAAAAATATAATATTTGAAGATGATCATGAAAATGTTCAATGTTTAAAGCCTGAAATCAAAGCAAATTTATGTGGTAATGAGTATGAATGCATAGGCGTATCTGTTTACTTATAAAAACGAAGCCGTAAGATTACCGCTGTTGAATTTGTTTCTTTCAATATTTACACAAGAGAGTAACGATTATGTAAGAAAATAACTTAGCATGAAAAGATCTAGTAGTGTGAACATCATATTTATATAGTTTCTCGTCCTTAACAACAGTCTAGCTAATGCAGAACTGGTAGGAGAGCTAAACAAAGGTTGAAATTGAAAACTAGTGTCGGATACGGCACGATAATAAAATGAACTTAAGAGGTGCCTCGGCACATTACAAACAATTGAGGGCTCAGTACAATTTACCATCGTGTAAGGGACAAATGTACTGTCTCCTGTTAGTCCGGCTAAACTCGATTGAAAACGCTAACGACAATATAGGGTAACAGAGCACGCATATACAGAAAAAAACCATAACAAGAACAGTATGACGTATGGTGCACTACGAGTGACATATGATCAAGTATCTACCTACGACATAAAAGTCCTAGTGAGGGAGTATTGCACAAAGAATCAAATAATAAAGGGAACAGAATCGCTGGATTCGCCATTTATATATTACATTTATATTTCGCGAGCCCTGAACAAAACTCCGTCCATTGGGTCGACTTTGTGCTCAAGAACAGGGTTGGCATATCAGTTTTGGTTGAAGCGAAGGTGTTAAGTAATCGCCATTGGATTTGCTTTCTGATATCACCTCCCCATTATAAATGATAGAAGGTGTTGTAGAAGGGAAAACATTTTGCTTGATCGAAGTTACCAAGAACCAAGGGGCGTAGCGAGGGGGAGTTTTTTTGGGGCCAACACTCGGTTTCGGAGACTATCAACTTTTCCTAAATAACTTCGCCATTTCTTACGAACCGACGATTCAGTGCTAGTTGAAAATTGAGATATTTTCACACCTTTTCCATTCCAAAACTTTAATTTATTATTATTATCGTGAATCCGTATGAGAAAGAAACGGAGGTATAGCTATGTGGAGTGATATGGCGATTAAACAAGCTCTAGTGAACTGGATGAAGACAAGTGATGGTCTCGCTCTTGGCCGTAGATAAACAGCAGGCGTGACAAAATGCACACATTGCATTATGTGTGCCAAGAGATTGAGCACTTATGGGAGTGGAGCTCGCAACGTCAGAATAACACGTTAACGGCAGAGAGCTATGTAAAAGCGAGACAACACTTACGCACATAAGCTGTTAAAATAGTTCCGTTAGCAGTATTTGTTTTTGCGCATAAAAGGCTCTATTAGCCAGTAGTATTCGTTATCACTTCCTTTTCTTCGATTTTTTTCTGGTAAATGTAGACCCAAGGTAGACTATTTTATCGACCACTTCTAGGTGGTGCTCGTCGATAGTTATATTTCTTCTCATTCTTCCAGATCTGAACATTTACATCATTTTTGTTTTCTCTTCGCTGATGTTCAAGCCTATGTCCTTTGTCGCCTTAGCCCGAGATAAGACTTCTTTTGCTGCCAAAAAGGACCTTCCCACTATGTTGACGTCAGCCGCATAACCAAGTAATTGTACAGACTTTGTTGCTATTGATTCACTTAGCTGGACTGACGTTTTCCATTTTAGGGCCAGGCACCAGCTTAGAGAGGACTCTTAATTCCGATAAGATCTTGTAAAGACTTTCTCTGACATATGCCTATTGAAAGTCGACAAATCTCTGGTATATATCTACATTCTTTTCCCAGGTTTTCTCCAGAATTTGCTCTAAGGTCAGCAGCTGATCCGAGATTGACCTGCTTGCTTTAAAATCAGCTTGATATTATCCTATAAGATATTGCACTATAGGTTCTAGTTTTTGTTTCACAATAAGTGTGCATTTTTCTGTAGCTGGTGCTGAGGAGTGAAAGTAGAGTTCCTAAGAGTTGCGGTCCTCTTTCTTTTAACAACTCAGCTGCTATTCCATCGACGCCTGAAAATTTGTTGCTTTTTGGCCTTCTACAGCTTCGCGTACCTCATCCAATGTCGGTGATTCTAATGAAATATTATCTTGAGGAATTACAAATGTCTTCATCTGTGGATCCTCGTTTACTATGGGGGTCGGATTGAATAAGTTTTGAAAATATTCTTTCTTCCTTTCTTTTATTTATAATCTGCTAATAGGTTGGCTGAAACTAATTGCTGATCTGGCTTCCTTTGTACGCTTGCCTATTTCTCCCTTCATTCCTCTTCCTGTATCTGTAAGATTCTCCTGTTTAGAAATTCTCTCTTCTTCTTTCTGGAAAACTTGTCGGCGGTTCTTCTTTTTAGCTTGAAAACTTCCGGGCGATATACTCCAGGGTGGCTTTGGTTTCTTTCTACAATTGCGGTTCTACAGTCCTGATGAAACCACTCAATTCTAGTCTGTTTGAGGGAGGGGCAACCTAGTGCCTCTTCTGTTGCCACCTTGATGTTGCTTTCAATTTGCTTCCATTTGCCGTTGTTGGGCTGATATTCTTCTCAAATTTTTTACGTTATAATTAGAAGGAATGAAGAACTTAAAGAAATTTATGACGAAATGGGTCAGACATGTAGAACGAGGGAAACAAGCTTAATGCGCCCAAGACATCGGAGGATGGATGACTTTCTAGAAGATATACAGAAACTACCTATAACCAGCAGAAAACTAGAACTATACTAGAACTTGAAAACGACTGCAAGACATTTCTAAGGGTGTTATAAGAACTGTAGTACCATTTAATACATTATTGTAATACAATTACTTTCTACTACAAATACTACACGTACACCTTAATGGTCGTGACTAAACTACGGGACTGCCTTTAATGCGAATTTTATAATTATAAAGAAAATGAAGGACTTTAAGATGGCCAACTTCTTTTCTTATATAATTTTTAACACAGCAACAATATTAGTGTATATTTATTTCCAAGAAAATAATTAGAACAAATTAACAAATTCTAGGTTAACCTTTCTTAAGGACTTCCGAATGCAACTGGCAATATCCGAAAAAAGTGCGAGGTCTGGTATCGATAATTTAATTAGAAACTGTATAAATTGTAATGGAATTCATGCTCAAAATGCTTTCATTGCTCAAAATTTTGGACAACCTAAAAGACATTTGACTAGCCAGCTGCTAATTCTTCAAATAGGTGAAAGCACGGAGGAACTCCTGTGAAATTTCTAATAGCCAATCTGAAATTCACATGCAACTACGTTTACAAAGAAAACAATAAGATTTCAAATGCTTTCGTGGAGACATAACAGTTACCCGGGCACCATAGGTGTTCAGGTTAACAACTAAAATTCATATTCATTATCGCATAGGCATTGCTTTGATAACCGCTTATCATCAAGTCACAATCATTTCCACATATAATTGTAGACAGACTAAATCTAAAAATATTTACCTTTGCTGATCAATATCATCTTTCTTTTCTTCTGCAATATTCATTTTCATGTCCGATGGAGGCATTCTGCAGACATACTTTCCACTATTCGCTGAACCAGGATAACTAAATCTCTCCTTAAGCGCAGCATCGTTCTCTTTCCTCTTGCCACCAAGCTGCATTACCGGGTAGCTATATCGTGCATTAACAACATTATTCTCAATACCCCTACTATTACTACTATCAGCGGCATTCTCAAAAATCGCTTCAAAACTATTCGTGCTCTTCTTTAATGTTTCAGCATCATCATTAAAGCTAGAACTTTCTGACAGGGACGTGGGAGGATTATGAACTTGAACACTTGTATAAACGGTGTTCGGATTGGTGATTGTATGTTCTGGGGTGCTACAATCGATAAATTGAATATCAGAAAGTTGATCCTCAAGCTTATAGCGCTTGCAGCAACTTTCATCGTTGTGATTCTCTTCACAGACAGTATGATGCCAAATGGGTGGATCACTTGGGCTAAGAAGATTCAATCTGGGCTGTTTCTTTGGGCTGGGATTAACACTGTTTGTTGTGCTAGAAAATTCTTCGGGGCGAGCTCTTAATACACGCCGACATGGTGGGATATTCTCTTTACCAACTTTTGGACTACTAACTAAACTTTCGCTTTCTGAGAATATTCTCATTTCTGGCTCTTCACGATCGAAATTTAATCCAAGTTCTGATAGCTCTCGAGAAGGGCATGTAGCTACACCACGCAATGGTGATTGCAACAGATCAAAGTAAGAATCATGCGATACTGAACGTGAATGTCCAGCAGTTCTTAGGCTATCAATAGAATTTGATCTGACACAAATTTCCATTGGTTTACCATCGAATAAATCAATAGATTTTGGTTTTTGCTGTACTTGTGAGTTAATTGTATTATGGGACTTTTGAATTTCTTGCGCTTCACTCTCGGAATAGGGTAAACTAATTTCAGCCTCTTTTTGTATGGGTGATGATACATTCATTGTCTTAATATCATTGTTACTATTTGAATTTCTTGGATTACGTGTAAATAATGATTTCCATGAATGTGTTTTACGTTTCTGCCAGCTTCTTGGTACCGGAAGAACCGTATGGTATTTATCCGGAAGACTAGATGGTCCACCGCCAACCTCAATGTATGATCCAACATTTGTTGATGGTGTATTAATTGGAATTGATTTATTCATATCATACGATTCTAGGCGGCTATGACGTTCCTGTGCCTCTTCAAGACTTATTAATTTTGCACCGCCAGCACTTAAACTTTTAGGCCGTTCTATTAATGATAAAGATTGATCATGTTCTCTTTGTTCAACTAGTAAACTTTCACAATCAGTTAATGAGTCCATACGTTGGTCACAACCGCTACGATTGTAATCGTCACTTGGGTCAAATATTAAGCCGCAATTTCTAATCAGGTACTCAGTTACTACAGCTTGCACTCCGACACCTCGTAAAGCAGCAACACCTGAAATGATTATTAGGTTTATTCTTTGTAACTTTAAGCATTTTTTTTTATGTGATAGTCTAAGCTCAGGTGTCATCCTTTGTACTACTAGTTCGTCATGTCAGCAGTAAGCTTAGCTCGAAGATAGAAGGATACAATAGGTTGGTTATAGGGAGTCAGGGTGTTGGAAGAAATGGCGATGAACCTTGCGTTTAAACTCTCGGGTGTTGTATGAGTTCGGGAATACTGACTTTGGAAGGTTTTTTTATGTGGATGACTAGAGGCTCACAGAAAAGGCTTGCCGACAATCTATTTTCTTCGAATAGAGTGCAATGTCGAACAGCAGCTCTAGTTGGGAAGGAAGGAACTGACATAACCAAACCGCGGTATTTTTATTCCACCTACTCCCAACCATTACTATCGCGACTCTGACAACTCGTTGGAGTGTTATGCCTCCTGAAACAAGTTGAATCTCATCAACCAGCCGATGACATACGCTTTGGTGGTGCGGGGAAAGTGATAAGGATTTGACAGAAGGAATTGGGAATGTAAAGAGGGAAGAAGAAAGAAGGAAAGTTATGAACGTGGGAAAGTGGAAAAGGCGAAAGACCGTGGGGCTGCCGGGGTTAGAACTCGGGACCTCTGGGATGGTAGCCAGACGCCTAACTCCCTAGGCTACCGAGGCCCTGTACCCGGAAACCTGATAACAGTAAAATCTGGGTTCCTTGCTGGAGTGTTATGCCTCCTAAAGCAAGGACAGAAGTTCGGCAGAAAATGAAATCGGAACGAGAAGCGTACTGGAATAACGTTGCGGCCGACATGGAAGAAACGGCGTCGAGGCACGAGTACCGGACGCTTTACCAGACAATCCGACGGCTGAGCACATCAACAAACGACAACATAAAAAAATCGGATGGAACTTTCGTGACTTCTCCCCATGAGCGACTGCAGCGGAATTCTTCCACCAGCTGTACAACAACGATCCGCCACAAGGTCTAGCACCCAAACCGCCGATTATCGAACAGTCGACGAATCAATTGAGGTCGTTGCAGCAAGCGAACTGTCGTCGTTTTCATCGATTTCAAATACGCTTTCGATTGGATTGGAACAGCTTGTAGAGAGCTTGGGAAACCGAACCGTGTTATTGAAAATCATCTAACTTCTCCAAGCGTTGTACGATGGCTCAACCAGCAGCATTCGTACTCGAAGCGAAGCGACTTATCCGAGGAGTTCTCGAATCAAACACCCGTGAGAGTCGCTTCGCCACTTCTCTTGAACGTTGTAATCGACGCCATTATGCGTGAACCATTCGATGGACGACTGGGAGTTCGATACGACGACAACAACTTCGTAACCGACTTAATGTTCGCCGTCTTCGCCGACACGGATGCCGAAGCAACGGACATCTTATACGATATTTCCCAGATCACCCAGTCATACGGGTTAAAAATCAATGCGGGAAAAACCAAAGTGCTCACGAAGGATGGATCGAGGGCCAGTGTTCACCTGGATGGAACCTAAATCGAACAGGTTCCGATGTTCAAATATTTGGGATCATTGGTTGAGGAAACTAAAGTGGCATCGACGTTGGACGTTCACAGCCGCATCGGCCAGGCAACAGCAACATCGCTCAAGTGATGCAAATGAAAACAAACAAAAAAGAACGCCTTTACCGAACGTTGATCCTTCCGATTATTTATGGATCTAAAACGACACTGCTCAAACTGGACGTCAATAAGGTCGAGGTCTTCCAGCTGCGATGCTTGAGGCAGATCCTCGGTGTCTCACTCCGCGATCGTCTTCGAAACGAAACAATTAGACGAAGATCCAATAAGCAGACACTGATCGAAGAAGAAATGCAAGAATGTTGACTACGGTGGTTTGGATATGTTTGCCGAATGGATGATAACCGCTTGCCACGGAAACTTCTCTGGCGAGACCGTTCCGCAGGCTGGAGAATCCAGCGATCGACACCGAAGAAATCCTGGCTAAAGAAAACCGTGGGTGACCTAAAGAATCAACGATTATCAGTTACCGAGGCTCGAAACGTCGCCAAAAACCGGGAAGAATGGAAACGAATCGTGAATAGAGTTCGAGACCTAGCGGCACCGACAGCAGCGTATCCGTTGCGGGGACGTACCGCTCGGACCGCCAGCTAAAGGATCAAAGAAGAAAGAAAAAAAGAAGGCAAGGAGAATCCCGTCAGCTGGGCAAGACTGGCTCTGACGCCGGCTGTGCTGTGAGGGGGCGCAGGAAAGGGGATTGAGTTTACTTGTACTGTCTGTCCGTTCGTTACATCCACTGTTGGGTTGATGACACCTTCACTACACAATAAAAATTACAAGTATATAAAATGGTAATTACCTCCAGATTCAAGAGCTGGACTACGAAGTAGATTTGGAGCCCAAACTATTGCTAAATTCTTATCTGTCATTCCTGTATTTGCCGAATGTCGAGATATCTTATTCAAATGTGTTGCTAAATATTTGAGAGTTCTGTGAAAATTTTAATTTAATCAATTTTAATCTTCATGGATGTATGGCGTTATCTCTTACCTATAATGGGGAGGCGGAAGCTTCAAAACAGTCTCCTTCATCAGCCTTAAACGTTCATTGGAATCACTTTTTGTTTGGATAGCCTCCACAAAATTATCATACAATTGATAAGTGCATAACGGATTCGGCAATTCCCTAAAATACATCTTCAACAGAGAACTAACCGCATGTATATCTTGTCGTATCTCCGGATGTGTCAAATCTGGTACACGTTCCTCATCGAATGCTCGTCTCAATTTCTGTATATTCGATGTTATACCAGATAATCGATAAATACCATCAACAATTCCATTTTCCTCAATGAATTCAGCACAACATTTCAGTACCATTGGTATCTCTTGTCCACTATTTAATAAATGTTCGCTTAAATCACATGAGAATACACGTTCACGATAGATGCCGCTCTGTTTTAATCTACGTCTTGATGGACGAGATAGAATGAAGCTACGAAAGAACGCTATCAATTTTCCATGTTTTCGTAAAACTGGTTTTGTTGGGGACACATCTAGTTGACCCACTAATGGTGCAGGTAGAGGAAAATGCCGCGGTACCTTATCACCGATAGTAGCAACACAACTTTGCGGAAAGAAGCCAACTTCGTAATGACTTTTTTGCTGATGGCTCTTCTTGCCGCGCCACCATACAGATTCTGCTGGACTTGGCATATCTATAACTGAGATCATGTCACCTACTTCGATGGAAATTTCATCACATGCTTGTGCCGTATATCTGAAAACGATAAAAAGAAGAAAGAAGGAAAATTAAAATGTTAATCTAAATGGTATTCAGTTCATTACCTTCTAACACCATAAGCCGCACCAACTGCCGGTGTATTTATACTTCGCATTGTGTCCGTATCAGCAAGTGGAAGACGTCGCCCCTTATTATCTAACTGAAACCATGTCAATATAGTTCCACATGTCAGCGAATCGCATGCGATTTTTGAGAATCTTTCCAGATATTTGGCAACAGCATATTCCACATCCTCGTCATTCTTGAAATCCATTTGTGACAGATCTTTTAGGCCGCTTATCTTTCTATCATACACGCACCTGTGCAACATTTCGTCCAACATTCGTAGGTTATCGAATGATCTTTTGATAAGAAATGGGTCAGTTCGGCTAGACGTTACCTTCATTATAAACCAACAGGTTGACGGATTGAAGGTGCGTGACGTCTGATTTAGATGGGTTGAGGCAACGTCTCCACCTATCGATTGTGACGCGATGCTGCTATTTAATAAGTCCGACTTGTCGTCAGCTATTCGTACTGATAAAGAGCCAAGTTGAACTCTTTCGTAGTGAAAGTGGGCGCATTCTTCCAGCTTGGGGAATCTACAAGTACTCTGAAAAAAAAAAAGAGAAAAGAGAGTTTCAATCACCACATACAAAGTTTACAAAGAACAGATTTAGTTGGTGTTCATCCAAAATTCTTATAGTTTCGACTTTTTGTGTGGGAAAATTAACACAGAAAGAGAAAAGTAAACTGAACTCTATGGTTAGCACAAAACAACAATCTCTCCACCCCCTTTTATATACACTGTTGTTTCAGGAGTCTCATATTCATCCTTTTAGTTCGAGGGTTTGCTTGTTTGGCTGACCCACTTACAAACCGCAGAAATGGGTCATGAAGTTCGTTCTGTCGAGGGTAGGATTCTCTCGCTCTCTGGTTTTTCTGCAGCAGTAGCAGAAGGGAGAAATTTTTGGCAACGATTTCGCCTTTTGACTTGAAGATATATGGAAGGAAACCAATGCTGTAAAGCCAAGGATCTACTAGAACAGTCAAATTTTAATGAGGCGAAACAAATTCTGAGATGAATGTAGGGTCATAAAATTTCGGATAAATGGTTCCTTTGCATGACTATGTGGGGAGTATGGATGCCACTTGGTTTTAGGTGGATGGAGTTTTGTTTTTTTCGGGGTGTAGATTTGGGGAATATTTCGTTTTGATTATGAAAAAGTGGATTCACTTATACAAAGTTATATAATCTTTATTTCACTCGGTTTATTTTGTGTTATATGATATTTTTCCTATATTATAGTAGAAACTTAGTCACAAAATCTATATAAAAAAACTGCCAAGTATAGGGCGGGGTAAACGAACTTGAATTCTTTTTTATGTTCCACGTTTCTAATCGAATTGCAATTGTGCGTACAGACTGCAGATTGCTAAATAGTGTACGTGAAATGTTTTACCAATAAACGAGCAGGTAAAGTGAAAGTACGTTTGGATAGTATATATCTATGTATGGGGGCTAGGTGTTATTAAAACGATACGTACACAATTTAGGTAGATTACTTACAGTTTTTCGTGCATAGAGTAGATATCAAAACCAGAAGCAAACATATACATACTTCAATGTCCATTATACCTTTTTTGTCATTACTTATTATTTAATATTTTCATAAGTTTTTATTGATTGTTACCTACATAGTTTCGGATAAATGAAAGTAATTACTGGGTATTAAACAGTAGCTAGAGGGGTTTTTTGTTGCCAAGAATTAACGTGAACTGGTATGAGATAATATGTAAAATAATTAGAGTGATACACAGAGTAATGTAAATGGGCATGGACTTATCGAAACGATTCGAGTTTTTTGTGGTTTGTAGTCTAATTGATATCTGTGCCAAATTTTATAATAATATTTTCAGTAGTTAATGAGATACACTTTTTTACTTTCATTTAAAAACGTGAATTTTTTGATTTTTGAAATGAGTAAAATAAAGGTCAGATGTACTCGTTGGGAGTTTTTGAGTTTCGGGAATAGCCGGAAGTCAGACGAAGTTAAATTTAGCGAATTAAGGTTGCGAAACAATATGATTCGAATTTTCTGCCCATAATTCTAGCTGCTTCTGCATAAAAGATTTACGCAAACGACGTATAATGCCCAAACAATAAAAGTTTTGCCTGACGGAAGGAATTCATACGAGTTTGTACAGAGTCTATACAAAAATAAGGCCCATTTTCATTTTAGATGATATAGGGCAGTGGTCTTCGAAGTGGGGTACGCAGAAAATTGTAGGGGGTAGATAGGTAGGTGAAGGGCTGTCTCCATTGCGACTGGAAGCCCAATTAGCGCTTGGTGCACCGTTTCGTTACCACAACTCTTGTACCTTGATTGCGGAGTGGTTGTTTGGTCGATTGTGACGGATACCCCAAGTCATCCTGTGGAATCCTGGAGATCTCTTTTAAGTGTTCCAAAACGTAACTGCCAAGAGTGCGCTGCCTGGCTTTAGCTAACGCCGGGCACTTATACAGGAAGTGAACAAGTGTTTCTCATTCGTTCGTCTCCCCGCAGCTACGACAACAGACCTTGAAAGAAAGGTCCAACTTAGCAGCATGATCTCCTATGGCCCAATGTCCCATGATGATTGCCGTGATTCTGGCAATATCTCGTCGGAGGCTGTTTAAGAGGTCCATTGTTTTTTCTTTCTTACAAGTCGGCCAAGTCGCCCAGAGATAGTACAGGTCTTCAGTGCTCTCCACTTTTGGCTGGGGAGGTGCCAGGGTAGTGAACCATTAGTGGTCTCTAGATAAACCCCTGCTCCGACGCCCTCTGACGTTTTGGAGCCGTCGGTGAATATTCGTACATCGAACATTCCCAGGACATCTCCGCGTCTCCACTATCTTCTTGAGAGCAGTTCGACGGAGAAGTCTTTCCTAAAGGTCAATCTAAGGGGAAGGTAGTATTTGGTTGTAGCGAACATATCCTCAGGTAGCAAATTCAAAATATTGCTATGTCCGTAGAGTTTTGAGGTCCAGACCCCGGATTCCCTCAGTCTGAGGGCACAATAGAAGGTTGAATGTTTTTCTATGGCGTTCGGGGGGAATAGGTGCAAGAGAATGTCGAGAACTTTCGTGGGGCATGTCCTCATGTCCCCTATTGCTCCTAGTGTTGCCGTTCTCTAGACCCTTCCCAACTTAATGCCGTTATAGGCTCTACTCAGCGCTGGCCACCATACTAGCGGCACGTATGTAAGAATTGGGCGTACCTCAGCTGTAAACATCCATAGGACCATCTTTGACTTGAGACCCCATCTTTTGCCAAAAGCATTTTTACAGGCGTAGAAGGCTATACAGGCTTTCTTTACGCTTTCGGTTGTAGGGGATAGGCCACATTTCTCTTCAAAGTACTTTGATCTTCAATACTATTGCTGACAGTTAAACTTCTTTTATTTACAAGGAGGAGATGAGTTAGCACCTCTATTCAGCTTAAATTCTTTTTTATGCTCTGTTACTTCTCGTCCCCAAGGGTACCATCCACTCAATTTTTTAAATTATTGGATGGCGTGGAATATAATCTTTATATTATATATACGCCTATCTATCACTCGCTCTTTAATCTATAAAGACCTTGAATCAGCCCAATCTAGTCCAATTCACTGTTTCACTTAGGATAGTATTCTGCGTGACCCTTACGCGTTCGGATATGATAAGACAAGCATCTGCTACTGGTAGACCTTGCATTTTTGATCGTGTGTCCATATTCAAATCTATTGGTTATTCAAAAAATTGAAGACACGTTTCCTCCACACATTTAATGACCCCGCATTTTGTACGTAGCTAGGCAGACTATTCCAAACTTGAAGCGAATGAACAAAAAACACCATTGTCCAACTAAGAAAGAGACTATTGGTAGTATAGTCCTTGAATGGAGCCCTGCGGAACGCCGCACGTTATCGGTACGGGATCCGAAATCGATTTATGCAATCATACTTTTTGGGAAAGCTGCTGCAGGGAACTACGGTTTAGGGAAGTAGCAGAGGATGTAAACCTTATGTGGGTTACCAATTTGGTAAATACGTAGGCGTATGTGGCAATACTAATTAAAAGTCCTAGATTCGTCGCCTCGTTAATCTGCGCTGGCACCTTGAAAATATCCTAGCTCGACAAGGTAAAATACGGCACCATCAAATTCAGCTAAGGTTGTGTCATTTCTGCCACTTGAGACTTACTGAGCCTGCATCGGAATGTAGTAATATTGACAAGATTTTATTGACTGTTTCACTAAAAATAACACCCGCGTGCACGTTGCTTGTCAATGCAAGACTAGCCTGCTTGGTTCACTCCCACATTCTGCAACAGTTCTTTTCGCGTACACATCAGTTTAGAAGTTTACTTTTAAATAGAGAACAACTAGACTCTTTCGCAGTCAGTATTTCCACTTCTGAAGTTGCTTTGGTTTTGTAGAGGGGGATTTGACGAAATGTGATTCCAAAACAGGTCGGATCCCGGTTATAGAGCCTTTAAAGAAGAAGAAGTTTGTGCCATATGAACCCAAATTTTTTTACCTTTTTTCTTAGACCTGCTTCTAATGCAGATACATATTCTAAACTGTATATTCTACCATTCCTCATCTGATTCCGTCAAATACCGTGAAGTAATGAAAAGTAATGGTAAAAGGGAGCAACCTAGTTTCAGTCCGTCGTCGTTGTTATTTTATCAATTAATTGAAGGACTCTGGGTGCTTCAAATGTTTTGAGGTAGGGTATATAGCTATGAAATGCCCCAGCAGACAGGACATGAAGAACCAATGCTGGAGATGCGGGGAGGCGGTACACGGTGAAAAGGACTGCAATAAGAGTCCTAAATACCTCCCACGTAGAGGAGACAAGGGCAAGGGTGCCATGACGTTCACTTTACGGGGAGCAACAGATGCTAAGTGTACTGGGAGGCGCTCAAAAGGAAACTTAGCTTACCACTAGAAATTGGATCATGCGCCATAAGCTTGGTTTTTTCAGAAGACCAGAAGCTGATTACACATACGGTGTGCTATCAAATTTTTTATATAAAAAATTACATAAAAATGCAAAAAATTATGGACTAAGAATAGTAAACAAAATATGAAACAAGAATGATGAGCAGTTTCGTATTAAATGGCTTAATCCCGCTGCCTCTAAGACGACTTTGAAACTGCACTGAAAAGATTTATGGTAATTTTATACATTTTTTTCGTATCGTTTACCAAAATAAGCACTGCTCCGCCCCAACTCGAAACGGGTAGTTTATAAAACTTAAAAATAAACGCTCATCGCTCATACAATCAAAATTTTTTCTTAGTGAAAGAATCATGAACAATCATATATCCATAAAATTAATAAAAAAAAGTTTTTTAACCAGTGCCATCATCACCCAGCAGCGCCCACAACCAAAAAATTACTTTGTACTTCCTTTGTCATTGACAATCAACGCAGGTTGTTCACATCTCCACCATCGTTCCTCAATCCACCTTAACAATTTGATTAATGTCAAGACCCCGTTAAAAACAGGTGACTCAGTGCAATCATTACACGTCGTCGTACACGCGACCCATAATGACAAGTAGCAGCAGCCATAATGATACCGCGAATAATCATCGCTATACAAATCATCAGTCATTAAAAAAGAATTATATTGAGAAAGAATGAGAGATATGTTCTTCGGCTGAATGGCAGGGAGGCACAGGTCTATTGTCTAAAAATTTGCTTTAGAATGGGTTAATTAAAATTACAGGTGCAAAAAGTCAAGGGTGAGAAATGTAGAATATTATTCAGTAGAGAATTCATAGATGCTCTTCAGCTGCTGTAAGATTAATGATTTTATGTTGTTTTGAAGTGGGGAGAAAAAGAGTTTCATAAAATTAAAACATTTTCAGAAAAAACAAAAACATATATTCATGTCTGCGGGTCCCCAATTTATATCTGAGATTTTATTCAATCCATCCCCCCTTTAATTTTGGGATGTAAAACATGAGATTTCATTGTTCTTAAGTGCACACGATTCAGAATGAGTTAATCTCAAAGGTTATATTCATTTCGCTCTGAGGGAGGTGGTTTCGCTTTTGTTCGGAAAATGAGTAATGAAGTGGCTCTGCGCTTCTAATTTGCTGAATTAGAAGCAATTGAAAAACGCCGCATAAAATATATATTAGTATGCATTCCGTATGCGGCATCGTAAAAAACTACGTGAACTAATTTGAATTTAACTTTATGCTCTTCGTTTTTGTACTAACTATATTGCATTCCATTTCTGGACATCTCACCTGCTGTAGACGAAAATAGAACCACAGATAAAATTGACTGAGGTACTTTTGAATCAAATATACTTTTGTTTTAATCGTATAACTGTATAAATTTATTAATCAGAACACTTGAGCAGCACTAAAAATTCATTAATTTCTCTTTGTCTCTATATACATATGTATGTATCTACATAAAAAATAATAATTTCACTTTAACCGTTTTATTAATGAAGTTCCACAAGGTAGAAGTTTACGACCGCTTTTGTTCAATCACCCTTTTTTTCGGAAAGTACTGACTGGTATAATGAAAACGTCTGAACTATTAAAATTCCCGCGACAAACACAAAAAATAAATCTTTTTATTGAATTATTATGATTTAATCGCACTTTATGGCAATATGCTTAAACGGATTGATGGGTTGAAATGAATTTATAAACGTTATACAATTTACAAAAGTCAAGAAACGACTGAATGCCTGGAAATCCGACGAAAGAAAAATATTTATGGTAAAGAGAAATATAATTATGCAAGACAGTAAACAAACAATATTTTCCCAACCGTCGACCTTCAAATAAAATCGATATTTTCGTATAAATATATGTAAGACAGTCACATTTCTTATTGTGAGGAGTTTCATTATAGTAAAAAGTTGGGCGTGTTGAACTGAATTTATGAACGTAAAAAGTTCAACAACAAGAAAAGTACTCTAAAAATAGGTTAAATTATAGTTCAACGACGCAAATGAGATTGGACTTTTTTTTTGCTCTAGAAGCTTCTTAAAAGGTTTTTTGCTTTTTATGTAATCGAATTAATATTTTTTGTATATTTAACCTTTTAATAATGTCATATGCATGTTGGTTTACAGAGGTGTTTTTCGTTCGAATATTATTGAAATAACGACATAATGTACGAATGGTGGGTTTGTTTTTATTCTAGAGAAAATAAATCACCAGATCGTTAATTCTTAAAACATAATAATAATATACATTTCTTAAGTAATGTTGACTTGGGAATATAAAAATAATCATAAGTTATTCGGTCAGATTTATTGAGTTACTCTCTAGAAGCAGCTTAGATATTCTACACCTTCTTCTTTTTTGATAAGTTATCAGGTTCGAAAGTGCCGCGGCCGTAGCTTTGACCTATTTTATATTTTTTAACATCTTCTATCCTTAAAATTGTATGCTAGAACGCTTGAACAGGTTTAGTAGTTTCTATAGTGGTTCGTCGGCGACCAAACTGTGGAGTGTTTGAGTTCGGACCCGGTAAACAACGAGATCCTCGAGACTTATCCTGTTCGAAGCAAATCCTGTAGATGTGATTCTCGAAAGTCGAGTCGTGATTTGTGATAAGTTGTTTGAGTTGAAGGAAGGGACGCTTCAGTCGAATCACGATTTTCAATACACGGGCCTAAACTCAACTTATCATTATCATTCTAGGCCTCCGTGTTGAAAATCGTAATTTGACTAAAACGTCAGATTTTTCAACTCAAACGACTTGACGTGTCGTGATGACTTGACTTTCAGCGCATGGGCCGGTATTCTGTAATCAAGATCTTCAACTATTTGGCACCCTTTTTGCTATGTCTCAACATTTTTCTGGTCGCGTTTGCTAAAGAGCACATAAAAACACCCCTTAGATTTGACAAAACAAGCTGGTGTACCTACAGAGTCCGATCATAAAGGCTATCTGTAACAAGAGGATGGATGCTCTAATAGCTAGTTCCGATACTATTTTAATTGCTGTTAGAGGCCCTGTCTAGCTAGGACATACGTCCTTTCATTGCCTTAGAAATCCCGGGTATCTGGGTTACTTGATTGAGAATACCCACCTCAGCAAGAGCACATTATCCATTTCAGACTAATTTTAGCTTTAGCTACAGGATCTTGCTGATTTGATTCTCGTTGGTTGCCAGAGATGATTAAAATTCGTTTTCGTACCGTATAGCGTATACCTCTGTTTGAAAGGCAGCGCTCTAACTGTGCGCTTAATTAAACCTGGAGCTTTCACTCTAAATCCTGGTAACTGGCCACCTTGGAACCATTCGTGTACGAGTACCTGGGACTGTTTAGATGCTTCGTTTCCAAGAGTGTTCCTTTCTCCTTAAAACGATCGAGTAGGTTTTAGGCAAGTTAAATTTTCCTACCGAAAAAGCCTTAAAATCGAAGGTTTTTAATGATGGCGTTGTCACAATGGGCCTATGAAAGGAAAAGGAGACCATACGAGTCCCCCTACGGTATATTATAGAACCTCTGTGATCGACATCACTTAGGTAAACGATTCAGCGGCGAAGGACCTGGAATGGCAGGTGGGCGATGTGTACAGCGACCATGAAGTTGGATCAGGGTATAGAAAAGAGGAACCTTAGGTGCGAAACGGTTAGAGGATGGGCCGTTAATAAAATTCGACCCAGAGATTTTCGAGGAAGTATTCCTGCGAGTGCGAGGTCAGCAGGAGTTGTCAAGGAATGCGCAGATCGACGAATGCCAAAGGGCCTGAAAGCGAGAAGGAGAACTCAGAGAAATCGGAATCGTCCGGATTTCGACAGATATAAGGAAGGGAGGAAAAGGCTGGACCAGGCCATCTAGCTAGCTAGCTAGAAGTAAATCCGAGCACTTCAAAAGGCTGTGCAGCGAAGCGGACTCGGACCCTTGGGGTTATGGTTAAGTCAACTGTCAAGGGCAAGCGTTCCCGCTCCGCTGATCACCTGCCCCGTGCTGCTCCAGAGTATAGTGTACGTCCTGTGGACCTAGACGAGGTACCTGCCATAACGGCAGAGGAGATTATGGGGGCCGCAAAAAGGGTAGCCATTAATAAGGCCCTGGCATGGATGACATACCAAATAAAGCGGCGAAACTAGCAGCTGCGATAGCTCCAGACAGGTTCGATGAAGTCTTTACAGCGTGTCTGAGAGAGGAGATGGAAACAACAGAAACTCGCGCTCCTACCGACGCCGAACAAGCCTTTAGGAGACTCATAGTCCTACAGACCGATATGCCTTCTTAGTTGCATAGGCAAACTTCTAGCAGGAGATCTGTAACAGGATACTTCCCAACAACGAAACGCTAAGTGGCCTGTTGGACAAGCAATTCGGCTTCAGAAAGGCGAGGTTGACGACTGTTGCAGTCAACATGGTGATGTGCATAGCTGGAGTCGCCATAGAGAAAAATCACTGTTGCGCACTGATAATCTTAGACGAGATGCTTTCAGGCACACCAAAGTACCTAGTGGGAGTAGTGGCCGACTACCTTCAGGATAGGTCGCTTCAGTTGTGATTTGGAAGATGGTCCGAAGATATTCGGGCAACATGCAGTGTTTCATTCGTACTGGGCCCTCTCTTGTGGAACGCAATATACAATGAAGTGTTAGGGCTTCGTCTTCTAAAGGAAGCAGTGGCGATAAGGTTCGCGGATGACTACTCCGATGTTATCGTGGGAAAACGCCCAGATGTTATCGAATTGTATGCGAACGAAGCGACCTGGGAAATAAAAGCGGGGCTAGAAGGAGCGGGGCTGAAGCTTGCTGAGCACTGAAGCGGTGCTCATCAGCAAACTGAGAAAGCTAGCGTCTGTAAGGATCAAGGTAGGAGAACAGATTATTCACTTACATCCCGCTCTGAGGTATCGGAGGAAGTGATGATCGACGGAGGCAAAATTTCGAAGGAGGAGGGTAGCATGGCAACCAACGCATGGCCGCACATAGGTTAAGCGTATTTGAACTATTTGCGTAAAGGACCACGTCCCCGGCATCCCCATAGACATTCTAGCGAGAGAGGGCATACGTATCTAAGACCCAGAATATGGTATAGTGGAGCCAAGAAAGATACGGCGGCAGATTGCGCGCTGCAAACTGTAAGGCAATGGCAAAGAAAGTGGGATGAGTCGGTAAAGGGTCTTAAAAAAAATACAGTTCTACTTATAGTAGCTCTGCAAAAATTCTGCGTCATGCTATCTTAAATGTTCCCTAACATCTTTATGGATTTAATAGTCGATCATCTTTATTAGATGGCATAATAGCAATGTCAATTTACCTTCCGGTTAAGCACAATATGCAATAGCACATTGTGGCGAATGAAAAATTATCTTTCGGCTCGGCGGCTTTATTCCGAGAAACTTAAGAAGCCTGAGTTTGAGCATATGGTTCTACTGGGTATTTGTCGACCTTCGTTTGCCGTCTGAGACCTCTGATTTATGTAATCGGAGGTGTAGAGGGCGGTGGGTGGCAACCCCTACCTTTTGACTTCAAAAAGCTGTCATCAACAGAACAGAAGTATTCTTCATTCGATCACAAACTTTTCAAAACAGATGCAACGATTAAAATCTTTAGATATTTCGTCGAAGTTCGCAATTTCGTGGCCTATATATGTATATTGATCGCAAACTATCACTTGGAGTATAAGATCTTTTACTTCATTATCTCAAACTACTGTAAAAGGCTGATTCTATTATATAGCTTTGTTTAATAGTGTCAAATTGCTATCAATCTTGGGTATTCAAATTTTCGTAAGCTAGTTAAAAAGAAATTAATTTGTTCTCTTAGCATACTGGTGGAATTAGAACTTTTAGGAATGTGTATATAACCAGTTTCCGCCATGTTACTCAAACTTGGATTTTGGTCATAATAAAGTACAGGGGCCAAAACAGACAACCTTTCTCTAGTTCAATTTGAATCTTTGCAAGGCATTTCCAGAACTGGTATTAAAATGTATCTCTCTTGATAGTCATTGCCATCTAATTAGTATTTCCTTTAACTTATCGTATAAGTCAACCCATGGTTTACAATATTTTTTGCGCACAGTTCAAATACTCTCTCTCTCTCTGAAGTGTAGATGATAATCTTGAAATTCCTAAATGAGAAAATTTTCTGTATTTGATTAATAAAACAAAAGTTACAGAAGAAGTATACCTGGAGATTCAAGTTTTATCCAATTATGAGAGTTCCTTATTCAGTTTATTCTTCTTTAGGGCCTGACATCCAATTTTACCCTTAATGATTTTGAATTGTTTAATTTTCAGTAAAAAATAATCATTGTTTATGAAGTAATTGTGAAGACGATTCCATTTATAATAGAATATCGTAGCTATATTTTTAAGGCTTGTTCCTGTTGAAAGAAAGTCCATGCCCTTATGACTTGCAAGTTTCTTAAGTCTTCATTTGAAAAGTGTGACATTTTCAAGTCTCACTCTATTGTTGAACATATCCTCTTCTAGATTAAAACTAAAAAAACAGGGAACGCCCTACAAGGGTCACCCTCTGGTATTAAGTTTTAATATAATCTCATAAGGTCACAAAGACCTCTAATTACTCTCCAAGCCTAGTCTACATATGAAACAACTACGGCAAGCATACAAATAACAGCTTAATAAGAATCAAAGTAGATTTATCCTACTTGAACGCGCCTATACCATTGTCCTTTTCACGTTACCCAATATCAAATGTGACAACAATCGATGCTTCAAGTATATTCAAAACATGGAAATGAATACCCGAATGTATCGTCTCTATATATATATGTTGTATAAATATCAGGGAAAAAACATCCCCCTTTAAAAATTTTCATTCAAAACAACCCTCGTGCTTTACCCTGCTTGAGCTTCCCTAGTATACTAGGCAGCATTATCATCCCAACACAGACGCAGGAGCATGGGTCTACGGAGGGTTGCAACCATGATGTTATGCAATTATCCGTCTAATTGAATTTCAAATTCAGCCCGCCATGAAACAAGTTCTGTTGATAAGGGTGTCTAAGTGCTAACAGCAACTGGAAATTATTAGATCCTTGTGCAAAAATGGAAAAAAAGAAGAAGTGTTGTAAAAGGACTTAAATTTTTTGATTACGGAAGAAACTTTAAAAAATACTAATCTTGAGATAACATCTTGGTTTTACACCTTTAAACCTCTCTTACTCTTTCTACCTGTATAAGAACTACTCACCCCAACTATATTGTGCGTAAAATTTATGTTAGCCTTTGTTATTGACACTGAATCATTTGATGCTGTCGATATCTGTGATGAGTTCATAATCGAAATGGAATCACCTCCGCCGCCGGTACCCAAATCATGGCTACCACCGCTGTTGTTACCAAGCTCCGATTCGCTGTCATTTCCACCACTCGATGGTCCTGGACCAGTTGATCCACAAATAAACGATGATGGGGATGATGATGTTGGTCCAGAGATAAGGGTTGGAGCACCGATTCCAACACCACTTCCACTAATGCTTATCGATCGAGCCTTCTCTGTCATTTCTTCTGGAAGGGAACAAATGGGCCACTACCACTCGGAACGACAAAGTGGTGCTCTATACTGACACCGTTTATCGTCCGTTTTTAATGTCCACGTCCTCCCCAACGAATATGTGAAAATTATCTGAAATAGAAATGAAGAAATTTTGAGTTTAGGATTGTTATTAGAAATATTTGAGGACGATGAAGTCCATTTTTTTCGTATGTTCGAGTATATCTAAAGTTTTGGTCTGTTCGGGACATTCTCTTTTTCAGTTTTGACAGGATTTGTATGGATAAAGTTTAAAGGACATTTTTTATGTGAATTGTCAACTTTGGCATGGTTGATGTGGTCCCATGTCGTATATCGTGTAGTCGGTGGCGGGAAAGTATATTTTTTTATGTGGGAATTGTTCAAATATATTCTGAAAGGGTTTACACTTGATTGAACTGACAACTCAATAATGACATTTGCAGTTGAATGGTGTTTCACTATCTACTGAAGGTTTGGGCTTGTTATTCGAAATAGAAATGTAATTCTTAACGGAAATGTTTGTTACTTGTTGTCGACTCTTTTTGAAACAGGGATTAAATGTGTTTATTCTATGATTATATATTTTGGAAACAACAAAGTTTAAAACAGGTGAAATATCGAACCCTTTCGAGATTAAAAATTAATTAAAATAAGTAAACCTGTGCAAGCACAGGTTGGTTTACTGAGGGAGTAGTACAGTAGGCCAAGCGGTAGCTGCGATACTTATGGAACTGTTACTTCATCCAAACAAGAAGATAAATGTCGTATAGAGGGGCAACGTTTATATTGGCGTTCGGATTTTTGAGTAACTAGGTCATAAAGTGAAATATCATGGTAAACTTAAGCCGAAGGATATTTGAAAGAAAAGAAGAAAAAAAGTCTCGACGCCAGTAGTCGAAAACATACAAGTACTACTCGGATGCTGTCGATTAGTAGTAGCAAAACAATGGACACCTAGGACACGAGGGGAATTAAAAAATCATCGGTTAGTCCACTCCTTCTGATCAGGGACAAACTAAAGAAAGTTTGGCATCTCTCAGTGGAAATCTAATGCACGATTCAGCGATGATAAATGCAAGAATACAACGTGGGAACTTCATTCTAAAGAATCGTAATCGATGTGGCAGGACCTATTCCAGGAAGTGGGCGGAAGCATATGCCATTCCAATTCAGGAAACAACTACTGTTGCAGAGTAGTTAGTGAGGAATTCAATCTGCAGATTTTGGTGTTCCTCACGAACTTCATTCTGACCAAGGTAGAATCGTCGAATTTCAAGTTTTTCAAGATGTATGTAAGATACTGGGGTGAAGTAGACTAGGACGACGCCACTTCGCCGACAGTTCGATGAAATGGTAGAATGATTCAACAGGACATTGCTAGAGCAATGGTAGGAAAGTTTCTTAAAGGCATAGCAGTTCTTAGCTCAACAGGACAAACCTCGTCCAATGTGATTTTTGGAAGACAACTTCGACTATGATACTTTGGTCTGGGCAGTCAGATTCCTACTGTGCCTCGTTGGTGGAATAAATGGCCTCATTGTCGCTCAAATTTGATGGTCTCTTAGGCATTTGATATAAACAAGATGTTAGACTAGGTTTTGATCAACGCAAGATTCCGATTGACGTTCAAAGACGTACGTGCAATTCGTGGGCCCGATTGCGGATCAGACCATTATCTTGTTCGAGCTAAATTACAGATGCGATTACAAAGAACGAAGAAAACGTTCCAAACCAAATAGAATTGGCCGAAGAAATTCAAAAACTTCGTCTGCGGTGATTTGGACATGTTTGCCGAATGGATGATAACCGCTAAAAGAATCAACGATTATCAGTTATCGAGGCGATGTTGCCAATAATCGTAAAGAATGGAAACATATCGTGAATGGATTTCGAGACCCAGAGGCACCGACAGCAGCGTATCCGTTGCGGGGACGTCTTGGTTGGACTGTCAGCTAAAGGATCAGAGAAGAAAAAGAAGGTGCCAATGTGATTTTTGGAACACCGCCTCCAATAAGAGAGTTGTACTCAAGGTGAGGCCGAATGGAAGTTTTCTATATTACAGCACGAGCTGATGGCTGGAGAAGCTCTTTCCTTATTGTACGTCTAGGATGTTAAGGGATGAGTTCGCTAGTAGTTTTATACCATACACTGACACGGGTAGTTCGATGTTGCGGATTTTATTGGAAACATGACAGTATTCAGCTCGATTCTTCCGACCCCAATCTAGTTTAATGTCTCTGTTGATTGAATTTGTCATAAGTCCAGGATTAAAGACACAAGGTCTACCACTCGTTTGTCGTGCATTTATCTAAGTTGCAAGAGTAACGTAAAGCAGGTCTTTTATAAAGAGCCGGCCATAAAATTTACCCCTGTGGAACACCGGGCGAAATGGTGTAGGATTTAGATATGACGCCGTCGAATACCTTTATTGAAAGACCAGTTCTATGAAGCTGGTTAAATACCAATAGCTTCGAGTTTAGCTAACAGAGCAGCGTGCTATGCTCTATCAAAAGCCTTTGAGGTATCCAGAGCGCCCAATCCAAATCGATCCATTTTTTGTTTGAGGGGTTTTATTAGGCATACTGAAAGATCGCTTTTGGATTGTTTTTTGTCTAAACCAGCATTGATTGTCATTCTGGATATGTTTGAATTTTAGATAACCCCATAAGCGATTTGTTAATTATCGTGTCTTCATAGTTTTGGAGAGAATAGAAGAATAATTGCTATTGGGCGGGATTTAGAGGAATATTTGGAATGAATCCACGCCTCAACATCGAAGAAGACTTCTTCAAAACAGTTAAAAATGACGAATTTTAAGACGAACTAGCGAAGCAATAAATTTTTGCAAATATTTAACGTGGGAGTCGCCAGAAAACGAAACATTTTTCAACAAAATTTATTTCTTTAATGCAATATAAGAACAGACAAACGTTGGAAGCTGCTTTTACGACCAAATTGGGACACGAACTCACTGAAATTTATTAACAAACAAAAATGGTTAATTGGCAGTGGCTTCAATTTAGGTCAGAACTAGGTCTAGAAAGAATAACGAATTTAAATCGAAGTAGAATATTTAAATTTATTAAAGTCTGGCTTTCCCACATATAATTCACCTTAATCCTCCTTCCCCTTCATACATATATGTATACCACCATGTTGACGATTGATGACATTCAATGAATTCAAAGATCGAAATCATCGCCGCCATTTACTACTTCCTGTTTTCATATACAAGTTCGTTTTTTCATAATAGTGCTTCTTCAACCATCAAATTAATGTCACATCAATTATAATCGGTAACTGTGCATCTCTAAAACGAAACTAACGGATTATGGGTGTCTTACCGGAAGCCTAATAATTTTCTATTCACCTCTGCCATCATTACAAAACCGTGCCATTTGCAGCACATGAAAATTTCATCCAACTTCAATAGATACGCGGCTTCGGCTTCACGGGCACAAGAACCGATTAAAATCAGGTAATTTTTGCCACTCACCCTCCCCCTGGCTGGATAACGTCGTAATGCATTAAAATTGTGTAGCAGCGCGCAGGAAAAATTTCAAAAACTAATCAAACCACAAAACCATGAAAATGGGAACATGTTCCATTCTGCTAAATCCGAAATCAGCAGCGATTTGCGGCTAGGCTGTGTCTTTGTCGGGAAGAGCTGGAGGAGAAATTGTCACTCTTCGGTATGACAATGTAAGAAAGGTCGCTGCAGTTTAATGGTGGGTGGTTGCTGCATGACAGCCAACAATGACGCACTATCTCCGGCTGGGGATCGATGTGCAATCTGTATCTGTATATGAGGCAATAACTCGTCTTTCAAGAGTCGACTCAATTTCCCGGGATTGGAAATAATAAATGCGATACAGAATCGAGCCTTGTGCCGGGTGAGTGCTCGCCGCGAGAGAATGAATCCATCCAGACATCATCCATCGATAATGCACTGTTCTGATTCATGGCGTGTCTCGCGAGGTCTAGGCTAGATGGATATCACGACTTCCAATCATACTCAAGCTTTCCTGCCTCGGATCTACCTGGAGGCGATTGCCCCCTTGGACTAGTGCAAAAATCTGTGATCGCCTATAATTTTGCCATTTATGACGTTTACGAGGCACAACAGAACCTGCTGCTGCTGCTACTTTGCATGCCGACTAGCATTTCCTGACCTCGTTGTTATTGTGCCGCCGCCGCAGCGGTTGTCCCGGAAAGTCGCGAGCATCATTAACGGGCGGCCCCCTTGGAGCTCGCGCAAGTAGTTCATTAGTCAGCCTTTGCGGCGCCTCCACCTACCCACCCGGAGTAGCACCGCACGAATTTCAATTCTGGGACTGGACTTTCTTGATTCTAGATCTCTAAATTTGGTCAGTTCGGCTCGGCTGTGGTCGCTGTGCCATTTGGCAACTATACGAACTGGACTTCTTTAGCTGGCCGCGTTCACCGGGTGTGGCTAACGCTGATGGTTTTATGGGTGGCAAATGTTCCAACTATCCCATGTTCAACATGATTGATGGCGATAAGGGGCATATAATATTTGTCTCCAAGGGGCATTTTTTTGATAGACGTAATGGACACTAATAATCGTAAAATGTCAACATGGATGAAGTCAAATTGGGCGGTTATATAAGTTATGAGAGCGAGAATGAGAAGAGAGGATTACTTAAGTAATGACAATAGTGGATGAGCCAGAATTGGGGGAGAAATGAAACTGATGATTTTTATCTTTAAGGAGAGATGATTATCCCGGAGTGTCCTAAGGGTGCTAAAATGCTCTCAGTGCCCTGCAATTTTCCTTATGGACTCATCTCTGAAATCATATGGATATAAATTCGGCTCTTTCTTAAAGATGTGGGGTTGACTGTCTTTTATTTACAGAGGGTGAAGTATTATTTACAGGAGTTGGGAGTTTATTTGTGCAATTTCCGAACGTAATCCGAAGATGATACAATCCGGCTCCAAGACTCTTAGGCCACATCCGGTTCGAGGTGCCCCTGAATTCCTACGTGGACAGATGAGGGGTCATAAAGCTGCCCATGTCTAGCCATGAGGTACGCTAAAAAAGGCGGATCAAAAGAGGATATAAATTCGCAATCCCAAGATGAAAATAATTGTGCTGAAAGGATGAATAGTAATGCGTGAATATACTACTAACGATGGGCTCCGGATACCAGGCGACCTCCGGTTTAACTTCCATGGGTGATCGTCAACTCCCGCGCACCTCGTGAGATCAATATGATCCATATGCTGATGTGCTGGAGAGAGGTGTTCAATAAATACTTGTCTTCCGCTTTTGAATAAATTCACAATTCCTGTGACATTTCGTCCACATCGAAACTATTTCTGTCATTACAATTGTAACTCAGTGGGCCTCGGTAGTCTAGGGGTAAGGCGCCTGACTACTATACCAGAGGTCCCGGGTTCGATTCCCGGCGGTGCCACGGTCCGATGAGATTCAACTCGTTTCAGGAGGCATAACACTCCAGCAAATTGTTCTCGATACCCCGATGTCAGAGTCGCAAATGGTTGGGAGTAGGTGAAAATAAAAAAATAAAAATACCGCAGCTAGGTTGTGACAGTTCTTTCCTTTACTTCTCTCTCTATCTTCCGACTAGAGCTGCTGTTCGACATTTCAAAATAAATACATGGTCGACAGTACAAAGGGGCCTTCCCTAAGTCTCTAGTGTGTCACATAAAAAAAAAACTCTAGTTGGTGGTGATCGTATGCAAAGATCACCATCTGTTTGATCTTTGATTGAGCTTGTTAGAATGCTTTTTCGTGGGATGATCATCGAGCTCTATACTTCTTAAACTGTGATTTCAATTCCAGTGACAATATGAAACGATCGGTACGCCAAAACTTTTCTGCTTCTGCTCAGTTCTCAAGTTCAAAAGAGGAAACCATCAGGCACACTACTGCCGAACAAGGGATGGGTCAATCAAGAAGGACTGGCCCCAGTGTGTATATCCGGAGTGTTGCTATTTACCACGATCATTTGATCGTGAAGACTACTTCCCTAAAATTTTGAGGATTGAGTTCTTTAGTTCTTATAATATTTCTAGCGCTGGTTTGCCACTTCATGCTTCTTTTTGAGTTTGATTCGCTACGCGATCTTCACAGAAACCCTATTGGACCAAATATTAAAACTATTGGACCAAATAGCCTCTAGCAAAAGCCTCCTGTTTCTAGGGCTGCAGTGGGTAGTTTTTGCACTCATGCCACAAGAGAATTCAGTTGTATAATTCCTTATCTTGATATGGAAACTCTGTGAGGATGGACCTACTCTTTTCTACCGTAATGATAAAACTTCTGTGGACAAACACACCGAACGCTGGAGGTCCATGCCTGGATTAGCCAACTATAAACGGATTCTTCCAGGGCACTTGAATGGCGCCTCTTCACGTGGCAAAATAATGATGGGGTGCGATAGAAAGGATGTCAGGAAACTTGTAGGTTTGACGTAGATTCTTGTTGGTTTGATTACCGGACACTGCATCATGAATTACCACTAATGGAGGATAGTAAGGGTGAGAGGAACCCATCTGCAATCTTGACCTTGAGGAAGATGAGCCTGCTTTTGGGTGGACTCTTGCTGTGATATCTCTTTTTTATGTACCTATCACCGGATGCCTTCTTTCCAGTCTTTTAGCATCACTTCCTGCTCCTGTACAATTAATTCACGAATTTTTTAACGTAGTGTAGGCCCTTCATATTTAATAAGCTCTGCGATATTACTATCCGCACCCGAGGTGTTGCTGGTTTTTAGCTAGTTTGTCGGTCTGCAGTTTGCTAGCCAGCTTAGAATTCTTATCATATATTGGTATCCAATTCCTCAGTTAGCTCGCCATTTAGAAATTTATAAAAGTGCTTTTCCACCGTTACACGATGTAGAACTCCTTCGCTTAGTGCGGCTTTCGCTCTCTGCACTGTTTTAGGTCACCACAGCCAAGATTTTTTCGCAGATATCCTTATACCGTTTATGAACTCTCTTTTCTTTTCATCTGAGCTCCAGTGTTCCTGGAACTGCTGCACATTGCTTGATACGCAGCGTTTCTTACGTTCAATCGCTAGTTTGTAAGCATCATCAAACCAGTCGTTCCAATCTCTGCAACTTCTGCCTATGATAAAGTCAACAGCATTAATGACAGTGTAATTTTAATGTGTGTGTAACTCTTGTCGACACCCGTCAGGACTTACTTTTCACTCACTGAACTAGAGTTGAATCGAATTTACTCAAAGCAGTACATTTGTCCCTTACTCGATGAAAAATTGTACTGAGACCTTAATTTTTTGTGACATGTCCCGTTTTAAAAATTAATGTCTACTGATATATGAGCGTGTAGCGAGATAAATGAGGCTCGCCTCATTTGAAGTATGACATTGTACTGGCTCAAAAAAAAGCAATCATCTGTTTCAAACTCATTTTATAAAAGTGTCCTACACAACCCTACATTGAACGCCAGTTCTAATGCATGGCCGTAGGTGTTGTATCTGGCCTTTGAACATTACGGAGTGAAAATTGGTAACACTCAATCTAATTTGAACTGGTTTTCACATGCGATTATGATTAAAGATTTTACAGAAAAATTGAAAAATGGAATGATATTCCCCCAAAGATTTCTTATACATATTGGAACCCCAAAACGCCCAATCCATCTTGACGTTGTATACACAGGCGACAAGTCATTCAACTTCATCAGTTCATTCCTCGTACTTACATCCCTGATACTATCTCCAAAAAAAGTCAACACAAACCTCCCCTTCTCTCCATTGGATTCCATTTTATACTACCGCATAAATCTTACAAATTACAACTATCTGCCCATAAACATAAAAATAGTTCACCTTAATTTTTAATACAGGTGGGCTTACTCCAAGCCAAGCCATATCTTCCAGGCTCCCTCATCCACATTCTAAAGCACGTACAACTCCCATTTAACCAATGTTATACATTCCCAAAAACAAAGTACGAAGGATCGAAAAACGTTGTCTCTATTAACCTCTTTCACAGACATTTTCCTTTTTTTGGTACATAGCCTGAAACTATCACGAGGCACGAATTTTTCGTTCTTCTTCTTGTAGTATAGGTTGTGTCCAAAACGAAGTAGAAGTAAAGGTAAACGTTCTGAAGGATCCATGCCTTTCTCTCCCTCATTCTACTATGAAATTCACCTGAACACCATAAATTGCCAGAAGGAAATGCTTTAGAGGATTCCGGTGGATAGAAGTCGGTCCTTACCATATACAGTGCTGGGAGCATCTTCGAGGAATCATTCAGTGTCTGGTATCATTATTTTGTGTTGTTGTTGTCAGTCCTTGTCCCCCGTCACCACTAATTTTGTTTCCGTGTCTACCGCTGTATCCTTGCAGGCTTTTCTTCTTACTATTGATTTTCATAAAGGATTCATGATTGTTCCATATTCTTTTTACAATTCGAGACTACAACAAAAACTGCTAGAAGGATACTCTTTTTCTTCTTAAAAACAAAGGACATTTCTATGTAGGTTGCCCTTTTCCTCTGCTGTGAAATCATATCGTGGGTGGTTGCAGTCGAGATTAAGATATTAAAAATCTTCGCCTAGGATGAAATATAACCTAAAAAGCGTAACAAATTATTCCGTACACAAGAAAACGCTGAATTGAGCCTTTTCAATTTATATACATTAAGAACGAACTAAAAGGACATTAGTATCCTGGCGTGAAAATCGATAGGAACCCTTCAAACTCTCCCCCACTGAGCGCCTGAGCATATTGTGAAAATCTTTTCCTTTTTCCATGAATGTTTACGAAAAATATTTGACCCAATTCTTAAAGCGCAGTCCTTCTTCTGCTATATCGCCTATCCCCTCTGGCTCCGTCGTCGTCCCGTGCTCCGTCCAAGTGTTTCTTGAAACATCAAAGCACACTCCTTTTTCACTCCTTCCTCGCCCCACCCCAAGTTTGTTTTTCGTTTTCCACATCATTAATCACAGGACTTTATCCTTTAAATAAAAGAAACTCCCGTGTGCGCAAAAAATAAGGCGAGAGATTGAAGCGAGATCTGCTTCTGAAAAACGGATTCAAAATTGTGTCATCTTGAAGGATTCTTCAGCCCCCGAAGGAGAGACACTAACCGAAGGGGACTTGCTGTAACGAAGTAGTGCGATACTGTGTGAAAGTGCACTAAAACTATATAGCCTCCTCGTATACCCCCCAGCCCGCTCGCACTACTCCTCCAACTGTGGGGATATGAATGTGATGAGCAACGCAATCTTACTAAATGGTAACGCCTTTATTGGATTAAGTGGTTTCCACTAAAAGCCTTCGACCGGTTTTTGCTTGATGGCTGCCCGATAGTTGCGAGAATTAATTCTGGGGGATTAAGTGTGGAAGAGTATAATTGACATACATAATCTCGAGAATGAGGAGAGAATTGAGGCTCTGGTTGCATTGTGTGCTGTTGAAATGGGCGAGATTGGAAAATGTAGAATGCGAGCGCGACGACTACACACCCAGGGCATTGTTGGAGGGTATATATGGATAGATTGGCTCGAGGGTGGGATGTACTTTGTATAGGTACTGGCAGCGATGAGATGTTGGCTTTAAGGACACTAACAACCATTGACACTTTAAGACTTTGCATTATTGATGTTATTTGAAAGAAATTGAAAGTCTTAAAGCTTTATGGGAAGGAATGTGTGTAAAATTTCCCTTTAAGGGAACAAAAATAGTCCATTGTCATGCTGGTTTTATGCATTTAAGATATTTATAGAATCACTCAGTTATTGTTTTTATCATAGTAAGGACGTCTACCACATTTTTTTAATAGCAGAGACAGACGAATCTTTTTAATTGTAAGATCAATTCCCTTATCTGAAATCACTCAGACCATAAACATCAACCAGGATTGTTCCGAAACAGAGATTACCTTTACTTGTAATCCGAGCTATTTTTAACATTTTAAAACATTAACTTAATCTGGAAATAAAGGTGAAAAATGATCTGTTGATGATGATGGTCAAGCACAACCAATAATTCAAATGAGAGCGCAACTTCTGATTTGCATCTAACAGCCCAACTTTTTAGACTGACCAAAGCTTCTTGGCAGAAGCCAACAACATGTTCAATCACGAGGCTACTTGGGAGTTATTATCATACAGGAGCAGACGCTCCAGGCAATCAGGGCGGTAAGGTCCTAGAAGCACCAGGCCTAAATTGGTTTGGGACTATCAACGTGCCCAAACAAGTGAGGCGATTGCTCTTCATGTTCTCTGTTAATGCTCGCGATAGCGAGGAGCACGCTCTCGTTGTTTGACGAGATTTTGCTCGAACATTCAAGCCAAGGTCGACTAAGGAACCTGCTCAAGCGGTCTGGCCTACAAATACAAGGTATAGGGGTTTAGTACAATAACCACGCACGTTGCAGCGAAACTTTTGGACCCAGTACCTCACAACAGAAAGAAAGAAGCTTGGTATGAGGGATAGAATAGAGTTATAAGAGTTCGGAAGAGTGTTGAAAGGGGTGGCGGTGAACCCTGCTTTAGAGCTCTTGGATGTTGAATGTGTTGGGAATGGGAAGCACTGACTGCGAAAGATTGTTACACGCTCGAGTTATTCTGTCTAGGAACAAATTCCTAGCTTGTAAAGCTCGTGTAAAGAAGGAGTAAACGAGCCAAGCGTGTTAATCTGGCGAGTATAAGATTGCCATGGATGCAGCAGAGTGTTTTGAGCCAGACTTTATCAAGCTACTACATTCCTTCAGTGGCCTAAGGGTCGGTGGTAGAGAAAATGGCGTCGTCATGGCTTAGTTTGTGCTTTACCTAATCATGCTCAGGTGGATTTAGAAGCCTCACCCAAATAAGAAAGTTGGTTTATATATGTACGTCGATCTCAGTGACCTCGAGTGAAGCCATCTGACTGAAATTACAAAAGCCACGGTTCGACTCTCAAGCAGGATTCTAGTTATTCACCTTCCGATCACGTAAGTCAAGCGGCAATGGACTTGGTTAGTACCTAGTCGGGGGACCGCTTGGAAAAACGACACTTCCACTCGAAAAGATGAAAAGGCAATTGCAAAAGGACAACAAATATAAATAAAGCTTTTCCACACTGTAGCTTTTTACATGGCCCTTTAAATTGGAAGTTGTTGAAAACTTTTTATACCTAAAAGAATCCTGCTTCAAATGATAAATTCGGGGTACTTTTATATAACATCTATGCTGACCGAAACCTGTCAGAAGGAGATCTGCTCTTGGGTTCCAGATCACAGTAACATCGATGTGGACGAGAAAGTAGATTTGACTAGACAAGGAAACAATCTTGTAGACGCGCACCAATGGGGAATATATAGAAAGAAGTCATTGCCTATGTTGAAGAAAGATATTGTCCCTACACAATATGGAGAAATTCAGATAAAAAAAAGGCTTACAACGGGCGAACACCGGCCACTTAATGTTTTAAGGGGCCTAAGATGGCCATAGAGTTTTTAATCATTTTTAACGGGAGTATGTACGAGCCAAATTGGACCAAAAGATTAAAATGGTCGAGTACTGAGCTGGACACACGTCGGTGTGTGTCCTGCAAACAACCTTCTAATGCCTGGCACATGGCCGAGATGCATGCCGGTGTACGCCCGCTGTAAGGCATTCTTTCGGGAAGCTCAGAACATCATTCGACAAGACCAGAAAATCTACAGCAAGCAGAGATTATGTTTCATCTTATTGATATCACAGAAAGACATCGCCCAAATCGTGTTGACCTTCACAGGACAATATTTAATAAGGGAATATGCGGCTAGATTGAGAATACCGTATAATACACACTGATTCAAGGGACACGTAATCGTAGCCAGAAAGATAATCAAGTGTTTTTTCTTACATGTTCGGCTCCGGGAAGAATAAGATCCCAGGCATTTCGTTGCAGTGCTGGAAAGAGGTTTCAAAGCTTAAAATTGGAGACATAATTCGGTAACTGATTAATATGGGGCTAGTACCTGTCCAAAAGTATTGCATAAAATCCTAGCCATAACCTCCAAATATGTCTCCATCATCGGTTATTGACAGGGCTGTCGCCGTTACTTAGTTCGTTATGTCAATTCTCATCAAGCACCCTTTATATAAACACCAAAGAGGGCAAAAGGTGGATTAAAGAAGGAATCGACTATAGTGTTATTTATATGTATCTATATAGCTACATAAACACCATCGCCTTTCAGAGTCTCCTTTCACCAAACTTTCCGTCGATAGAGAAATATTTATCGATCCATTCAGAAAGAAGATTAACACTTCCTCCACAATATCCCGAAATGCCTCTACACTTACCCAAACACTAAAATAAATATAAACGTTATTAGATCTCTGCCATTTAATCACCCTTTAACCTTCACGATTTCCAATAAAGCCCACTTAAAATCTCTCTCGTTCTCCGTTCACAAGCATAATTGAAAGTGAAATTAATTCGAAGTAAAAATTTATTCCCAAATCAAATTGATCACGAAAATGAGAGAATAAAACGCAAATTCAATTTGCACAAAATGTCACAAAATGCAGAGCTCTGTCAGGCTCTTCTATGTGCCGTCGTTGTCGAGTTGTTCAGTAGGTACAGAGCACAGCGCGCGTTCGGTACGGATTTCAACTAATTTTCCGAAAGACAATAATCATCCGAAAAGAAAGCCTTTCTCATTTGTCGCATAAATAAGCGAAACATCGATAAAAGCGTGGCGAAAACTTGCCAAAGAAATCCTTCCCCCAGAGAATGTGGGACAAACAAACATACAGACCGGGACTTGTGCATTGGTAGCACAAACAACAAGTCAGAGAGCTGTGGAACAGCATCAACAACATCGAGAAGAACAAAACAAACAACAAAATAATTGCCATAAAACTAACTTAAATTTTCTAGGAAGGAAATGTGCTCGCAAATAATGCAACTTTTCGTGTCAGAGAGTATCGCCGTTGCCACATAGCGACAGTTTGGCATGTTTCGAATGAAAAACAAAGTCTTAATTTTCTTCAATGTGAAGGATTAATTCGGAGAAAACCGTGGCCATATTAAATTGGAAGAACGGCTACGGTTATGCACAGCTGTGGGTACAACACGCTCTCTGGGAAATGTGCTCCCAGTCTCCTTGCGGTGGTGAAGGTCTGTCGTCGCGACCAGCCAATCACGAGTCACCACATCGCCCCATTTTATTTCCTCTAAGTTTTGACAATTTAAAACTTCTTAATGCAAATCAAAGAAGGAAAGCTGCCTGCCACCTAGACAACCTCTAATTGGCCGGAACTAAATTGAGCGATTCCGTGTACAATTTCTGGTAATTGGATTGCACCTTGAAGTCAACGCCCCGAGGCAGCACCACCGCTCCTCTGTTCTACGATCTATCCGCGAGGCAGCCAGCAAGCCACCTCGTTGCTTTTGTGTGCCACAGGCGAAATAACAGAAAAAAAAATAATAATATACCCACTTTATATTTACCAGGGAAAATCGCATTAAGTAACTCCCATGCAGAAAGAACAGGGCCCCGGCCAGACCCAGCAACAGCGGCAGCACCAGTCCCGACGTGCTGCATGCAGCTGAATAATTGTCGTTGGTTTGTTTGGTTTAAAACTCGCCTCCTCGCAGCCCCGCCGTTCTCTCGGACATGATGCTTTATGCTTAATTTGCACTAAAAATTACAATCTCAGGTGAGGAAACTGTGCCAGGTAAATCCGAAAGTGATAATAAAGATTGGAGCGCAGAGCCATTGTGGCATATTACTGCACTTTGTGTGTGATGAAAGTTCTCTGCTCGGTGTGCTGCTCTGGTTGCCCACTCACGGTGATTGTGCTGCCTTCTGCTGGGCCCGCAGATAACCAAATCCAATTGTAATCGCCACGATTCTAACGTAATTTCAAATTCGATTCGATTCAGTTTGAAGGTGATTGAGTAATGGCGTGTTGATTTGTTTTGTTTCTGGAGAGTTGTAAGGCGCGCGATCTCGCTTTCGTGGACCTTATGAATGAAGAAAATGAGTGTTGGGGATTAGAAGTCATGGGCTTTTGTACACAAATTGCAGCTGGAGAAAGTGAAATCTCAGATGCTTTGGAACAGTTTTGAAAGAAGAATTTTGCAGAGCTGTGTTCAATGCGAGAGGAATGATTTGATCTTTTCTTTAATAATTTTCCCTTATAAATTTCTTTAAATAAAATCGACTTAAATTTTTAGGGAGATGCTCTGATCTGCGTGAAAAGAAAGCCTTCAGAAATGTATTATGAAAGCATTACTACAAAAGTACTATTCCACCGGGTACCGAGTACACAGGAACGTCGAGGACCATCATCACGCATTTTCTTTTAGTCATTAAAGCACACAATCGATTCGTACAAAGACGTTATCACTATCTTCAGTGGTGGGCAACAGTTGACTTTTCTAGAGCACCAAAGAAGCCTTCAAAGCTCTTGTTTACACCTTCTCATTCGAAGTCATGGCTAACACAAGGTTTTTACTTATAACTCTCTCATTCCAGTTCACAAGTAAGATAGGAGGGTTCTGGAACTGCCTTGAGAGCAGGGCTCCCAAAAGCTGCCGTTACCCACCACTGCATTAGTGTCTTAGGTAAAGCAACATCCATATTTTTTAGCTTGCTGCCCAGAAGGCGTTTTTAAAACCGAAAACTAAGTTCTGACATTGCAGGTCAGTGTTATTTGCCGTGCAAATGCCAAGTAAGATGAAGTGCAAGTCCTTACTGTGTTATCTCTTGCCATTAAGGCAGCTATAAGTTACCAGGGCAATCATTCAACCATTCTATTTGCTAAAAAAGGTCGCGTACCCAAATACGTCTATTCCGTTTTTGCTTTATTAGCTTTTGACTCTTGATAATAAAAGCGCTACAAACCACCGCTGCGAGAAAAACATCGTTCATAGCGAGCGACAGTTATTCAACTAAATTGCTCATGCATGAAAGTATTGCCTAGTTTTTTGGAGTTGGTCCCTATCGCTCTATATTGTTGCTTGTCGCCGTTGCCGAAAATTGCTTTAATTGTTCCATATTGCATTATTAAGGAAAGTGTGGCAACTTGTTTTAACAACTTACATTAGACTGCGTACCTTGATGAAATGGTGGAATATGCACTCGATCACGAAACGTTTCACTAAGGAAGGCTTAGTATGTCCCAAAATTTTCGCAGGTTTTTGGCAACCAATGCATGAACAAAACCTTTCGCTGCTATCTTTGTTTATTGACGGATAGAAGTATTTTCTTGTAATAGCTCACCGTTTTGGCGTAAGTTGAGTTCAAAATCGAACGCCAGAAAAGTAGTGGATATATTTAGCCTTTGGAATGTACTATTTGACACTAGATTGAATGGGTCGTAATATGCCATATTCTGCGTTTTGTTTACGTGACACATGTTTAAGGATCGTCGAGCATTATGCTTTGTCCGATAGCATACCCAACAGTATGGGCTTCGGCAAACCATTTATGTCGATTATCAAAGGTTTGTAAGAATGGCAGAACAGCAAGGGCCTTTGGAACAAACACGGTTTTTTATATGACGATGGTTCCAAACCCGACGATGTTGTTCATTTAATCCCATAGGGTGTCATCAAAGACTGTCCTGGATTGCCCCCTACCTCTGAAATCACTCAGAAGGAACAACAATGTTACGCTATGTTACGTTATGTGCATTATAGGCCATATTGGTAACGAATTGCCGATGGACTTGCTAGAGTATGGGCAAACTCATCACTTGTTGATCCGGAATCTTTCTGCAGCTTCGACAGCTGTCATGAAAGATCGGCCAGAATTGAGTGGAACTGTTATTTCGTGATAGCTGAACAAGGACCCAGGGTGCCCTGAAAGACTAATTCAAATTGACGAAGTTAAACTGAAGGACAAACTTTTATTTTTAAGAAGGTGGAGCAAAAAGAAAACTACAGCTCCTGATGCGTCACTTTTTGACCAATTATTATCTAACCAGTATATGGCTGATAGTTGATTGTAGCTGTGGACTCTTCGGAGCAGCCTGCCAAACCTCTGGAGCCCTTGCTGTACGACTGTGAGGTTACTAGGAGATTGACGGCTTTCCTGCTCCCAAAAGAAATTTGGGAAATCAACCCCAAACCAATTTTAAGCTAAATAAAAAGCCTTTAGCAGAAAGGGTTTTAACGACAGGGTTGGCACAATATACGAACTAAAATAGGTCGCAATGTCCCTTGGTTAATGGATGTTTTAGTAAAGTAGCTTCTGCTATGGAAATTTTCACTTTAGGGTACACTGCCTGATATTGTGCGGGCCAAGGGGACTCTTT
The DNA here is from genome assembly GCA_949987705.1 of Thereva unica. Classification (NCBI taxonomy): domain Eukaryota; kingdom Metazoa; phylum Arthropoda; class Insecta; order Diptera; family Therevidae; genus Thereva; species Thereva unica. Next base: position 9,363,556 of record OX465285.1, read on the forward strand.
TATTTTTCATGGCACGGGATCATTTGAGAAAATATTTCAGTGCTCGTTGATTGGATTACACGGAAATTTCGGCTAGATTAGATCGGTGATAAATATGCAAAAATACTTTAGCAAGACCCCACTGCCCCAAGCTACAATAAACTAGTGTCCCATCAGGAATTTTTGCTCCCTCAAGAGGCAAAAGTTTGTTCACTTCGGAATATGGGCCAACACAAAGCTACGCCGAAATAAAGGCAATAGGATTTCTTCGAAGACCCTGTGATAGGGAGCCGGAAAGATCAGGCATTTCTCAGCAACGTTCAAGGGCTTGACGATGCCAATAGCCCCTTCGATCTAAAGCGCAGTGAAAATTGAGTTTGGCAGACCTTTGTTCCTATTGTAGGACCGCAGAACAGATCTTCGATCCAGTGTTAGGTGCTAAGGTCAATCTCGAGTCAGTTACTACAGAACCTGGAAAATGAGTGCTTCTTATTAGCTCCGTAGTATTACTAGTATTTTCCGTAAAGGAACCTTCAGGCAACACTTTGTGTAACCTCATGCTTGTCTATCTCTTCGTAAAAGGCTTTCCTTGCTTCTCTCCTTTAAGATCATTGATCTACCACGCAACCAAGTAATTCAGGGTTTTACAGGACAGCTGGTGTCATAAACGTTTCTTGCAGATTGGCAGAGACATGGTCCAGATCGGCCTCAGAGATGAGGTATTTATCTATGTGACTGACTTCTAACATGAGGGCTGATGTGGTAAGCATCCCAGTTAGTCTGTCGAGAATACCTAAATGCTTCGGAGGATATTGCCGAAGTCAAACCTTATATGGCTGTGGTCAGATATTGAGGGCCTCGGTAGCCTAGGGAGTAAGGCGTCTGGCTACTATCCTAGAGGTCCCGGGTTCGAATCCCGGCCAGCCCCACGGTCCTTCGCCTTTTCCACTTTCCCACCTACATAAGTTTCCTTCTTTCTTCTTCCCTCTTTACATTCCTGATTCCTTCTGTCATAGCCTTCCTTAGCCCTTCCCCGCTTCACCAAAGCGCATGTCATCGGTTGGTTGATAAAATTCAACTCGTTTCAGGAGGCATAACACTCCAGCGAGTTGTTTCTCGATGCCCCGATGACAAAGTCGCCAGTAATGGTTGGGAGTAGGTGGACTGCAAAATATCGGTGGTAGGTTGTGACAGTTCCTTTCTTCCCCGACTAGAGCTGCTGTTCGAAATTGCACTCTATATGAAGAAAATAGATTGTCGACACAGTATAAAGGGCGTTTCCTGTGACTCTAGTCTTTCACAAAAAAAAAAAAGATCACTTGCGGCGTGCCATTCAGTATTCCGCAAATGAGGAATGTGCTGGCAAGATGCAAATTAATCACTTCTGGCTTTTAAGCAAGGATCGATCCTCCAATCCAATTTTCAAGAACAGGGAAGGATCCAATACAGGATATGTTTCTACGTAGACTTAAGTCGTCAACATCACAGCGATTTTGTCTTGGTTTTTAAAAATACAAACCCCTATTGATTGGAATGATATAACAAGAAAATCACAATAGAAATAAAAGAATATAAAGATTATAATTGTATTCACAAAAATTTGTTTATCAACGTTATGCGACTAAATGCTCAATTGTGAAGAAGAATACAAACAATTCAAATTCTTAATCATAATCAAAACAATAAATTCCAAAATTCCTCACAAACATCGAGGAGGAATCAATTATCAATTTCTTTATAGATAGCAATCAAAACCACACCAGTATCAACCAACCAACCAACCAACCAGTAGATTATACAAAAAAATAAATAAAATAAAAACCAAATCTATTCCTCCTCACCTGAGTAAATATAAATACGCAACAACTCGATCAACACAAAACCTGTGTTAAAATAATAATTTATATTTATTTTTTGCGCGTTATCAGGAGCAGTTACCCTTCAGTGTACCTGCTAATAGCTGCGCGCGCAGCTCTAACATCCGGTCGAATAGTGAAACTCGCTTCTTTTAGCAACACTTATCACTTCCGGCTGTTAAACCATATTTCTTTTTTCCTTTTGATACCAACCAGTCTTACTAAACACTTTTTAACGCGCAATAAGCTATATCCAAGTATACAATATTTTTTTTGGTTGCAAGTGTTATTTAAGTTGGTAATAGATATTTTAGATATTCTGTGTTGTTGTTGGTTTTTTTTCGGTCGTTGCGTTACTACATTTTATAGCCACAAGTTTCGATTTCACTTTTTGGTTGTAAAAATAGACGCGAAGCTAAAAACAAACTAAGTCATGAATTTTTTGTTTTGTTTGCGCGATCATTAAGCGATCTTTTTTGTACTTGGGTGTTGAATAATATGTACAAGATCCAAAAAAAAACAAACTCGGGTTCAGGTTGAGTTATCATTGATCAATGGTGACCCCTAGCTTAAGAACAATTCACACTAAATCTCACTGACGAATGACACTGACCCTCTTAATAACAAATTAAACGCACCACGATCAGTTCTAGACGAACAAACGATCGACCGATCTCACACTATTCATACTAGACGCGATTCTCGAACTGATGAGATTCCCTTTGAGCTAGGATACAAATAGCGCGAAGACGTCGTTTTCGATCGTCTTAAGGAGGAGCAAAACGAAACGCGAAAAGAAACGAACTGAAGAAAAATTCGTAACGTGTTAAATATCACTTAAATTCCACTTTCAATTGATTAAAATCGTTAGCGCGCACTCCGAGGAGATGTTTACTGGCATGTTAGCTCCTCTCCGCGGCCGAATCGAACAGAATTCCGATCCGAAGTGGACACGGCCTATCCATCGCGCGAAAAACGAATATATTGGCACACGATAGCAGCCAGAGCAAGAGAGGAGGGCACACGAAAAAAATTTATATATCTACATATCTATATAGATATACTCGTCGTATATATATATAAAGAAAACTTTCGACGCACCCGAAAGTATCGAAAAATAGCTGAGCGCGCAGCCGCAATTTATTCTGAAATTAGCACGCAATCAGCATTCTTATAACAAGCGCGCGTCTTGGATCGTTCGTCATCGTCAGGAGAAATGTGTAGTGCCCGAGCGAGCGCGGTGTGGTGACCGGGGACGTGCTCCATCTTTTTAGCAGTGGATACTGGGTTTTTGGTTCATCGTTAAATGCGTACGCACGCACCAGTAGCGAATAATTTATCAGATCTGATGGGAGTGCATATTGTGGCTCGATCGTTGGTTGCAATTGAAATTTGGAATGGGTTCAATACTTGATCGGACAAAGATCTGTTTGATCACACGATCGAAGACGGTTGAGAATTTTTTTCTATTCTAAGAGGACACAACCCTATACTCTACCCATATGGATCCACCGATCCAGTGACGTAGATAGGGGGGATCAAGGAGATAAATCAATTATGTATGTACAATTATATTAAAATCATCTAGATCTGTTTTTGTGACAGCTGTGCATTTGAATATTGTATAATTTCTGCGCTTCGAGAAAGCCGAGCAATCAGGAGCCACGAAATGAACGCTGACTATAATTGTGGACAGTTGTGGCATCTCGGTTCCGTGAAAGTTGTTAAAACAGCCGCAAGTAATTTCATACCATGACAAAATTTGTGGGAAAGATTTTCAGATCAATTTCAATCAGAAAATAATCGTCAGCTCTATGAATAGCTGGGGTAAGACCGTCAGTCAGCGTCATAAACATACTGCGCGCTCAGTACAGCTGATGATGTTGAACTGACGATGTTGTCGCTTATACCCCGACTTCACCGGCCGAACTACACAAGTTCAAGCAAATTGGTGTATTGAACCTCGATTTTAGCCTCATTTTTCACACATTTTCACATATTGAACTCAGGAAAAATCAAGCCTGAGTTAGGTTAGGTTAGGTTGAAATGGCTGCCCCCCCTAGAGAGCCCACTTAGGCACGCTATTAGGCCCATTGTGATGCCATTCTAGGGTTGGGACAAAGTTCAGGCCATTTCAAGCCATTTTGAGCTTTTGATAAAGTGACAGATGTTAGGAACACCAGTATTTGGCAGATCGCTCAATCCATCAAGGAAGGGTTAGCAAAGGAAGGTCCCTCTTTTCTTTGCGAGGGCGGGACATGTACAGAGAAGATGAGAGACAGTTTCTTCATCTTCTTCATTGCCACAACTTCTGCATAAGCCGTTGTGGGGAAGTCCTAATCTTTCGGCTTGCGGGCCAAAGGGACAGCGACCAATTAGCATCTTTACTACATAGCTTATCTCCTTTTTGTTCAACTGAACAAGAGATTTTGAACGCTTTGCGTCCAAAGTTGGCCACATTGCATAAAGAGTGCGGCACACCGTTGCTGTGGTCCATCTCAGCCCGGCTCAAGCTAAGCTGATATTTCTCACAGCCAGTTTATAGGTGGCTAAGGGCATTCCCATCTGAGTTAAGTGGGATGTCCTTTCCACTTCGGTTTCCTGTCTAGCAAGTTCATCTGCACTGCAGTTTCCCCTAATTCCCCTGTGTACAGGAAGCCAACAGAGAGTTATATCAAACTGAGTGGCAGTCTCACACAGAGACCTGCGACAGTTCAGAACAGTCGTGGATGTTGTAACGACAGAATTAAGAGCCTTGAAAGCCGCCTGGCTATCCGATGGAATACATATTCTTATGAGATATATTATTTCTCTTCAGCCATTCGAGAGCCTCCCCCAGATCGCAGTGACTTCCGCCTGCAAGACGCTGCAAAATGGTCGCGTAGACGAAGGTATCCATATTCAATGCCTCGGAGAAAATAACAGAGCCTACGCTGTTCCCAATTTTTGAGCCATCTGTGTAGATACATAATAACCTAGTTGGGATAATACCATCTGTCCAGTCGTCTCTGGCCGGAATCATAGCATTGAAACCTTCGTCCAAGGTCCATGTAGGTGTAGTGAAATCTACGTTGTCTGCAGCGATAGCGAACCCCCTAAGGAAGCAGGAGTGACCTTATGAATATGGAGCCATGCCATGAATAAGTATAGGCCACGTAAACTTCTCTGGCTAGACTGTCCCGCAAGCTAGAGAATCCAGCGATCGGCATCGAAGAAAACCTGGCTAAAGAATATCGAGGGTGACCTAAAGAACCAGCGGTTATCAGGTAGCGAGGCTCGAGACGTCACCAAAAACCGGCAAGAATGGAAACGAATCGTGAATAGAGTTCGAGACCCAGCGGAACCGACAGCAGCGTATCCGTTGCGGGGACGTCCCGCTCGGACCGCCAGCTAGCGGATCAAAGAAGAAGAAGAAGCATAGGTCTGATTACGGCTGTATACAACCAGTGGACGATTCGGTGTTTAAGGCCCCAGTTCACTCCGATCGTTCTTTGGCATAAGAAGTGAGCCGTTTTGGCCTTATTAGCTCTCTCTAAAAGATTCGGCCTCCAAATTAGTTTCCAAAGGAGCGGCGATAGAACGCGACCATGCGGTGTGTCTCTGCCAACCCATCTGACTTCTTCCGAAAATTCCAGACCTGGCTTTATGACCCTGCACTTCAGCAGCTGATTAATAAAAGATCTGGGGCATCCCCGCAGAAGAGTCCACCATGGTTGAAAGCACATTCAATATCTAAGAAAGTAGCCAAAGTGAACTCCTTGAATTTAAGGGATATTTCAATTACCGCGGCCCTGGGACTGTGGACTATTACTTCAATCATCAAAAATAGAACTTTACAAGAAAAACTTATGGAATTTTGTACTAAAAGTCATATCCCCCCTCCAAAACAAGCTACCTACTCCACTGAACTGACCAATAACTCAAAAACGATCACATCTTAACACGATCATCCACCAAAAACCGATCACCATCAAGATCTCAATCCTACAAACTTATATCATTCATTCCAGCAGCATTGACCGAGTGTGAAAGCTTCTTGAAGCACATCTACTTAGATAGATCAGCATCATCATCGGAAAAAAATATAGATATCATCTATCTCCCAACAATTCTGTTTTCTCTCGTCCAGAAGACGGCATGCAATTGATCGCTTAATCAAGCTCAGAAGTTAAGAGGACACAACATGGGCAGCTGTCGCTCCTTGATGACGGTAGCGATATCTTGATAGATTTTAGGTCAAGCTTTTGTCTTTTCTTCTACCCTCCACCCCCGGTCCTCCCCTCTTCTTCTTAAATATCATCATCATCATCTTTCGATCATTTCTGGATCTTCAAAGGTTCTCGTCTGTTACACTTCTTTTTCGTGTCGTTGTTGGTGTCTTCATTCTGTGAATCTTGCGATCTCCATCAGAGAAAAGAAGAATGTAATGGGGTCACAAATTTGGGATTTTTCGTTCTTCTTTTTTGTATTCTTAGACCTTCTTTTTTGCTGCCGCTGTGCTTCTTCTCTTCAGATGTTGTTATTATTAAATAAAAGCTGCCAGAAGAAGACATTTTTCGGGGAGAGAGAGATTTCAATTTTGGGAATGTAACGATCTACAGAAGAGGATCGAAAAAAAATTTAACACAATGGGATTGTTGGGAAGCCGTTAAATTGAAAATAATGGTGGAAAGTGTTATAAGGTACAAAACATCTAGTATATATCTGACCGAGGGGGAAACTGGGAAAGCTGCTGTTATATGACGATCATTATCGATCTTAATTTTTTTTGTGGCGTTTTTAGTTAACAGTTTAGATCTTAAGAAGAAGATATGAGATTAGACGCTAAAGAGGTGATTGAGGACGAAAACTGTTGGGTTAACAGAAAGAGAGATTTTTCTGCTTTATTAATCTTAAATGGTGTTACAGTAATAAATTTCGGTTTTTTTAATTATTACGATTTTTTCTTCATTGATTTCGAGAGGCTTTTAATTTTCTATTATGAATTTCTTTTAGCGGTTTTAGCAGCAATTTTTTTAAATTGGTTAATAAGCGATTAACTTTTATTAAGCGTTTTTCTTTTTTCTTTAATTGAAATAGAAATTTTAGAGTTTTCTAGTAAAGAATTTTTTTTAGTAAGTATGTTCCATTAATAGTAAGCCTAAATTGGAATACGTTAAGTAGGCATTACGGATTTAATGATAACAGTTTGAAGAATATTAATTATTGTAAGTAGTGGTAAAAATACTGCCTGGATTGACAGAACCGTATGTTTTTAGGCTTCTTATCACAACAATCTTAAACGTTTAAAGATGACACAAATTGCTAAACTTCATTGGAATTAGCACGTGGATAATGTTATAAGCACCAGGCCGAAAAGATTGCTGCATAGGTAGCTAGAGGATCTACAGGAGATGGGGTTGGTTGAGAGGGCTGCGAAATGCCCATTATCTCGGGAAATACTGGTCAGCCCGGGGTGGGATTAAATTCCCAGACTCCCTGCGAGGTCCCTAACAATTTCCCATTCAAAAAAGGCCCACTCCAGAAATTGCCCAAAACCGGAAATTTTCAAAGGGGTACCCCTTTGGATATTTTTGGGTAATTTTTCGAAAGTGCTCGGATCTGGATGAATGGGGCATCGTTGGAAAGGGCTCGCTCCCCCGAGTTCAGAGCACTTTAGTTTGTCCCAAAATTCCAAGGGGTTCAGGAGTTATGCCCTTTTTTGTGAACTCCCAAAGGAGGGCCGCGAAATGCCCATTATCTCGGGAAATACTGGTCAGCCCGGGGTGGAATTAAATTCCCAGACTCCCTGCGAGGTCCCTAACAATTTCCCATTCAAAAAAGGGCCACTCCAGAAATTGCCCAAAACCGGAAATTTTCAAAGGGGTACCCCTTTGGATATTTTTGGGTAATTTTTCGAAAGTGCTCGGATCTGGATGAATGGGGCATCGTTGGAAAGGGCTCGCTCCCCCGAGTTCAGAGCACTTTAGTTTGTCCCAAAATTCCAAGGGGTTCGGGAGTTATGCCCTTTTTTGTGAACTCCCAAAGGAGGGCCGCGAAATGCCCATTATCTCGGGAAATACTGGTCAGCCCGGGGTGGAATTAAATTCCCAGACTCCCTGCGAGGTCCCTAACAATTTCCCATTCAAAAAAGGGCCACTCCAGAAATTGCCCAAAACCGGAAATTTTCAAAGGGGTACCCCTTTGGATATTTTTGGGTAATTTTTCGAAAGTGCTCGGATCTGGATGAATGGGGCATCGTTGGAAAGGGCTCGCTCCCCCGAGTTCAGAGCACTTTAGTTTGTCCCAAAATTCCAAGGGGTTCAGGAGTTATGCCCTTTTTTGTGAACTCCCAAAGGAGGGCTGCGAAATGCCCATTATCTCGGGAAATACTGGTCAGCCCGGGGTGGGATTAAATTCCCAGACTCCCTGCGAGGTCCCTAACAATTTCCCATTCAAAAAACGGCCACTCCAGAAATTGCCCAAAACCAGAAATTTTCAAAGGGGTACCCCTTTGGATATTTTTGGGTAATTTTTCGAAAGTGCTCGGATCTGGATGAATGGGGCATCGTTGGAAAGGGCTCGCTCCCCCGAGTTCAGAGCACTTTAGTTTGTCCCAAAATTCCAAGGGGTTCGGGAGTTATGCCCTTTTTTGTGAACTCCCAAAGGAGGGCTGCGAAATGCCCATTATCTCGGGAAATACTGGTCAGCCCGGGGTGGGATTAAATTCCCAGACTTCCTGCGAGGTCCCTAACAATTTCCCATTCAAAAAAGGGCCACTCCAGAAATTGCCCAAAACCGGAAATTTACAAAGCGGTACCCCTTTGGATATTTTTGGGTAATTTTTCGAAAGTGCTCGGATCTGGATGAATGGGGCATCGTTGGAAAGGGCTCGCTCCCCCGAGGTTGATATTGAGTCATACGCCTGTTTAAAATCTACGAAGATCTGATGTATATTTAAATTTTTCTTTCAGAACTTCTCCAGAAGCTGTTTTAGGCAAAATAGTTGGTCACACGCACTTTTTAGACTAAAGGAAACAAAATTGGAGGTATAAAAAATTGTATATGACGAAGAAAACAGGCAATTATCTTGGTGACCCCATACAGGGTGCCATTAAGCATACACAGTAGACCCGTTCTTGTCCGATTGCGCAGGTCAAGCAGCATTGGACGTGGTTAGTACTTAGTTGGGGGACCGTTTGGTAAAACGACACTCGCGAATAAATTCATGTTTATAACAGAGGCGTGCATACCTCTGGCGAGTGCATTTTTAGATTTCCATGCCTGTAGCAGGAGCGTGAATCCCCGTGATTGAGAATATAAATAAGCGTGATTTGCGTTTACAAACAAACAGAGTGGCATCGTTCGTTTCTGTGGACTTAAGACTCTCACTGTGAATGGGAAAAGCGTTTTTGAGGTATGCTTCTTTTATAGCTCAAACTCTATTACGGCTGTGTACAACTACTTTGGTCACAAGCTCCATCTCCTCTTTAAAAAAAAATCGTGACAATTCTTTCGTCGCCACCTTTTGCGACATTATTCCACTACAAAATTTTACAGCCAACCATAAAAAAAAATTCTTTTTCAATTTCATCATTCTACCAAAAACAAAAAATGTTTTTATTATCTTAAATAGTGTTTTAAGAATGAATAAATTTCACATTTTTACAGCCCAGGCATGTCCATATGTCACAGGCATGTCATCTCCACAATGCCCTTGGCATAGCTAAAAAACGATCACCAAAAACCATGTCGAAATATAACATGGGCACACACACATTCCATGACATTATAGAACAACTGGCGAACTAAAGGAATGCCATTCAAGATCCTGTCCTTTCGTTCTCTTCGAGAACAGAAAAAAGGGAAAAGAATTTCCCCACGAGAATATCTCTGGATTGATTTCGTCACAATTTTCTTTTTTGTTTTTTTCCGGGGGAAAGCGAGGTTCTTCTTCTATATATCATCATTTTCCGCGAAGTCCACATTTTCCCATGTGCAGTTTATTTTTATTTGCCGCGCAATGGAAGGCACCTCACCATCTCTGAGAACCGAGGAGGAGACTTGGAGGAAAAGGGTTGAAATTCCGTGCATTTTCCAAGGTTTTAAAAATACTTCTTTTAATCGTCTTAACGATTTCGTCAGGTCGCATATTGCCAGAGTCTCGAATGGGGGATTTGCTGAACTGCCTGGTATATGAGAGAAAGTTCTGTCCACTGTGCCGTCGACGTAGAGAAGTCTCTACAGAATATGAGGCCGGGAATAGATAGATTGGTTTAAGTGAAGTCGTATATAGGATGTCGTGCGTCGTTTTACATTTCCTCAACAATTTTTCTGGCTTTCCACATTCACGTACAATCTTCCTAAAAACTTTAAGAGCTAGGTCAAGATATGGAGGATTTTCACATCAGTTCCACATCTCCCCGGCTCCTCCAAGGATGTCAAAATCGATATCGTTCATACAGCACTGAATCCAAGTCTTATCTTCCGTGGGTGGTGGATGGATGGTCTGGACAGAAAAAAAATTTCCTTCTTATTTTTGATCTCTCATAAATTTATCAGGGAAATAGTTTCTGAGGATGTGATGACCCCCCAGCTAACGTAATTGAAATTCTGATGACGCCAAGAGACCGGGCTTTTGACGTGCTTCGTCGTCGTCTTCGTCGTTTTTTCATGCTTGGGGTTGTGTGTGTTTGTGCATGTTTTTCGATATTTATTAGATATCAAAAAGATGAGGCAATTTCTTCCCTGACCACAAGACACAAGATATCAGCAGCAATATCACCGGTGTGTTATCATCGTGGCCAACAACATTCTCTCCACCGCATTCCTTCTCAGTATATTTTCAGTGAATTCTGGGATTTTTTCCAAGCGCCGATTCTTTTCTGTTTTTAATGGAACGAATCGGTTTTTATGTCATGGCGATTTAATGGTAATTTAGTGTTTGGACAGGCTTCAAAAAAGTATTGGTATAGGACCAACCACAGCATTCGTGAGAGAGGAGGAAACACACAAGTTGGGATTATGTGAATATTGTTTTTTTTAGATGATAATGGGGATATGAGAAGTGTTTCGACATTGGATCGATCTTAATTTCGTTTTGTTGTAATATTTTAGACGTTTTAATTGGCTTCATAAAGTTTTATTACAATGGAAAATTCACACAGATTTACTACGACGTATTTTTACTAGTTCTGTCATGAGGTTGATGTTTATACCCTTGACACACTGCAGCATCGAATGAACATTGCAGCATCATTCGGCTATGAATGATCATTCGCGCCCAGTATGTCATGTCCAATGTTCATTCAACAGCTTCATTCGTCATTCAAACGAATGAAGTCAAAATAACTTCATTCAATGAAGATGGAAGTGAAATTGGGAAATTATCGAACAACCTTCCATGAAATTTCCAGTAGAATTTCCAACTGAAATACCTAACTGTCAAACTGTCATTCAGATTTCAGAATTTTTTAAAAAGTAGTAGGTTCCATTGTAAATAACTCTTGTTGGGCCTCAATTAATAATTTTTATTAAATTTAAAAGTATAAATCACTATGTAATCACTTTCAGTTCATATATTTAGCAGTTTGTGTAAAGTTTCTATTTTGACAGTTCCAATGAACATTGAGAAATGCAGTGTGTCGCTTCTAAAATGAATGATCATTGAAAGCCAATGAAATTGGAAGAATGCTCATTCGTTTTTGCAGTGTGTCAAGGGTATTACTGAAGGCTTAATCGAGGACTGTTCGATACGACAATGCATCATCAAAATATAGTGATAATATTAGACAGGAAGAGAAGGTCTTTGGATTGGACCGATAGTACAGATTTATATTACAATTTGTATTAGGTCTGGGAAAAAGTTCGTTCGTTCGTTCAAATGGTTCTCTTATAGTCGGAAATTCGACAATGTTTCGCCCATTTTTCTAGTAGAGTCATGATGCCATCGGGTGAAGAGCTTCTATGATTTCTGCTAGAAAAACTGTATCAAGTAGTCTTCACCGTCTTCTTTGCTTGAATAGAATGGATCTTATAGCTTCTTGAGGTTGTAGGAGCTATGCGACCTAAGACCTCGCACCTATCGGGTTCTACGACACGAAGGAATGAGGATCTAAGACGCGTCCACGCGAACAAGCGGGTGCGAAATGACCGAGGAAACCGTGCGTCGTCGGTGGGAACTGGTCTGGCAGCCATAGTTAGTCTACAACATGAAAAGCTGGCCCTAAACGTCCAAGTGAACAATTAGGTTACTATACTATAGCGAACATACTTAAGCGGAGCAGGGTGCCCGGTAACTGATCAATGAAGTCGGGGAGATGCATTATAAGGACTACCCAAGAGTAAGCTTCCTGACCACTACGAAGTGTTCTTATCGACGGATGTCCTTCGAACGGTATACGGCTATGGGTCTACTATGACTTATGCTCCTTTAATTCCTCATTGGACATAGGGCAGAGGGTCGACCATGCATGTTTTCCAATTCATATGGACGCTTGACATTTCTGGCGTCTTGCAACGGGCGAACACCGGCCATGAATGGAACAAAGAAGTTTGTTTGCAAGACTGTACAGTCAGCCGTACACAATACCTGCATCGGTAGTCGTAATAATCCAAAGGCAAATTGTAAATAACGAAAATGTTATGCACTTGCCCTTTATATGCCCGTCTGTACAGCTCAGTACTCAGCCATTTAAATCTTTTTGTCAAGTTTGGCCATCCTGGACCCGTATATGCTTCCGTTAAAAATGATTAAAAACTCTGCGGCCATCATACCCTTAGGAAATCCTTTAGGAAATCCAAGCGGCCGGTGTTCGCCAGTTGCAGGGCCAGCGTGCATGGCCGTGGCAGGAGCGTGCATACTTTTGTGACATGCCTATTTGTTGGCTGTGCGTGCTTGTAAGGAAATTAACTAACTAAATTACATTTAATCGGGATTTACATGGTGGTGCTTCACTAACATATCCGGCAAACGACCCAGCCGATGGCGGCTTTTTCGCCATTAGAACTGGGGAGCTTATTCTTTCCGACTGAATACCACTACGGTTAGTCCCAGATGCCCCTCAGTGCTTGATAGGCCTCCGACTTCGTGGCAATCTTATACAGATCCTTGAATTAGATTACTACACCGCTAGTTCTTGCCCTAATGTCCGCCGCTGCGCCAATGCACGCCTTGACCTTTTGCTGCAGCTCCATTAAGAGCGCAAATCGTTGTGCATCAGCTTTGCTAAACAAGTTGGTAAGAACTCCTTCTTCTTGACTGGATCCACTCTTTTTTGTTATCTGGCAGTGACAATCTTGGCAGCCTGCTATTCCTTTTGAAAGGTACCTCGAGCTTCTTTTTGTATCGAACTTTGCAGTCAATGCCTATCTCCATACCAGAACCGAGACTGCTGATATGATTATCTTAATAGACTTTTTCAACAGTTTTCGTTCGCCATAAGGAATGCCCCTTGAGCAAAAATCTTAGCTACCCGATCCCGAGTAAAAAAATTGAGAATTTCGATGTGGCTATGTGAGTAATAACTACGCCGGTATCGAAAGCTATATATTTTTAAACCCGAATATCTTTTACCAATATGGTCCCCCAACTGAGTACTAATTACACCGAATGCTGCTTGACCTTCGTAATCAAACGAAATCCGGTCTATGGAGTATGCTAAATGGCACACTGCACGATCACCACCATAATTGCCTGAAATATGAAGCAATGCAACCAGCAAAAACTAAAGCTTTGAACGAGTAAAACTAAAGCTTAAGGGTTGTACTTTAAATTTTTGTTTTAAAAGTATGGCAGATGTTGGGATTGCCCCATTTTATTTGTAATGAGGATGCCTCGTAGGGCCCTTATGAGAAACTGATAGGCATATCTCACTTCAGTATCGCTGAAGTTTTTCTTATGTGGAAACTAAAGGTAAAGCCTTCTTTCGCCATTGCTCATTGGGGCAGATGAGGCCCATACGCTGTACTAGGCTATCCCCTGGTGGTTTTAGGCTAATTGCAGCATGTAGAAAGGTCTATATATAGCTATAGTGGACTGCTAAAGCCGAAAGTGCTGTCATGAAGAACGAAACTAAAGCTCTGCAGAAGAGCAATTGGATACGGATATGAAACTTAGCCCTGTACGGGAGAGTGCGTACTAGGAAGGATATGCGATCCAGTAGTAGAGAACGAAACATGTAGATGTAGGTACAACCATGCATTGTGACAACTGGTAAACAACCAGCTTTACTTGATCCCACACCAGCAGCATGTAGAAAGATCGAAAATATAGAAAGATGGTTGAAATCGGCAGAAGACAATCTGTCAGCAATGGAAATACTTAATCGAAGTAATTTCGCCAGCGGACTGCGAGTCTTGGAAGAAAACTGTTGAAAAAGTGAAGATCTACCAAAGACTATAAGCTGCAAAATAGAATATTAAAGATTTGAAAGATTCCAATAACCTTCACTGTCGATCAGTGATCAGTTCATCAATTTATATCCCAAGGATCGAAACTAGAAGCATATACTATCCATTAAACATCGCTACTTGCGATAAAAGAAAACGCGATTCAGACTCCGAACACAAACCCACTAGATTCCCCTCAATTTCGCGATTATATAATCACCCAGACACCCCAGCTGTGAGCAATCTATTAAATATCTTTTAAAAATAACAAAAGCAATAAAAATCAAACTTTCCATTTTATCCAATTTAAGGGCAATTGCCGCCAGTTAAAAGGGATTTAACGCTGTTACATAATTCGCGCGCCGCGCTATCAACGGGGCGAGCGCACAGCTGTCATAAATATCCGGTCTTCGTACAGCGCTTGCGCCACCAGCTCCGAGATCATAAAAACAGAATTCATCCGAATTCCCCCGATACTTAATAAAGCGATTTTTCACCATTTTAAGTGTTTTTTATGAGTTTTTAATATTTCGATCAATAAAAAAATTGAAATTCGGTAGCCAACGCCACACGCAGATGTAAAATACGCAAAGACGACGCAGATCAGTTCAAGGCTGCAATAAAAACGAAATCTCTCTTCTTCAACACTTGATTTGGAGGCAGATCACAGAATCAAAGATCTTTTGGGTGTGTACGAAATAAAATTAAAATACCCCAAAAAAACTAGAAGATATAAAATAAAGATACAAGCGTCTTTGGAGCTAGAGATCTGCAGAGAAATCAATTAAGTAAAGTCCACAGATCGAGCACTTGTGCCGTCGTCGTCGTCATTCCATACTAGCGAGGGTATCGATCAAGCTCTCGATCAATTGAATGAAGCAACTCACGATCGGAGACTTGTTCGCCTGATGTCAGCAGCAGCAGCGGCAGTGTGTTCTGGTGCGGATCCGATCTATGCAAATACAGAAAAGATGTCTAATGATATCGAGTTGCGTAATAGCCACCATTAATCGTCGAACAAAGTGTAGGCAAATGTACACAGCACCAATGGCACAGATGTCTCCGTAAGACGCCGTCAATGCCGCGATTATGCAGAGTCCACCCCAGCCATGTTCTGTTGCGCATTTGCTTAACAAGACCAGCTCCGATATTTTTCCTCCATTTGTTTTTCAAAAATATTTTCCTTTTGTCTTTTCTCGTCGTTTATTATAATTTCCCCCCATATGCAAATTGGCGCTGAATTGAGAGAGAGCGAGAACAGACCATCGTGCATGCATAAGTGGCAGAAAGTGAGCAAAGGTCAGTCGTCGGGAATGATTGATGGAAATGGATTAATTGGCAGGTTGCAAGTTGTGGCGATTCTGCCCTAGAGGAACGTGATCAGAAATGTCAAGGATTTTAGGTTGTTGTTTTCTTCGCATTGTTGTACTTAGGAAGGATATCGAAAGGGCATTTACGTGGAACTTGCCAGGGACGTAGAACAATGATTGATTAGCTATACACATTGCCCGCAGGAGGAAGGTGTATGAAATATGACTGGGAATCTTGTTTGTTGTCTGTGTTTCAAGGTTGAAGGGCATTGGAGAACTTGATTTAATCTTAATCACAGCTTATTGTGTGGAGCAGAGGCCATGGACGAAAAGAGACGTGTTCCTTTTACTATAACAATGATTGCTGGCCTTGCAAAAATTACGTTTCTGTGTGCATTAAGATCATGCGATCTCATCTTAATATTGAACAATTTCGGAGTTTACTTCATAGCCAATGTTCGACTTAACAGAAATGTATATTGTTTTGAGCTGTTGAATTATGAGCCATTGAGATTAGTAAAAAATTTGCAAGCCCACGAGTACTACTCGTGATTATCATTCTGAAATTTTTTTTCGGCCGGCCCGTTATAACGGCAGCAGCTTGAAATAGAAGCCCGTGATCTCGACGACATTTCGCAACTGTTCCCGATTTTGAGCCGATGTCACCCAGTTTGGTATCTCTATGCTGCGAGCGACCTAATCTACGCCACCCTTCCGGCGGAGATTGGGTCTCCTTCGATGTTGCAACTTATAAATCCAACCGTAGAAAACTAGAGCGAGCTAATAGATGCCCTGCCCACCGGAGCCTACCGAGCTTTATTTTCTTCACAACATCTATGTCGAGATAGCGCGCTTAGTTCTTGTCATTGTAGAGTCTACGAAATCGTCCTTCCTCATTATAAGGGGCCAACAATTCTCCGAAGTATTTTCCTTTCGGATACTGCAAAGAGTTTAGAGTGCTTTCTGCTAAACGCTCGCGGATGTGGGATGTATATGTGAATACCGGTAAGACCATCGTCTTATATCCCAGTAGGAAAATTTGGAAGCGCTACTTAGAGGAGTTTTTTCTGAGGGTTGTTAAATATGCTTCCAAGGAAGCATTACTGGAGTTTTAATAAATTTTAGAGAACAAAGAAAACGGGCGATTATCTTCGTGTCCATAAAGGGTGACATTAGCATACTCGATACGAAGGACAAGCAGCTTTGGAAGTGGTTAGAATTTAGTTGGGGGACTGATTTGGTACAACTATGCTAGCGCTCGGAAAGAAAAAGGCAATTGCAAAAGATAAACAAAATAAAAGCTTTTTGATGCCGGATTATATATTCACAGACATCCATGAATATTGTTTTTCCTCCTAGAACGCCTAGAAGGAGCATGAAAAGGTATGCTCCCCTGCAATGACATGCAATGTTAAAAAGTATTTTTGGAACTGGCATGGAGCGCTGCAAGCTTTTTAAGGAGTGCTCAAACATGGCTATTCTTCTTCTTCTTTGTGCCCCTTTAATCCCTCATGAGACATAGGGCGGAAACAGTTGCCCTCCAGCGGACTCTGTTTTGCGCGACAGCTCTCAGCTCTGACCAGGATCTCCCAGTTGTTGCGGCCTCTGCTAGTAGGGTCCTCCTCCACGTTGTTCTAGGTCTTCCAACTCGACGGGATCCTTGCGGGTTCCAGTCAAGGGCCTGTTTGGCTAGGTTTTCGTTATCGCGTCGCAAGGTGTGGCCAACCCAATTCCATTTCCTTCGCCTGATTTGGTCGTCTATCCTTTCTTGGCCGGCACGGCGCCATAGCTCTTCATTTGAAATTCTATCTGGCCAGCGGATTTTTAGGATACGACGCAGGCATCTGTTGATGAAGACTTGTAGGCGCCCTGTGATGAATTGGGTGACTTTCCATGTTTCGCAACCGTACAAAAGAACTGCCTTAACGTTGGAGTTGAACAGCCGCAATTTGGTGTTAGTTGAGATCTCCGTTGATCTCCATATGCGGAACAGGCATGCATATGCGCCTCGTGCTTTATTTATTCTGGAACTGACGTCTTCTTCTGTACCGCCATTTTCGGTAATAATGCTACCGAGGTAGCAGAATTTATCTACCAGTTCCACGTCACGGTTATTCAGCGCAGTTCGTTCAAGTGTGTTTGCATTTATCCGCAACATGGCTATTGGAGCACTCCATTTCTCGCTGGGATAGTAAAAGTTTAGACGTTATGGTTAGATATTTGGATTTGAAGAGCCTTGACAGACTATAGTAGGCTTTGTTGGCTTTTAGCAGTCGTGCGCGTATTTCTGGTTCGGGCGGCAGCTACTATTGATTGACCAAAGGTTTTTTTTTTTTTTTTTTTTTATGTGGCAGTGCTAAGCTCAGGAGTCACCCTTTGTACTACTAGTCCGTCATGTCATTTGTCACGTCATGGTGCAATGTCTAGCAGTAAGCTTAGTACGGGGGAGGGATGAGGGGGGGGGCATAGGTTAAGGATTAAAAGGTACGGGGGGGTATTGAAGAAGGTGGTGATGAACCCTGCGTTTGAACTCTTGGATGTTGTAGGAGTTCGGAAATACTGACTGCGAGAGGTTATTCCACAGCCGAGTTGTTCTATTAACAAACGAATTCATATCCTGTTGAGTGCGTGAAAAGGGTAGTTGCAGGTGAAGGGAATGAGACGAGTGGGCTAATCTGGTGTTGCGGGTATAAGATTGCCGTGGAGGCAGGAGAGCGTTTAACTCGGAGGAACAGTCACTGTGGTAGTAGCGATAAAATTTTGTCAGTGCTGCTACATTCCTACGGTGGCTCAGGGGGTCGATGGTGGAGCAGGCGGTGTCGTCATCAATTAACTTGAGCGCCCTTTTTTGGACCTTATCTAACCATGCCAAGGTGGTTATTGGGGCGCCGCCCCAAACGAGGGAGTTATATTCGAGAAGAGGCCGAATGTAGGATTTGTAAATAACAGCACGGGCCGATGGCTGGAGGAGGAACTTGCACCTCTTAAGAAATCCCAAGCACTGAGATCCTTGTTTGGCGATTTGGAATATGTGATCATTCCATCGCAAGTCTTTGGCTAAAGTCACGCCTAAGATGTGTAGGGATGGGTCGGCCTTTAGTACCACGTCATCCACTTTCAAGGGTGGTGAGGTGTTGAACTTCTTTTTGGAGATAAGACAGTACTTAGTTTTGTCGGAGTTGAATTCAACACGATTCTTCTTTCCCCACTCTAGAATCAGCTTAATGTCATTTATAATCGACTTGGACATTAGTTCGCGATCATCAAGACAGGATCTGGCATGAGTCTGTCTTGTATCGACGCTGTACGAGTAACGTAGAGTACCGTCGTCAGCGAAGCTGAGGAGTGGGTTGGAGGGGATTGAAAGAAGGTCATTTATAAATATGAGAAATAGGGCCGGTGATAAAATTGACCCCTGGGGGACCCCCGCAGAGATCGGGTGGGATGCGGATTTGACGCCATCCAATACTACTTTGATTGAACGGCCAAAAAGGAAACTCTCAATCCACTTCTGTAGAAGTGAGTCAACTCCAATAGCTTTGAGTTTAGCTAACAGGGCTGTGTGCCAAACTCTATCGAAAGCCTTGGAGATATCTAGAGCAACCAGACTAGACTCACCGGATTCATGCAGACTACGGCTGAGGTGTTCTGTAAGACAGACTAAAAGATCGCCAGTGGATCTTTTTTGTCGGAAGCCATACTGTCTGTCGTTTATGAGTAGGTTGGATTCTAGATACCCCATAAGCTTTTTGTTGATTATCGTCTCCATGGTTTTGGAGAGAATAGAAGTAATTGCTATTGGGCGGTAATTGGAGGGTTCGCTGGAATCACCTTTTTTCGGTATGGGCTGAACATGGGCAAGTTTCCAAGAGTCGGGATAAACTCCGGAGAAATATGACAGGGAAAATAATTTGCGCAGAGGTTTAGCCAAAGGTGAGGCGCATTGTTTTAAGACGATAGGGGGTATATTATCGGGTCCAGTGGATTTGTTGGCATCGAGCTCTTTGAGGCACCTGTACACCTCGCGAGTCCTGAAAAAAACCCTGTCCATTGAATGGGCGTTACGCTCGGAAACAGGGGGTAGCACATCAGTTTCGGGTAAAGAAGAATTCGAAGCGAACATAGATGCTAATAAATTGGCCTTGGATTTGCTGTCTGCTATTACCTTCTCATTGTGAATAAAGGAAGGGGTTGAAGTTGTAGTGAAATTCTTCTTGATGGAACTTACCAAGGACCAGAAGTTTTTGCTACCGGAGGTTGCATTTAGGAGTTTACTTCTCAATTTGTTGTCAAATAAGGTTTTGACTTTCTTGATGGCGGTTTTACAAGAATTTCTTTGTTGTACGTACTCTAAACGGAGCGATTCACTCGGGAAGCTCTTGTACGCTCGGAAGGCGGCTTCTTTAGTTTTGATTGCATTCATACACTCCCGATTAAACCATCTGTTGGGCCTAGGCTTCACAGATTTGGTAGAATGGGGAATGAACAAATGCATTCCTGCCTGTATGATCCGGGTGATACGGATAGCGGCAGAGTTGGCATTTCTATTCCGGAAACACAGGTTCCAGTCTGTAGACTGGAAGAAATTAATAAGCCCCAGCCAATTGGCCTTCCCATAATGCCATACAGTTCTTCGAACTGGTTTGGGAGGGGTGGGAAATTCGAATGGGAAGTTAGCACTGATTAGGCAGTGGTCTGAATTGCCGAGAGGTGAATCAACTTCGACGGAGTAACGCGCTGGATGAGAAGTTAGAAAAAGATCAAGGAGATATCTTCCTTGATCAGCAACATCAGGGACTCTTGTGGGATGATCCACAATTTGATGCAAGTTATTGATGTCTGCAAAGAGCTCGACGTCCTTGCCAGAAATACTGGTGCCATTTGAGTAAGTCAGCCATTTAACGTTGTGAACATTGAAATCACCCGCAACGATGATTTCACACTCAGGATTGGACGACAAAAATCCCGAGATTTGTTCGGAAATAGTATCAAAAGATAAAGTGGAGGCTTCGTTACTTATGTTAGGGCTTCTGTATAGGAAGCAGAAGAATATGACGTGGCTTTGGAAAATGATTTTAATCCAAAGATAATTAAAATCTGAAGTTGTGCTTGAATGTATTTTACAATAAGCCACGTCGTCCCTAACATAAATGGCAATACCCCTATGGGGGGAGAGATTGTGCACTAAAGTGTACCCCGACACCTGGTAATAACCTAAATCATTATCGGGTGATATTTGGGTTTCACTAAGTGCGAAGATTGGGGGTTTGTAATTAGATAAGTGGCACTCAACAAAAGAGAAATTCGCTTGAAGTCCACGAATGTTACAAAAGTCAATACCAAAACTTGACTCGTAACGGGACTTCGGTTGCGCGGGCTCAATCGCCACGTTCTCGGGAATATTTCCCGGCATTACATTTGCCGCAACCATCAGAGTCAATAAAATTTGTCCTCGTCAAAGTGTTATGCCTTTTGAGACGGGGCAAATTTCATCGACCGACAGATTTTAGCCGCGGCACCTGCAGGACCGAGATGCGAGAGGGGGTAGGAAGCAAGGGTACTTACTTGTGCCGTTCGTCGGTCCGGTCGGTCGTTGAGTCTAGTGAAGGGTGGTTGATGCCTTCGCGTTAGACTGCGCTCGTGCTTTTTTTCACTATTGTTTTTTTTCACTGTGTGTTTTTGTGCTCTTTTTTTTTGTTGGTTTTAGTTTTTTCCCACACTTTTCACACTTTATTCGTTTTTTGTTTTTGTATTTTCTTGTTTTTGTTTTCGGCGCGTTTTGCAGGGACCAGAACAGCACACGTCCGTTCACTCCGCTGTCCTAACCCAAACTAACCCAAAAGGTAAATGATTTTGCCACTTCAAACTCGTGTTTCTCTACCTTGATTGTGGGACCAAAGTTAGGTGTTCTTCCAGATGAGGCCACCATGTACTTTGTTTTGCTTTCGTTAATGTGCAGTCCAAGATATTCTGCCGCCCGCTCAATCTGGGTGAAAGCTTTTTGTACAGCTGTAGTCTGCAAAAGCCAGTAATTGGGTGGACTTGTGGAGGATTGTGCTTGATGTCACACCCGATTCTCGGATCACTTTCTCCTCCAACGCCAGGTAGAAAAGGAGGCAGGCCAGATCGTCGATTATAGATGTTTATTGGTCTGTACACTGTTCCGGATACCTATACTTGGCTTGTTGCATTGATCATGATCAACCTACATAGTCGTGTCACCTTGTTGAGTAGGCCGAATTCTTACATGGCTTTCTAGTGTTCTGGTCTGGCTATGCTATAGGCGGCTTCTGCTCTGGCTATATATAGGCGGCTTTAAATTCTATGAAGAAGTGTTGAATTGAGTTTTGAAACTCTAGAGATTTTCCCATAGACTGCCTCAAGGCGAAAATCTGATCAGTTGTTGATTTGCCTGGGCTAAAGCCACACTGGTAATACCCTATTATGTTTTTGGCGTATGCTCCTAAGGGAACAAAATTGGAGCTTTAAGGAATGCCATTATCATACCTAATAGACCAATTCTTGTTCGATAACTGATGTCAAGCAGCATTGGATGTGGTTAGTACTTAGTTGGGGACCGCCTTCGTAAAACGACACTCACGTGTCGAAAGGAAAAGGCAATTGAAAAGGTGAACAAAAATAAAATCTTTTCAACGCAGGAGCTTATTTACATGTCCACAGACCGCCATGAATTCGTTATTGAAAAGATTGTTTCTACTGCATCTAAAACATTTTTTAAGCAGCATTAAAAGGAATGATACCTTTTGCGGACATGCAATGTTAAAAAATATATAGAACTGAGAAGGGAAAGGGGGATTTCTAAGGAGCATTTTTATGTTGCTATTGCAGCACTCCACTTTCCGCTGGGCTATTACAGATTCTCACCAACAATTAATCGAATACTAAACGTCGCTTGATGGGCACTTTGTGGATAGTTCCCGGAATAGTCCACTTTGGAATTTTGAGGAGCATTAATTTCTACGATCTCTTGCAAATAGTTTCAGCAAGTACAAACTAAAAGCATCTATGAACAACCAGTGCAACCAAGTTTCTTTTTAAATGCCTCCTAATGAAGGAACCCTATTGCAAAACTATGATGCCGATTTAATGACCCCCAACCTGCTGTATACATCAAACATTTCGTTCTAGGTTTATTTTTTTGTTGTTCAAGAGTTCAAAAGACCAACAATAAAAACAAGATCATCTGATAGAAACAGATCGCCCATCTAAACAGTTCGCTCAACAGATAAAAGCCATTAAATTCGTCGGTCGATGAGTCTACACTTTGAAGAATTTGTAGGAACGTTGATGTTTGTCTCCGACAGATCGGTATACACCTATAGGGACCTTGAACGTAACAAAACAAATTGTTTCAACTATTCCCTAATCATATGTGGTACAGTAATACGACAGGCTTTCATTGTACTAAAATTATTTAAAAGTTCTGAACTAATCCTTCACAAACTTCGAAACGCTGTTGATGACTAATTGTCGCTTGGTGTACATATACAATAAAGTCTTTTTCATTATAAACAAGAGAAAAATCTTAAAAAATGACTTGGTTACATCCCTTTAAAGAAATCCCTCAATCACGCTCCTTCAATCCTTCTCCTCCAAACCCGACACGTGTATTTATTCCAATTAAAATCATAAAACTCTTTTCCCGGAAATGAGTTTCGTCTTTTTTATAAATATATACACACAAACCACCCATCAACTAACGTCGACTTAAGGTCCCGAACAGTCCCCTGTGGTAACCAGAACGAACTCCCAATAGCAGATTATGTATAAAAAATGAAAGAAGTCATTCTCGACCGCTGCGCGACCAATTTAAAACAAACACAAGTCATAACTCTTCGACAGGGCGTAATATATTTTATCTATGCCTCAACTTTTCCAAGTCAATCAGATAACAGCGCGATAAATTCCAGATAAATTCAATTAAACTCGAGTCTTCATCGAGAGTTGGGGTTAGAGAGACATACGAGAGCATCATCAGACTGTCACAGTTCAGGGCGATGGAGTATAGTGTATAAGTAGATAGAGAGGAGAGACATAGCATATATCCAAAACTCTTTTTCTCTCCGCCGAAAAGATATCACAAAGTCGTGACGTGACACAGTTGCAACACTGATCATGTTCAAAGGCGCTACTACTTGAGACAGATTTGGGACGTACTCTTGTTCCATTTCGGTTTTGATGGAAGCAAAAAAAGTTCGTCTTATGTCGCCGTGATGGACGGCGTTGTTGGACGACGACGATGGAGCTTATTAGTCGTAACGCAGCAATAACGTACGACAACAAAAAAAACATACATAATATAAATGCACTCCTTGAACCAGCACGTTAAAGAAAATGCAGCAATTGAAATGCAACACTGATCGCATCTGTTACCGTTGGCTGCCATTTGGTCGCCGGGTTGACTCGTTATGCTACTTGGCGATCGGCCTGGCCAAGTTTGGTCTACTCTATACGTTTAAGAAAACAATTTTTTTGTGTCGTACTTGTGTTCGACATATTGCAGCAGAGTATCCTCTCTTTTTTTTCTTGTCCTACATTCAGCTTTTGTTGCTGATCATCACGTTACAAAATGCGTCGTTGTATACAAACTGATCGTGGCCGCACTAGCCGAAGATCGTGTCGTTCGATCTGCCGTCCATTCAAGGATTTTTTAAAATATTCTATCTTAAGAGATCTTCATGGAAATGCGCTTCCAGTGAGATGTGCGTGTGCATTGCAGCTGTTCAGCAGATCCAACGGCTTGAAACCGGTGCTGAATATCATGCACATCGCATCTAGACTGGTTCTGCACCGAAAACACGCATCCACCTATGCTGCGATCGGCGATCGGAATTCAAATCCAAAATATTCGATCAATTCTGAACGTTTTAATTACCATCGAACTGGACACTCTGGATTTGAAACCTAGTTATCTCCTTTTATGGAGTAAGCCACACATATTTTTTGCAGTTCTTCTACTGGTGCTGACTTGAGGCTGGTTGGTGTTATTAGTCGTTTCTCTGAACGGACAGGACAGATTTTCTTAAGACCCCAGAGATAAGCCAAAGGTGTGCGCGATTCGCAAGTGTCAAGGCAGTTTTTGTTTTGGTATTGAATTTTCCATACCGGTTTTTGTTGCTGAATGTTTTGGGCTGGTTCTTACCTTTTTAATGCTTCATTTGGAACGTGCAACGAGTTAGTCTTTCCTGAAAAAGAATGAAATAGACATTATTTTAGTTTTGTATGTACAGCTAAGTATGTTGGTAATTTATTGAGGTTAAATGGGAAGTTTTGCTTAATCTTGAGCTATGTTAATTGCATGCTTGGTGATCGCGAATGGATGGCTTTGAGTGAATATTATTTAATGGGACAGTTTTAATTGGTGATGATGTGAAAGCATGTGGAGAAATGGAAATTGTTGAGATTTTGACTAGATTTTTTGTTGATTAAGTAAAGCAGAGCACTTTTATAAAAGAATTTAAATATTGTAGGCCAAAGTATTTTAGATTTTATGAAGAGACGATCGTCAAGCTAATTATCGAATGCCAATCTCAAGTTTCACTGAAATCTGTCGAGGTGGAAGATGCATATTCTTCTAAGGATTGATAAAGGAAGGTCTACTCTAATCACATAAAGCCTACGGATAGAGCTAAAGTTACAAATTATTGTAATACCTGGCCAGCGAAACCAAGAACATACCTCAGGGAGTACAGAGCTGAGCATAATATTGTAAAATACCGCCGATGCAGAAAACATAATGCTAATAACAGAATATGTATAGTGCGCGACAAAAGTTTAACCTCAGGTACACAAATGTGAAGAATGCAAGGTGGAGTATGCTGACCACAATATTATTAATTTTGTAGAATTCCGGACTGTTTTTTGAGATATCGCTGATACCAGATTTTACTAATTGTTGTAAGGAATAAAGAAAAATTTGTAGAAAATGTGGCAAAACTGTCGCGACTAAAGTTTGACCTCACCTTCGATTTTTGGAAGTACATATTTTGAAAATTAAGCTAGACAAGATAAAGTTAGAAAAATGAGAGAAACAATAATTTTAAGTATAAATTTAATTTATTAATATTTGGTGGAGCATTCTTGGTGTAAAATTACATCATAAATTCTATTTCTTCTCTATACAACTATTGAATTAAATCTAGTAGAATTCCCCATTCCCATACTGTCTTTACTGCTATTCTCAGTATTGTGATGGTCCCATGTTGTCCAGAATGGTGGTCTATCCTCGTGAGCCAAACACCATATGTTCTATGTAATGTTGAACTCTGGAGATACCGATGGCCACTCTAGTTCCACTATGTTATTGGCCCTAAACCATTCTATATCCACCCTAGCGGTGAGAACTGCTGCATAGTCTTGTGGCAAAATCCATGGTTGACCTCTAATTTTTTCCACAATCGGCTTAACGTCTTCTAATATCTCCCGGTACCGTACTCCTGTCTGGGTTCCCTCAATGAGTTTGAGCTTTATCTACTGGTCCTCGAACTGAAATACCCCCATGACAACAATATGTGTATCCATCCAGGCAAGGCAGAACCGTTTTCGACTGAAAAGATAACTTGGTTTCGTCCTTCCTTCCAGGCCATGTGACCTCGAGCAATTCGAAGGTGTTTTTCCTTGTGTATAGGTAATAATAACGGAGTATTTTTAGAGTCGGTGACGTTGTAGAACTGATGAGCGCTTTAAAATCCTCTGTGCAATGCTTATACTTGCATTTACTCCGGCTTCAGTTCCAATTTCTTTGGCAGTTATGAGAGAATTTGATGCTGTTCGTATGATACTACTCCTTTCTCTCTGGTGTGGCCCTTGATCTGTCTCCTTGGTATCGGCTTCCTTCCGAAACATGGATCGTCACGAACCTCCATTCATGGTAATTCAAGGAACGGTGACCAGCAATCGAGCCAGTCCTGACATTCTTTTTTCCCTGGGCCCAGAACCCGCTTGGAGTCGATCAAGCCCGATATGGATCTAGAGTGCTCGGTATACTTCATCAGAGTCCAACCCCCAAAAGCTCTGCAAACTCTCTGTAGCTCTGGTAGATTTTGAAATAGCTGCTTTCGGACCGACGAATGTAGGGCCAGAATCTTGTCGGGCGTTCAATTTTTCATTGACTTCGAAGAACTGAAGACGACAAACCCAAAGAAGGGTGACCCAATTGAATATATCCAGCTCAGCAAGAGTGCGCATTGGATATCCCAAATTGGACTTGGTCATGTAGGGTTTTGTAGTTCTGATTGGCACTTGGCTTTTGGAAAAGATAAAGATCTACTCATTAACAAAGACTCTTCTTAAACTCACGTACATACATGCGAGTATAGCGTACACATCTGTTCGAACGGCAGTAGGTTTAGTCTTACTAAACTTGAGCAGATCTCTGTACCAACACTCTGGAATATTTAAGAGGAAGTCATGATAGCCTATTTTGGGTATTTAAAGAAGAGGGCTTGAACTTTGAGATATTCGATAATCTCTTTCAAAAAAACTGGAATGCCCCTACTGATTACCAGCGGCTATATGGCAATTTGCTACTTTTAGAGGATTTCTGAACTTCAGTTCAAAGCTATTCAAGTTTTCAGCATGATGTCCCACCGCGAGTCCTCTCTAATTTATTGGCTGTTTCCGTAGGTTTTACAAGGTTGATGAATACTTGATTCAAGGTATGAACTTCCCCTCCTGACACGTATTGTGTTAGCGGCTTGTGTGGAAGATAAGTACAATCTTAAATGTAACCGAGCGGACGAGCACGGCTTTGCACCATGTTCAGTCATACTAATGAATTGTATTCAGGGCCGGAGCAGAATTAAGGACTTCCAGATTTTAGCCCGGGGCTTCCAAAGCAGTAAATCCCAAACATTATCGTATCAATAGTCAGAGATTTGCAATATGTTCCATTCAATCCCAAATCTTCGATTAATGTTACGCCAAGGTTCTTAAGAGTCAGATTAGCTGTTTAGAATCCGAGTCCGTCATTTGTGCAACACTTTGCAAGAATGCTACAGAACGTGGTGAGTCCTACATCGAGTTGTCCCCTCCTGATGGTGAGGATGGTAAACTCAGTCGTACGCGTACTATAAGCCATGCCAGTGTGAATAGCAGCTTTGAGCAAGACTGCAGGAAATGGGTCTCTGGGTTTCTTTAACCCGGAATATACTAGAGAGGAGTCTAAAATTATATGGCACGCTGCGAGTCCTTAAGAAAATGGCAATAAAACTGGGACGAGTCAGTTTGCGGCCGGTGGACCCGCCGATTTGTCCCAAACATGAAAAGATGGGTTCGGATAGGATGACTCTCCACAATTCTCGCAAGATTAGCTGAATGCGCCACTAACACTCTAAGACACTTGTGCAGCCCGAGAAGGTGTGGAGGAAGGTAAAAGTCAGTATGAATGTTACGCAGTAAATTGAGGCTGAAGCAAATAAAAGATAGGAAGGTGACTGTGAAAGGCGTCCGCTATCGCGCCATGATAACAGACTTTCATGGGATATTTCCCACACAGCCACTCGAAATGCACAAATTGCTATCTACTAGGAAATAACAATACAAGATTAACTCGTTTGGCTCATTCTGTTACCCTACAGCCCTCTGCTTCTGCGCACATTACGATCTAGAAGTTTGGCTTTGAATAGAACAACTAGATTGTGGAATATTCTTCCACAATCAGTATTTCCAAACTTGCACAACTTCTTAGAGTTCAAATGTCAAGTTCACTGCACACCCAGACCTCTTATAATCTGCCCTTGAACCATGACCAGAACGACGTGACAGACTTTAGTGCAAAGGGTGATTCCTAAGTTTGGTTTTTAAAACATGAACAGCAATCAAGAAATTTGCTAATATGCTGTTCCAGTTTGACCTAGGGGAATATGCCTCGAGTTAACCTGGGTTAATCTGACCATCGACTCTTGGTCTATTACCTGACATAATCTGACTCGATTCAATCACTCCCAAATTAACAACAAAAATACGCTTCACCGGCATTAACCCTATCACAAATGAACTTTAACCAAATATCCAGAGGGCTATCATCTACCCAAGGGCTAGAGCTGCATGTTGTCCCTTTAAAGACCCCAAAAATCCGGACTGTTGCTTTTCATCATTGTAAGCCAGGCATTGATTACACCGTTGCACATATCCCATCAGATAGATGAACCAGCAGACCGATAGTAATGAGCCCGTCATCCATTAAGGCCCCCAAGCAACGAACGAATCCGTAGATGATTGCGAACTTATCCCCCCGGAGCTGATCCCGGCATGTAGCCACTATTAAATTTTCCGTCATACCCAGAAAAGTCCGTAAATCATCCGCAAAGAGCCGCATAACATGCAAAAACATCAGCTGTGACTGCGCCGACTTTCGTGTATGTGCTGTTTTGATAGGAGGCCAGCGCCGATTTTTTTTGGTGTCGTTGTCGTCTAGTTGGCAAACAGCAACAACAATAACAACAACAAAAAATCGCATGAGAAAATGCTACGGAGTCGGCAAGACTATCGGATCGTATTGAATCTTTCCGCTGAGTTAAGGACGACTTTTTTTAAATACTCGAATGTTGATATAGGCGAGTTCCGTGTGTGCAGGTCTAGTGTATAGCGGTAATTGGATGGATATGGATGGGAGCGTGTTATTTTCGCGTAGACTGGAGATAGAGAAGAAAGGCCCGAGATACCCTACTGCTGCACTGGGGCATGCGGAGCCGATAGCTAAAGGTCGTTATTTATTGGATAAATATTTGCAAGACAAAAATCCGTTTTGCCAAAGGAGTTACGACTCTATCCGAAGCTTATGGATAAAAACCAGTTTCAGATCAAGATGCCGCTGATGATGGTGGGGCTTTGTGCATATATTTCAGCTGTGGATTTCTAAGAAGTTGAATATCTACAAGAAATTTATCTTTATGGATTGGATATTCAAATTCCGCTTATTTTTTTTTTGTTCGTTTAAAATTGGCAAATAAATAATCTTCGGTTGAACGGCTCCGAGATTGGGATACAAATTGCATTTAAAAATGACAAAACGAGAAAAAACAATGATGTGAACACACACTGTTGGAGGGTTGGAAGGGGGGCTCCAGTCATTCGATGCTCGTTTTGTTCTTTAATGGCTGTGGGACAACTTCTTCTCTTTCGTATAATCATCAAGCATAGCCTTAAGATAAAAACAAAGTAATCAAGTGATTGTGTGTATTTTTTTGTTGTTGTTCGGTGTTTTTACTTTGTTGTTCCCTAATGATTTCAATTTTGGTTTCTGATCCAAGCGCTCCCAAGTGTGTGCGGCCTGTATTCGGAATGGACATGTCAATTTAAAATGGATCGCATTTCATCAAACCGATGATGACAGCCAAGCGACAGCAGCGATTATTTTTCAGGCATGCCTTAAGGGTCCAAAGTCTTGTAATTAAACTTTCTCTGTTTTTCCTTCAATGGCGACGGAGAGAATTAATTGTTGTCAAAGACCGGCCCCGAATGATCTGCGCGCGCAGTGATCTTGTTTGGGACAACTGCATCTGCACCATAGCGAAAGTATCAACATATATGCAATCGCGCGCGCGATCATTGTGTGTACATTCACGACACAAAGTGACTTTAAAAGCTGATAATTATTTACACACAGAAAATACAAATACAAAAACCCAATCCCCGCCAAGTAATCATCAACGACGACGAGAGGAAGGGAATTAAGCAGTTTAAAAAAGGCGGAAAAAATCATTTAATTTTTAGTGTAATTAAACGAAAGCCGAAGCGACTTTTATCGCAACATTTTTATACTAATTGAAGCTAATTGGATGGATGATCGTTACTTGGCCGCTCTTTAATTTGGCATATATGTACATATGTGGATGATGGCTGGTGGTGTATATGCTTGTTACGTAATAAAAATTTTGGTTTTTTGGTCTTAATTGTTCGTTTTGGATATTTTTTAAATGAATTGATTAATAACGACAAGCAAAGTTGCGTGAAAGGATGATCGTGTCGTGATCGTTTAGGAATCAGGAGGTTGTCGTTTAAGTCAGTGATGAGGTTTTGCAAAACAGATTGTTCTGGAAAAGATATAGTCACAATCCATATTAATTCTATTGAGCAATTTGGTAAAGTTCACGCGATTTTTTAACAAATTGGACATAATAGATCAAACTATAGACCAATTTTGGCATATATTACTGTTTTACTTAATTGAACTAAAAACAGCATATTAGGTTTGTGAAGAATTGCACACAGGCCATGGTGATAACCCTTTACAAAAGCTACAGAGTCAACCATGGTATACGAAAGATCGTACTGGTCAACGATGATGATCTAAACGGTGCTCGATGATCAAAAGCGTTTAATGGACGTTTGTAACTTTTCAGCTTAAAACCGCTTAAAAAATAAAAAAAAGGCCTTACAACGGGCGAACACCGGCCGCTTGGAGTTTTAAGTGACATACCATGGCCATAGAGTTATTATCCATTGTGGCGACCCAACCGGAAACGGCAAAGTGCTAAACTACAATTCGATTCGAACATCAATATGGCGATACATCAATATGGCAATACAAAAAACGACCAGAACATAGTTCCAGTTCCGGCAAGATCAAGAGGACATCGATCAAGTCTCTTCTTGCGGAACGATCGCATCGGTTAAGTCGCCACGGTTCCCAAAATCAATAATACAAATACAAAACAATAAAGTGATTTAATAATGAACGATCGTAGCAATTATTTCATTGTAAATATGGGATAAACCCCATATCCATTTTTAACGGAAGCACATACAGCCCCAAGGTAGCCAAATTTAACCAAACGATTTAAAAGGCCGAGAACTGAGCTGTACACATGGGCATACGACGGGCATATAGAGGCCAAGTGCATAATATTTTCGTTATGTACAATTGGCCTTTGGATTATCCAACTTAAAAACTACCGATGCCCAAGAGAGAGAAATTGTGTAAGATCCGTAGAAGAACAAGCGCCGATAGAGTAACCGAATGAAATTTATTTAATTTATCATTTATTTTTATTATTTAATTTTACACAATCCCTTTTTTCAGCTAGGTTCTATAAATAAGGAAATTCACATAGTCCCATAGAAATGCAACTTGCCACTTGTCTTACGCGTTTTCACGGCACAATTATACTTGAATAAGCGAATCTAGACTGGCTGATCAACGTGTTTTAATTTTCTTTAGTACAAAACATGATTATTACTAAGGGGTAATAAAAGGGTAATAAAAGAGTAATAAAACCAAACATTATAAAAATCAGCTTTATAGGTATAATGCGTCTTAATCCGGATGAGCTTCTGCGTGGATTAGTAACTGTAGATCGAACACGGATACAGTACCACACTCCTAAGATGAAGGAACAGTCAAAATAATGGATTTTTATAGGGAGCTGGAAAGGTTATGGCTGCAGTTACATACTTTCGGCGAGTCCAGTCTGGTTGCCCTAGATATATCCATAGCTTTGATAGAGTAAGACAATCTGCTCTGTTAGCTAAGCTCCAACCTAAGCTCCAGTTTTACATAACTGAATTGATAGTTTCTTTTCTGCATATTCAATCAAGGTAGTACTAGATCGCGCCGGAATCACCTAGGAGTCAGTCCTGTCCCCTAGCCTATTTCTAATTTTATTAATGAGCTAAATTCAATTAACTGTAGCCCACTGCACAGCTTTGCCGATGACAGTACCGTTCCCGATCGTTACGTTTACACCATCGATAATGATCCAGATTCTGTCCTGAAGATCGCCAACTTATGTTAACCTAAATCATCACCGACAATGGACTAGGGAAAGAATCGTATCGAATGCAATGGTGACTATTCCTTCTACCTACAGCCCCGATTTTTGCACAAGCTACAGACTAGGAATTCGTTTGCTAAACAGAATAGCTCGGTTTTGGAACAATCTTTTATATTCAGTATTCTCGATCTTCTACAAATACCCAAAAGTTCATCGCCATCTCTGATTACCTCTTATAGGACTCATCTCTGATTATAGGACTCATCACCTTGTATTGTATTCAAAAGTGACCAATTTCATTTTTGTTAAATTATGATTTTAATTTTACTGAAACAAAGCCACTAATTGAAATCTGATCGACTAAAGTCTACCCCATATACTCGTAGAATAAATGCTAATAACGTCACAACTGCAGGAGTTCCTTGTTATATTTTGAATAGGGTATAAACATTTTTATAGACTAACTTTTTTTCAGTTTCCATGAACGACTGGGTACAATATATTTATGCTATCACACATATTGCTCCCTAACTCGTAAAATGTCGACGCACAAGTCTTAAAAATCTTCAATAGAAACATCTCTGAAAAGCCTTTGACTCAAAACGATCTCCTCATCCTCAGATCACAAAAAAAAGAATCCCGAGAACCAAGAAACAAAAAACTCACTGATCTGTTGCAAATTTCCGGATGTCTCATGAAACAAAGCCCTTAGAAATTAAAGTAGACCATGGAACATTATCCAGTCACTGCGATGCTGGCCTGCCTAGAGATTCCTATAAGCACAAAGAATGCTCAGCTTGATGCCGGCGACTCGGTAATCCAACAACAACAACAACAGCAATACAGAAAAAACCCTAAACTTTGTAAAGAAGCGGCACCAAACCCGGGGCAGCTCTCGGCAGATGTTTCGCTCTGATGGATCCAGCTGAAGCATTCCGATGTGCCCAGAAGGAAGTGCATTGTCCGACATCTAGAATATGAAGTGACTGGCTTCTTCATGGCACACAGCCCATCACAGAATCGGGCTAGACTGCTAGCTAGCTGGCTAGCAACGCTATCTGTTGTTGCTGCTGCTCATGCTGATGCTGATTTTGATGCTGCTGAAGCTGAGGTTGGAGGAGCTGGATTGTGTGGTGCTCCGAGAAGGAGCTCGCTTTCAAATTCATCCGATAATACACTAAATCGCCCAAAGATCACTCGACGATGATGAATTGAATTGAAATGGCACTGCCGCCGCGCCTCGTCCTACCGTCGCAGTCGCTACCGCTCCCGGTAGTAGAATCTTGATTCGTTCGCCTCCTTTTTCTGGTCTGCACGTCTGCGAAATTAATTCACGATTGGGCGTTAATAAAGCAGCAGAGGAGCTCAAATCAGATTATTGCCGTGCTAATTAAAAGGGGAGGAAAATTGATGCTTTTCGGATGATAATAGCGAATTGGAGGCAGCATGGATTTTTGCTGGGCTTTTCGGCAGTGCGGGGAAATTGTTTTTGAGTTAATAGTTGGCCTTTTGTACAAGGGTCGATTTCGGAGTCATTAGCTGGAGTTGCTGGTATCTCGTTCCATCTGAGTGGTTGAAAGCGACTGGAAAGATTTGGGTGTGTTCGGGATTTATTGATAGTGTAATCAGAAGATTTATGAAGTGTTCTGCTGTGTTACGTCTTTCGATGATAACAAAATTATATCGATTGTTAACAAAAAAAACTGCAGAATGTGCCACTTCTTTCTTTCGTTGCCTATGGGTAGAGATAAAAATCGATAAATTTCGACATAGATACTTAAATAGAAAACGATTAGAAACAATTAGAACTTTATAAAGAGAAAGCAGTGCAGCAGAGAATTAAGAGAGCTCCAATTTTGAACGACTCGACCGCATAAATCGAGTTCGATAAAATTGCTTATGTTGACTTTTAAGGTATGAGTCGTCTGTGGCTTAATTGCAATCACACGACTCACTGGCCTGTTCACGTCGCCGAAACGCAGACGATCCATTGTTGAATGCGCTGTATGGCCCATATTTCAACCTGTGTTGACTTATACCTGTCACTGGTGACAGTCAGTTTCATTTTGAAAGTAATGCCGATCAATTACAATCTCGAACCAAAATCCACATCAAACTAAGATTTTTTCTGGATACATTTGCAACGGATAGGTGTCACGTGGAATGTTATCTCACCACAAACATAGCCTTGTTCACATAGTCCAATTCATCCAAAATTGGGTCTGGTCGTTGAATATGATTTTCCATTCGAAATCGAAGTCTACTTTCCAACCAGAGCCCAGTCAGAATACTCGACGCTGGCTATGGCCGTTTATTTTCAATTCTAGAATCAAATGAATTTGTACGAAAGCAAGTCCACGTCCTGACGCACAATACGCCAAGTTTAGGTGTGCGTAAGGTCAAGTTCTTGGAGGCAATGAGAAATTGACTTGGCCCTCGGGTTATCCTACTCACTCTCGTTCATTACCGCAATGTTTTCTGCCGATCTTACTTTACGACAACGTACGGGTGTCGTTTGATTATTTACTGAACCGGTTGATTCGAATTCCATTTCCACCAAACGACAAAAAGACGACTCAACAGGACGATCCTGTGAATTGTAAAAACTGCAACCCGGTTGCCGTAAAGGAGATCAGGATTAAAGTCCATCACAGAGGCATGTCTCTTGGCCTCTCAACTTCTTCCACCTAAATCTTAAATAATGACTTTCCTTTGAGGTTTTTTTAGTCATTGCAACACTTGACTCATTTCAATCATTTCTTCTCCTTTTTTTCAAGTTGTTGAACATAAATTCTCAATCTTTTAACAAATCAAACGGATTTTATTTTAAATTACCCTTTTATTACCCATTTTATTACCTCTGGTAATAATCATGTTTTATATTAAAGAAAATTATTACACACGTTAATCAGTTAGTCTAGATTCGTTATTCAATTGAAATCGTGGCCCGAAAAGCGTAATTAGTGACGAGTACCTTTTAGTATTTTGTCTTGAGGCATCCAATGTCGTCGATTCGAGCCGTTGTTATCGAAAACCGTCAAAAACGGATATTTTCTACATACAACCTAAAAGGGATCATCCACCATGAATTTGTTCCTACCGAAGCTAATCAGCATCACTACCTTAAATTGCTAAAACGATTGTGTGAAATTCAAAGGATTGACAACAATATCCCACAATATCCCCGGCATACAAAGCCCTGAATAGCAAGGGCAGTTTTTGAGTAAAAACCTATATGAAAATGGTTTCACGCCAACCCTACTCACTTCGATACCAACCCCTGTTAGACTTTTCCTGTTCCCTAAAATAAAAAAGCGATTTTAAAACAGAAATTTTTTAAGGATATATAAAAGGGCAAACCAAAAAGTCATTAGTGCCAATCAACGTCATATAGCTTATCCAACGATCGACTTCCGGAGTGACTCCTTAGACCAAATTAATAGTATAGATCCGATTAACGATAGTTTTAATATGATGAAATTTTGCGTGAATTAATAAATATAATTTTCATTAAGTTTGGACACCCCTAAAACAATTAACAAACAAAAACTGTGTTAATAATCTCTTAAAGTCTTTTAATAGATTAAATTTCTACTAATGACACTATTTACAACAACAAAACTAACTAAACAATGAATAACAAATCGCATACAGCACACCACACACACCTTTTGTAACTTTTCCCACCTTTTCTTTTCCTCCTGTTATCATCTATCATTATGTTTGGGGCTATATGTTAAGCTTGACCCTCTATGCACAGGCTCGTCACATTCAACATACAACATGAAACCCTCCACCGGAACAAGTTTGGTGGCAAAGTTCGTCCCCTTGTTTACCACACCGGTAAGCATGCATGGTTTGTTCACCTTCCACTATGCCTACGTACATATATCTACTATTCGCATAACTGAAGTCAGTCCGAAACTTCCTACACACATAGCGTACAAATGTTCCACATCACTTCCTGCTTTTCAATTAATACAAGAAGAAGAACTCGAACTACACAAGAGAAATAAAAAAGGGGGACAGTAGTATGTTTTTTTTTTGTCGAACTTCAAGACAACTTGTCCCCCCGGTTGTCTTTATGTGATCGTATAGTTATATAGTTGGATACCACCTGGCCGGTATATTCATCCATCGTCGTCACGGACATTCTGTCTGTATAACTTCCACGAATTGACCAAAGCTTGTCACGGATTGACTGACGACTAGTTGCTTTGGCTGATTGTTGTTGTTGTTGATGTTGTAAAGTTCGGCAAATCACCTTAAGACGATTCCAAATCCTGTCTTTGGACAGTTTTTTTTTCTAAATACACAACTTTTAACCGTGAAAATCGCTTAATCCCAATGTTGTCGCGCTGAGGTGAGAGAGACACATAAAAGGTGTAAAGTCATTATGTTTCCGTTAGCGGATTATCAGCGCAAGTTTTCAACACTACACACTCCTCCAGATGCCAGACCTGTCAATCTGTCTCCCATGACTTTTTGCTTGGTTGGTTTTGTTCTGTTGTTGTTGTTGTTGTAGTTACCGGCAACGCAACCCTTAAGTGGTTGACTTGCAGGTTTTTGAAGGTATATTGGGAAGCACCTTTCCTGTGCCCTTTTTGTGTCTTGTGCTATCCCCCTTTTCTACTGCTGCTGCTGCCAGCCACTTCAGCCTCGCTCACTCCACATCAGACCAACAAGAAGCATTCGATTAACCTGGTTATAACCATTTTCGGGAGCGTTCACACAACTAACTCGAAGGGATATGGTGGTGGGTTTAGCTTCTCGCTCTATTCACTAACGATATACCACCACCAGTCCCCCGATCTCTCCTCCTATATTCCATCCATCCATCTCATCCCTGGGACAGAAGCCGTGACTTGTAGGTGAACACTCGCCTATGTTTTATTACCGGAGCAATTCAGGTGAATTGCAATGTGTTTCCCGTGGGGTGATATGAAGTCTCATACTACTATAAGGAAGTCGTCCTGCAGTGCTCGAAGGGTGCTCCGGTAGGTGGTCGTTAATTATTTTTACGGCAGGAAAGGAATGGCTTTTTTCCTGTTTATGGAGGCGTTTAGAGTTGTACTCAAAATGTCGTTAGCAATTTAGATCAGTCGAAACGTAAGTGGTTCGACACTTCGACAAAAAAAAATATACGAACATAAAAAAAAATTTTTACTTCGATCCTGCCAGGAGTCGAACCTGGAATCTTCTGATCCGTAGTCAGACGCGTTATCCATTGCGCCACAGGACCGGATGCTGGTTGATAAGCAAATGGGCTAAGAATAGAGTGTTCCACATCAATTGAACAAAAAACCTGATTTTAAGTAGTTCATCCGAGCTAATAGAGATGAGACTCGCCACTAGCCGCTAGCGCTAGAGAGATAAACCGCTTAAGTATTGTTTACACCTTTTACAATTCTATTTCTAGACCAACAGGTTGAGCAGTCACTCGTCCATTTCGACTCTTCGTTATGTATGAGCCCCCAATGCCTTGTGCTGCTTGATAGCCATGATAGCCATAGTGCGGCTAGAGAGAAAGACGTACGGTAATCTGCCGGCTTGGGATGCCGCTAGACTTGATATACATATATCTCCTCCTCTCTCTACTCCTCTTTTTTCGTGAGTGTCACATTCGAAGCTTTTTTTCTAAAATAGAAGAAAAAAAATAAATAAAGTTTTACTCGAAAAAAAGGTGGGTACAAACTTACGAGGTGCATCTGTGGTGTCCAGAGATTTCTTTAAGGAAACTTCAAAGTGAGCCCAGATTGGAAATGGGCGATTTGTTTTCCTCTTCTTCTTTTAGTGGTGAATAATTTTCGGGTGTTTAAGGTGGCATTGAACTCGATTTTTGGGGCTCTGTTTTGGTTATTTCAGCGCCTGCTTTGTTTGTTGTTTACAGAGCGCCCGCGGTCAAACTTTTGATATTCCTAGAGAAATATTGGGACCACTTCTCTATCTCCATCCCATCCTCCTCTGCTCCATCTTTACTTAATCGTCTTCCCTCTATAAACACTTCACAAATAGCGCTTCTTTTTCGCTTCTTTTTCTTTTCTTTTAAAAATTGCTTCAAATCGTTCTTCTTTATTCTAAATTATGTCATTGATAGAAGGAATTAGGAAATTTAATTGATTCAGATAACAAAAATATTTAGATTAAAATCCGTGTGATTGCCGACCGATCAATATGAAATTCTGATTTGTTTTCAAAAACAGTGAAATAATCTTGACCATTCCGGAATACTTAAGTCAATTATGTCATTTCAGTTTTATCGCTTGATAATTCAATTTATCTAATCAATGATTATTTAATCGGCATTGGACTATCTTTTTTGCGAGTTTATGGAATGTATTTTACGGAAATAATCTAGAATAGTAAGCATCTGATTAATATTTATAATAAATCTGGTTTTTGTTGAATGATTTTATATATGGCGGATTCGTGACGTTATTGGGTCAGTTTTTGTGGGTCTTAAATTGTGTTTTTTGGATTAGGTGGGGGTTGTTATAATTCACAAAACACAAAACAACAATTTGAACTTGAAAGAGTGTGATTCGAGTAAAGTAATGAATCATGGAATGTATTTTCGGTGACATTTTTGGCAGTGATTGTTGTATTGTAGTGAAATTAATGTGACTGATGCACTAGGAAGAAGATATTCAGTGCGTAGGTAGAGTGAATAAATTATTTTTAAAGTGTTTTGAAGTGTTTTTAAATGATTATTTATGATTGTTTATTGTTTATTCATTTTTTTCGAGTCTTATGACAAATTCGAAAACAAATCTTCGTTCAGGAATATCGTGCTTGCATTGTAGATATTTTGGTCTAAACTCTAGAAGAGTTGAAGATTTTTGCATGACTAAACGATTTTGAAATAGAAGCATTAAGTACACCGACTTTCAGTTTTCCGCGCTCGAAAAGACTTCTTGGCTAAGCTGATGTGATTGATATTACTCTGTGCCTTGATCTCCACAGTCTCAAACCGTATAGAAACCCTAGAAACACAAGACTGGTTTGAATTTCGATTGGTACTTACCCCGTTTATGACTAGGTTTAAAAGTTGGGTCAAGGGTTGAGTTGAAATTTCGACTACCGTATATGATGTCGAATTGAGTTTACTTGGGGTTGAAATAGAGTTGAACTGACATCAAAACATAACCCCAAATTTTTGGGAGAAATTCCTGTGCAAGCAAAAACACCAAACCCAATGGTAAACAAACAAAACAAATGCCACTTCAAACCCAATTACAGCCCGATCCACGTATATGTGGCGATTTATCAACTCGATTCGGGTAGGAGAGCTGAATTTGGGCTGAGTGGATCCGATTTCAACTCGATCTCCGTTTATGACTGGGTTGAACGAGGGTTAAACCTGGGTTCAACCTATGACTAGGAGCAACTAACGAGCAAGTTAGTAGAAGTAAATAACTGAACTATTGGTAGCCCTCAGTGGTCTGGAGAGAGCAACGGACAGATTTAGTAGGGGCTTGGAGGTCCGTTTCGAAGTATCACGTCAAACGCACCAAAAATCGTTACAACCTAAGCAGACTAAGGAAGGTGACCAGAGATGCTTATAATCTGCTACAGGCAAGGCTATATAAAAAAACATTTCGGTGAATATAAGAAAGCTATCCGAGCAGCTAAAACCAAAAAATGGCATGAATATTGCGAGTCTATCGACAGATCCTGCCAGACTAAAGCCGACTCAACACGATGCGGTTCAAACGTTCCAAACACCGACGTTGGGCGCTTGACATTGGGTACTCGTAATTTGAGAATCTGCCACGGAAGGAATGTGGACAGAGACACTGCAGTTGCTGGTAATGCACTTCGCCGGATCATGGTAAACACCTAAGAGGTCGCCGATATAGGCGATCAGATAGACCGCTCCACTCGAAGGAGTGGCTCAACTTGCTGGTAGCAGAGGAGAAAGATGTCCGGACTATTGTCGGCATCCCAAAGCAGCAGAAATCCACCCACTTCATGGGTGTTATACTGGAAAAAGAAAAAGATGGGACCGCTATACTTTGGACACCAGACCTCAGCAATGTTTTTGAAAAACATAAGGAAGCATTGGCTAAGCGACTCTCTCCTCCGTCACCCAGAAACAGGTGTGCCATTAGCGCTGATTGTAGATGCGTCCGACACGATTATAGTGCGGGGTAACGGGAGCGACAGGGAGCTCTGAAGCGCATACGCTGCAGTAAAGCATTGCCAAAACTTATGTACATTATTGGCAGACCATAAACCACTTATATTTGCATTCCAGCAGAAATCAGAGAATGCCTCACCCAGGCAAGTCAGGCACTTGAGCTTCATTGGCCAGTTTACCACGGATATCCAACAAACCTCTGGAAAGGATAATGTTGTCGCAGACGCATTGTCAAGGGTCGAGGCCATATTTCCACCAGCGTCGGACAATTATGAAGAATTGACAAAGGAACAAGGAATGGATGAAGAATTCCAACATCTACGCAGATCAGTAATAGGCCTGAGGCTTTCCAGCGGACAAGGTTTGTACTGTAACACGTCTACTAACAAGATACGCCCCACACATACAAAAAGAACACCACTGAGAGGGGTTTGACGCAATGCACAGTTTGTCGCATTACTGTCAAAAGAGTAAGGAGCAGACGTGAAAACCCCGATTTCGGACTTTGCGCCAGTGGAAGCACGATTCTAACACGCCCACCTGGGCTTCGTGGGGCCCTTGCCTTACAGCAAAGGTTACACTTTTGCGCTGACGTTTATAGACCGTTCCCCTGCAGTTCCCATCTCACCTCTTTTCTGCTAAAAACCCTGAAACGGATAATCGAACCAGAGTTAAAGACAGCCGTCGAGCAAGCACCACTGTGCAATGGAAAGGCCAACATGCCTACTGCAAAGGTAAGTTCAGGGAAACTGCACTCAGTAAAGTGGTCCAAACTTTTTCTGCGCTTTCAGTGGTTAGTGTTTAACGATGATACAACTCCATGGCATTTCCTATGTTTCCTTTTAGTAGGCAGTACTAAGGGCACTGTTTGCATATCTACTTTCACTAGGGCTTCGACTTTCGTATTCTCTTAATTTCTTAACATAGTTCGATATAGATCGCTAGAAGATTCCTCATTCGTGTACCGCGAGTTGGAAGATCATCTATAAGTGAGGTCCTGATAGTCTAAGCTTAGGTGCCTTTGTACTACTAATCCGCCATGTCGTACACCTCACAATGCAATGTTTCGCTTGTAAATGTCTTAGAGATTAGTTAAAGTCTTAAATAAGGCAATCCTTGTTTTTACCTAGACCATAAACATCACCGAGGATAATCCTTATTCGAGATTTTATCATAAACATCAAAGTAGATTATCCCGCATAAAATTAATGAGCAGTTATAAGATAATGACTTGTCACGGCTCTTGAAATCAGCTTTACGCTTCGTTTTGACCTGAGTTTTGCATTGAAGTAAATGTGGAGAGTGATTCTTCATACGGAAAAAGAGGGTGATTTTATAAAAAACATTGCCAAACCGTTTAAGCATTTTAAAAATGTCACGGACTAATCCAGATTCGAAATCCTTAATTCGAGATATTGAATGTCCTTGTTGATGTTTACGGGGCTAAATCGGAATAACGTTACGTCTTTTCATGAATCCATCCATTGATGCTGATTTTGGGTAAAATAGACGCCAATTATGCATGCACCTTTGTAAATAGTATCTATTTTTTGGAATTTCTCCAAAAACTGTTAAGGTTGTTTAAAGTAGTTTATCGGCTTATGTAAAAGCCCCGATCAAGATCAAGCGAGCCAAACAAGTACAATCAAAACAAAGTTATAAAAATAACTATTTCCTGCTTTTGTAGCAACTTAATAGAGACGCAGCACTCTCAAAATGTTAAACCACTTAGGCGAATCGCGCTAAACTGCCTTCATTTATTGTACCATTCAAAATTGCGAACTTAATTTCTTTGTACAAAACAAAATGTTGTGTTGAAATCCTGAAATAAAAACTAATGATAAAAATTTCCTAACGCGCACTCTTTTTCCCGAATGATAACCCTAATACGAAACAGCCTTAACAAAGCCCCAAATCTGGATAGGAACTCAACCGTTTTGCCGCCCCAAATTTCACTCATTTTTTCCCCATTATTTTCTTTCTTTCAAAACCGCGCGCCGCGCAGTTCTTATCGCTCGCGCTCTCTGCGCGTCCACAATTTCCCGCAACAAGCGAATAATTGACTTGGATTTTTATTGCCGGCCATTATGAAAGTGATTCACGTCTAAATAACGAAAAGTGTCGGTGTCGGTGCCGGTCATCTTTTGTGGCATTTATTACCGCTTATGACCACTTTCGCTCACGTTTAGCTTCCGCTGCCGCTTCTTGTCGTAAGGCGGGATACGTTTAAACTCGAACTTGTTTCAGGCTTTGTTTATGTTTTGATAACATTAAGAAAAAAAAACTTGACTAGGTTGGAATTGTTGTTGTTGTGGTTTTTGTTGTTGTTCTTCCTGGTGAAAATTGATTTGTTAAAAGACCTCTAACCCTTATCTACAATTGTGCGAGCTTTCATACAGCTGCTGGAGAAGGAGAACAGTAAAAAGAAAGTATCGGAAAAAGTTCCGAAAACAACCCTTAAAAAACTCCAGTGGAACTCACATTACTGGGGTGGTTTCCCCAATTTTTCTTACTTTTTTTTGTGGTGATGAGTCATGGAAAATTTTTATTTGTAGCCACCACCAAATGTCTTCAGTTTCCGTCTTTCCCAACGAATTTTTCATTCCTTTTATTCTCTTCCATTCCTCTGTTGATTCAATATACGAATCAACAGTGGCGCGCACAAGCTCAACCTGTCGTCATGGCTGTTTTCGGAACTCTTTTTTTCCTTTTGGATAACAAACTTGATTCTGAATAATTTCGAAATACTACTTACTTACCACCCTCTCCCCATCGCCAGAACAAACCCTTGTGCCTGTAGGTGAGTCATTTCTGCAGGAAGAAAAGATACAAGTTGTTTACGTTGAGAGCTTCTAAGGAATTACACCCAGTATATCATAAGCACCAAGAAGAGGACGCCTTTCCAGGAAGAAGAGGAGTCCTTTTCTGGCTTTTGTTATTTCCCTGCAAAATAATATCTACGAAGTTCTGGTGGAGGAGTATCCATGAATGAAAGCAACGTGAAACTTTGTTTTTATGCACTGGGAATAACCTTTTACAGAAATTATTGCAGTTCAATGGCAGAATCGAATAGGAACATAAATTTTTATACTACTACTGCGGGATGTGAAGGACATTAATGACGAATTCCTATCACGTTTTATAGATAGTGCTTGCTTCTTATTCATATCATCAATGTCGAACATCTATGGTAATCTATTAATGGCGTAGCTTCTCTGTGGACCGGTTAGTTTTGCATGCATTGCATACTTTTAGGATCAATTTCAGGATTTCAATTTTTGCATACTTCTAGGAACAACTTTTTAGTTGACATTTTTAAATTTTTGAAAGGAACTTTTTGACTACTACTCGTTTGTGAACTTTATTTAAACCCAAAAAATAAATATCACTCTCTGCATTTCTACGGCTGGGATTATTAGGAGGTTCCCCTATTTCAAACTTGTATAAGTAAGTTTGGATTAATGTTAAGTATGACCTCCTTTGCAGTGAACGACACTTTTGTTGCGTGAGGCCAAGACCGGATCCCGGTTGTAAAGCCTTGAAAGAGAGAAAGAGGTCCTCCAAGAGAACATTTGTCGCTGATGCGATAGTGAAAATCCCAACGGCTGGATCATTTTTTTGAGATGTCCTTCTACAAAAATTATATGCATTGTTAATATGGTCTAAATCTACTGGTGGTCACCAAGGGTCAATCCCTCATCTTGCTCTCTTCTTAATTTTTATAACCTGATCTCAATCACCTCTCCTTTTGACATACAGGCCACCGGCAGGTCGTTGCCTTGGTTTCTCGCCTTAAGGCCTAGCATCACTACACAGTGCCGGCTACCAACTGGATGCGGCTTGCAGTTCAAGAAATCTGACAAAAATCTTTATGTTTGTGGCCATTTATCGTCAGTCCGTGCCTTAAGATCTGAACGTCTATTCAGTCTGAAGTTTTCCTTGAAGCTGTGAGTGAAAAAAAGTACAATCAACCGGAATTTATTTCTGGTTTGATCCTTGCTACGCTAAACTGTCGTTTTCCCCAGTGTGTCTATGGAGGATCATGAGGTGTCCTGCAACATACGGCTTGACAGGCGGTTGCCTCAAATACATAGGCATAGGGTTGTAGCACAATAGGCCAAGGACCCAATACCTTACCTAAAGAAGAAGAAGACTATAGCAACCGTTCCTCAGAAATTCATGCTCTCCTGTCTCCAGGCAATGTTTTTCCGGCAATGTAAGATTGGCTCGCTCTGCATACCGCCAAAATCTTCATCGTTCCCCTTTTCGAACATACTACAATCTTCCACAGTCAGTATTTCCGAACTGCTAAACGTCCAGAAGAGTAAAAGCAAGGTCCATCACCTCCTCCTTTAGCAATCTCTAGAATCGTATCGGTCCTAAACACATTGGAAGCATATACAGAAGCCTCCTTCCCGTGTATTTAGGGTCATAAACCTCTCCTGTTATCCCCCGTTCCTTCCTTCGAACTAAGCTTTCCAGTGCAGAAA
This sequence comes from Thereva unica, assembly GCA_949987705.1. Classification (NCBI taxonomy): domain Eukaryota; kingdom Metazoa; phylum Arthropoda; class Insecta; order Diptera; family Therevidae; genus Thereva; species Thereva unica. The sequence goes on from OX465285.1 coordinate 9,408,436, forward strand.
ATTGGGAGCGCTGCTTAGGGGAGCCTATTATGAGCGCTGTTAAATATGCTTCCGAGGCAGCATTACTGGAGTTTTCATAATTCTTATAGAAAGAAGAAAACCGGCGATTGTAAAGAGTAACATTAGCATACCAAATGGATCCGCTCCCGTTCGATACAAAGAACAAGCAGCTTTGGAAGTGGTTAGAATTTAGTTAGGGCACTGCTTTGGTAAAATCACACTGGCGTTTGGAAAACAAAAGGCAATGGCAAAAAGACGAACAAAATAAAAGATTTTCAATACCGGATCACATATCTACAGGCGTCCATGAATATTCTTTATTAAAAAGCGCATAAAAAGGTATGCTCCCTGTAATGACATGCAACGCTAAAAAGTATATGGAACTGGCATTGGAACGGGAGTGATGTAAGCTTTTTAAGGAGTGCTCACACATGGCTATTAGAGCACTCCATTTCTAGCTGTGTTAGTACTAGACATTTTATATGGAATTGTAGTACAGAGGTGACTTTTCAGCTTGGACTATAAAACAAAAAGATAGTCCTCAATGGAATTGGCTTATTTTTAATTAGTGCGACTTATTCAAAACTCCTTAAATATGACTACCAACGTTTTTAGATATCCAAGACTCGGGTACCAACCCCACAAACGAATACGAACATTTGCTATCCAAAACTTGCACGAACTTTTCGATCAAACCCTTGTATAACACCAACCAAGCAATTAACGAAAAAAAAACTCATTAAGTCTGTGAATCACTTTCATACTCCGCGCATGCATTTCAGATGTTTTTTTACATAAACGAATTAAAACTTTCGCTTCAAGGTAACGCTTACACAATAATTCAAAAGCCGCGCACAATTCACCTTTTGTACACAAATCGCAATTATCATTTTAAGCTGCAGTTTCACTCTTGTGCTTACCTGGCGCATTTAATTAATAACCACCTGAACACAGGAACAAAAAAACCGCGCCGAAACAAGGCCCTGAGCCCTGAGTCAGAGCAAAATTTAAAAAGTATTTGTTTTTCTGTTTTTATGTGTGTTGTTTTGCATAAATTTCCTCGAAACGTCCAGGTGCTAAAGCCCCCGCCATAAATAACCTTTCACGAAGATTCTCTCGGTGAACCTTTTTTTTTGGGCTTTAATATTTACACAACGAAACTTTTGTGATGGTTTTTGGGCTCGAAGCTAAACCCCGAGGCAGCATAAAACCTATCACAGACACACCGAGAGCCAGAACACGGCGCAGGTGAATAAAGGTGAGGCTCGTTACCTGTGTACGATATGCAGGTAAATAGGTCAAACTTATTTTCTTATGAGGTTCGTCTTTTTTTCTTCTTCTTCTGATATTTTGTTGGTTTTTTCTATGCTACTCTCTATCGCATCTGAAGATCTCGGGATTCCTGTAACAAATTCTCTCGTCACTTTATTGTTGTTGTTGTTGCAAGAAAAGAGGTGTGAATCTCTTGAGACGGAGTCGCGCAGATAGCAAGAAGCTCATTATTTTCTGTGTAAACGTGCCCGGCTGATTACTCTTTTGCTTGTTTATCATATTGTCAAGCTGTGATTGTTTATGATTAGATATTCGAGGGGTTATTAGTGGGCATGAGTGTGGTTGGGGTTGTTCGTACACGGGACATTATCACTGATCAAATGGTATTGATAAACAAATGTTCGTCAAGGTGTGATTGATTTTAAAAGGTTGTGATTCATTTTGGAAAAAAGGTGATATATAGGGTAAGATTTAAGGGGTAAGACAGCAAAGGAAATCCAATCTTCGCTGGAAGGATCGCGTAGACCAGGACGCCAGGAGCTGACTGGACGACATCGGTTCGGAATGGGGACCAGTGGAGAGAGCAGTTGCGAAATACCAGGACCGGATCCCGGTTGTAGAGCCGTGAAAAAAGAAGGTCTCGGAAAATATTACGTAATTTTTTCCCTCAAGAAACAGTGTGAGAAAACCCCCATTAACTTACAGGCCGCCGGCAGGTCACGGGTTATCACACGTTTGAACGTGATGACAAGGTAGACAGCCTAGACAAGGTAGATACCCAAGAGTTTGCGCTAGATAATCGAGCCCTAATACAAACCAGCGAACGCTGGAGGCCCACAAGTAGCCTTACAACGGGCGAACACCGACCGCTTGGAATTTTAAGGGGTGCATGATGGCTGTAGAGTTTTTAACCATTTTTAAAAGTCTACCAAGCCAAGATGTAAATGTCATCGTGTCGATTGCTGCGTGGCAGTGGGTAGTGCTGCACTGTCTTTAACGATCTCCTCTGGGCACCGGGCGCACCCAGTTGTATATAGCCTTATCCTAATATGGAGGCTCTGTTAGGATGGACCTTCCCTTTCCTGCCGTACTCGTGGGACTCTTATGGACCGAAAAATTTCTAAAAAAAGACGCATTACGTAGGATGCCAAAACGCTAGCCGGCGTTTTAGGAAGAGGTATAAAGGCGACATAGAAACGCACAATTGAGATTACCTGCTGGAAGAGTAAAACGCAAGACCGAGAACGATATAAGAGGAGTCTGAGGAGGCCAAGGTTCAGTGATCTCGGCAGAAAGAGCGTTCCGTTTGGGTCTTGTCAGAGGGTTTAAACTTAGATCGCTCACTGAGCTTGGGGATTACACCTTGTTTTACCACCTGGCTTCGAAGAATATTTTCTTAGTACTTAGCCCACAGACAGAAATTAATGCACTAGTGGCGTTGCATCCCTAAAAACAAAAGGCAAGTAAGTATCGCTGGAAACGAGATAGCGGACAACTTGGCTGAAAAGCGATATTGGAATTTTCTAGAATCCGGAACTATACTCTTCCTTTGCTAGAGGGCTAATAAGGAAAGGAATCGAGAAATGGATCACTAAGAAACAACGGAAACGTGCTGTGACCACTATGTATCGACAGAAGTCCATGTCTTGATTTTCCCTTTATACTAATCCCTTGTCCTCTCTTCTGCCATCGCCAGTAAGCACAGTAACAGAAGAATCAATATTCTGTTCAATCCTGTCAAAGTAAACGATCTGCCGTCGTAGCATCGGATGGTGCATCGGGTAGGTTAAAATCGCGTCTTACCTCGTGTATCACTCTTCTCTCTACTACCTTTCCGACTAGAGATTGCTGTGGGACATTTCATTCAAGAAATACCCATCGCCAGTACAAAGAGGCTTACCTATAGTTTCTTAAATAAAAAAATGCCAATCGAAAAAGTTGCCCAGTGAGTGCCACAACAAGAAAAGATATGCTGAAGAAAATAAAACAACGATCGCTTATATCACTGCTGGCACTAACCAGAGGACATGAGGCAGGTTCCCTTCAAACAGCTCCACGCAGCTCCAACTAGCGGAATCGATGTAATGCCGCGGCTTTACCAATCTCAGTTCAATAATGTTGAGTTCAATCCACATAACTGTCTTCACCGGCTAAAGTCCAGTTAATTTTCAATTTGTGCTTGAAAAAATTGTTGCTATTTTGGCAGAAGTTAGAAATACAAAGGTCACTGGAATGGCATTCCATTATTCCAGTTGGGCTTTAACGTTTAACTTCAGTTCGAGTCCAGTTGGGACTGAGGTCTGTTTTATCCTCAGTTGAATATGAGGAAATTGTATGCGAACTGAGGTTATTTTAAAGTGCACTACATGAAGTTATGCAAACTTGCAAAGTTCGGCTGGTGAAGCCGGGTGTAAGGGGGGGCTAAGGTATTTCACCGAAACCTCACTAGGATTACTCTAAGCAGAGAAGCAACTCGAAAAATTTGATCTGATTCGGCACCGATCGATCGATCTAATAATAATAGTAGAGTTCGTACTACATATAAAATAAGGGCAATGAGCGGGCATATAAAGAATATAAATAAGCCAGTAATTTGCGTTTTTAAACAAACAATGACTTGGTCGCTTATAGGCAGGGACTTGAGACTCTTATGCCGGATTCATCGTTGCGGATGATTCGCGCCGCACTTATGTGCGCGCATACTTTTTGTATGAAAAATTGTACCTTTCTCAATTTTGGGATATTTTTGGGATTTTTTTTTCTCTCTCAAAAAAAGTTGAACCAACTTCAACTTTTGTGCGGCGGATTTTAAAAATTGTCAAAAAAATCATATGTTTTTGATGAAAATTGTCTGAAAAACTGTCAAATCATACAAAATGTGCGGCACACTATGACTACAACAATGAATCGAAGTTCAGCTGACTCTCTTTTTGGGAAATTTGTGCGACGCGACTCATCCGCAACGATGAATCCGGCATTACTGCACATGGAAACTACAATTTTGAGATTCCCTTCTTTTATGGCGCGGGCAGTATCATGGAACACCATTAGATGGACGGCATAAGGCAGATTTCCCTCAAACAGCACCTCGCGATAACAAGGAGACTCGATTTAAGCGAGAAGTAAGGCATTCCACAGAACCCCTGGCGGTATTTCTCTGTCGAAAGTTGACGCTGTATTTTATAAAACTCTCAAAAATATTTAAACCAATCATTTTCATTCCTCGAAAAACACGAAGTCATCACCCCCTTGAAAAAATTTCATCATCTTCAAAATAAAATCTCTGTTCTTTTGGCGATTGTTGTTTGTGTTGTATCATTTCCGGTTGTATAACAACAAACCATAAGAAAAAAAAAACAGTTCCATATTTTAACGCCAGGACGTTATTGTGTTGTTCACAGTTCAGCATTTGTGATTATATAGTCTCATCAGCGATCTCAACAGTGCGCTCTCTTTCACGGTTGACCCACTTCATCCAAGTCCCGCCAAAATGGCGCAGAGACAGCGCAATTTCTATACATATGGATATGGACGTTATGTACGAAGAAACGAAAAGAAATTCTCTTGGATCTTAAATAAAAAAACTCGGAATTAAATTACACCAATTTTTACTCATCGCACACAATCCATTGAGGATTCATCATGGGAAAATGCGATTTTAATAAAAGGTCGGCGGAGGAACAACAATGAACGCCGCCGCGGTGGAAAGGTGTAATTTTGGGATGAGATGGATGCCATATGGGCAATGCTGGTGTAAGATAGTATTTTGGAATTTTTTACATTTCAATAGGTTAACAACGCAGAATTGGTGAAAGAATTCCGGTGTTTGATGGGTGATGAGAGGTTTTTCACCTACTAAAAATTGCGTGGCTCCATTTCGTATGGCGCTAATTAAATTAACGGAATTCCTCTTCTTACTCATGCCTCAGGAGTATCGTTCCAATGTATATAGTGACAAATAAAATCCATTACAGGATTGTGACTCAACGGTTTTTCATGTTATTTAGTCCCCCCCTCCACCCCCGTCAACCAGATGGTATGGGGATAATTGAATGAATCGGAACCATGTTCATCTACCCTTGAACTCTAGTAGCAACATGACTTGCGATTTCCCTCTGTACAATAAAAAAAAGTTGGACAATATCCAGAAACTTTTTTGAGTGATTCCCCACAATAGTGCTGCGCTGCTGTGTGTACTACTTGTAAAAATGTTACCCCAAAAATGGGGTCACACTCGAGCCATCGCTCACTTCACTTCAAAAAATATCCAGCACACACGCAGCTCTACTGCAGAATCGCACTATGAACGATAGAGATGGACAAGAGATGGGCAAAAACCTTTTATTTTTTTTTCGCTTTTTTGGGTGGAACCACAAATCTCCCATGGCCCCTCTGCTGGACAGTAGCAATCAATCATCACTGGAAAAATAATCTTGAATCTCGATAAATGGCTGCTAGAAGTTCTGGCCGTGGGCTACTTTAGTAGTAGAGGGACAGAAAAGTAATGAACCAGTAGGATATCATCCTCGGTGACTTCTTCTTACTTCAGATGGGGCCCACTTCTAGATTGTTGGTGGCGGCTATTATTTTGGGTGAGCACAGGGTAACCCAGGGGCAATCGTCAGCAATTACGACAGTCCCTCATCACTTCAAGTATAGCTGCTTAATCAGTGGAGATTAGTAGTAGCTGTGGAAATGAGCTGGAGTTGGGATTTCACGAGTGGATGGGTAATAATAGGAGGGCGGGTTGCTCATTGTATTAATGGGTGTGCGACAGGTAGGTAATAATGCTGTAACGATTTTTAGAGGATTGTCTATAATGACCTTGTGAGTTGGAATTGTTTTATTTTAGGGTGGTGATTATATGATGATGTTTTAGGCCAACTTAAGTTCAAACCTTCATTTGAGAACATTTTTATCCGGCATTCTTTCTCCTGGGTTGGGGAGATGCCAGTCACATATCTTGCATACAGCCTAAGGTTCGCCTTATTTGCACTGATTCCCAGTAGCCTAGGTTCAGTCTCTTAACCCAATCCGCTGTCAGGGACTTGGAGTTGGAACATTTGGTGCCACAGAAGTTCCTGGGCCAACGTTTCATATCTTGCGAGCTTGTCTGCCGTCTGCTGTCTCATTGCCCTCGACACGGCAGTGCCCCGAAGGCGGCTGCAATGTTTGCGTTTTTCAAACTTTTCACAAGTTTGAGCCTAGCCTAGGTCGCAATGGTCTGTATTTTAGTCTGGATATCAGAGGACCGTCTACGCGTTGCAATTGAGATCTTCAAGTTAGGTCCTCCGACACCAACCCTTGTACCACGTTCCAATATCGACCCATCGATGAAGCAGTAGAGGTTTCTTGGACCGAGCAAGGATGAGCTCCCCGTATCAGAGTCAGAGCGATCCGTAAGAAACGCCCTGAATTTCCTTTGGATCCGCAGTTCACCAATCATATGGTCGACACATGACCAATTGAAATAATTTGGATGTCGTTAAGGATACTCATACGGCCTTTGGATATATAGGGCCAGCCACTAGGGCCGATTTGAAGTCTCAAGGCAACTTTGGAGGTTGATTTGCTTATGGAGATATGTAGTGAAATGTTCTTGGGTCACCAGACTATAGAGATATCCGGTACATCATTTTTGGTGCGACCCAATGTTTAACCCAAAAGCCTTTTACAGGCCCAAATGAGCGTTCCAGTACAGTATTTTATCCGGCATTACACCAAGATACATATTTGACTGAATCTGAGTAAACTGTTGGTTGTAACTAAGAAATAAGGGCTATCTACCTTATTTGGATTGATTTGGCGACCAGAGTAGTAAGGACAGCCGTTGAAAGCCTTGACACTAAAGAGATGGATTAGATTAGAAGAATTTTCACGCTTTACAAGCAGGATTACTGAGAGCCAGTGTCAAGGAATGCACATCCTTAGCAACCTCTGTTGATTTACATTCTGAGTAAGCGAATTGAAAGCTATGTAGAGAGGGAGAGCTTGCATAAGATCAGTTTTCCATAGAAAAGAGATTAAGCTGATAGGTATAAAGGGTTTACGTAGCCCTAGACGCCTGTTGCCTAGTTTAAGGATAAAAACCACCACTATTCTCCTTCAGATGGTTGGAATGTATCCCAAATAAAACTGGCTGTAAAGAGACAGGCTATATTGTCGAGAATCAGAGGCACCTCTACCATCTTCTCCTTCTCCGGTATATTTGAAGTAGTCTGGCCCATTAAACCCCTGCCTAGTAGCGTCTTGTGTCAATCAATCCGTACCATTGTGATAAGCGACGATCTACGCTGGTACCAGGGTGGGTTTCGTTTTTTTGTGTTTACTTGTAGTTGAGGGGTGGCTGGACCTATCTCATCGACCTATCTCTGGTGGTATGAACTAATCCATCATATAAGCTATTGTTAAGTATTAGATCGGTTCATGTTCCATTAATATTGTTGTTCGTTCGTTTGGTGAATACAATTAATATATATGTTTGATTTGTATTAGACCAAAGTATGCCTTTTATTGCTTTGGTGAGAATGATGGGCTAAGGCCTTTTAAAGACAGCAGCGGACGATGTATCGCGCCCCGGAAATTGTTTTCAGGAACTCACCTCCCTCCGGATAAGTAAGTACTCCACCATCAGGCTGATGGAGGCGCTCACAATAAGGAAAGTGGTGATGCATGAGGATAGGTGGTATCTCCGGGGTTTCCACACCCAGACCCCTCGGCCAGCCCCTCTGAAACTATGGTACGTATTCATTGCTCCTGTGTTACCTAGGAAGATCAATCGATGTACCCTTTTGAGAAGCCTCGGAGTCTTCTTCTCTCATGGATTTAATGATTATAATGTGTGACATAACATAGGCCTGGCTGGCAATCAATATAAAACAGTTCTGATACCATATACCGAACTTGCCTGTCGATCGGCATAGGGTTAAGGCGTTTGATATAGCTACTGTCATGGCATGGAATCACGATTAATTGGGCAAAAGAAGTCAAAGAACATCACTTATTGTACTTATTGGATGTTAAAAGAACACGTATTGGCGCCAGGGCGGGTTTTTCTCTTACAGTTTACGAATTTGCGCATGATATGAGCCGTCATAATAGTTAGACTTTTCCAGGATGGCTGGGCGGGCTTCCCTCCAGGGTTCTCTTGTCGTTGTTGTTGATTGTTGCAGGATCATCCTTCCCCAGGAATCCAAGATGGAGCCTGATGCGTGCCAAATTTAGGCATTAACGGGGCATGAAGGGGATCTTACATCTACAATACATACAGATAAGTAGTGAACCAAGGCTGCGTAGGCCTGGCCACACACCCCACGACCCCTTCCGGCAAACTAGCATTACCGTGTAGCCCCCCTGACGTTTGTTTAGGTTGATGAGGAAGGGGGTATATTATCGATTTTTTTCTGTTTGCGAATGCTTCCCGAAGGCTTTCCTTCAAGGCTCCCGATTCATTTGGAGGCATGAGCAAGTATAATGACGCCCAACTTGTTACAACAGCATATCTGCGCCAATGTGCATAACAAGATTGTGATACAATAGACACGGTACCAATTGCGATTCTGTAGGAACGGATACTTAATTCAAAGAAGAAGATCGAATGGACCTCACAACGCACGAACAAGTTTTTTTTTTAACTCTCACCCATCTCTACAATCTATCGAAGTATGTTCACCTTTTGTTGCAGACCAAACTGCAGCCTAATCAAATGTATCAAAGCAATAAATTCCAAAAGGGTTTGTTCGATTTACCAAATTTGGTTCACTAAGGCTAGAATTCGCCCCTGTAAGTATGCAAATTCAGTTCTTGAGTTATCCAAATCGGTCAAGTCGAGTTCCGTTTATGTGATTTCCTGTTTAAATTGAACAGAGACTTCAATGGTGAATATGGCAACGCATTACGAGCTTTTACCGCCAGTTTTGGCAATTCCAAACAAGAAGAAAATTATCTTTTATTGATTTAAATACCACCAATATCCACGCGCCATTTCAAACTAAAAATAGCAAAAAAATATCACGGATTTATTAGATAAATAAAAGATAAAGACAATTTATCAGCCGAGGATATATTGATAACAATATGAATAAAATATTATAAATATATTCTCCTTGTCTATTGATAGTTAGTCTTCAATCAGATTTGGATTCAATAACGTTCCAATAAGTGCCTCATATCAATAATCCAAAATGAATAATAAAATTTACGGATTATTTTTAGTTTTATTCACAATTTATAATATTGGTAAAAAAACGTGTGTTAAATAAAATATTGATTATTATTAATTATTATATTTGTATATTTTTTAGGTTTCTCGCTAAAATGTTACCTATACGTTGACGTGTCTCCGTTCAATGAAAACTACACCCTGGTAAAATGTGAGCAGTTTTATGCAAACAACACATTACAGCGTCATGCTCTTTTCTATAATGTTACAACAAAATCCTATCCAGACTCTTATGAGTGTCTTATAGTGTCGAAAAATGAAACGAACTGTAAGTTGTCGTTAAACTACAAAATCAACTTTTTGTTCATTTTTATTTTATTTTTTAGCTAAATGGATTTATGGCGGGTGTGTTTATCGCGGAGTAAACTACTGTGATTTACCAAGGCTTGATGAATATAAGTTTAATTTAACATGCCGACAATGTGATACAGACGGATGTAATGGAGCTACATTTGGTGCATCGCCATCGAATTTTGGTTTCATTTTGGTAGCTGCAACTGCTGTAACTATATTATCGTCTAGATTGTTGTAGATTATCAAAAAAATTAATTAAGTGAAAACAATGTGTTCTTTATACCAAAGTTATTAAAACGATTAGTTTCCTATTGATTTGTTAACATGAAATCTGTTTCTAGCTGTTTCCAATCGAGCAAACGTTCTCAAGATATACGCGTAACGCCTTAATCTGTTTTGTCGCTTTCATTTAAATCTAGGTTTTATTCACTTCGTTTATTTTTGGTCGACCTTTTCTTTTCTGCCCCTGTCTTTTAAGCAGCATATCTTCTTTCGAGTTTGTAGCTCTTTCAGCATATCTAGGAATGAATTACACAAGCTTGTAGAGTCGATCTGGCGTCAGAAAAAGATCCCACTTGAATTGGCGGGAGGGGTAATATGTTTCATTCACATCACAGAAGAGCCTAAGACAAGGTGACGTGCCTATGCCTCCTATATTTAACATACTGTTGGGAAGGTGATAATGAGACGCTGAGTAGAAACGACGGGATGCATCTTTAACAAGTAGACACAGACAATGGCTTTCGCTGATGACGTCGTCGTAATAGGTAGGTCTTTTTCAAATGTGAAAAAGCCTTAATCAAACTGGAGACAGTTGCAAAAAGAATGGGATTACTTATCAACGAAGCAAAAACTAAGTGTCTTTGCACTTTAAAAAGCAAAGCATAGAACCCGTTAAAGAATCTACGTATCTTGGAACAGTATTGCAAATTGACAGTTGCGAGACAACAGAGATCAGAAGGAGAATAAACGTTGCTAACAGAAGCCATTTTTTTAGTGAGCAGCTGAAGGAAAATGAAAGCATCATACGTGTATCAGAGCCCCGTCTACAACATAAGAATGACGCCAGAGAAACAAATATACCAATCATGGAAGAAGTAAAAAGTGCTATAAGATCCTTAAAACAACAAATCTTTTCAGAAATAATATCCTGGCAAAAAACATTAATATTGAATTGATATGCTGCATACGGGGGAACGGAAAAATGCCTGAGGATCGGGAGCAAAGTATTATCTGCCCAATACACTTTATCTGCCTAATTCAACTGTGCAAACTATAGAAGCATATCTATTTTAAGCAAAGTATATAAAGCTAGATTCAGAAGAAATAGGTCAACAATGGATCAACGTTTTTCAGTAAGAAAGGTCCTTCGAAAATAGTGTGAATACAACGTTACGTGCATCAACTTTTTTTCGATTTCAAAACAAGCATACGACAGCATCGAAACATGCCAAGCTACTGCGTTTACGAACTGGAGGAAAGCTGCAAAACAGAGAGGCGTCTGGAGGAAGAAGCTGATGAATGCCGAGGCTCCAATTGGGCTTTAGAGTCATGAAAGAAGAATAGAAGCTATTTTAGCCTCAGAGGCATAGATTTTGAAAGTAGCTGTGCCTCTTCCTACCCGTCTGACTTCTTTCAAAAGCGCCAGATCAAATTTTATGACTCTGCACTTCAGCAGCTGATCAATAAAGGATCTGAAGCATCCATGAACACCTGGAGTGCCCCCGTGACCATAGAAGCATTGTTGAAAGCACCTTTAATATCTGAAAAAGAAGCTAAGGAATTTTTGATTTACCTTTTGCGTAGCTATGCTGCGAGACAGAAAGCAATTTCCACAACTCTTTCGAGGATCTCGAGGAGAAAGAATGTGAACCATTCAGAATTATTTAGGAGGTTGCTGAGATTCCTTACCTGTTGTTCAAGATCTTCAGCGTTCCAAAAACGGGCGCAAGCATCATCGGAAGTGATCTTTTCACCACTTGTCTATATACGTCCCAATCTGTGTATCGAACATTTCTGTAGTCAAGGGCTTTCTACACAATTGAGCCGCTCTAGAGAAACTAAGGTAATGTCCAAGACTTTTTGTCTTACCCTTGTAACGAACGTAGGCAACATCGCCATCGCCTGGCTCCATATCCTGGGTGTGAAAGGAGGAGGATGGTCGACCTGGCGAATTGACCAGAATCGGGAAAGCGAAGAAACTAGACAAGAAACCGTATTTTTTAAAAGCGGCACCGACAGCAACGTATCCGTTGCGGGGACCTCCCGCTCGGACCGCCAGCTAATGGATCAAACAAGAAGAGAAACGAACGTAGGCTCATTTCCCCTGTTACGCAGCAAGAGATTATGTTGGAGTAAAAGCTCAAAAAGCAACTAACTTCTTACATTTGCTATTTGATACGTCAACTTTTTTTATTTTTCGCATTCTAATTGTAATTTACGGGCGAAATTTTTATTCAGCACATGAGGGTTACTATTCAGCGCAGCTGAATTCTCAATGCTTGGTCTATACTGTCGTTCTCTGGTTCGGTCGTTCGTTCTCCGTTATTAAATTGCTTTCTTTGTCACGAAATCCTGATGGAAGCAAACTTTCCAAGCAGCTAGGTTCCATACAAGTCGGGTGAGTTCAAAAACTCAACACTGCAGAATTCAGCAATTAGAAGACTATAGCTGAATTCTGCAGTATTGAGTTTTTGAATTCATCCGTCTTGTGTTGTTCGAAAACACATGGTAGCGAGTCTGACTAGAGATGTGGCTGATAATATCGCAACAGAAAATGGGATAAACCGTGCGATAGAGACCTTTTCTCCCTACAAGACCTCGCGACTTGAAGGCATATTCCTCGCTTTGCTCCAATGGAACAAGGAAAACATTGCACTAAGACTTGGGAGGCCCTAGATTTAGCAGGGCAATAAGCCTTGGCACTCTAGCAACTGTGCTCTTCACGAGTTGGGTGTTCTCAATCAAATTACCCTTGTCTGGGTCCCCGGTCACCGGGGCTTCAAAGGCAACGAAACTGGCCAAATGGCTCTAATATAGCATTCATTGGTCCAAACCCGGTTATTGGGGCACCTTCCAGCTTGCTGCAAAGGGGCCTGGCTGATCGGACTTTGATGAAACATACTGAACACTGGAGGTCCGCGACTAAACTGGCCAACTCTAAACGGTTCCTTCTTGTGCCGTCCCCTAAGACGACCAAGGAACTGTTACGGCGCAGCGGGAGTGATGTCAGGACACTTGTTGGCTTAATTGCCGGACACTGTGCACTAAATTAACACTTATGGAGGATAGGAAGGACGGAGGACCCTACATGTAGGCTTTGCCTGGAAGAGGATGAGTCTGCCCTCCACATTCTCTGTGAGTGCTCCGCAATAGCGAGTAGCAGGGTCTCTTTGTTCGAGGAGTCCCAACTCGAACACTCAAGTCTAAGCGACAAATCACTAGGCAGACTGCTGAGCTTGTTTAAGCGGTCTGGCCTACAAACATGAGGTGTAGGGGCTGGAGTACAATAGGCCAAATTAATGGTCGCAGTACCTTTGGACCCAATGCCTCACACAGGGAAAAAAAGACTTGGGGGGAAAATTCGCCACCCATATTAGGGAAGAAGTCACAACACGGCGGTATTAAAAGAAACCAAGGTTTTATTCCTCCTCAAGCCAACTAAGAAGGGCTATCTGAATCAAAGTTTTTCAAATAGAGGCCTGGTCAAAATCGTAGCCATTCTGCAATATTCAGCTACAGACTTCCCAATTGCTGAAAGATGTGATCAGAAAAGTTCGATTATCGCTGTATGGGTTGAATGAAAAAGACAATAAAACCACGTGTAGTCGTGTTGATTTTTGATAACCATCTATAGATGTGGCAATTCAAAAGAAGAAAGCAAATTATCTATTATTGATTTCAACACTAACAATAATATTCATAATCAAAAAACAATGCGCCAAAATTAGAGATTTTCGATAAAACATGTCGCCGCGCAATTTCAGACTAAAAACAGTAAAAAAATATAAAAATACGAGCTTATTAGTTACAAGATAAAGCCAATCTATGAGCCGAGATTCATTGATAACAAGGAGGATATATAAAGCGAGTCTTCAATCAGATTTTGCCTTTATTAACGTTTCGACCAACTGCCTATCAATAGTTAAAATTGTGCTCAAAATTGTGATAAAAATAAAATGAATACCAAAATTTACGGATTATTTTTAGTTTTATTTACAATTTATAATATTGGTGAACAAAAAAATAGTGTTAAATAAAATTTTGATTATTTATTAATTATTACATTTAAAAAATACAGGTTTTGCGAGAAAATGTTACGTCTATCCAGAAAATCTTCCGTTCAATGCAAACACAACCCTAGTAAAGTGTAATCCATATATGGCACAGAGTACATTACAAATGCACAAAAGGTTCTACAATGTTTCAAATACTCCAACATCAGAGAATTATGAGTGCATTAAAGTGGAGATTAATATGACAGACAGTAAGTTATTGAAGGAAAAAAATCGTTTTGCAAATTAAAGACTATATTTTTTTCCATTTTTGTGATTGCAGCACAATTGGTCTATGGCGGATGTATTTATCATAGCATAAAATACTGTGATCTTCCATTGCTGGAGACTAATGCCAAATTAACATGCAAACAATGTGATAAGGACGAATGTAATGATGGGGCATTTGGTATATCGCCATCGTATCTTGGCATAATTTTGGCTGCAACTCTATTGTCTAGATTGTTGTAGATTGTCAAAAAAATTGAAGTGGAAAAAATTGTGTTGTTTATTATAACTTATTGAAACGAATGGTTTGAAACTCTTGTACTCGTTATATGTATAGTTAATTGATCGATGGTTGAATGCTATTGCAAGAATGTGTTCACAAATTTTACGAAATACACACAATCAACGAAAAAAACATATTTATTTTGTTCATTTTGTTAGTAATGGTGTTTGATGCTCTAGACGAGAAATAATGTGTAAAATATGTACGATGCGCCATCTAGACCTTCGGTATTTCAATAGTGAATAACTTTGACATTTTTTAGGCGATTTCGACAAATGAGCAAGATTTATTTAGGATATTCTCTACCATTTATTTCAAATCAGTTTCTGAATACAATGTCGATTAAATGACCTCCTCAATTCTATACGCAAAAAAACATCTCTTTTTCGGACATCCTACATAACATTGGCCAGCATTTCAGATGTTATAGCAGCTACTTCGGCTATAGCTTTCAGTTCGTCAATAGTTCTCGGCTTGCTGGCATAAACTTTATACTTTTTAAATAACCCTACAGAAAAGTATGGTGCTGTTAAATCTGGAGAACGACCAGGCCACTCCAAATCTAAATTACCATTTGTCGACATAACGTGTCACGGGAACTTGCGCTACAAGAACTTCGTCGTATCAGCTGCGGTGTAGCAAGGTGCGTCGTTTTGTTGAAAATTGAAATTCGTCAGAACTTTCTCACGCATGTTCGGATACACGAAGTACGCCAACGTAGGCAAGGGGTCGCAGGGAAATATATGTCATGTGTCATATGTCTTCTCACGTCTGCTTCAGTAAAAATTGTCAGACTCAACCATCCATTGATGTGAGTATAGTGTGATGGATGGACAGTGTAATTTGCACCTTTGAGCACACTCCGTCCCAAACAGTGACTTTCTCGTCGTGTGTAATGGTGTTTCGTGAATGGCTTATGGGTTCTTTGTTCCCAAATTCGACAGCTTTATTTATTGACTCCGCCAGAGAGTGTAAAGAGAGCTCCGTTCGCCATCAAAATGCTGTCCCAAAATTCCAGACTGTTGTCCCAAAAACAAGCGTTGGTCCCAAAATTGAAGCTTTTGTCCCAAAAATCAGGCTTTTGTCCCAAAATTGAAGCTTTTGTCCCAAAAATCATTTTAGTTACCCACGTATTTTATGGAGAGAAAAGAGAAGTATTTTTACTAACCACACCTCCCCCCCCCCCCAAATATGATCTTTTGTTCGTCTAATTAAAACCTATTAACAGCCGGTAGTTTTGTAAACTTAGCAAATGCACCCTGAATAACAGAGATATAGTTAATCTGAAGAATGCACTACTGAGACGTGGGATCTGGAAAATAAATCTGTACGAATTCAGGTGGGGTCGAAAATATGTCTACAAAGCGGGCTTCTATGAACCTCTTCTATGGAACGTCACTGTAGAATCTTTGCTTAGGAACATGTAAGAACTAGCTGTAGAACCAGTTGGTATGGCCGACGTTGTACTTAGGTATACGGAATTTTTTTCATCGTTACTGGAGCGGAGGTTTCGGAGGACATTCCGATAACAGCCAAAACGACACCTTTTGGACGCAGCAGAATTTCTATCCTCTCTATCACGAGGAAAGGACAAAACTCCTATCGTCCAGTTGAACTCATCAGAGCCGTGAAGCACTTTCAACAGCTTTTGGAAGGCAGGCGATTCACTTTATGAACATCACGCTACACGCCAACAGATAGAATTCGTCCTTACATATCGAAGATACGAAGTCCGGAGATATTTAACACGGTGCAGACCTTATCACATCCCAGATCCCAAAAGGACAGCACAGCTTGTGATCGAAAAGTTCGTCTGGCCTAGATGGACACAGGCCTGCATAGACTGTCATCTCTATCCAATCTTTCTCTCTATCCTTCGAGCTAAGCTTACTACTAGACATTGCACCATGACGTGTACGACATGACGGACTAGTAGTACAAAGGATGACACCTAAGCTTAGACTAACATATAAAAAAAAACTCCTTGGAGAATTCTTTACCGCAGAAGCTAGAAGACTATATGAGGGATTTATGGGAAACACAACTGACGACATGACACATTGCTCACAAGGACTTAAAGACATGCTATCACATGCGTTCGTACGGAGAAGAAGTACAAAACCCCAAACGCTACCAGCAGGTAATCAGCCTGTGACAGAAGATATACCACGAATACCAACTTTTGTAAAGAAAATATAAATGTTATTAAATAAAGATTTTGCCTCAATTAAGGAGAGTTTAGAAATGCTCTTCTACAACTCAAACACAAAGTGAAAACGCAAAACGTTTTGTATTTGTTGCACGAACGGGGATTCCAGATAGAGAGGACTACAATTGTGTTTTGGGATGTAAACGGGCTTTTATAGGTTTGAATTTATGTCTCATGCCGAGCAAATATAAGACCGCCCGTTCTTGGTCTGGAACAGGCACGGACAGGACACTGTCCGCGTGGCAGCCAAAACAGGCATAGTACGTCTGAGTAAAAAATTTACTATTTAAAATGCAGCCTACTACAAGCTCGAAGAATAGAGTCCAAACGAAGTACGGTACGCTCACACGTTTTGTAGACTAAAGGGAACAATATTATATAGAAAGAAGAAACCGGGAAATTGTTTTGGTTACTATAAAATTTGCAGACCGATTCTCGTTCGATTGCTCGGGTCAAGCAGCATTGGACGTGGTTAGTACTCAGTTGGGAGACTGCTTGGTAAAATGATACTGGCATGTGGTATGGTCGATTACGAATATATTTATATCTGAGCTTCAAGGCCGAAACTATAAACAAACGCTATTATCTTTACCAGGAATGTAAAAGGTGTAGAGTTTCAGCTTCTGATCTTCGGATAGGAGATCATCACGGTATACAGAAACAAGGTATAATGTAAAAGACTGTATACCGTATCACGGTTGTTATTTATGCATTAGGACTGATGTCACCAGGCGCCCATTTTTTACGGTATTCGAAGCTGTCGTCTCTTTTACATTACCTTGTCTTTACCACCGTCAACTGATGTTGACTTCGATCAACCGGGATATCGAATCGATTCTTCATTGGGGCGAAATGAACCGCGTCGAATTCAATGCCACAAAAACGAAGTACTGTCTGATCTCCAACAAAAATTGTACCGACCTTCCTCCTATCTTAGTGGATAAAGAGAGTCTAATGGCTGACTCAACTCTCAACATCCAAAGGGTAACTTTAACGGAGCATCTGCGATGGAATGATCACATATTCCAAATCGCCAAACAAGCCTCCCAATGTCTTGGATTTCTCAAGAGATGCAAGTTCCTCCTCCAGCCAGCCGCATTGGCTACAATATACAAATCCTACATTCGGCCGCGCCACGAATACAACTCCCATATCTGGGCAGGCGCCCCAAAAACCACCTTGGTGATGGCCCTTTCGCGCCTCCATAGACACCTTAAGCCACCGTAGGAATGTAGCAGCCCTCTCCATACTTTATCGCTATTACCATGGCGACTGTTCCACTGAAATTCAGGACCTCCTGCCTGCACGGCAATACTTTTCCCTCAACACAAGACAAGCCCGCTCGGCTCACCCCCATACCCTACAGCTCCCTCGTTCACGCACAATACGGTTTAGAAGTTCGTTTATGAATAAAACAACTCGACTGTGGAATAATCTCCCGCAGTCAGTATTTCCGAACTCGTACAACACCTTAGAGTTCAAACGTGAGGTTCATCGTCATTTTCTTCTACACCCTCCAGACCCCCTCTAACCTTTCCTATTCTCCTCTATTCTTCAAACCAAGCTTAATACTAGACATTGCACCATGAACTGAACGACATGACGGACTAGTAGTATAAAGGGTTACACCTAAGCCTGGTTTTTTCATATAAAAAAAACCTTCTGCTTCTGTATACGGTGGGAGATCACCATGCCAGGGGCAGGCAGTAAAATATTTGAACGCATGCCTGGACATTACACAGAGTGCAGAGAAAGGCATGTAGATGTATTGGCGTTGCATTTCACCACATAACCGAAGTGCTGCTGATCCTTTATATATGTGTAGTGAAGTCAATTGAGCTCGGGGCTCGGGGCTTCAGGAAAAATGGTGGGTGTATGTATTCGTCAAGTTGACTTTCAAACCCCATTACAAAAAATGTTTGTTTTGAGTTTTGTTATATCCGTAGACTTCGTGTAAATTTCTTCTGTCCTCCTACAACATCCTGGAGTTCAAACGCAAGCATCATCGCCCTCCAGACTCCTATAGACCTAACCTGCCTTCTATTCCATCCATCGAATCAAGGTTACAACTAGACATTGACCATAACGAGTACGACATGACAGACTAAGTGGACTTTCACATACAATAAAATCAAATCCAGATTAAAAAGTATAAAACAGATTTATGATTTAAATGCAATTTTATCTCGTTTTTACTGATATCACTGCAAAAAATAAACATTTTCAAAAATATATTTGCCAAATTCTGATAAGTCTTGCATGGGACGAATTGATTAAACACAAAAATTATCGCGCGACGCGATAACATTGATAACGAAAATTATATATAGCTCGTCCTCGGCCAGATTTTTCCTTAATAACGTTTCAATATTCTCACAATCAACGAATAATATTGTCGATATACAAAATTTTATATAAATCGTGTGTGCGTTTTCAAAATGAGTACTAAAATTTGTGTATTTTTAATATTTTTGTTATTTATAATTATTTTATTGAATTATCCTTGGAAGAAGACACGAAAATGTTACGTGTTTGCCACGGACATAGAGCCGTTCAATGAGAACAGCACATCGGTCGATTGCAATAGGCATGTAGCAGAAAATATTTGGAATCGTTATCATGAGAACTACTATCATGTCTTAAATCATGATAGAACAGAAGAATTTGACTGTATTGTAGTGGAGAACTTGGAA
The DNA here is from genome assembly GCA_949987705.1 of Thereva unica. Lineage (NCBI taxonomy): Eukaryota > Metazoa > Arthropoda > Insecta > Diptera > Therevidae > Thereva > Thereva unica. The sequence goes on from OX465285.1 coordinate 9,427,910, forward strand.
ACAGAAGGTAAGTTGAACTGAGAATTGAACTGGTGAACCAATTTGATGTTCAATTGTTTTTTTTAGATTCTTATGGTGGTTGCGTTTATAAAGGAGCCAACTATTGTGATTTTCCACTGAAAGATCCGAAATCTAAATTGTCATGCAAACAGTGTGATAAGGATGGCTGTAATAGACCAACTAAAACAACTGGTTTTTCGAACCAAGAAATTTTTATAATAATAATTATAATTGCTGCATTTTTATCACTATCACGTAATGGTAGATGGTAACTTTGTGAAAATGTGTTTGTGTTCTTTATAAGATATTAAATAGATTTTTTTATTGATTGCTTAACGTTTTCTTTTCGGTGATGTGTAACGTTTTTTTTATGTGGAAATCTAACCCCTTACGCTACTATTTGAATATTAAACATAGATTGTGTTGTTAGACACAAGCGAGATAGGAGGAGCAACATACGTAAGTGAACACGCGCATGCCGTTCGTTACTATGTCTACTGGAAGAGTGCGATCATAACCGTGGTGTCTATTAAAAGCTGTCGTCGTTTTCATCGATTTCAGATCCGCTTTCGATTGCATCGATTGTAACAGCTTGTGGAGAGTCTTGGAAATCGACCACGTGCCATTGAGAATCATCCAACTTCTCCAAGCGTCGTACAATTCGTATCATAGTCATTCGTATAGTCAACGTTCGTATTCAAAGTGACTTATCCGAGGAGTTCCCGATTGAAACGGGTGTCCAACAGGGAGACGTCGCTTCGCCATTTGTCTTCAATGTTGTGATCGACGCGATTATGCGTGAAGCATTCGATAGACGACTCGGAGTTCGATACGACGACAACAACTTCGAAACTGACTTCGAAATGTTCGCCGACGATAGCGCCGTCTTCGCCGACACGGATCCCGAAGCAACGGACATCTTATACGACATTTCCCGCATCGCCTAGTCATACGGGTTAAAAATAAGTGCTCACAACGGACGCATCGAGGGCCAATGTTCACCTCGATGGAACCCAAATCGAACAGGTTTCGAGGTTCAAATATTTGGGATCATTGGTTAAGAAACGAAAGTAGCATCGGCGTCCGACGTTCACAGCCGCATCGGCCAGGCAACAACAACATTCGTCCCGCATATGGAAACGAACAAATATTTCCATCAAAACAAAAGTACGCCTTTACCAAACGTTGAAACGTAAACACTGCTCAAACTGAACGTTAAGAAGCTCGGGGTCTTCCAAATGCAATGCTTGAGGCAGATCCTCGGTGTCTCACTACGCGATCGCTTTCGAAACGAGACAGTCAGACAAAGATGCGATCAGCAGACACTGATCGAAGAAGAAATGCAAAAAACGTCGACTACGGTGGTTTGGACATGTTTGCCGAATGGATGATGACCGCTTGCCATGTAAACTTCTCTGGCGAGGCCGACCCGCAGGCTGGAGAATCCAGCGATCGGCATCGAAGAAACCCTGGCTAAAGAATATCGAGGGTGACCTAAAGAATCAACGGTTATCAGTTACCGAGAATCGAAACGTCACCAAAAATCGGCAAGAATGGACACGAATCGTGAATAGAGTTCGGGACCAAGAGGCACCGTAATCGGACGACCAGCTAACGGATCAAAGAAGAAGCAGAAGACCATACTCATGGGATTTCTATGGATCTTTTTAGCTACAGGCCTAGACAAACCCCAATTTTGACTAAGTTTCAGGATCCTCAGAGGAGGGCTTTTGGTGATTATAACCATCGGTGGAACGATCAAGACCCATATCGTATTCGTTTATGCTCCAACCGAGACCAGCCCGGATACGATCAAGGACGAGTTTTACGATCAGCTTCAATAGACGCTGGATACGATACCAACTCACCTGGTGAAATCCAACGGCGATGTTAGACTACATTTTGATCGACGGAGGATTCCGATCGACGCTCAAAGAATGGATAATGGATAGGACCATTATCTTGTTTGAGAGAAATTACATATTCGAATACAAAGAGCGAAGAAAACGGCGCCACCACCAGCCAAGAAGAATGGCGTGGGCGTGCCTACGGTACCGGGACATACGGCGAGTGTTTCAAATCGCATTATACAACAAATTCACGACGCTCGCAAAACCGGACGGTATCGATGTAGAGGAAAGGCAATTATCGGAGTCCATTGTGGAGTTGTATCCGCCTATCCACCACCCAAATATGAATTCGCCAATTGTGTTCCGATTTCCATGAAAATCGGTATATGGGAGGGTTTTAAGGCAGCAAATAACGAATTTCTGATCAAAACTGCTCAAAATTTCGGAGCCAAAATGGCGCACGAATTTTTCCAATTCTGAACAATCTTATTTACACATTTAATTAACGTATGAATGAGGCTCTCTAGTCTTTCACTAGTAACTAATATATAGGCTAAGACTTCAAGCGCCATCTATTGCCGTATTACCAGTATAATGCTCTAGACTGGATTTCTTTGCTCTCTTGCTCTTCCATGATGAGCCTATATAGTTCTAGTTTGAGGCCAGAATCTGGAATAGCACTCTAACTTGACAGCAGTGTAAAAACGAGTTGTTAAACTCATCGGAAACGATGCCAGTTCCTCTTATTACCGATTCTTTTAGCAGCCCTGACAAAAGTTTATCGCCGCTTTCAAAGAGACTGTTCCCATCGATAGCGGTAATGTTCGCCGCTCGTTACTATCAGGGGCAGCGCTTTCATAGGTGCGAATGGTGCACTTGCACCGGGCGCAATTGAAAAAGAAAGGCAAAAATTGAAAAAGCTTTCCCATGGCTTCATTTTTTGGAAATCCTTAGAGTGTTGGAAATCAAAAAATTCACACTTGATGGTGGCGCAATATGGCATACTGTAACCAGGGCCTAGCTCTGGTTACTGCGTACAGCCTCGCTATTTGCGCATACTACGGACTATGAATTCGACGGTAGAGCAATCTTTCGCAGTCAGTGGCTCATGTACCGAAAGTCGAGTCGTGATCCGCGACAAGTCGTTTGAGTTGGAGAAAGTGGCGTTTAAGTCGAATTACGACTTTTAGCTTAGAGGCCTAGAGTGGCAATGCTAAGTTGAGTTTAGGTCCATCTACTGAAAGTCGGGATTCGACTGAAACTTGTCGACTTTCAGCACAGCAGCCAGTATTCCGGAACTCCTGCGACATCTCGTGAATTCAAACACAGGGCTTATCACCATTTCAGTCATGACATGACGAGCTAGTAGGACAAGGAAAGGTTTGAAAATCTAATATAAACACAAATATTGAAAACCTTACTTTGACTCTTGCAAGCTGAGCAATATTATGCCTAAAAATCCTGGCAACCAGCTTACCTGAGGCGAAGAGATAAGGACAAGCCCCGCCCTAAAATTTCACCTGACTGACCATTTTCCGTGCTGCCAGTAGAGGTCAGAGAGAGTTTTGCAAGCACTATTAGTCCGTGACTGGTAGCAATCTTTAATAACTGCCTACACTACAGATACGCACGGCGCTCGTAGAAGAAGGTCAAAGTGATCTTCATTCCGAAGATCATATTTCATAGCAAGTCCTCTTTGCCACTCTGCTGTTATCTGGGCATCCATAGATCTTCCATTGAGTAATATGTACTATGGTAGATCTCGAAAGCCTCAAAGCTGATGTAGTTGAAAGCACTTGCTATGTCCAGGAAGATTTTCAAAGTAAACGGTTTGTATTCTAGGGAATATTCTACGATACTTCGTGCAATAGAAGGAAGACATAGGGACCTGTGTTATACAGCTTTGATTGAATGTACAGTTCTAACATGCGTTCTAGGGTTTTCCTTTACTATTTGGCGTCGGCAATAACTAAGCAAACAGACTATCAGCTAAAAAGCTTCGAAAGGAAAATCCTAAGAAGGATATTAGGCTTTGAAAAGGTAAACCTAAACGACGAGGACAAGATCAAGATAGCAAGACTTTTTGCCCATTACTAAGTGCCAAAAGTCTTGCCTTGAACTTTTAGCAAGACCAAGACAAGATTGAAAGACTTTCTGCAAGACTTGTTGCAAGACTTTTTGCAAGTCTTTTTGCAGGACCTTTGGCTCATCACTGCAAGACTTTTGGCATTTAGTGATGAGCACATAGTGGTGCTATCTTGATCTTGCAGTCTTGTCCTTGTCCTATCTTGTCTTGCTCTTGCTAAATGTGCAAGAAAAGGCCAAACTACAAGGCCAGTCTTGCTCATCAGTAACACCACATACTATTGCTAGAAGATATAGGAAAACTTCGTATAATACTCTGGAGAAGAATAGCAATATGTAGAGACTTCAAGAGGTCCAAGTTCTACAAGGACTGTAACGACATTTAAGGCGAAAAAACCAAGGTAAGAGACACTGAAAAATTAATTAGCGCTAATAGCTTATGCTCTTTCGTTTCTGAAACACTTTACGCATTGTAATTAAAAAACATCCAATTACTTTATATCTCAAAATATAAGTACCAATGTTCTTTGGGATCATTTTTCTACCTCTACTACATAAAACATTACTCAAAATTTTTACATGACCTGCCACCACACATAATCTACACGGCAAGGAAGTCACGGCAAGCTCGTTAGCTGCCATCCCGCAGCTTTAATAATGCCCGCCACAAGCATTCTAATGTAATAATCCACAATATTTCCCATATTATACCTTGAGCCACCATCAACAATCACCACAGCAGAAACAAAAACTGAAAAATTCAAGACTGTCCATGGACAAAAAAACAATTCTTTTATTTTTGTTGCAATAAGCCAAGCACTTAAAAACCGCATGACTATTAACATGACCAGACATTATCCGCCATCGACTATGACTAATACCAGAAATTTTATTGCATCTATGAGACAGCATAAAATCTCGTCGTCTGCAGAAATGATATTATTGCGAGAGTGCATAAAGCCAATAGCTGCTAGAGCTAAACAGGAAGTCCTGAAGAAGAATCTTCATCCCTGGCACTTGCCGCTTTTATAAACCCATCTTCTTCAGAACATATCCGCGCATTCACGTCGGTCCATGGTGCAATTGTATTACATATAGAAGTGAAATGAGGGAGTTCGATACTAAATATTTTCATGTGATCTCACAGACCCCCAAACCTACGTCTAGAGTCATCCTTCCATAAATCATCATGCAACCTCGACTCTCGAAGGGGCACAAAAAAGGATAACTTGTTGCAGGAATAATGAATTCGAGGAAAATTGATCGGAAATTTCTCGGCGCCAACAAAAATATCGCCAAAAACAATTTTTTTTTTACTTCCGTCTCGCGAGATTTCTTATTTCCGTCTTTCCCCCGGCAGGTGAACCACTTAACCTCCGCCACCTTCTCCTTTTCATTAGAGCAATTCCAAAATGGAATTAAGAAGACGCCGTCGTCGTCTTTCAAATAGGGCAGAGTCCTCGACGGTTTAATTGCATACCAGGCAACGTGACGGCAAGAGAACTGAACAAAAGTCAGCGAGGGACAAGGTCAAAAGTGAAGTTTCAATGTCAAACGACCATCTTCAAAGAAAAAGAGAAATTTACTTTATGGTGGCGCATCTTCAGAAGACGTGAGACCCGAGTTCAAGTGGCTCAGTGTGGATGAGAAAAATTCTCTCTGGGTTTAAGTGGTTTCTTGATAAAAGAAAATAGATAAGAAATATCCAGGAGCACTTATGGCGGATGACGCATAGTTTTATTGATATGATGGAAGGCATTGATTTGAAATCAAGTGTAAATTCGAGATAACGAAGTGCACAAGTACTGTCGACATAACCTAGGGGTGTTATGAAATTGGATTTCGAATAATTGTGATAGCGTAGTGCTAGGTGCGATACACGCACACTTAACGAGTTTGGTGTTAAATAAAAGATTAGGTTACACGAAAACTGGGGCTGGATATTCATGATTGGAAAACATATTGCAGATGGTGTCTCCGAAGTCTGCCAGACGTTCTAATATTGGTTCTACAATCAATGTAGAAGAGCATGCATTTGAAGTAGCGCTACAGTTCCTATAAGACTTGGACTTCACGTCCAAGCTTCAGACCCGTACAGTACGGTAGGTACCATAGATATCCGCTAAAGTAAAACATGTTTCACTTCAATTACAGGCCGTGGCCTTTCAGGCCTGGTCGGCAGGCACGACCCGATGGATGCCACACATTCCTCAATATGATTCTCTACAGACACACATGCGAAGACGATAGTCTAAAATAGTAGGATGGTATTTCGAGGGCGAAAATGTTCTTGGCCTCAACGAAAACTTTAAGGCGCCTCCAGACTCACGCTGTGAACGCAAATGTGGATAGGCGCCTTGCTTTCCGTTCCGAGTGGATACGGCGTGAATTCTTGCCGTAAATTCACGAACTGACCGACTAGAAGTTGAGCTTTTCAGGCACGAGCTGACGATAAATGCTAAAACACATTAAAGATTTTTGTGAGTTATCTTGGACCGCAGGCCCCATCCCGTTGGCAGTCCATGAGTGTGTGGTAATATTTGGCTTCAAGCCGAGAACTTTCAGGCCTGCCGGCGACCTGTGTGTGAGTGTGTGTGGGCCTTAAGATATGATCCTATCCTATATAATCCTACACAAAAATTTTAACGTGGTTATGCGAACGTCAGAAAGTAGTATAGTGTAGCTCTTCGATTGTTTAGCCGCCACCGTGAAGGCAAATGCGCGATTCAGCGAAGTAACACTGACCCGCGAATCGCGAAAATCGCCTCACGTAAATTCCCCTAACGACCCCTTACCCTAAGTAACAACATAGGCTATTCTATTACTTTCTAAAACCACTCCAAGATGGCGCTGTCATGGGAAGGGCTTCGTTGAAAATCATCGCAGATCTTCGAAATTTTACATGAAGGTCCGCGGAGATCTCCCATTATAATTACCTCATAGCACGCTTTTAAAACTTCAAAATGGCCGCCAAAATATGACCTAAAATTAAAAATGGCCGCGGTTGAATTTTCCAATTGTAGTCCGATTACAATGAAAATCGGTATTTGGCAGTTTTTAAGGTAGCAAACAACGAATTTATGATCGAAAATTATAAATTCAAAATAGGGCAGCCATTTCACGGTAAGTTGTATGTACATAGGTTGTTAAAGAGTTAGAAAATCGGAAAATCTTGACGGTCTCGGTTGATCAAACAAGGTTGGAAAGATGACAAGGACAAATGGAAATGTGGAGGAATCACAACGGGAGCTAGTTTTTTTTATAAATTCTTACTTTGCATTCCTCACTAGGTACGTACACCCAGCTGTGGTGGTGGAGTTTGCGTGTCTCGAGGTAGCATTAGGCTATGTCGGCGATGGTAAGTTGGAGAACTAGTAAGTCATCGATAGGGGCACCCATGCCGAACAGACTACTTGAAAAGAGTCCAGACGAAGCTAGGTGTATCCCCCTCCTCCCCTTTTTCCCATTTCTCCACTTCTAAACCAAGGTATTCATCGTGCTGCGAGCTCCACGGGCAGCTAGGGGTTAAAGAGTGCTGCTCGCAAACGGTTCTTTCACATTATCGGGTAAGGTCGGAGCGTATAAGTGCCTTATTCTGGTGAGCGGCTCTGGCAGGATGGACTTACTTCTACATTACCCGTGGGATCTATACGGATAACCAAGAAAGAAAAATCAGATCAGAGTAATCAGATGTGAAGATCAGGCCTAAAAGGATTTCCTAAAGGAATATGACACTAAGATCTGTGACACCTTGAGAGGCAAGAGACTCGAGCTAATCTCAGCTGCGGATATCACGAGAAGATCTAGAGCTAGCAACTGGTTGCTGAAAGTAAATCTGGAGCCTGGAAAGTTCGGCCAGTGTGAAAGATGCCTTAATAGGGTAAATCATACTATCCATCGTTCGGTCCTCAACTCAAACCGGTTTGTGTTACACTAAATATTCACTTTTCTGTCTCTTTTTCGTGTAACGATTGTGATGCTTTTCGCGGGCCGTAACTGGGCCAGAGATTGCCCACTGTTGGTCTAGAAGAGCATTCTCTCTGCCGAAGTTTGTCGAAGTTCTGCCGAACGTGTCTGAACTAACGTAGTCTATTCAGTTTTATGCGTTCGTCATACATTTCTTTCCCCAGACTCCTAAGCTACTCTATTTTCCCTATTCTTCAGATTAAGTCTACTACCACTTATTGCATCAGGACTTGAACGACATCACCGATTCATCTATGAAAAATTGGTGTTTCAATTGTTGAGGTGCATTTATACCAGTCTCCCTTCTTGGAACCTTGTGAAAATTATGCCCCAAATTTGGAAGTGATAAGACGGCACGGCACAGACGCTGATTTCATTTGAACCTGAACAGGCTGAATCGTTATAAAGAAATTAGATCTCCTAAACACGCCCACAATTGGGCAACAGCAATTAAAAGTAAGACTACATCTCTTCTTACACGAAAGACGTCTCTTACTACACTGCAACATTTACACCCTCGCAGAAGAATGAAACCTCATCTACCTGATTACTTAACTCCCTCAACTTACACAGGTAACCCGATTCTCCTCTCATTCTGCCTATCTCCAGAAACTCAAAGCATTCCTAAAGTTACGCCAGAATCCATTCTTCGTAATTGTGCCGCATGTAAACTTACTCCGAATTGCGGAGTATCCGATTGCCGCAGTCCACCGTTGGCGTTACAAATTTTCTCATTTTCATTTTCATTTTGCAAATCAAATTTCCACCTTTTCCGCGCTCTCACAGCGGTACGACATGCTTGCGTTGCGTGTCAGCGCGTCCCCGTCTCTCGACACAGGGAAACTGTTTACAATCGACGCCAGCTTTAGTCAACAATATTGGCCCAAGACGGCAATCAACACTGCACACTGCATTGAGAAATTGGTCCTCCTGCACCGAGCGCTGCGCATTGTGATGCACCACGAACGACTTTGTAGTAGCAGCATTAATAATAGTGATAATAATAATGCAAGCACAGCCGCGCTCCTAGTGCATTTTGTAATGTGTATATTTAGTGCTCACCAATGGAGACGACGTCTTTTATGCGAGGGAAAAAGTGAAACCACGACTGATATTACGATGCTGTGCGGTTACCGCGCGTTATCTTTTGGTGGTGCGTCGTCATCGATTTAGTCGCGCTCATGAATATGCGTTACGCTAATTGTGAACTTTCGTAATTTGTATGCGCGCTCGTTTGATAACGCACATGGCTTAAACTGGGATTAGAGATTGTCGGTGGCGCGCGGTTCCATATCGTGCGTCTTCAGATATGTATGAGGAGGAGCTGCTCGGACTTAGTCTGTTGGGGCGTGAATGGCGTGAAAAGTATTGGAATTGAAATGCTGCTTGATTTACTTAATTGATTTGCTGCCTACAGAGAGAGAAATTATTTGCATAGGTGATTTTTGGCTTTTTGAAAGAGAGATAGATGTTTTCTTAAGCGCTGTTTGTGACATCCGTCGTCATAACCAATTTGTATGTCTTTATTGATAGATGCAACAAAAAAGTTTATGAAACTGCATCCTATTGTTTGTGACCAAGCTGCAATCGACTACCGCACGGGTCGTTGGCTTCACCTTTTCTTTGAATGAACTGAACATGAGCTAGTTTCCAAGAGTCAGAATACACTCCGGAGAAGTAAGAAACAGGAGAAAAAGTTGGCGCAGAGGTTTATCCAAAGGTGAGGCACATTTTTTAAGTACCATAGGAGGAATTTTGTCAGGGCCAGTGGATTTGTTAACGTCAAGCTCTTTGAGACACCTATACACCTCGCGAGTCCTGAAGTGAACCCCGTCCGTTGAATGGGTGGTATTCTCGAGGGTGGAGGATGTCATATCAATATCGGGTCAAAAAGAATTGGAGGCGAACAGAGATGCTAATAAGTCGGCTTTAGTTTTGCTATTTATTATCACTTCCTTGTTGTGAATGAAAGGAGGTGTTGAGAGGAGAAAGTAAAATTCTTCTTGATGGATGTTACTAAAGACCAGACATTTTTTCTGCCTCATGTACCCGGGATGAACCTTGTGGCAAGGGAAAATGCGACTATTGACTACTAATAAAAGAATCTGAATCTTGGACCGCAATTAAGGTGCTAGACTCTGTCAATATTCCCACAGAAACCGATTTTCGCATATATACGAGGTCAATTTTACGAAGAACTACGAGGTCAAATTCCCGTCACGTCGTGAATGGAATAATAGATCATATAGTATTCAGGATGCCATAAACTTTTTCACTGATGGCTCTAAGCTCGAGGGTCGAGTGGGAGGCGGAGTTTTCTCGCCGGAACTTGGGATTTAAGTCTCCTTCCGACTGCCCGATCACTGCAGTGTTTACCAAGCGGAGGTTTTAGACATACATGAGGCTGTTTTGCAAATCAACCAGCAAGGCGACAGGAACCGTCTCAGATAGTCAGGTGGCTCTGAAGGCCCTGCACTCTTGCACTAATAACTCCAGAACAATCTCTAAATGTCGCAAATCTCTTAACGAGATGGCTAAGCAGTTCAGGACCCTCCTGATATAGGTGTCTGGTCACCGAAATATAACGGGAAACTGCAAATCTGACGAACTGGCTAGGAAAAGCACGACCGCCACTCTCCTTCCTGGAAAAGCCTATGCCTTGGGCCACCTCTAAACTTTAAAAGCAAACGCCACATAATGCAATTAGCAGAACAGCATTGGAGAGATCTTAACAAATGTACCTTGGCCAAAATTACTTGGCCCTCTTACGATCTCAGGCGGACCACCTCACTGCTGAGCCTCGGTAGGCGAGACCTCTCAGTTACAGTGGGAGTGCTGACCGGACGCTGTCGGATAGGGACGCATGCGGCCCGCTTAGTTCTCGAAACCTACGATTTCTGCAGAAGCTGTCAGAATATAGACGAAGAGGAAAGTGTAAACCACCTTCTCTGTCACTGTCCAGCTCTAAGCAAAAGGAGACTTACCACTTTTGGTGAACCCTTCCTAAGCACGCTTGAGGAAATCGGGAAGTTTAGGATCCCGCAACTAAGAAAATTCATTACGTCCCCGAGGTGGTTTAGCGAAGAAACGACACTTTAATATTGGGTTTAAGGTGGGATCATTATGGCATCACAATGAGCCTATCGCTTTGGCCTAAGTGTTTGGGCTGTGCACCAGCAGCTCAGCCATATCTAATCTAACCTATCCTAACCTATGTACCCGGGATGAAATAGATACAGAAATTAATAACCCATGATCGAGTAAAACCCAAGAAGTTCCTTGAGCTTAGTAAAGTACTCGAAAGTTTAACTGATATACAAACAAGATTTTCTCCTGGCAGATCGCACTTGAAGATTATGAGAACCCTAAGGTATACGGGTCAACTATCAGTTGTCAGTGTGAAGGCCAAGGAATGGATTGGGAGTGAAGTTTGCGGGATTGGACAACTCTTTATTCCGATCGCTTCCATCTCAACTGCCAATTAACGGAGAAATTAAATCGGCGCATTTAGTCCTGCATTGTCCTGCCTAAAATGATACCGATACGAATAGATATTGTCAGGTAAAAAATCTTTTGCAACTTGTGCTCTAGTGCAGATCAAGTTAGACATGACAGTTCTTCCCACCAGGGACGGCGTTTTCATAGGTGCTAATGATGCACTTACACCGGGCGCAATAGGACTAGGGCGCAATTTCAGAAATTGAGATTTTAAATAGGGGTTATATGTAAAAATCCAACAAAAAAATTTCAACAGGGCTTACCGGCTAAAACGTTACGATTTACCGGCCCCCACGTTCTACGATTTTTTGTTCGTTTAACCAAAACCTATCCACACCCGGCCGCTTTGTAAAATTAGCAGTTAGCATTGTTATATTAATTTTCACCAAATTGGCTTTTCCGCAACCTATGAAAATTATTTCTAACATCCACCAAATGTTTGTGTTTGTTTCCATTGTCTTTCACTACGATAAAAAAATGAAGAGGTTATGGGGCGCAATATGGCAATTTGCACCGGGCGCAAAATAACCAAGCGCCGGCCATGCTTCCCACCGATATACAATGTAATACAATACAAGCTTGAGGAAGTCATTCTATAAGAAGACAAGTTTTAGAACTTAAACCGCGGAACACTTTTGGTGTAACCCAATTTAAAATGAGCTTGTAACCAAGTTATACGTTATAGTTGAATCATAATCGAACTTGCTTCACTAAACAACCGTCATAAAAAATATATAAAGAAAACAAAAAACTTCTCGAAACTTTAACGATTGCAATTCAACAAGTTCTGTAGTACGTTCGACACGCTCGTGTATCGCCTGCCAGATATCCATTTTCCTTTCTCAATGAATTTAACCATAGAATTGTGCAATAAACTCTGTGTACTAATTGCGGCAATTACCGTAATTTAAATCCACGCACGTGCGATATAATTTTCATGTTCTCCATCTCTAGGCACGAAACCAATTCTCCACTTTAAAGCACACCGTTTTTAAAATACTTGAGAGCATTTTTAAGAATCGATACAGCGTGGCCAGAGGGGGTGTAAGTCGATCTTCAGGTAAGTTGTGGCTAGTACTACTAATTGTTGGAGCAATTATATTAATTGTGGCTGGTGGTTGGTGGTAAATATTTGAATAAGTAAAAAAATATACATAGAAGTAGGAAGACATAGTTCGTGTGAAGGATCTTGTCCAATTTCTTGATCGATTTTCGTGGTGTTTCTTGCAGTCTTGCGCATCTCGTTTTTCGACTCTCAAGTGGCCGCCTAATCATGCGTGAAAGACTTGGCGGATCGGGCTATAGCCAGAAAAAAATAATGATGTAAAAAAGCGTTAAAAGATCGACTTGAGATCAGAGATCTTATTTTTTCCTTGCGTCTTTCTTCTCCTCCAAGTCTCTTGCGCAGCCGCGCCTTGTATTCTTTCCTGGTGTTTTTTGGGCCTCATACTCCGAACACAATTCAAGTGGAGATTTTCAAGAGTACTATGGACGTGCGCAACCCATTTTCATATGAGATTTGTTTTTTCTTCCTTCACACAACTTCTGGGTCTTAGTTTTATGTTGTTCCAGGCCATGTTCAACATCTTTTATTAAACATTAACCCAGCAGCGAGAAGTGGATCCACAAAAAAAGTCTCGAGAAGAATTAAGCAACTTTTAGGCACTTTCTTTGCACGCCCATTTACCGTGGATGATGATGATGGTGGTGAACTTTGTTTCGGTTTTTAAAAGAAATAAAGAAAAAAAGTGAGTATTGTATGAAAAAGAAATGGAAAGTGTTCACTCACTTTTTTCGGGGAGGTACAGCACAGAAATTGTTGCTGGCTTTTACTTTTTATGCCCTTTATTAAGCGAGGAAGTTTCTCTTTCTTGTGTTCACGCCTTTGCGCGATTTTTCAAATGTAATATCGAAAATTATGACTAGCCCTTTTCACAATCAGTGGAGGGAGCCCTTCTACATGGCGCGGTATGGAATCAATTTAAGGTTGTTTTTTAGTTATGTTGAGTTATGCAAGAATTTCTCATGCTGTTACGTTACGGAATTAGGAAGTAACGTTTTTGATATTGTGGATTTGTTTTTGGTCATTGCCTTTCAAGCATAGATGTGTGTTATAACTACTGGCATGCACTTACGAGAACTTAAGAAGCAAGGCCCATTGGAATAGGTCTAAATTGCTTTCCGGCTTGCGCTTGATGAGATTGATATTCTTAATCGCTTCATCTTTGTCGCGGGTCATCAGGTCTTCGAAAGCAGACGGGTTGGCTCTCGCACTGCACTCATTGGCCTAGAATGGTTTATTGAGACATTCACGATTTTATAATTTGGCAAAAGTTACGTCTGCTTCGCTTCTACATTACTTTTCATTTAGTATTGGCCTTCAAGTTGAGGCTCACTTACACACACTTGTGATTGTGTCGTGACTACTTTTGGGATCCGGGTTAGTGATTTATCGCTTAGACTAGAATGTTCGAGCAGGGACTACTCGCACAGAAACCCTGTTCCTCCCTATTGCGGAGCACTCTTAGAGAAGATGGAGAGCAGACTCATCTTCCTCTAAACAAAGCCTGCACGTGGATCCTCCGTCTTTCCTATCCTCCATAAGCGGTAATTTAGTTAGAGTTTCGGTAATCAAGCCAACAAATGCCCTGACATAATTCTTACTGCGGACTAACAATTCCTTGGCCGTGTTAGGAGATGGCACAGGAAGAAACCGCTTTGAGTTGGCCAGTTCAGTCACGGACCTCCAGCGTTCAGTATGTTTTATCAAAGCCCCTTTACAGCAAGCTGATGCATGCCCCGATAGCCGGCTCTGCTGTGTATAGCGTACACCCCTGCTTTAAAGACTGTTGCTAGGGTGCCTAGGCTTATCGCCCTACTGAGTCTAGGGCTTTTATTCCGGAATGCGGCTCCCACACCTGTCTCTTTTTTGGGGCCATCCGAGTGTCTGGTTCCAGTTGAGCTGAGCATCTAGCGTCATTCCCAAATATTTAGCTTGTTGTTAAAAGCCTATGGCTCTGCTTGCGAGTGTAGGTTCCGAAAGCCCCGTTAGTGATCCTTTTCTGGTGAAAGGAACCAGAATCGTTTTGTCGAGATCAACTTTTAATCCTACGTCGACGCACCAGCTAGAGACCAGATCTAGTGCCTGCTACAGACGCCTTAACTTGGCTCCTTCAGTTTCACCTGTGACTACTATGACAACATCGTAGCGTAACCTTGGGCAAAAAAATATTTCAGCCATTGAGCAGCTCTAGGAGTTCATGTACAACAAGGCACCAAGAAGTGGAGATAGAACTCCTCCCTGTGAACAGCTTTTTGCTGTAGTGCCCTTCAGAGACCCCTGAACATGAGAGACCATTAGTTTGCGAGTTCTCAACATAGTCAATCCAGTTGCAGAAAGTGCTACTTGCCGAATCGACCAGAATCGGTCAATCCGAAGAAACTAGGCAAGAAACCGCATTTTTCAAAGCGGCACCGACAGCAGCAAATCCGTTGCGGGGACGTCCCGCTTGGACCGCCAGCTAACGGATCAAAGAAGAAGAAGAAGACTACGTCGACGTAGAGCCCTAGCTATAGTATCAAAGGATTTATTGTCGAAGGTTCTCTTGATATCGAGGAAGGCCGTCACCGCAACACCTTTGTTTAGTGCTGCGCATTCCAGGCTGAGCACCACATTCCCACTAGGAAAGCATGCTAATAGGAGTTTAGTGGTTGGCGTTGAAGATAAGTTTCCCTTATTTCGCCCTGTCGATCATTTTCTCCATTGTCTTCAAGGCAAAAGACGAGAGACTTATCGGACTGAAATTTAGCCGAGGTGTAATGCGAACGCCCTGGCTTAGGTATAAATGTTATGTTGACGTTCCTCCAGACTGATGGAATATAACCATTTGCGAAGTCCTGAATATCCTGAATATAAGGGAGTGAGCAGGTCTCAGCCCTCCTGAACTAGAATGGAATGGATCTCTTGTGCTCCAGGGGACTTGTATGGTTTGAACGATCTAAAAGCCTCCCTAATAGCTTCGTGATTAAACTAGGTATTTGCTTCTGTCCAGGCAGCTTCAGAACAATTAGTCATGGTTCGAGAAGATATCTTACCCACAGAAACGGTCCAATACCAAGATCTGTTTACTTCCATCTGCAGTATCAGCTCCATCAGGCGATTACAAGGATCAGATCACAACACAGCCACTTTTCTGTACCCGTTCGTCGCACGGACATTCTAGGGCAATATGTATAACCATACTAAAGGTGTTGATCAGGCTAGGATTTGGCTAGTTTACCTCCCATATTTCTGTGTGAATAAAGACTTTGTGATGTTGCCCCAAACCAAGTAAATTTGTGCAATGACTAAAACTTGCTTTTGTTTAGGAAGGAAACCCCCAATCGATACAAGAAAATGCGGAGATGGAGACCACTCTTTTGATGATTAATACACACCCCAAAAAAAAAGAAATTCGTTTCCTTAATCCAATTACACCAACTTAAATTATATAAAGTATTTCTGTCCAAAAAAAATCGTCCAGCACAAAAGCTACACAAAATTCCTTCAAGTGCAATATAATAAGCTGAAATCCATCGAAAAAAAACACCATCCTGTCAAAAAAACAAGAATAAATGTGAGAAGACCCGCTGGGCTCTGTACGAAAAAAAAATATATTAAGAAAATTCAATTCGCTTCAGCGCCCTCCGACTCCGATTAATTTTCCCTTAAGGCAACCCCAAAAAACGCAGCAAAACAAACCGGATAATTCCCCTACAACGAGTTGATCCGCTTGATTGCCGTGTGGTATATATCGCTGTTTCCTTCGCCAACATGCGACCTATATATCACCATCCCTTACCAAACCGAATGTAAATGTCAAAATCTAGGCGTGTAAATAACGATACTCAACACACACATTGAAGTCAAGAAAAAACATTTTACGGCGAAAAATAGAGCAGAATGCAGTACAATACAAACAAAAAATTTTTATGTAGAATAAAAAACATAAAACAAATCAATTTTTTTTAGATAGAATAAGGAAAAAAACGTAAATTTTTCTATAGGGCACAAAACATACCTTGTGATTCCCTTTACACACACTGACGTTGACACAAACACTTTATCCAAATAAATTTCTGAACTTTTTCCACATATAAAAAATTGCACCCAAAAAAACTTTTTTCTTTTTACACGAAAAAAAAAACAAATTTTTTCTATTCTTTTTATTTTACAGAAAATCTCCCAAATATTTTCTTCCTTTCTCACTTATCCGTTAACGTAGAAAAACGGTACACAAAAAGGACAACACTATTTTAGAGATCAACAAAAAAACACACTACTACTACAAGAAACAAAACATACACAATTTTCCCAAAGCAAATTTCTACGAATATTTCTTGTTGTTGTTGTTGCTGTCGTTGCGCGATGGTGTGTTGGTGCCGAGTAAGGCAGAGAGGAGCACTCAACAAAATGAAAATTTTCTGATTAGGGGGCGACACACAAGAAAATTGAACTTTCGAAGGCTTTTTCGATGTTTTTTTGAATAAAAATTCGCTCCAATCGATCACTAATTACAATTACAATTCGCCGCCACTTATTAACGGTGCAAATTCCTTTGTTTTGTGAGTTAGAACCGCTTGAGGAGTGAAATAATATCGACGAGTTTCGAGCAACGTCCTACCATCTTGAAATTTTCTACAAGAATGATGTTTGAAGCGAAATCGGAGAAATGATAATAAGAAAAATATGGCAGTGGGCTGGTGTGCGTGCGTGCATGGGATTGGGGAAATGAGGAGAAATATTAATTGTGGATTGTGTGTGGAATGTGGTTGGGTTGACATTGCATTTTGAGTTGCCATAGTGGAATTTGGGAGTTGTTACATTCGGGTAAATGATTGAAGACCTGTTTACACTTTGGCAGTTTTAAAAGCATTAAAGTTTACAGGTTACGCTAGGTGTGCGTAGGCCCGGCAGAAGGGGGCAACTGGAAATAATTGTTCAGAGGGGCTGCCAAAATAGATAGAAACCCCAAAAAGTTACTTCGTTTATAACCGCATTAGGCCCCAATAATATTTTACCCACAGGCCCCAGGTTATGTGGTGGGCCTGGGTGTAGGCCAACCTTCAGCCCAAAGAAGGTCGAGTTAGTGCTTCAGCGGGCAGTCTTGATGACACAACCTGGCGATCCTGACATTAGATGGTTGTTTGATTGACTCTGTTGGAGATCTCTTTCAAATCTTCCGAGGCGTAGTTGTGTAGGGTTCGCTGCTTTGGTATGGCTAGAAGCAGGCATTTACACAGGAAGTGAACAAGTGTTTCCCTCTAGTTCGCCTCCTCGCAGTTAAGGGAACAGACGTTGTGCGGGATACCCGGCAGTGTGGATTCCTATGGCCCTTTGGTCTGGTGTTATCCACGTGACCATCACCCTCACAGTAGGAAGGAATAGTAGGAAGGCGTAACGTATGTGCCTTCTTTGTGAGAACGGTAGCTACGACGAAACTCGCTACATAAGAGCTCATAGGTGCGTCGACAGCATTCTAGAAAAGCTCCTGGCTATCGGTTTCGTGGTTCCCTAATCGAGCCTACGGTTTGCGGAGCACAGGATCACGTGAGAAGCAGTTGCCGAAGTACAGCTAACACCTGAGAACAGTAAGGCCATACACCAGAAGCTTAAGCATTACGAAGCCTAAAGAAACAGAGAAAGCAATGCAAGGAGAGATAGAAGCTAGGTAGGTGGATAGTCAGACTGTTCCGGCTCTAGTGAAATAAAGCATTTACAGCTCTTACTGCACTTGAACGTCGTCGTGCAAAAAAAGGTCGATGAGCTTAATCAGTAGGAATTTGACACTACCGTCTGAGTGCGCACTCCAGCGTTGTGTCCTGCCATAGACCTAGAAGCCTTAAGCTAGGGATCGCACACATTTCCTGATGTTACATCGATGTAAGTAAGACTCTCACCACTCCCCCGTTAAAAAAATCTAGATCTTCTATCTCCTCTGTAACTACTGTGCCTTACCCTACCTCTATGAGCCTCGCATTGCTTAAGGTTATTGTGAAAGCTTTACTTCCACATTTCTCTACACATTCTTCGACCTCATCATCTGGTACTTAGTATTAGTTGCGTCTTTGTATTTAAAGGAGGACTCAGGATCTAACCTGATACGATAAAGCTATGCCCTATAACCTCCATGTCTACTAAGGGAGTGGGTGAACTAGTAGCTCGTTTCTTTATGCTCTCTCATAAGACACTTCTTCACATTTGGTGTCAGTTTAAGAGGATACATCGGCTCTTAGTGTACTCGTCCCAGCTCCTCTGCCATTGTCACCAGACTCCATCCCACGAGCCCAAAGCAGTGGGGCAAATTACAGCCTCTAGCTCTCCGGCACCAGAACACTGAGGCGTTATCCCTGCATGCCGCATATTCAAAGGGCACTTAACCGAGCTTCACAGAGTTTATTTTGCTCTTATTGCCCGTCCTCTTCAATGCCCCCAACACTAGCATACAATATCACCAAACTAACCACTCTCGTGATTAATAGGCGCCGGCTTGACATGGGACCAGCTATATTAGGCAACATACTCGCGCAGGAGCCGTTGACCTGGTCACATGCTTTCACCGATATGGTCTCCAATTTTTTCCGCTTGCTAAATAGTACTACTTACGTTTTGTACTCAGCTAGTGTTACGACGTTCTCGAGCTACTTAGTTATCTCCCATATCGCTTCGTTCGCGAATATCTCGATTTCTTCAAGCCGCCTAATACTACTGCGACTCCGATGACATTAAACCAAATCGCGAGTTTCGCTCATTGTGCCCTCCTACCCTCCAAATAATTTTTCCCAAAAAAACGCCAAGTGATCAATTTTGCAAATTTGGCATCAGTTTGGTCCCCCTAAAAAATCTAATTAATACTTTTTACCTATTTTATTTTGTTAACACTTCTCGTTAGCGTTCCACGCTTTTTACTTTTCAAAAGGTTGTTCCCAAATACTGGCTCGATCAATAAAAAAGTTTCATTCAAAATTATTTTTTTACTTTTTAGTTCGTTTTCAAATAAAAGCTTATTTTTTTAGTTTTTTTCAACTATATTTTTATTTTCTATTTTTAGTCTATTATATGTCTTCCACCATTTAATGGTAACCAACATATTTGATTTAAAATGACATCAGACAGCTTACTGTACTATATTCGTCATACACTTTCATTTGATACCCATACTGGAGGCCTTATAAAGAAAAAGCTAATCCCCTATTTTGTTTAGGCCGCCATTTTGAATTTAGAATGACGCCACACAGCTACTTGCAACACAATTACAAAATTCGGCCGCCATCTTGAAGCCGCCATGTTGATTTCTTTATACAAAAATGTCATATTGCATTGTCATGCGAACTATAAATGAGCCACACGAAGCTTTTAACCCCTAGTACGAAATTCGATTCGTCAATCGAAAGCTGATTCGATACTAAATTGTGATTGGTAGTCTGTAACGCAGTCGAATCGAACAAAAAATGGCACCATTGAAAATTTTCTTTCGTTTCACTCTATGAACTCTTGTACGCACTGAAATTCTGGTTTGTTTAGGTTTAATTGCGTTCATGAACTCCCGATTAAACCATATCTGTGCAATCTAGACTCTTCAGATTCGGTAAAATGGCGAGTAATGAGGAATTTGTTCTTTTAAAAACCAAGAAATTTAATTCTTTTATTAAACACTTGAAAAACAAATATAGATTTGCTAATAAATGCTAACTAAATATAACATATTGTCAAAGCTTCAATTTTTCCAAACCCCTTTTCCTCTTAAAAACACAATTTTTATCTAATATAATATACATATGCCTTTATATTTCTTAAGAGAAGCATAGAATACATAATTTATTATATTAATACATAATTTTGTTTTATTTATTTATTTATTTATTTTATTAATAGCTTTGGCTAGAAAATTTCATCGTGGTTTTTTTTTCATCATTATTAATTAATAATATATAAAAAAATCAATGAGGCACAAAAATGCTTGCAAGTAGCATAGATTATCAATTTCGTTTTTATATTATTATTATTGGATATGATAAAGTTTACTATAAATTAAATTTAATAATAATATATAAAAAAACGATATTTTTTTATTATTTATTTATATATAAATTTTCTGTTTTCGATTGTTTGTTTTGATAAAACAAAATATTTAACTACTATAATTTATATAATTATTAAAAATTCACAATTAAACGAACAATAATTATTTTCTTAAGTTAAAAATTGAATCAGTTTTGTTTTTCAGAAGATCTTATGTTTTTTTTAGAGTATTTCTTCTGCTTAGGGGTCGTCCATTAATTACGCGAGGCGTTTAGTAGGGAGGGGGTCGAGCCGAATCTCACCCAATCTCACGTGGAGGAGAGGGGGCGGGGTCGCGGAAAATATCACGTAATTTTCCCCCCTCAAGAAACAGTGTAAAACTGCTAGAAAACTGAGTTAAATTAAGTAAAGCATGTTTCTCCACTAACGACCCGCATTCACTTACAGGCCGTCGCCAGGACGGGTCCGCAGGCACGGCCCTATGAAGGCAATACAATATTCAGTCTGACTGGGGGATGAGGACTTCAGATATCTGCCTGACAGGCCGTGGCATGCAAGTCATGATTCCCTACAGACACACAGGCGAAGACGAAAGTTTAGCATAGCAGGTTGTTAATACAAGTGCATGGCCTCAACTTTAAAGGCGCAAACAGATTGGTGACTGGAAAAACCTTGAAAATACACGGACCTCTATATAAAATGGACAGGCGGCCGCCGTCACCGCCTTTGCGCTAATATGTTTGTTGCTTAGGCGACTCCAGACTCACGCCGTGAACACCCGCGAACAAGCGCGAATACGAGTGTTAATGGTTTTCGCGCCTTGCTTTCAGGTCCGACAGGATACGGCGGGAATTCGTGCGGTAAATTCGCGGCTTGAGACTGAATTGAAGTTCTGCGGTGGTAGCACGTTGTTTCAGTCGACCTCTTCATACAAGTGTTTCAAAAAATTTTGTATGAAGTGGTCGATTGAAGCAACTTACGTGCTACCATCTCAGATCTTCAGGCACAATCTGATACTCATACACTCATATAAAGATTTTTTCAGTTTTCTTGGACTGCAGGCCCCATCCAGCTGGCGGCCGGGGAGGTGTGGCGAAAACTTTCAGGCCACGGCCTGCTGTCGACTTGTGTGTGAAAGGTTGCCTTAAAATATGACGAACTATGCGAACGCCAGAAAGTAGCATAGTAGCCTCTCGATTGTATTGCCGCCACCGGTCAGCCAAACGCACGATTCGACGATGCCGACCCGCGAAAAGGCCATTAGAATATATAACTACAGAAAGGGCTCTCTTAGTGTAATGAAATTCTTGTTGATTATGAGCGCTCACGATTTGGTAGTTGTGTAGCCACTATAAGCGGAAAAAGCGAATGGAATAGAGGAGAGGCAAGTAGGAGTTCGAATTATTACTTATCTATAATTAACGCTATCGGTTACGACCGTAAATACGTGCGGGGGGGTCGAAAAATCCCAAAAATCACCTCGCGTAATTTATGGACGACCCCTTATGTGTAAAATATGATTAAATAAAAATTATTAATATTTATTTACTTTATTTACTTAGTTTTGGTCCTAAAAAATATGCACAAAGTGTTTTTTATGTTACATTTTTATTTATTAAATGTTTTTTTGTTTTGTTTTTATTAAATCAAGTAAAATTTATTAATATTTCTCTTATTTTGGTTAAAGCGTTTTGATGATCATATTTATATTACTATCAAGCATTAAAAAAATATAAAAAATGAAATTTACAATTTTCTTTTTAAAAAATATTGGTGATTTTAGATAAATGTTATGAAGATAATTAAAAAAAAAATAAAAAAATATAGATAAAAGTTTTTGATAGACAACGATTAATTAATAATTATAAAATATAATTACAAAAAAAAATAAAAAAAAATTGCATTTATGAAATATTTTTTTTTACTTATTACTTTTACAAACTGAACAAAAATCTATATTATATTTATCAGGGAGGCAATTCTCGTGAAAGAAATGGCGACAATTAAATACTACAATATCAGTTTTATGTGGTTCCTTAAGAATTATTTCTCTTCGACAGAGACCGCATGTGTCGTCGCTTGATAGGCATAGACCGCGTTTTTGTGAACGAACAAGTTTTTCGTGTAGTGTAAAGTAATCGGTTACTAAAATTCTATTGCAGCCATCTTGAATTGAGACCTTGAGGAAGGTATGGTATTTTTTAAGTAAGTTAAAGAAATGTTAGTTAGTAAATAAAAAATGTATTTTAATAATTACCTGTAAACTATAATCACAAAGCATCTTTATTAGAGACTTTTTTAAATCTGGAATTTCTTGTCCTAGTTTTACTTTGTTCACTAAAGCTTCTGGATTAACATATCCTGGAAATTTATTATTTAGTTATAGTAGGTGACCAGAATATTTATTATTCATAATATCCTTAAATTTAGTTATAAAAATACGTCCAGTTGCTCCATAGGCCCATTTTACACGATAAAAAACGAAACAAAAAGTTTCCTGCAAACTTTGGGGGAGGGGTGAGAGAAACACGAAACAATACCATGAAACTTTTGAAGCAACTTTGCAGGAAACAGTTTTGACATTCAGGTTTGTTGTTGTTGTATCTCTGATTTTTCTGGTAACCCTTTTCGTAGGGAATGCAGTAAAAAGAGGAATAGCCACTCGAGTTTTCAAAATAAAGCGACGGGAACCCACCAGGGCGGGGCATTTTTGAGGAGCGATTGCAGGAAACTTTGCTACATTTCGTGATTCATCGTGTAAAACGGGTAACTTTATGATGACGTACGAAACATTAACTCGCGAACAAGACCAACGTAATCTATTGGATTACCCTTATTATTATGTGAGTAAAGGGCCCACCCCTATGGTGAAGCGGTAAAGTTAGGCCTATGGTGTATACGACCCACGAATGGACTAAGTTGAAGAAGACCTGACTTCCCCTTTTAGAGTGACGAGCCATAAGGTCTTATTCGTTTTTTAGCTTGCCTAAGACCTGGGACTGGATCCCAATAGGATAGATTCAGTCCCTTGACTCAGTCCTTATCAGGGACTTGGAGATCAACCATGAGATATCACTTAAGGGTTCTGAGCTCTGAATCAGCGTCTCAGAACGCTCCTTTCATGTTTTCCGTAGCCTCATTACCCTTGCTATCCCAGTGTCCAGGAACCCATTCAGTGAGACCCTATTTTTTCTGACCAGGCTCTAAAGCATGTCTACCCAGAAACTGTGTTGGTGGAAAACTTACACTTTGAGAATGCCTTGATGGCAGCTTGACTGTGCGAAAAGGTTCCAATATTAACGTCTTTCAAACGTCGGTAAACCATGGAAAGTTTCCTGGACCACCCGGAAGGATGAGAAAACGCAGAACTTTTGGCAATCTCACAAGCCTGCTTAGCAATATAGTCATACTAAAGGTCGGGAGCTAGGGTAACCCTGTTAACAAATAGCCAAGTGGCCATCAAGGTATTATGCTCGGACCGTATAATTTCCAAGCTGGTCAAAATCTCCCGAAATAACATACTTCTCTGGCCGGGAGGTAGACCGTCACTCTTCAGTAGGTAACAGGCCACATGAACGTCAAGGCAAACTAAAAGGCAGATAAATCAGCCAGACTCCACACCAGTGGAGCATGGACCAAAGGCACAGTGCGTGCTAAAGAGAGACATCTGAATGTACTTTCTCTCAGAAGCTGGTTCCAGATGGAGGAGGCTACCATCATGCGTCTACCATCATACGCCGTTTAGTTGTTGAATTGTTGGAGCCCGGTAAAAAGGATGTCAGGATACTTGATATCTGAAAATATCACTTTATGTGACTAAGGAATTTCTGGGGCGCTGTAGACTAGTTGCCACGACACTTGTTAGCTTGATGTCAGAACTTGGCTGCACTTGTTGGCTTGATAAACGTTCTTAGCGTGGGTAAGGAATCGTGCGGGTGCGGAGGAAAGAATGTCAAGACATTTGTTGGCTACACTTGTTGATTTGACGTCAAGAGTCTTACTGGTTTGATTACCAGACTTTGCTTTGTCCTGAGGAGTATGAGTCTGCCCTTCATACAATCTGAGCGAAGAAACAACGCCGGAAAGAAAACTCTCAATTAAACTCTTCAGAACTGAGTCATCACCAATAGACAGGTTTAGCTTAGGATGTTTAACTCGATAAAATGACTTGGAGACATCTATAGCAACCAAACCCGACTCACCAAAGAATTGTTTGAATATAAGGCCTTTAAACACGGAATTCGTCAAACAACAGCTTTGGATTACATTGAAAGGTTTAGTTTTGCGTTATACATTTTTGTTTGGATGGCACACTAATTTAAAGTAACTACCTGCTTCAAATTTGATTAAGTAAAAAAAGTTGAGGTTTTCTTAGTACTATGCAAGACATTCTCCTACTATTTTCCTAATAATAAAAAAATATAACACTTACCAACAATTCCATCCAATAATTTAGTCATAATTTCTGGCCTTTCTAAAGATTCATTAATGAGATCATTCCAAAGATCTTGATCGTTGTGTTCCTTACAAAAATCAATTGCCATTTTTATGTCTTTTAACTGTAACGATTACAAACATAATTCTTTTTAATTTAATATATATAAGTAAACATTTTTATTTAAATACCTTATGAATAATGATATTAAGAGCCTCTCGCGTATTACCCATCCTGCCTAAAAGATACACCAATTCCGGATAAAATAATTCACGCTTACATATATCTACTGCTTCTTGTATTGGATAATTATTTGATCTCTTTAAAAATGATAATAATTTTTCGGGATCAAATTTTGCATAAAGATTAACTAATTTCCAATGAAATTTGCCAGAACTATCGACTTTATCTAAAGCATCAAGATACTGTAAAACAGAATAGTTTTAAGAGTTTCAAATAAATAAGAATAAATATATTTTTTGTAATTTACCAAATACATAAAATACTGCTTTTGTTCGAGCTGCTGAACGACAATTTCTGGAGCAATTTTATTCTTATCCAAAAGCATATTAATTGCTCGTTTTTTATCTAATTTTATTAATGGAATAATCATTTGATGTATGACGTTATAGAGGTCGTGATTGCGTATTAGATCAAAAACATCTTTATTTTGTAATCTATGTAAGAAATTAAATTTTAATTATTATTAAAAGGATAATGATAATACTTACTTCAAGTACATTGCCAAAGCATTATCATATTTCTTTTCATGCGAATATAAAATAGCTAAAGCTTCAAGCAATTCATTTGTATATTTCTTATCAAAATTTTCCCGTATTGCACTTATGATTGCAGATGTCTTATAGAGTGTTGGTTGCCATTCTTTGATTAGATTGAGAAAACCCTAAATTTGAAATTATAGTATAAAATTAAAATAATAAAAGAAAAAAATCACTTACTCTTGGATCAAGCTGTAAATACTCATAAAGCACCATCTCATAAACTTGTGGATTTAATTTACAATCATTTGTACGCGGTAAATAGGCACTAACTGATCGTAATTGCTGAACTTTAACAAATTTATAAACTTCTTCTTCCCATAAAACTTTGTTACTTCCAAATACGTTTAAGCATAGTTTTGCTGCTTCATCGTATTGCTTTAGAGAGAGCAAATGGTCGACATAAATTCTGTAATTAATTTATTATTTTTAGGTTTTTTCAGTCAGATTTAAGTATGAGATGATTACCTTGCAACACTGACTAGAGAATATTTTCCTCCATGGACAGATATCACTTTCATAGCTTCTTCGAATTTTCTGAAAATAAATATTTTTAATTTAGATTAACCGAGAATAGTTACTAATAGAGGAAAGCTACTTTATAACATGATTATACAAACTTATCTCTTGCGATAGATTTACTTATTTGGCACAACATTTAAACAACAATCTTGACTAAAGCTCAGTTAAAAATTCGACGCCCAGATTTCACGGAAAGAAACAAACAGGACACATCCATCATCAGTAACCATGATATCTCGAATCTGCCTGTAAGTTTTATGAAGATTTCAACTTAACTGTTGTAAAACCACTATTTGATTTCCACTGACTTGCGGAATTGTGCTACGAAGCTGGATCAGCTTTATCTGTTGTTCCTTTGGCATATTTGTCCTCACTCTTTCTTTTAACTTTGTCGTGCTTTAACCTGCTCCTTTCCACATTACCGTTAATCTCATCATATGACCCAGCATGATTTTTGGTATTAAAGATGCCTTAACCATCTCCTCCGGTCGCAGTATTCGTGCATTACAAGTGGACATACTTCATAGTTTTTTCATTGGAGCATTGCGAGGAGACCGACAAGTCGAAAATAATGGAGGTACGGCCTATACACCACTGAGGAACTGCGTGAAGTTGTAGCTCACTTCGACACGGTCCTTCATGGTATGAGTCTATTGATCCATTGACCCTTAGTAGACTCGTTATATTTCCTTTGCTTTTCAGCTAAGGACTAGCATTGTGCTATTTGTCGCTTGGTTTTGCCTCGCAAGCTATAGGTTATAAAGGTGTAGGTTTCAATTGGTGTACGACAGGAATCGGGATCATCCTAAATATCATGTACATCAGTTCATCGGACTTGGGCCTATACTCACAAAATGCATGCAGGGCGCTTAGCTGATATGTAATCTTCATTTTTCTCCTTAACCGGTCTGATCAGTGGTATTGCACAGACCGGTCGTTAATAACCTAAGGTACACGATTGCTATCGCAAAGGTCGGTAGTTCGAATTCACTACGCGGAATGGTCCTTCGCCATTTCACTTTACCGACCTACATAACTTTCCTTCTTTCTAGACAAAAATTCCTGTCCTTTCTCCTGCCATCGCCTCTAAGAATGCGAGGAATCCAATTCCTGTTCGATCACAGAAGTCAGCGATAGTATCGGTAGGAGCTGATGGAATATTGAACTCAATGATAGCATCGTTGACAGTACAAAAGCGCTATTCTTTCACAAAAGAAACTCGCAGGATCGTGCTCACTATTCTCATTATCAGCGCTGAATGATCGCGTTGCAACTGGGCGAGAATTCCAAAACAGAGCTGTGACGACAAAGAAAGATCGTTTCTAAGGGATTGCGAAGTCTGCACAAACTGGTTAAGGTAGCCAGGTTTGTTATGAATACGAATATGAAATAGACGAAGAAGCCGAAACTCGCGGTAGTCACTAAACGAGCAGCCTAAAACCGAATTAGAATAATGAGTGATATAATCAAAACGGCGTAATTTATGGATGAAACGTACACAATCATTCAAAGCGATATTGAGCTTACGACCGCAGGAGGAATCATGAGAAGGGAAAATGGAAAGGCCATGCATTAAATAAGAGAAGAGTAGGGCTTTCGCTAAGTTCATACGGAGAGCCCCCACAGTGGAGCCTAAGTTTAGACAATTGTCCGTAGGTTTAACGAAGAATATAACTGATGTGATCGCAGCAGATCATACCACTATTCAAGACGACTTCAAGATTTCTACCACTACCAACGCAGTCGAAAGGGACCCCCTTTAAAGCAGTAGCAATATCAGACAAGTCTCGAGGAACAGTGGGAGAATGAACGAAGATGATATAATAGAATTTCAGAGGATTGAGTTGTAAAATGTTCAAAGAAAACCAGTTGGAGATATGCTGGAGGGCGGCGGCTAGCTTCTCAATACATCTATCAAATTGATCTTTTGGTGCCGAAATATAAAGTTGCACATCATCTACGTACTGTGATGGCTATGTGAATCTTGGAGCCATTAACTACTAAAGGAGGATCATTAATGAAAATGCTGAATAGTAGAGGCCCAAGGATGGAGCCTTGGGGGACGCCAGCATGAAGTAAGGCAATCAAAGAACAATTGGCGCCGAGCACGACTTTATGAGAACTGTTAGTTAGAAAGCTATGCATCAGGCTGAGAGCAGAAGGCGTGGTTAACACTGTCGAACGCTTTAGAGAAATCAAGTACCACGAAATAGCAAACATGTTGCTCATCAAGGGACTTACGGATATCAGAAGCGACTTTAAGGAGCGCAGACTCTCAGCCATACATTTATTATTTGGAGAAGATCACAATGCTCAAGTATTTGTGACGCTATCAGCTTTACAAGCCTGGAAGGGATGTTATCACTACCAATCGACCACAGACAATCGGTCCATTCCCCTGACGCATCCCAAAACGCAACCGAAAGGCTTCGGAATAGTTAAAGATACAATGGTTGATCAAAGCAGCTAAGTTGGAGACAATCTTAAGAGGTGAGTCATCAGATTTCAATGGAATGCCTCGAATAATGATGTCGCTGAGTCTCTGAGTCCGACCAGGGATACCAAAGAGGATATTGGTACGACATCAACTCTAACAGAGAATTGTTCCCTACGGGCTTCTAAGTCGCTAAGAAGCATACGTTTAGAATTTCGCTCTCGTCATAAACAGGTGGGTCGACTTTTTTTTAAAACCTTTACTTGCATCAATTCCAACCGGACCAGACCTGTTTCTATGCGCGACTGATTTTTCATGCAAAGAGAATTATTTACATCAAACATAGCATATATTTTCCGTTATTACTTTATTTGCAATTTTATAAGAAAAAATCACACTTACGATACAAACTTAACCTACAAATATTGATAAATTTTTGACTAGCTTTTCTCCCTTGATTCTTTAGAAAAAAAAAACAAAAGAAAAAAATAATAGTAATTAAAAGTAAAGATATAGGAATTATAATTTTTTGATAATTCTCACTTTTTTGGCTTATTGTATATCAAGATCTTAAAAACTAAATATCAATAATCATAGGAAATGGGCATATCTACTTAAAATCCTATACTGTCACAACATTTATCAGGAGATTTCCTCCAGTCATAACTATATTCTGGAGGCCTTTTCATTAACTTCTCATTTGTCGCTTCAAAAGTACACATTTTACCAGCATAAACATCTCTCATTTGTTGACTAGTTCTCTTGTGTAATACTATATGATGTTTACCACATTTCCTAGGCATATATCCGGTATCAAATCGAACATCATGTCGTCTATAAATGTTTCGTAATGGTGCAACCCATGTGCCCATTGATATGTCCTCGCTAACGTATGCGTTTAAAAGTCTTGAATTTGATTCTATATATTCAGCTATGGCTCGTGTTATAACATATCCTCCGCCGAGTGCATATGGCAAGTACTTATTGCATAGATAGTAATGTGATTCCTTCCATTGTCCTTTCGTTTTGATTTGTGCTCTGCCATTGAAGAAACCCCAGTAAAGTTCGGGCGGGGGTTTATTTTGATATTCTCGTGATCTTCTAATTAACTTCCTGTCGTATGATACTAAATCATTGAGCAGAAAATCCATTTTTACATAGGTATCATCGTCTGTTTTTAAGATGTAGTTGAAACTGTATTCCCTAACAAGTCTCTCCATAGTTAGTAAAAGCTTTGTTGTTAAATTTGAATAAGAATCCTCCAAATCCTTTAGGAATAACAAATCCTGCTTCTCACTAAGCTCCTTATCCAATTCATTCGAAATCGCCGAACTCAGTCCCTTCGTGCCAACAACAAACAGGTGCTTGGTACGGATATGCCGAATATTCCCCATACCATTCTCATTCACATTATTTAACCAATCTAAAAATATTCCAAAACGATTCTCCTGATCAGCTACCGATTCCAATTGCAAAAATCCTTGCTCATCATACTCAGGGATATAAATAAAATCTTCAGGAAAATACGGCTGCCTTAATGGTTTCCCAGTCTTAAGCCATGTATCACGAATTGTTTGTCGCCTCTCAAAGTAGCTTGGTGCTGATAATATTATGATAATTAAGAATATATCGTGATTCTGATCTAATCTTGAGGAGTATTTTTGTGAACATTTTTCAATGTTTGTTAGTGTTGTTGTTAGAAAACAGCCGAAGAAGAATGCAAACATCGCACTGAACAGTGTTACTAAATTGTTCATGCGACGCATTTTTTGCCTTTTGAAATGCACTTTATATAAGTTTTTTTTAGAAAAAATAATTACTAGAAAAAGATAATTCTACGCTTGCACCTGAGCTTGTGGAGCTAAAGAAGTGTTTGACAGTAAAGAATTGTCAGTGTTTAACAGCTGATTGATAACCAGAAAATTATTTTTAGTGCTCGCAGCGCCATGTGGGAAAAAGTACAATTTAAAAGTTACATTTGACAAAGGAAATGGAGGAAATGAATTTTTTTATCAAAATTAGATTAAAAAAAGCTTCGTTTTGGCCTGATATTACTCATTTCCTATTCATTATGTGTCATCAACGACAATCACATTTATTATATTATGATTATTCACTTAAAGAAAAAGCACTCTGCTAATAAAGCATTTCAAATTCCCGTTAGCCAAACAAAATGGCGAACATCAGCAGCAACTGATAGGCAGCGGCCTTACATTGTCTTTCAGCGTGTCCTGCAGACGGACATAATCTACAATAATTTGAACCCTTATTGGCATCCAAAGGACATTATTCTACTTGGGTCCATTAACCGCCAATCGAATAGGACACTTCAAAAATTTTATATGAAGGGGTTGATTGAAACAACTTACATGCTACCACCACCAGATTTGGACACCTGTTTGCTACGACCAACGCTTCACGAAGTTTCACGCCAACAATGTTCTTTACGATAAGGTGTTTCTTAATAGGATCGACTACTTCATAATCAAGTTAATTCGAGGCCATATTGCTAGAGCGATGCAGAGCGACAATTATCTCATTCAGGAAGCGTTCTACCCGAACGCGAGATACCAAAAATCAGGTGAGGTGAACAGATGAACGTTGCTCTATTTCTCCTGGGGCATTTCTTTACCTGGATTCAAAAAGAAATCATATAACATCATCAGCTAGACTGGACTTCAAGAAGGCGAGCTGGCTTTTGACGTCAAAATTAAAATCCGTTAGGCGTTTTTTTAATTTTAGGGACTTTAGTCTCGAGTCTGCACTGTGTTTTTTTTTCAGTCAGCTGACTTGAGTACGAGTCAGTAATACTGCTCAGCCCGTTAGACGGCGGTCCATAGAGTCCAGTCTGTGAAGAAGCGTTTTGAAGGTGGTGAGATGTTCCAGAAACTGACCCTCAGACTTTTTTGTTTTACCAGGTCGTCAATTTTTGCGGAAAATCTCGCTTCAAGCGCTGATAAAAGTTCTTCTAAGGAGTTTAGATCTGCAGGTGCTTTCTGAAGTTGTTCTAGCAGTGCTTCTGGTGGTGACCAGTGATGGATTTTGTAGAATATTTTTTAATGGCAATTTGGCGGGAACTTTAGCTTTTTCCATTTTTCCTTTAGAGAGGAATAAACAACGATGCAAACTCACAACAATACGTAACACGAACGCGTACGAACACGTGTGCACAAAAAATAACACCAATATCACTTCTTAGAAATCAATTTATAAACAAATAATGTACTTACCGATGCTCAATTAACCACTGAACTCGATCATCAGTTTCATAAAGACTTGCTACAACAATATCCTTGGGCGATACAATAAAATAACGGCTTTCTTCAATTATACAATCTAAATGATAATCATTAACTTTATATTCCTGATATCTAGAAAAAATAATTAAAATGTAGTCCAAACAGTAATATTTCAACAAAAAAAAAACATCTTACCCTCTCAATGATAGGCTATCTGTACAAACTTCTGTATAATCACTAGTCTTATACTGTAAAACACACAAAATCGGACGTAAAGCCTTATTATTTTCTGAATCACGTTCTTTTGGATAACCTAAAACAACTAACTGATTACTTTCAAGCGGTGCCAAGCCACAAACATAAAAATCTGTTTGGAATGTTGAAACTGTAAAGGAAAAGTAATTTTATATAACCAAAAAATAGGCAAATGTTGAAATATTTACTAGGATCGACAATAAAAGCTGATGCATCTCTTGTGGCGGCTTCTATTATATTTCTTTTCCTTATTATACATATTCGTATTGTATCTACCCATCCGATAAGAAGTGTTGTTGGATTTGACCAACGTAAATTGCAGCGGTAATTTTCTAGTTTTGATCTATTCGTATTAGAATCATGTAAATTTACTAAGATTGTTAGTGTAAGTTTATATAACATTACCCTTTTGGTTCTTCCCATTTTATTAAGCCTAATGAGCATTTTTCATTTAAATCGTAAACTCTTAGACCTAAGTTGCTAGCCCATGCAACAAACTGCCCACTCCATGCAATTGCTGATACAAAACCTTCTGATTTACTAAGAATTGTCGATTTAAGTCCCTTTAAAAATGTTTTTTCGTACAGTGTTAGTTTATCATCACCTAGAAATCAATATCAATTAAAATATGAGATAGGATGGAGATTTTGTGTGTAATTACCAACAATAAATCGTTTCCCAGCTCCTGTTCTTGGGTCTGGATCCAAAGCAACAGATTTAACAAACTTTCCAATATCTAATCTTTGATTATTTTCACTGCTGTATAGGCCAGACAGTATCACCTTGCCATCATCAGAACAAGAAGCAGCATATTCTCCTTTAGGATCTACAGTTATTTGATTAACAGCAATTGTATGAGAATAATGTTTTTGACGATCCAGAAATGATTTAACCGAGTTGCCTTGATGGTCTAGTAGGTAGACACCACCAAAGAATGTACCAAAAAACACGAACTGTAAACAAACAAACAAGATTGATTAGTCACATTCTTATCGCAATTTACATATCTATGATATTACTCTAGGATGTACAGCAACACAGCTAACAGCATCTTTATTTAATATTGCTTGCAAATCATTTGCTATTCGTACATATTTTAATTTTGGCTCAACCTCTTCTTCTGTCCCTTCAGTCTCAGTGTCCTTGATAAAGAGAAACTTTTAATTGCGTTTTACCTTTTACTTAAAACCCAATCTATATAATATCCAGTTAATAAATACTTACGCTACTATTCTCTGTCATATTGTGCTTATATTTGAGACATTTAAATATATAAAAACACTATAAATGCTAATATCCAGCCCCCCGAGTACAGAACTACCAAATATTTTATTTTTGTTAATTGTCAAAAACAGATGATTTTTAATGGGGGTATAAGTCGCTTTTGGAACAAATGGAATATGGGAACAGATGGCAGAAAAATCGTTAAATTGCTGTCGAGCAGAGTCGGAAGGTGGTGTGAGTGTTTTATTTGTAAACATTTTTCGTGAAAGATTTATATTTATAAAAACAAAAGGTTTTTACTGAATATCTTTGTTAATAATTGCTTTATTAAATATGTGTCTTTCATTTTAGATTTAGAAATTAGTAGGAAAGATATAGGGTATACAAAGATATGAGTGCAAAACAGGGAAATTTGAGGTTTAGAAAAGGTGAAGGTAGCGAAAAACGAAATGAGACTGAAAATAGGAATACTGGCGGTAAAAAAGGCAACAAAAGGAAAGTCAGGTAATATTGAGGATTAATAAATTAAATATATTCCCTGTTTATACATTATTTAATAGTACACTTGAGAAGATTATATATTATCGATTTATTGCATTGATTTTTTCAATTTTTAATGGATTGATTACAAAAAGTTCTAATCTTAATCGTTTTAATTTAAGAAAAGCCTTGGAATTTTATAACAGATAAAATTCGATGTAGAATTTAAATAAGCGAGTTCTTTTCAGCGTTTGAAGTTGGAAAAGTTCGTGTCTACCGCCTTTCGATTGTGGAAATCGTGCGGTCTAGTTTAAGGTAAATCTCGGCCACGGAAAAGGACGACTACTATGTCCTCTGGCTCATCCGTATTTTTGTGGCAGTATGGCGCATCATCATGACTGCCAACAGAGTATCTTCGTCCGCCAACAGAGTATCTTCGTCCTAGGTGAACTAAACGACGAGTAATGTGTATAGAATAGAGACGTACTTCGTTTGCCGTTCGGACAAAGCGGTTAGACGAACACCTAACAGGCCTTAGTAGCCTAACAATTAAGTTGACTATCAGCGCTATCGCCTATAACACTGGAGCGAGGAAGTAGAATTTAATAGAAGCGATAAGAGGCGGGTGGAGTAAAACCGCGTATTGCGACCATGGCAGTTCTTTTATTCTTTTTTCTGTTATATTTTGTACTAGTTCTTGCTGTTCAATAACAAAAGCAATTCGACAGTACAAGGAGGCTTTCCTCTGAGTTCTTATTGCCTTTCATATTTCGATCTTGCTGGCCTTGGTGCACTCGACTACCATTCCAAAGGTTCGTGGTTCGAATTTACCACTGCACTGAGCTCTTCGCGAAGATTGCGTGAGCGTGCAGCACCATCGATCGATATCGAGATTAGTGTAGTGCAGGCTTAAGCATAATAAACGAGTGGTGATATCCTGTTCGATCACCGAAGTCAACTTTCTGCCTTCGTAGTGTTGAATGGGAATAAAACGGTTGGTGGATTATATCAGTTGGCAGGCAGGGGTATTGCCAATATATAGAGAGTCTAGAAGACATTGCCAGATTATGCAGCACTCTTTCCAAAGATTATTTCGGTCCTTCTTTAATGGAGCTTGGACAGAATGCACGCCGAGACTAAAGAGCTATTAATGAACATATCCTTTCCCGACTGCATCAGGGAAAGGACAGACACTCCTGGAAGATTTCCCCTATTATTACAAAACAAAAGCTCCTTTGGGCGATCAAATCGCTCTGCCTAGACCCCATACTATCAGCTAAGCTACAGAAACTACCTGAAATAGTAGTACCATGGCTGGTGGTCATGTTCAACAGCTGCGTGGTCCTCAGATACATACCCATTAGTTGAAACAGTCGAGGGTCGTCTTCATCCCAAAGATAGGGAGAAAAGATCACGAATCCGTAAAGGACTACAGGGCGATTAGGATGTAATTGTACGTGCTTACGATAGAAAGATTCATCGACATCCGCCAGTAGGTAGATCCACCGATACGGGTCTGCATGAGGTGGTGGAAACTATCGAAAAACCAATGTCAAGCTTCCAACGTCCGTATTTGGACAACGTTCGCGCTGATGTCGGTATTGACTCAATCATTGAAAACCACATTCGGATGAAACGTTCACCGCGTCGTGTAGAGTCGGCTTTAACCTATTATGTCGTTTATCTTTCTAATATCTCTTGCTAAAGTTAAGTTTAAGGCGCCTCTACATGATGAACACCCTCCAATGTTGAACGCTTGATTGTATGACGCATCGTGTAGCCGTTGCTCGAACTACGAGCGTCCAACGTTGATGTTTGGACACGTTCGGGCTGTTGTCGATGTTGAATCAAACGTTGTACGCCAACATTCGCATGAACGTTCGCTGCATTGTGTACAGCCGGCTTTAGACCTCCTTAAAAAATAATTTAGATGCTATTCTGATTATGCTACAAAACTACAATTTTTATCTCCTCCAGCGTTCCATCACAATACGCAACAAGATACTCAACACACAGAATTTGGACAAGAGCTATAATGATATTCTCGCTAATGATCGTCGTTTATTTCTATGCTAAGCGCGAAAAAGAAGTAAAGTTTGCATTGGCAAAAGAAAAAATACCAATACGCTTTCAGAAGGTTACATGTTCACAAAAGTACATGACCGAAATGAGGCGATTTTCACAATGTATACCGCATTCATGTGGCCGCTTTGTTACTGATAATTTAATAGCACCAAGAGAAGCTGAAATACTATTGAATTTGGCAAAAGATGCGCATATTGTTGGTGGATTGCCGGGGGGGTCAGCAACACTTAATTTACATTCAGGTGTATTTTCGAAGGGTGATGAGTATGTTAATATTTATAGGCGAACGGAATGGCCGAAAGTAGCGAAGGATGATTTTATTTTGACGTATAAGGTAAAGGATTTGCAATGTTATTTTGTATTTCTAAAGTTTTTTGTATTTAAAGTTGATTAAAGCAAAAATAAAGAAAGAAATTTCCGAGCAATTTCAAATAGACGAAGATAGTCTTCGTTTAACTCATCCAACATACTTTTCAAGAACGGATAATGTTACTGAAAAAGAAAATAATCAGGAACATTATTTCGATGCACACGTTGATCAGGTATTAATTTATGTTCCTTATAAAAACTTAGATATTATCGTATTCTTCCCATTGCCACCAGGATCTGTTTACTTCATATCACTACACATCCATCATTTACTTATCCGACTATGCAAAAGACTTCCAAGGTGGTCGTTTTGTGTTTGTCGATAGTAATGAAAAGAATGCAACACAGGTAGTAATCGAACCGAAAAAGGGACGCTTAAGTGCCTTTACAAGTGGATCCGAAAATCTTCATTATATTGAACCAATATCATCAGGCACAAGGTAATTTTTCTTAATAAAATTTATAACTAATTTAAAAATTAAACATAAATTTCTAGATTTGCAATAATAATCGCGTTTACTTGCAATGAAAAATATGAAATTCGTGATCCGTCCCTAAAACCTGCTGGTATTGATCCAAATGAGCCAAATCAGCCAAATCCATATCAACGACGTATTAACAACGTTAATCAAATCATTTAGAAAAAGATAAATTACGTGTAAAATATAATAAAGAAGCATCAAATGTTTCTTCTATAAAAAAGAAATAGCTGTTCTGTGGTTTTATAAATGTAAACGTAGCACTAACAATTTATATTTAGTTTCTATTGAGACTGATATTAAGCATTCCTCTTTAAGCACACGCACGAATAATATTGATAAAGACTAAAAAAGAAAAGTATTCGTTAATTATATACCTTAATCTGTAAAAATGTTGTGTTCAAATATTTTTAATTTTGTACATTTTGTTATATCGAGTTTTAATTTGTAAAGAATTATAATTATTTAAATAAATGATTAAGGAATAAATGTCAATATATATAAAATAAAGTTTATAGTTTTAATTTAAGACAGAGAGGAGAAGGCATACAGCTGGAGTAAGATTAGGACTTTGGCTTCGCGTATAACTAGCTGATTCTAAAACGAAGCACTGTCTAATCTCTCATGAAACTTGCATCAATCTTCTTTCCGTGTCATTGGATGTTCTGGAACTATCGGCTGATGCATTTCTTAATCTAATGTCAACCGAGGATCTGCGATATATACATATATTACAACCTGCAAAAGAAACATCCCAGTGTACGGGATTTTGTAAGAGATGCAAAGCTACAAGTCCTTAATTAGCCTTGAATTCGACTCGTAACATAAGCTCTTTCGGCTCAGCTTCACAGTCTATAGCACTCGACTTTGGAACAATTTTTCGCAGTCAGAATGTTCCATTTTATACAATATCCAAAAGCTCAAACACAAGATTTATCAGTTTCTCCTACAGCACTCCCATTCTACTTCTAGCCTATATTATTCTCTATTGATCCTTCGATCTCAGCTTACGCTTTAAGTTACCGTAGGAATGTAGCCTGTCCAAATATATTATCATAGCGACTGCTTCATAGAAACTTTTCCCTCAACACAAGACTAGCCAATTCGGCTCATCCCCACTGCGGCCCTTCTTTTCGTACACATTGCGATTTAGAAGTTCGTTTTTCAATACATCAAACCGATTGTGAAACTGTCTTGAAGTCGGCATATCCGAACTCATATAACATCTCAGAATTCAAACACAAGGTTCAGCGACATATACTCGAGCACGCCTCAGATCCCTTTCCTGTCCTTTCTCTTTTATCCTTTAAACCAAGCTTACTATGGCCTACGCCAAAACTATTGGGAATCTCAAAATCGATTTTTCCATGCGCAGTGAGATTCTCTAGAGGCGTAGCGAGTCTCAAGTCCCCACCACGAAAGAAGATTTAAAAAGAAAAGCGCACAACGCCACTCTGTTCGTTTAAAAACCCGAATTACCCGTTCATTTATATTCTCAATCAGTCTCACTGCGACTCTTATCGTGGTCAGATGCTATGGGAGAGTGTCGTTGCCCGTAAACGAATTTTTAAGGGGAAATTATGGGCGCAAAATTCCCAATAGTTTTGGCGCAGGCCAAAGCCACGCAAGGTTCGATAAGATCTTTAGGTGTTTAAACCGGCAGTAAGAGAGGAGCTTTCTATAGAACGGCGGGCGCATTCAAGACCCCGATGCATCAGCAATTTTGGGGACCGCGGGTGCAACGACAGCCAAGGAACCCTAACAACGCAGTAGAGAAAGCAACAAATGATATGATCAGAAATTATGGTAAGCTCTTAGTTCCAATATTTCTATCAAAAATAATGCCAATATAATTTTTTTTTAAATATTTTATTCGCTTAAATCAGAAATTTTAAATTTATCAAAATTATAGAAACCAGCGCGAACTTGTCTTCCTCCAAAAAATCGTCCATTTAAATCGACAACAGCTATAACAAAAATGTTGCTTTTAATGCACCCAAGACTTTCAATTATAGATTTACCTTTGATAGCGCTTTCTATCCTCTTAAATTCAACAAAAATCCTCACCGTCTCTTCAGGCACAACTCCACTAACTTCACGAATAACTACGGTAACAACTTCCCCATATTTTGTGTTACATTCATCCTTAACTTCTGGCTCCAATTCACTATCAACTTCCCCAGGACCAACCATGTTCTATAGATTTAGAGATTAATAAACACTTTTTTTAGGGTGCAGCTACTAATTCAACCTACCCTGAGTAAGACAACTTTACTTGGAGACTTCATAATCTCTGTTATACTAGGTTCCGACTTGTTAGTATCATTTTCCATAATTGGCGGACTAGGAACAAGAGCTGGCGGAGGCATAATCAGTTCTTTTTCGTGTATTATTCTTCCACCACGTTTTGAAGTCTTTTCCACCTGTAACGCCATGGACA
Source organism: Thereva unica (assembly GCA_949987705.1). Taxonomy (NCBI): domain Eukaryota; kingdom Metazoa; phylum Arthropoda; class Insecta; order Diptera; family Therevidae; genus Thereva; species Thereva unica. The sequence continues at coordinate 9,467,111 of OX465285.1, forward strand.
TGCCTTGCTCCTGCTTTCCTAGCCCTTGGCCATCTTTAAATCCGTACTTAGCCATAATTTTAGCAGCAACTGAATTTGCGCCGTAAGGGATTGTGACATTGGAGGATATGCTATTATAAAAATTGAATTTTTTTAGCGTGAAAATAATTAAAAACAAAACTTGGAGTAACCTTTCAGTTGGAATAGTTGCAACCTGAATCAAGTTGCTCTCTTGCAGAGAAGGCGGCGGGGCAATTGCTGCGCCAGTTGCTCGAGGCGGTGCACTAGGAGCAGGTGGCGACCGGGAATACGCTTCCTCTTCAGTAGCTCTCGATCCAAAACCGGAATATTTCGCTGGTGGAGACTCGTCCCCGAATCTAGTAGATCTCCTCTTTCTATCACGCTCTTCCTTTCTTGTATCACGTTTCTCATCTTTCTCCCGCTTATCCTTAACCAGTTTCTCATACTCATTCGGCCAGAGTGGATCATATTCATCAATAACATCCCAATCATAATCTGTAACTTTTCCATCATTTACAGGCTTCAGGGGCTGTGCTATTGTGGTTGTCTGGACTTTAGGCAGATGCGGCTGATCCGGGTGGTTACGCCTTGAGAATATATCTTCTTCTGTATTTTTTCTATGCTTTAAACTAACTGGAGTCATCATCTTAAATTATAAATTGAACATCAAGCGGATTATGTGAAATTACTATTTTGAATCAAACCAATGTCTTTTTCGGCGGATCTTTCCGAGGAGGCGGCAATGTTGCTTTCTTGATGGCTAGCTGTGTTTGTAGCATTTTAATCCCGGATGACCAGCCATCAATTTGGCCAGCTCTTTGTTTTGTATCTAAATCATCGTATAGATCCATCGTATTTGTGGATTTTTATATATAACTTTTTATTTAAAATAAAATCCCTTTGAGACTTTCGCGATTCCCACACTCTTCTTTCTGAAACAAGTGACAACTACGAAATGTCAGATTAATCAATATTTTTTGGGGTAGATTGGATTGAAAAGTGGTACCAGAACTTATGGCCGTTTGAGTTGAGAAAAGTACTACTATGGTTGACGAGAAAACACGTTAACGTTGCAATTATTAAAAAATCTCTTGTTTTTAATTTAAAAGAGCTACTTTAATTTTATTTAACAATTACAGATGATTTTCAGTGCAACATAGCAGGGCTGCATCATTAATCCTATGGAGAGTAATCGATACAGTCAAAGAAATTTATATAAAGGTACCCTAGTTTGCTGTACGTTGGCAACATGTAGCTCTGGTATTTGTTGCTGGAGGCCGAAGTGCAACTACTTTATTTTTATCAAGTTTCATACTTGTTTGGCAGACCGGTCATGGCGACTATAGAGACCGGTACTCATTTCATTTCAATTTTAAAGCTTTTTTACTGTGATATTGGGTTTAAAAAGTCATTAATTTTGTGTGCCAGTAAACAGACTAAGGGTTTTGGTAAGTTAATTATGTTATGATGGATTTATGTTGAATTGCTGAACGTATCGATTCAGCGGGCATTTTCAACATACGGGAGCTTAATGTGCGGTGGTATGGAACTAGGCTGAATATCTTTGTTATCAAATTAAGCAAGATTCGAAGAATGGAACTAATAACTTTTTTTCGACTAGATCTTTCTCCCGATTGTTCCTCATCCACCTATACATCATGCGCGATACGAATAGGGGACCTTTATCAGTTCTATTGTACCAATAAGTAGGCTTTTTCTATACATGGCACATGTCAAAACATCTTCACTTGATAAAAAACAGTAAAAAGTTACAGTTCACACCCCCCGGCTTAACAATATTAGGCTCAAATTTAGCAACAGTGCCAAATACTTGGGAAGAAATGGGGCTTTTCCCCTAACATAGTACGATGAATCTACACAGCGCTCGTTCACCCTATTCTCCTTTACGTACTAAATGCTATGTTAGTCCTCCCTCCTTTGAATCTTGTGGCTAGCGAAAACGCAACCATCGCAGCCCTTAGAATAAGAGAATCTGATGTTTGGACCGGAATCAGGGAAGGACAGACCAAGGTGCTGAACTCTGTTACTATCTCCACAAAAGCTTACTTCTGCATACCCGAGATTAACTTTACGAGGAACTACGGAGCCCATATCCCTTCACGTTGTGAATGGAGAAACAGACCACACAGTTTTCAGGGTGCCTAAAGCTGCTTTACTGATGACTCTAAACTGGAAGGTCGAATAGGAGGAGGAGTCTTTTCTCCAGAGCTTGGGGTTGAAGTCTCCTTCCGACTACCCGATCACTGTAGTGTATACCAAGCGGAGGTTCTTGCAATACATTAAGCTGTTCTACTAATGAACCGGCAAGGCGACAGGAATCGGGCTGTCGACATCTTCTCAGATAGCCAAGCAGCTCTGAAAGCCCTGCGCTCTCGGACAAACAGCTCTAAAATTACGTCTGAATATCGCAGATCTCTTAACGAGACGCTTAGCATTTCAGGACCCTCGTATGGTCACCGAAATATAGAAGGAAATTGCATAGTTGACGAACTGGCAAGGAGAGGTACGCCGCCGCTCTTCTTCTAGGAAAGGAAACGGTTGATACGCCTTGGGCCACTTTCAAACTCCGATGCAAACAGCATACAATACAACAAGCGAAGAAGCATTGGAAGGATCTTAATAAATGCATCGTGGTCAAATTAACCTGGCCCTCTTATAATCTCAGGCCACCTTACTACTGAACCATGGATAACAATGGGCTCATCTCTTTGGCCTAAGTGTATGAACTCAAACCAAGAGCTCACCCATATCTAACCTAACCTTACCTAACCTAACCTAACTTAACATAACCTTACCTAGCCTACAATTGAGTTCTTCCAATTTTTCAATATCTCCATTACTAAAAGAATACTGCTATATCTAAAGCTACAACATTAAAGAATTCAATCCTGAACTTTAATTGAATAAAACACAATAAAAATCAATAAATCCCACAAGTCCATCAAATTGAGACGATTATGGATTGTGTCTTCCTTTCTAAAACACTTACCTGGATAATATCACAACAAGAACAAATTACTACTGACAGGTACATCAAATTCTTTCATATACGATCTGCCAGGTTGTAGGAAACATTTAGTACCTTATCGAGAGCACACACACGGCAAATAAGGTAAAAATATTAAAAAGTCTCCAGAGAATAATCCTCATAGCCAATAACTTCAGAATCAATTTCAATTAAACATAGAACATAGAATGCCAGCCATGATAAAGCGTTTATGGGATCAACCCCCATAGTTTTTGCCAGGGGTTGAATTATAGGTTAAGGTCAGGCTTTCTTGAATGAAAGAAATATGAAATAAAATTTTGTTTTTAAATTGTTCAAATTAAAATTAGTAAATAATATTTTTTTTTATTTAATAGTTTTAAAATTAAAATTTAAATATCATACATAGACAGAAAAAAGAATCACAGATTTTTATCTTCTAATATTTTTCTGTTTTAAAGTTTATATATATTTACATTATTTTTTTAGTTTTAAATTGTTTTTTAATTTTTTTATGCAACTTTTTCCCTTTTGTTTTTAATTAGTATTAGCCAAATACATAGCTCTAAGTATTTTATACATATAATTGAAACTTGATTGAATTCGTAAAAAAGACAATCTTACGTATTTTCGTATACATTTTTGGTTTTTTTGTTGGTAAATTAGTTAAAATTAAATAAATTAATACTATTTTAGAAATAATGGAAGAGAGAGGTACAGGTTAGTGTCTATAATGAGTTTTTTGTTTTGTTGAAAAGCAATTTAGTTAAATTTATGGAAAGTTTCCTTTTTTGATTACAATGGTTTTTTAAATATTTTTTTGTTTTTTCCTAGTTTTTTTCGGTATATTTTTGTGTAAGTGGCTGTCCATTAATTACGTGAGGTAATTTTTGCGATTTTTCGTTCGGTGTTCGCGGTTGTTCACGGCGTGAGTCTGGATCTGGCTTAATGACTGAACTCTTAACATCCTAGGGGTAATTTTAAGGCGTTCATTATACGTTCACGTAAGCGTCAATCAATCGTAATTGGTGAGAATCAAAATATTCAGATAATTACATCAATCATCACCTTAGACGGTAGACTTCCTGTCAGTCATAACAGTAACTGTGATAAACTAACAGCAAAACCTATCGTTTAATGGACCCCTAACGGAGGATTTGCGATAGAATGATCAAAGATTCCAAATCGCCCCACAAGCTTCCCAATGCCGAGAATTTCTTAAGAGATGCAAGTTCCTCCTCCAGCCAGTAGCCCTGGCTACAATGTACAAATCTTACTTTGGGCTCCGGCTTGAATACAATTCGTATATCTAGATAGTCGCCCCCAAAATCCATCTTAGCTTGTTTCGATAAGGTGCAAAATCCTGCCATCAAACTGAATCCTTTAAGCCAACGTAGGAATGTAGAAGCCCTCTCTATACATTATCGCTATTGCCAGAGAGACTGTTTCACTGAAATTTAGCACCTCCTGCATGTACGGCAATATTTTTCCCGCAAGACTAGCCCGGTCGGCCACCCCCATAGCCTAAAGCCTAACCCCTCAAACCCAATACGATCGAGAAGTTCGTTTATGAATTGAATAACTCGACTGTGGAATAATTACCTACAGTCAGTATTTCCCAGGTTCATCTACATTTCCTTGAGCACCCCCATGCCCCCTTTAGACTTTCCTATTCTCCTCTATTCTTCAAACCAGGGTGACTCTCCCCCTAAACACCTCACGTAATTTATGGACGACCCCTAATGTAAGTATGAAAAACTTACAATAAAAAAATAGTGAAAATGTTAGTGATTAAAAAAATAAATAAAAACAAAATAAACAACTTTGCAAAAATCATTAAGCCGGATTCTCAGTCAGTCCTAGAGCTTCTGCATGCTTCTTAGCCTTCAATCGTAAATCAGCAATACTCGAATTTTTACTATGTGCTGCCGCAATTGCTGCCAAATTAAGTGGATATTGTGGAATTGGAAATATTCCCGAATTGCTACTGGTAATCGCTGCTGCATACTAAAAGAAAAATAACTTAACATTATTAAGCATAAAAATATGTCAAGGATATAATGTGAAACCTGATGTGCTGCCGATAGAATAGCCGGATCAAATGCTGAAAATGCTGCGGCTGCTGCTGCTGATGAACCGAAATGCTGCTGTACATTGCTGCTAGAACTTGATGAATTGTTAGTGCTACGTAGTGCTGGAAGATTAACATATGGAGCAACACGGCATGGTTCTAGAGGTGTTGAGACTGGTGGACTGTGACTTGTTAGTAAAATGCCAGCTGGAAGTAAATTTTTTCGGGGTGTACTATATAGGTTTTTTTGGTAATGCTAATTATGTGTTTTAAAGGAAAACTTAAAAAAAATAATCAAGCTTTTAATATAAAAATCAATCCAAGGCTTAGTAAAAAAAGCAAGATTCCGCAACACTTTGCAATATTCAGCAATTAGAAGTCTGTAGCTAAAGAAGTCCATTGTGCATGCAAGGTGCATTATTGACAGCACCCAGCCTGTTGAAATTGATACTCGGATCATTGCATAGTAAGTTCCAATTTCCCATAGCCATCGTCTGTTTCAACCAAACCAGCTCTGTTAAACCTGTCTGACACTATGAGAAAATTACTTGCTGGAGCTTTAACGTTTTTTTTTTTTCGAATCCATGGACTGGGATTGGTGTTTTCGAAGTAAGAACGCGAACGTTACCAGAGCTATAGAGACGGTACATAAAACCTAGTTTCCGCAGAAAAATAAAATCTTTAGGAGGAAGATACATAATCGACTGTATAAGTTGCGATTACCTAGGAATCTTGGAAATGAGAAACTACTGCGAAAAGTAAACTTAGATCCGGATATGCTCTATCAAGACGCCGACGATTGTTTTTGCGTGGATGATGAGCAGGACAGAGTAGATTTAGTAGGGGCATTCTGCCAGGGAGTTCGGTAAACACTAGTATTCGACCTAACTTTGACCTGGAGAACCAAGCACTATTAAATGATTCCGCCCGTCAAAGCGAAATCAGAGCACCGATATATGAGAATCGGCATATGTAGTCGAATCCAGTGAAGACTGCCCAGCAGACAAAATCTCAGAGGCCTCCGAACACTCAATTTTTATGAGGAAAAACGAACTCCTGTGAATCTTCCAAACGTTGAATAATACAAAAATGGGTGGGAATTGACAGCATCCCTATTGTGGTTCTGAAACACTTAACTCCTTGTGCGTCGAAATTTATTCCACTCTATTCGACAATGGCTTGGGCAATACCTATTTCCAGGAAAACTGGAAAAAATATACAGTCAGCGAAATTCGTTTGTGCGCACCCATATTTTTCATGTTTTCGACGTCCTGGAATTTTTATTGACCTTTTTAATGATGGGAAATATGTTTATTATAAAAAACGAATATAATTATTTATTTATCTCAGTACAAAATTTATTTTACTTGTATTTAACCATAAAAAGTAGAAAAACTACAGCGAAATTCATTTGTACGCACTTTAGAAAATGAAGGAAAAGCAATGGTTTATAGGAAAAATTTTTTTTACAGCAACTCGAATATTTTGTAAATCGTCCGTGGCTTTAGATTTTTGCAAAAATTCGGTTGGGTATTGATCTTAACATGCTACCGATAAGATCCTGGCCAATGTTAGCCCACGTGTCCAAAATAACTCTTTTTAATGTGATGGCGTCATTGAACTGATGTCCGTTGACTTAAACACACCTCCCCATGATCCCCCGGAAGTTCTCCATAAGATTTGGACCGGGACTTAATACTGGGCATCGCATCAAAGACCCTTCCCGATCACTAAACCACTGCCGCGAATGAAGAGAGACGTGGATTGGCGCATTATCTTGTTGAAAGACGACTGCCTGGTCACCAATTTCGGCTTCCAAATACGGTATAAGGGCGGATTCAAGCATATCCATTCATTTGAGAGTTTATCCTGGAAGGGATGATGCATAAACTTAGCTTCCCGTATGATGAGAAAGGCATCATTAAAGCCATCATTAAAGCAACATCATAAGGATGCACGGCTTTCTTTTGCGAGGGAGCAACATGGACTGGACGCGGGAATGGGAGACCGTTATCTTTTCGGATGAAAAGAAATTTAATTTAGATGGGCCAGATGGTCTCACTCATTATTGGCACGATCTTAGAAAAGAGAACCCACCTAGAAGTAGTCGAAATTCGGGAGGTGGAAATGTAATGATATGGGGAGCTTTCTCATCATATGGAAAGCTCCGCTTATGCATCATCCGTTCCAGGATAAACTCTGAAATGTACACGGATATGCTCGAATCTGCCCTTATACCCTATTTGGAAGATGAAATTGGTGACCAGGCATTCGTCTTTCAACAAGATAATGCGCCAATACATGTCTCTCTTCATTCACGGCAGTGGTTTAGTGATCGGGAAGTGCCTCTGATGCGGTGGCCAGCATTGAGTCCCGATCTAAATCCTATGGAAAACCTATGGGGGATCATGGCGAGGCGTGTTTATGCCAACGGACGCCAGTTCAATGACGTCACAACATTAAAAAACGTTATTTTAGACACGTGGGCGAACATAGACCAAGAACTTATCGGAAGCCTGATAAGATCAATGCCCAACCGCATTTTTGCAACCATTCAAAGCAACGGGGGACCTACCAAGTATTAAGAGTCATAAAAAAATGTTTCTTGCTATTAGTCATGGTATTTTCCTGCATTTTCTGAAGTGCGTACAAATGAATTTCGCTGTAGTTTTTCTACTTTTTATGGTTAAATACAAGTAAAATAAATTTTGTACTGAGATAAATAAATAATTATATTCGTTTTTTATAATAAACATATTTCCCATCATTAAAAAGTTCAATAAAAATTCCAGGACGTCGAAAACATGAAAAATATGGGTGCGCACAAACGAATTTCGCTGACTGTATACGATATATACGCAGCACCCTTGGCCGCAGCGTTCTAAACGGCCAAGAAGTCTCTGAAACAAACCATCAAGTCCAGCCAGCGGAGATGCTGGAGGGCCCTCATGCGGATGTAGACCGGGACCCGTGGGGACTAGGGTACAGAATCGTCACGAAGAGGCTAACAGCACTTGCTCAAGGGTGCCCCAGGGATCCAGCCATTTTGGACGATATCGTGAGTACCCTCTTCCCCACTCATCCGCGGTGATCGACCGATCGACTACTGCCCTCTGACCTTGAAGTCCCCCCCCCCCCTTCAACGAAGAGGGCCTGATAGTGGCCATTCGCTCGATGCACAACCGGAAGGCTCCAGGTCCAGACGGCTTTTCAACAGAAATATTGAAGGCAGTAGTTTCCAGTTACCCTTCTATTCTGCTAGAGATGAAAAACTCGTGCCTGAAGCCAGGCAGATTCGCTACTTGCTGAAAGACCGCGATACTTGTGCTGATCAGCAAGGGAGGGTGGAGCTGACACGGCAGCTTCTAGCAGACCTCTGTGAATGCTGGATACTAGGGGAAGCTGCTGGAAAAACGCCTCCACAAGGCCGTAAGGAAAATCATCGCTCCCGTCACGTGTGTCTGCTGGCCACGCTGGATGTGAAGAACGCCTCCCGGAGCCGGCCAAGGCCTCATCCTGGTACCCGACGTTTGAAACAGGCGGCGAAGGTTGCCAGGACCAACACCATGGAGCTTTGGTAAAAGCGCTGGGAGGGTAAAAGCGCTGGGGCAAGTGGACACCCCACTGACCGACCAGCTGAGCACCTGGGTTGACCGGGAATTCGTCGAGGTTGGATATTACCTTACCCAATTTTTTACAGGGCACAGTCTCTTCCGTGCGTACCTGAAGAAAATGGCTAAGGTGGCGGACGAGGCCTCCGCTTCGGACGACGCCTAACATACATTCTTTGAACGCATTAGGTGGGAGGTCGAGCGACGCGACTTCAGGGAAGTTAGACTTGATTTGTACCCCGGAAGTCTTATCAATCAATCCAAATTCCAATTCCAAGCTCCATTTTTCCAAACTACGGTGAAACATTAAAATCAATTTCCACTGACAAAATGTGCTTGTAATAAAATTTCAATAATCTAGCCACCCTCCTTAACAATAAAATATTCAATGAACATTAACCCAAAGTCAAAATTTTTAATTAGTAAAGACAACAGACTCATCTCTGCATAATTAACTTTTCAAACCCAATTAAAACCTTGCAATCCCAACAGCTACAGCTTGCTTGCACCTTCGCCAAAAATCCAGAAAAATAATAACACCCCAATTGCTGATAAATGACAACCATAAAGCAACAATTACTCACCAACACCGAGAAACATTTCCTCTAAATTAAATCCGAGGAAAGCAGACAGAAGTTTTCATGATTTGAATAAATAACCAGAAAATCGCATAAAACGCCATAAAAATCCACTTACCATAATTCAATTTGATTTTCGCTTCCCCTTTAAAAAAAACTTGCCCCAAAATGAAATTTATATATATTAAGCCGCCCTCCAGCAGGTCCACACCCCTTTCATCGGTGCCCCCTTGGACCTGATCTGATTGTAAAAAATTTCACCATTCGCTGCTGGTCTCTGTCCGTTCACCCGGTCGCCCTCTGCCGCGCGGCAATTTTGTCATGCGAGATAAGGGGATAAGAGTATATATGTATGGGGGAAACACCCCCAAACAACCCCCGAACTGAATTGTTGTTAATCAATTTGATGTACCTGTGAACAAGTACAATCACCCCCCAGCACCAATTTGTACCATGCGAATTCGGAGCTATTTTGTTGTGTGCTTGCTGCCGGAAGGTTAGAGTTTGCCGGATCTATGCTCATTTAAGGGATGTTTTCCCCCTCTTCCTTAAGTGTTGCTGAATGTTTTGGGGGGTCGTTATTTTTTATAGACTTTCAGTCTTTTTTAATTCAATTTTTATTTGTTTATTTATTTAGGCAGCCATAAAAGAAAATGGCTACAGAGCAGCGAAGGTGCATGTCCCGTGCCCCGTCTACATAGTCGGAGGGGAGGGGGGAGCGTTAAAGAGCGATGCCGGAATAAGCACGATACTTTTGTACAGACTTTTTGTGTTTTTTAAGGGGAAAGAGGAGTTAAGGAGATGGTTTAATAGTGAAGTTGTTGTGGGAATTGCTAAAGTGGGGAATAAATGCCTTAAACGGCGCCATTTTTTCGATCGTTAAGTTCGTTGTTAGTTTGCATTTTTAAACAGGCACAAAATTAAGTAATTTCCCACATTTCTTTTTTATGTTTAAGCCATGGTGCAATATTTAGTAGCATGCTTAGACTAAGGATGGAGGAGGATAGAGTAGGCTAAGGCAGTCGTGCGGGTGTTAAAGTAGTCGTCTGTTTATTAACGGCGAGCGACGAACCAGTTAATTCTTATCCAGCATTACTCCCAGATACTTGGTGGAGTCTGAATTCTGAACTGTCGTACCCTGGCTAAAAATAGGATCTAGACTGTTACTGAGACTGCCAACAGGAGGTGGTATTTTTAGAGGTTTCGCTGAGGGGAGTCAACTCCAGCACCTACACCCGTCATTGATTTGGAGCAATATCGTTTCGATGGCTGGCAATGTTTGCCAATTGTAGAAAATGCACCCAGATTGAGAATTCTGCACAATGGGCCACACACATATTCGTGACGGCAAGCCACCGACGCTTTCCGTGTCAGTGGCTTCCGTGATGAATTTTTCACTGACATTCACACAGCACCGCCTTTTCCGTATCAATGCTCAATGTTCAAAGTCATCTTTAATTACTTTTTTAAATTTAGTCTTTAATAGCTTGCTGCAATAGCATTGCTCTTAGACGAGAAATAATAAAGAGACTGGGTTCATTTCATGTGGACCCTTTTGGGAAGTAGAAAGAGAATTCGCAACTTTATATAGAGGATTGATTGGTCACGAAAATAAATTTCCAAAAAGACTGTACAGAAACCGGCTTGAGGGTATATCAAATAAACTTTACCTAAATTACTGTTGAATTCTTATCAAATTTACCGTTCAATTTCAAAAACATCAGTGGGAACGTATTAAACGGTTTTTCCATATGCTTGAAGGGTACTGAGAACGTCGGTGCCCCACGGCGTCGGATGTGTCCCGCGTCGCGTCCCTTGCAATCCTTCCCTGGAATTACATAGTGCCGAATTTTTTTTTCACTGATGTGTCGGTATTGCACTGAAGTCGCCGTTAGGCCACGGATCGACATTTACCGGGAAACCGTGGCTAAATTTTTGAATGTTATACGGTATATGGTGATACAGGGTGTATTTGCCAAGTTTACTAAGTGACCAACTAGTGAAAAGTTTTGGTTAGACTTACAAAAAATGGTATGGGTAGGGGCGCAGATAAGTAGTAACGGTTTAACCGGTAGAGCTCGTTAAAATATTTTTGTTAGATTTTTACATATGACTCTGTTCCGACTTTTGTAATAGATACGATATTTTGTTCATCTTACCATTACCTATCCACAGCCGGTCAATCAATTGAAAGATCGTTTTACCAAAAAGGACTCAAGACCCTTATTCGACTTAAAACGTTCTTTTGGACTCTTTTCATGAGAAAACCATTTCGAACTCAGTTGACACTGTTCTACCATGTCCGAGCCTTTCTTCGATGACTTTGATGTGAACATCCTTAGAAGACAGTTCAAGATACTGCCGAGCCTTCTATTCACCCTTGGTCCAGAATCTGGTATAGATTTCGCCGAATGCAAATTTTATGAGATGTATTCATCAGCAAGTAATTGAATTACTTTTGCTCGTGCAGACTATTCCAGTATCAGCAGAATGCTCGTTTACTATGTACATATTACGTTTTTGGTGAGGTCACCCTTGAAAATAATCGTTTTGATGCCCCTGGTCCGGGGTTCGATTCCGGGCTGGAGATACCACTACGAATCTATAGTTCAATGGGGATGGCTTAACCATTATCCTCCTAAAACCACACTGAAAATGATCCTTGGTAAATAGAGCAATTATTTCTAAACATCATTCTAATATATCATAGAATTTGGTTAAAATGGTTTAAACACTCCCACTGGTCTAAACCCAAACGTTGTGGTAACAAGCACTAATTTATCCGCATTTATTTAATCATTTACATTCAGTATCATTACCACAAGCTTATTTATTTGAATTGTGTTTTTAACGATATTGAATTTAGTATTTTATTTACATAACAATTACAATTTAACCTTTTTACTATATAACTTATTTCCGGAGACCCTATTTCTAGTACATATATTGCCTGGGAGTTTTAATATTCTACACACATACTTGTATAAAAAAAAACCATTGTTATTAAAATCTCCAGGTAATTTATTAGAGTTCATTATTATTCCAACAACGAATTAAACTGATCTGCATACAATGATTTTTCCCGTGTAGTAAAAAGCTAACAAACATAAAATTTACCACCCCCAACCCCGGTGGTGGTGGAGGGAATATTTATGTGCATATACACATACATACATATAAACTGAGAATGTTGTAGAGATATATGTTGTTAAATGGAAAATCTGTTTTCCAAAAACCCAACCGACATTCACATGTTGTTGTCCTTTGTTTGTCAGCCAATTTGCAAATGTAAACAAAAATTGTTAACAGTTTGATTAAAGGCACCGCCACATTGCACGCAGAGCATCCACCGCATACAGTTAGAGAGGAATCATTCATCGTCATAGCATAGCATTTTGCCACATTGACTGCATGAATTTCCACTAAACAAATATAGGGTGTATAAAAAGAACAGATTTGACTTTCCCTTCTTTTATGGTTTTTATTCTCTAGAGCGAGCGCTCCGACAGAGAATGTGACCCATTTACAATTGTGGTATTGGAAAAAAAGAACGAAACCTACACTAGAACTATTGTAAAGGTATCAAGAGGGTTGAGGGTTGAGAGGTTCTACTACTACGGTATATTTTTTTAAAGAGGGTTACGACACGTTTAACACCCCCTGTAAATAGGGGGATCGAGTTAATCATTCAGGGATTTATAGTGATTTATTTGTTAACGATTTAGTTGGTACTCGGGAGGGATTTTCGTAAGGGTTTTTTGCTTGTCTTAATTTAATTAGGGAAGAAGTTTTCTGGACAGAAGGGAGGATTATGGTATCTGGGCATGTTTATTCCCCATGGCTTTTTGCTTGCTTGGTGACATCACAAAAAATAGACATAATATTTGCATTTTTTTCGCTGTTCTTTTATTCATCTGTTTATTATAAGGATTTAAAAGGAGGATCAACCACAGGGGCTTAACCCTCCGGAAGAACTCAGTTTGTTAGGTGTCATATTTCACATCTCATGTATGCAGATGATCTAAAGCAATACAGCGTTATAAAACCTCAAAAGCATGTATCCTTTTTTCAATCGACACTGGGTGCATGGAAGACTGGCTCACCATCAAAAGCTCAAAGCCAGTAAATGTATTTTCAATTCAGTGCATTTCCATTCTTCCGCAAAATTAATAGACAGCTGGAGTAGAGTGTTATAATCATAATCTAATCGACAAGGACCAGCATGTCGTTTTAGTTATGGATCTGCCGAGCCAACAAGATATTGGAATTTATAAAGTTCCAAAGAATTAGACAATGAATGGATTACACAATCTTTTCTCTGTTCACCAGTCCGTTCAATCCTGAAATACGCTTGCCCGATCTGGGAATCTATTATTCAGGTATGTAGTAACAAGATTGAATCAATACAAACAAATTATCTCTTTGCGCTAAGACATCTCCATTACCCGCAAGATCATTAAAGCGTTTCATCATACCCAAACTGCTCAAAGTTGACAACATATCATTTCACATCTCTATTCAACTCGTATTATACTTTACCCGAATCATTCGTTCTATCGCTCACCACCGAGTGTTCCAGGCATTATTCGCGAAGTGGTCAAATGTCTCAAAGAGCTTGACGTCAATAAATCCTTAGAACCTTGAAATAGCTTATGTTCAGCCCATACCAAAAAAAGTGGCTGAAACAATCCCTATTTTCTCCAAAAACATGAAGTTAGACATCAATAAAAAGCTTATGGAACATCTTAAATGCAACCAAATGCTATACGGAAAACGGCATGGTTTTAGACTGGACCGATCTGCTGGCGAGCTTCTTGTCTTTTTAACAGAGCACTTCAATCATAGTATACATACATCGTTTTGGTGAATCTGTTCTTTGTATCTCCGATGCTTTTAAGAGAACTCCAAACTATTCGTATTGGACTCATTTCTAAGTTAGACAAGAGATTGAACTGGAACGCTCAACTTGACTAAGTCATCAGCAAATCCACAAGGGCCATATGGGCCTGCAAAAGCCTTCTGGGTAAGACGTGGGGTCCTACACCACAAATGATGTATTGGATGTACTATACGATCGTTAAACCTGTGGCCTTTTATGCCGCTAGAGTTTGGTGGCCCAAGACTAAGCAGGTTACGTCCACCCTCAAGTGCAGCAAACTGCAACGGCTTGCTTGCCTTTCCAATTGCATATCTTCATATGGAAATCCGCCACCATAAGTGCCTTAAGACTTCAGATTTCATTCAACTGTCCCTATACAGTCAAAGGACACATGGATATCCTTAGCATTACCGTATGGTTGGTGAATTGCGGTTCTAAAGGAAATTCAGGGCGATAATCCCGGATTGTTCTGAGTGGGTGAAACTTATTCTTCCTGGGGATCCAAAAGATCTCCATCTCCACTGGTTTACCGACGGGTCAGAGATGGAACATGGCACAGGGGCTGGTGTCGCAGGACCCAACTCCCTCTGTTTTCTAGATTGAAATACCTATATGCCATTGCGGCCTGCGCTAGCATCGACCTTGAGAAAGTTCTGAACGGCGCCATCATTAAAATCTTTTCTGACAACCAAACTGCCATCAAGGGAGGGGTCTGAAACGTTGGCCTAGGTCCCAGAACCCTTCTGTGGCATCTCTTGGTCCACCTCCAAGTCCCTGATAGAGGAGTGGATTAATGGGCTAAACCTAGCCTATAGGGAGTCAGTTTAGGACTTAGACAGGCTAAAGATCTAACTTCCTACGATGGCCAAATGGCTTATTCTCCCAATTTGCAGCCCGCCTTTTCGTGCACACGTTGGCCAAGATATTCGTTCATGGGATCAACTTTCGCAAACAGCTTTTCTGAACTCATATATCGTCTTACAGTTTAAACGTAAGGTTTGTCGCCTTCTCTTCCATCTCCACTCGACTCTTGTTAACCTATTTTATCTTTCGTATTAAGGTTAGTAATAGACCTTGCATTATGCCGCACGAGATGACGGAGTGGTACTGCAAAGAGTGACACCTAAGCTTAATTCTGCCTCATCAAAAAATTCCATCCTTTGCAGCTGTCATGTAGGAAAAAATTGGTTAAAGAATTTTCTAATGCTTTAGTCATTCCATCATAAATTTAATAGCAAAAACTGCCCATCCTACGGATAGTTTAATACTGCAATTCTATCTTTAGTAAATTTCCCTAACTTTAAAAATATAAATAACACAATTAGTCCTTAAAGTATGCAGAATTAAATAAAGAATTTGTTATAACATTTGACCCTAAAAGTATGCAAAAAATAACCGGTACACAGAGAAGCTACGTCGTTAATAAATTAGATAAAAAAATCGGCCATCGATAGGGCATAATATTTTTGCTCAACGCTTGACAAACATTGAATTCAAAATAGTATTACACCACGTAAAAGTAGCAAATCACACTTAAATAACACAGCAACAACAACAAAAACAACAAAAAAGATAAGGGGAACGACAAATCGTAAAGTAGAGAGTCTTTTATTTATTACACGCCATAAAATGGTTCCCTGGGGGTTAACTTTTCCCCACTTTTCTAGTGCTTTTTCATTTGATTACAGTCAAAGCGGCTTCTTGGTTATTTCGTCCTTATTTTTTTACAGAGGGATGTTTATCTCGCCTCTCTCTGTATTCTATCCTCCTGCTTCCTCCAACAACATTTTCACAATATCAAAGTAGACATTTTTATAGAAATTTTTTAATTTAATAACACCGGGGAACATTTTTTTTTAATATTCTAAAAAATAAATTACTGAGCAAAAAAAAAATCTTAAGGATTAAAAATTGTCCTTGCTGCTTTTTGTACAACTATATTTTTGTCGTTGTCGCTGTTGTCGTTGTGTTTATAAACTCTTTCAAGGAAGGTGATTAAGTTAATTGCGATTAATCAAGTCCTTTTTGTAACTTTCAAGTGTATTAGCGCGCAGCGCGTCTAAACCTTTTTCATTTTATAAAGGAGGAATTAACTGTGATGGATTGTTGGTAATTAAGGTGAAAAAAGGAATTCAATTTGTTTAGGATGATGCTGGCATTTTTTTTTTGAATTAATTAAAATGTAAATAGACAAATTGAATAAGGGATAAAGTAATTTTAATTTTGCTAATTGAGTGAAGAATTATTTAGGGATTTTCTATTTGTTGGTTATTGTTTTTGGTGGTGTGTATAGCTATTGGTTTTGTTATATTTATTTTGTGGATTACATTTTTGGGATATATATTTTTTTAAAGGAATATTTGTGTATTTCCTTTAAGCTGTTAAAAATATTGCAGTTTTTTTTCGTTTTGTAATGGAAAAATATAATAAGTCTGCTTTAGAACTGAAAGATTTCTTTCTTTTTATTTTTAATAGAGTATATGCTAATATGATAGAGCTAGTATACCTTTCAAATGGGATTGGCTAATAGCCGTCTATTATGGGAAAAAATAATTGAGCACAAGGACCCAATTTACCAGATCATGACACTCACAACGAAGTATCTCGTCAGGAAAACATCCGTATATTCTATAGGTGGCACTAGGCTTACATAAACTGTGAAAACTCCTGAAATACACGTTAATTGGTTGCGGAAGTTTTTTCCCTGTAATCTGGCAACGCTGTATCATCGACCAAGCACAACACTCAGGGCCTGACAAGATCCCGTGCGTTTCGAGGAAAGCGTTTCGAGTCAATTGAGGCCATGAAAGAAAATTCATGGAGGATGAATTGGTAGTATCATACTCAAACGTCCTAGGGATAATAGTGTCAGAAATGTTTCCAACCGTGATCAGTGAAACCATAGGATGATTGCACAAAATTAGCGGCTGACTGACCTATTTATTAGGGAAACGAAAATCTTTGCCTTCAGCCCCCTATGTATGTACAAATACCCTAACCTCCAGGGTGAAATTTCTGGGTCTAATCCCGGACCCTAAAACTCAACTGGAAGTAAAACGCGGTGGAAATGATAAAGTGAGCCGAGTAAAAATAAAAAAAATGCCTTACAACGGGCGAACACCGACCACTAGGCTTTTTAAGAGGCATATGATGGCCTTAGAGTTTTTAACTATTTTTAATGGGAGCACATATGGCCTCACGACAGCAAACCACCTTCTGATGCCGGCGGAGGACTATGTTTCAATAACGGCGGTATTCGCCCGCTGTAAGGCCTATATTTTATTTTTACTCGGGGAGCCTCAATAGACTTTAACGGCTTCTAAAAGACCTTTGCCAAGATATGGGGTCTGAAGCCAAAGATAGCCCTGTGCATGTACACAACGGGGGTAGTCCAGGTCTCACGTACGTACGGCTTGCTGTTGTGATGGCCAGCGCTAAACAGGATCTATAATGCTATAGAGTTAGGAAAGGCTCAGACAACATGTCGACAACTAGTTGCTACCGACGGCATGCACATTGTGTATGGTTAAGTTTTCACGCCAAAATTTTCTGGTGAAGATGTTACTTCTCTTCCCTCTTGTCTTTTCTATTCCTCTCTCCTTAAAACCCGTTTCGGTATCAGCTGAAGGAATGCCAGTGTAGAATGAGTGCAATATGGGACAGCAAGCACTGTTGGAAAGAGTATATAGAAGAGTGGAACTGTTGACAACGTTAACACGTAATTTATTCCACCAAGTCCTCATTCAATACAACCGTGACAGACCGTTGGCTTCCGAGATCTAAAATAGAAAGCTTCTTCGCTTATTATCCTTAAAGTTGTTGGCACGAGCAAAGATAGAGTTTTTATGTAAAGAGGGAAAGCTACCAAGCAAAGCAAAGGACCATGTCGTGATTCGAACCGCATACCTCTGGGATGGCAACCGGGCGCCTTTACCCCTAGGCTACGTTTACAATTTTTGTTGTGACGTTTTAGTAGAGTCATTGCTGCTTAGAGTCCGCACCATAAAAGAAGGGAAATAAGCGCGCATGTTGGGAATATAAATGAACAATGTTTTTAAAGAAACAGGATGACTGACGTTGCTCGTTTGTGCGTACTTGGGACTCTTATTACACGCAGGGAAACATTGATTTTAGGATTATATTCTTTTGTGGCGCGTCCTCTAACAGCCATTTATCTGCAAAATACTAATATCATTTCGAATTTTAGGCTTAAACTGGAGCCTTTTTTAAGGTTTAATAAAACTATCGTGACTTATTACTCAAATCAATGATTTTCCTACAAGTTAACAAGCATATTTAAACATACAAAGTAAAAGGTCCCAATAATTGTCGCTTGCTTGCTTCTATAGTCATACTAAGCTCTTCAGTTTCGAAACTATTTAGTACTAGCTGAAAAAGAAAAACAATAGATAAAACATCGCAAAATAAAAATTAATTATTAAAAATAAAATTAACAACAATATTCAAGAAGACTTTTCGTACCAAACTCACCCTTGTGCATCTGATTCTCATGTTTTCTGCACTTTGCTCTTCTGTTCTGAAACCAGACCTGAAATTGAAACAAAACAAAAAAATAAATAAAAAAAACAAGATTAAGACAAAATCTGATAAAGAAGAAAATCATTTCAAAATTAGCTCTACAATATGAGAAAGAATGAGCACCAGGCACGATACCTACAGGAATAAATCAAAAAAACTTGTCCCATAAATCTTCACAAAGCACAAGACTAGCAGAAATAAGGAAAATATTTTCCCGGCTCTTATGTATTCTGCTTGGACGTGGGTGGTTCGAGGGTGGTTCGTGCAAAAGAAGTATTTTCCCCGTATATACGGAAGTAGACATTTCATATTAGCTCCCAGCTCTGTCCAATTTGTGTCCATTCTTGAAGGTATATAAATAAATTTTCAACGCTTACATTACACCCCTACTCGGTCTTCGTCGGTGTACAGCGTTTTCCATACGTGAGTTTTCTTTTTTACAGGGTATAAAAAATTGCAAAGAAAAGTTAGAAATTTTCCTCTCTTCTCTGCGTCCACCCACAGAAAAAAAACAGAATAAAAAAAACTTTCTTCTTCCCTTATTTAAGACTCTTGTAAGGATAACATCCCTTCTTCACTATGTCCATAAAAAAATACGAAACTCTGGAAAACGGGGAGTGAAAAAACACCGAAGGTCGAAAAGTTGTGTTAAAGGGATGTGTATAGGTGCAGGTCAAGTAGGGTTGGTTTATGTTTTTTTTTTTTTTTGGAAAAATTTATAGTTGCCGGATTTTTATTTCGATGTCCATGCATCTTGCCAGCTCACACCCTCCCGGTGTAGAAGTCCTGCCGGAGGAGTACCCTAGTGTGGATGCTGCACTAGGGCTTGTTGGTTATGAAGATTTGTTTTTTTCTTTCGTTTTTTACCTTGAGAAAATTTTCCGTTCGTTTCGGACACCGGATTTTATTTAGGTGGGGTAGCGGGGGTTGCTCTTTTTTTTTTATTATTTTGGTTTTTATCAAGATTTATGCCCGGCCAACGTTGAGACTGATGTATGTGGTGTGTTATTTGTAGTCGGGTACCTGGCATTACTTTATTAGTCAATCCATTTTTGTAATTTTCAACATTCATATTACATTAGGATGTGATTTTTTTTATATACGGATTGTAATTTTTGGGAGATTTTTTTTTGTATTATTATGTGATTGGTTGAAGGACGAGGAAAAGATAATACAGCTGAAGAAGAACTTAAAAATGAAGAATTCAGCAGCGCTGAATAGCAACTCTAATAGACTATAGAGCTTTTTGACATCAAGTAATAATCCGACTTAGTTAAATAACAATACAGACGCTCTAAATTGTTATTCAGCGGCGCTGAATAACAAGTAGCAGCACAACTAAAAGCGAACTAGCAAGCTTAAACCACTTAAAGCTTCTAGAGTAGAACGCATTTGCGCAGAGCTTTTTAAATTTGCTCGGAACTCTCAGCCGAGTCTCTTGAACTAGTAAAAAATTTGGAAGAATAACGTACTCCACAGAAATGAAACACGGGAATAATTGTAAAGATCTCAAAAAAGGTGACCAGTCGTCTTGTTCAATCTTATACTCGAGCACCAGAGGATTAAGTGGGTGGCAACCGGAAATTTTGAAGAATTTTGTTGCCTTTGAGAGATCAACACGGACAACACTAAATGCCTAATAGATAATGCTCACTGGACATTGAGTTTATGCCATATGAGGACCCCCTGTGGCAAATAAGGGGCATGCCCAAAGAGGGGGTTTCCTGAAGCTACCCTATGAAGAGTCCATAAGGCAAATAAGGGGCATGCCGAAAGGAGGTTTCCCTTTAGACTCCTCATGAGCATTACACAAAGAAAAATCTGTGCTACTGGAGTGAGGTGTACCCATTCAGTTCCTCTTGAGGGCCCTATGAGGCAAATCTCGTTATAAATGAAATGGGACAATCCCATTCTAATTTTACTCATTCAAAACTTTAGTTGTTGTTGTTGCCTTGAATATTTCAGGCGATTATGGTGGTGGCCGTTAAAGCTGCCATTTAGCACTCAATAGACCCATTCCCGTTCGATGACGAAGGTCAAGCAGCATTAGACGTGGTTAGGTACTGCTTAGCTGGGGAACTGTCTAGTAAAGCAATACTCGCGGTTGGAATGGTCTATGCCGTTGTGGATGCATTTGTAAATGTTCATGTCTGTAGCAGGAATTTTTAGACGTTCGTACCTGTGCCGGAAGCGTATATACTTTTGTGGTATGCGTTCGTCAGAAGGTCGCTTGGTTCCTGCTTGCTGTAGTAAACCCAAGTGTTTCTAGTGATATGATGTTACGTTGGTTCCCTTCATTACACAGCGACCTCTGCACATATTTCACTGAGTTGGTCCTAATCTGGCCAATTCGCCTGATTTTTTATTTCCCTGATACTGATTGAAGAGTGAACTGTATCTTCTTGCCAATGAAGGGACCTCGGTAAGTTTCGACCAGCTTGGATGTTGTATGTATATACCACACTTACTGCTAGGCAGGTTTGAAGATTGCCTACCAGTGACGAGTAGAATTGAGCAGGTAGTAGAATTTTTAGAGGACTGATAAAGCGCTTCCAGCGCCTCTGTTTTGGAGCCATCTGCATCTAGAACTAGATGAAAGTTTTATCAGGCTGAAAGTTTGCCCATTCCTTTCTGGCGGGACATCAAAATGACAGATGGCCCTTCTGCCTTTTTCAGTGGTATATTGCTGAGTCCATACGTCTTCTCATTGTACTGTACTATCCAGTAACCTCGGAACATTCAAGCTCAGCAAGCAGGCAAATAAAAGGCGGCTAAATCGATTAAGGATAAGTGCACAACATTCAAGCTGTACAATACCAAGGAAGACTATTCGACTGCAAGACCATGCTTTAAGTCCGC
The DNA here is from genome assembly GCA_949987705.1 of Thereva unica. Taxonomy (NCBI): domain Eukaryota; kingdom Metazoa; phylum Arthropoda; class Insecta; order Diptera; family Therevidae; genus Thereva; species Thereva unica. The sequence goes on from OX465285.1 coordinate 9,488,655, forward strand.
TATATATGGCAAGGTTTGATGCGTTCTACCATGTTCGACGTATGACAGACGTTAAGAATAGGGGCTCCAAACCAAAATCTCTCCAAAAAAAATTTCAGGTATTCAAAGTGATTTTTGAGTGCTCCAATAGTAATTGGCGGGTTGCGAATTTAGACTCTGGGCCAAAATCGCTTCCCAATTTTTTTAGGTATTTTGAGTGATTTATCCTCCTACGCTTGCCGCTGTTGCCCAACCGTGACGCAACACTAAAACAACATTCAATTTTTCAGCACTCAAAAATCACTCTGGATACCTGAAATTTTTTGGGAGCGATATTGGCCTGAAGTCTCAATTCTTTAAATTTACTTTTTATTTATCTGATGTTACCTTAGAAGCGGCCACATACTCAGACAAGGCCCTGCTCAAGCTGCCTGCTTATTGCTGTACAGCTGGCAGCAGAGCGAGATTTTCTTGTGGTGTTTTAGTGCGGGTTGTAAATAACGATCATGTTACTGCGAGACAAGATAGAGCTGGCAACCAAATGGCATAGCCGAATGTCAACACTGGTAGCTTATGATAGACTGCTATGACTGTTAAGATGAAAGGACATTACCACCCTACTGCCGACTGCACCACTCTTCTACTTTTCAGCATTTGAAGGATCCACTGTCGAATACCTACCACTAAATGTGGATTTCAAGGTAGACTCATTGTATTCTAGGGAGTATCTTCGTTATGAACTACTTCGTGAAGTAGACCGATTACCCCTTGAGATATATTTGGTGGGAAGGGTGGTATTAAAACAACTGCCGTCTCCACACCAAAATTCTTATTGACGAATCAAATCGAAGAATTTGAAAAATAAAGTGAAACTTACGACAATATCCATTGTCTGTAACCAACTGATAGATTTATCTGGAAAGTTCGTCCTCTACGGTCTTATATATCGAACTAATTACGCCTCATCCCAAAACCGATATAAAAATTTCTTTTCTCATTTATTTTTCAAACAAACTCTCAACTTAACCGCACCACTCCGTGGACCAATTTCATGGCACAAAATACGTAAAAACCTTTAATAGATTTCACTTACGCAAATTGAGTTACTGGTGGCAATCAATCACCGGCAAGCATTTAGCCAAAAACTTTTATTTCCCCTCAATGAATTCTCAATTTACTAAAGATTCACTTAAGTACTCTCGCCTTGCAATCACACTTCGTACATTACTTTAACGACATCCCCAACCCTCGGGGGTGGTGGTCCTTAAGTGTACCCGATGGCTGGCAGATCTGCTCCTTAAACTATTCCGGACTTAAATCACACCACCACAGTGGAAAAAAAGAAGCGAAGGGGGCAGGCACAGCACGAAATGAAACAATAATAATAGGGGTGACATTAAGTATACACAGTCATAAATAAATGTGTCGCCATCTGAAAGCGATTTGTGCAAACACTTTGTGCCTTCTTACTACTGGAAGATTGTCGTGTATTAAGAAGGATTGAAATTGATTTGGTGTCCGGCAGAGTCTCCTACTGGGGGGACGAGGGACAGATCCTTTGTTAAGTGAATTATTGCCGGACCTTTTGTGCCCGATTAATCTCAATTGAGCGAAAGTTCAGTGGACATTTGTCTTCACTAATCTAATATATTTGACCACTAATTATTGGAAAGTAACTCAATTACCTGAACTCTGGCCTCGCTTAGTCCTAATCTTTGGCTCAGTTCTTCTCTCATAAAGGCATCTGGGTAGTGGGTCTCCTCGAAGAGCCTTTCCAGCTCGTTTAATTGTTCTAGTGTGAAGTTGGTGCGTGATCTACGTTGCTTATTGCTAGTGCTACTACATGTATTGTTATTGTTGCTATTATTATTATTGTTGTTGTTGCTATTCGTGATTGTATCCTTTGAGCAATTTGTCATTGTTGATGATCCGTTAAATGATCGTTGTGAAGGACACATTTGGGGTATTGGTGAGCTACTGCTGTCTGTTCTGTCATTTAAATCTATTGGGCTTGATGATTCTTGTTTTTCTGGAAAATATAAAAATATATATTAATTCATTTTTTGGGGGATTTTGTTGGGAATTAAAACTTTGTTCAATTTTAGGTATGCTTTCAAAAAAGCAAACTAATCAAAAGTGTTTGAACTCACATAGAGGTTGCGATACATGTACGAGATTCATACTACTATTTGTAAGAAGGAAAGACTATTGAAATTTCATAACATTTCTTCGAATAGTTTACGAATTGCAGTCATTCAGGTAAGGAAATTTTTCACTATTTTACAAGTGATTTTAAGTATTCGAAGGTACCTCTAAGCAAGAAGGGATAGATTCACAGGAGTTTGAGTAATAGAGAAGGGCCTGAGTACCTTAAGCGGCTCTACAACTGGTATCACGTCTGGTTCTTGTGCTTCCGAGCCGATGTCATTCAGTTTGGCATTTAGATTTACATCCTTTTTCTAGTCAAGCCCATAAAGCCTGCCTCGAAGGACTACCCCAGCAGGTGTCACTTCAATCATACGAGTAACATCGGGCCTTGTTTAAGCTTGACATAAAAAGGATTTAGTCTTGTTTTATAACTACTGATGTACCATGATCCCATTACCATATACCCTTCGATTTTTCCCCCTGAGATAGCTTCTGGATTGATTCTGTCAAAAGAAAGATGGGTACTGACCCCCAGAGCTAAGCACAAGAGTCTGTCTACATTCTAGGCTACAGTAGCTAACTTTAGGCTCATCCGCGAATAAAGAACCGACCGTTCAGTATCTATATTCAATGTTCTGAATGAACTTATTCTTAGCACAAATTTTTTAGTCAAAGATTTTTTGGAATTTCAATATCCTGAAAGGACCCCCAAACATATTTTAGCTTTAGGCCACGCAAGGTGATGGGGCGGGCCTGACCTTATTGCAGCGTTTATGGCAGATTTCTTAATTTCAAGATGGAGTGTTGCCGTCGGACAACTGCGAGTAGTTCCGGTGATGGAAAGGCAGGCTTATTTCGAACGTCGATTAAGGAAACTTAGGGTACTGTAGTTTAATACGTATTTTGTCTGTTCTTCACATCATTCGTAACTTGGTTCCAATGTAATTTGGTATCTAGCGTCACCTATAAGTATTTCGCCTGTTGTGAAAGCTCTACTTTCTGTAGATCCCGGCAGTATTCGTTTCCTAAGTAAAGGCCCCCATCCATTATCAGTTCTGCATGTCGTGCATGAAAGTCATGCAAGAAATTCATTTTCCCATCCACTATCATGCAAACTGTCAATCATCACTTTTAAGGGAGAAGTGGCAGTGAAAAGTTACACACTCTACAGTGAGACATAAAGTTATAAGAAAATTAAATAAATAATTAAATGGATGGAGGAATATTTAGCACCTGTAAATTTAACAGAAAAATGAAAGATAATGAATTAAATATTCCGGCTCCAGAAGAATTACCCAATTTCCCAGAAAAAATGCCATTTGTTTTAATAGCGGATGATGCCTTTCCTCTGAGAACAAATATAATGAAGTCATTTAGTCGTACTAATCTTACACCTGAGCAAGAAATATGCAATTACAGATTTTCGAGAGCACGACGTATTGTTGATTTTTTTTTTTGGCATATTGTCTGCGAGACTCCGTGTGCTACAAAGCGCAATTAATTTGTCTCCAGAGAAATGTACTACCATTTTTTAACATGTTGCTACCTGCATAACTACCTGAGTAAAAAAAGGGGTGAAGGCTATGTAGAAGACACTGTTTACGAAAATCCAAAATCCAAAAATCTTTATTTACTGAACTCGCCATTTTCCGTTTTTAATTTTGTTTCCGTTTTTAAATACACTGCCACTACGAAATTCACACTCGGAATAACGAAATGATTGACAGCAACAGAATCCACTGTCCCTCATGCTGTCATTCCCTTAGCTCCGCCCACAAAGTATCAAAAAGTTTTGTTTTTCGTCATGCATACATTCCATCCTGCAAGGCCATCCACTATCTTTCATGCATGACAATCAGCAATGAATGTCATGCATGCGGGATAGTGGATGGGGCCCTTAAGCAGAAGCTTTTTTGGGACTCCTATTTATTTTTACGCTAGCGCTCCCACTGGAGCCATTTAAATTTATACTACAGACGCCTTGATGCGGTACCTGCTATTTCACTGGCATGGTTTAAATTGGTGCAGCAGTTATAATACTGTTGCTGTTGACTTTGCTTTGCTGCGAAGAAAACCACAGCAATTTATAGTCCGGCAGGCAGCGTTGCATTTTGGCGGCTCATTTCTTACCACTTGATTTTTTTGCAATTGATAGTTTAGATAAGACTAATAACAGAAACAACCGTCAGACGCCAGTATCGTGGTGGGGGTGGTCGTGGGAAAATGTGAAAGTGGTAATAAAAAAAAATTCGTCGGCTTATTTCTTACCACTTGAGCATTTGCACAGTTATTGTTTAAATGATAATAAAAATTATAAAAAAAGTCAGCTGCGTACCTAGTGGGGGATTATACGTCAGTCGCTTGTATAAACCTGTCAAAAAAACACATTTTCTAAAATCATTTCAAATTCAATGAAACTTATACATAAAATTTCTTATATAATTAGAAGAAGAAAAAGCATAATCACCTGTATGCACAATGGGGGTAACACCGTCAGCTGACAGATAATAAGTGCTGATTGGGTTTTTAACGTTAGCATTTTATAATGTATTCAAAAAAGAAACTGACTATCTTCACGTTATGCCGGCAGCTATCGACAATTTTTTGTGAATATAATCTGTAAACACATTATTTCAAAAGATTTCTTGCGGCTGGAAAACAGCTTGGCTACAATATGATGGATTAAATCCATTTTGTTGTATTGTGAGCATTGTTTTACTAAAAAAATGAACTGGCCGTCAGCTGTCAACATAACGGGGGAAAGATAGTCAGCTAGGTCATTTTCTTAGTAAAACCATGCTCACAATACAAAAAAATGGATTTAATCCATCATATCTTAGCCAAGCTGTACTGCGGCTTATAGTTGATCAATCTAGGCATGAAACTTCGGCGTTCGGTCTAGATTCGATCGACTAAACTGATGAGTGCTCGAGGACGGACCGATGAATGCAATGTAACTGGTCTCCCAGAAGTCCTGTGAGTATGGTAGGAAAGGGTAGGTCCATCCTGAGTCTCCATATCAGGATAAGGCATTAAACAGCTGGGTTTCCAGAGAAACACGTTAAACGACAGTACAAACTACCCACTGCCATGCAGGCCTGTACTCCCTACTACCAGAGTTCTTGGTTCTCCACGGTGACGGTCCGATTCCCCCCTCGAGCTAAGCTTACTACTAGAAATTGCAAAATGGTATGAACGACATGACGGATTTGTTGTATAAAGGGAAGCAAAACAGAATAAAGTCGATCCAGTCTAAATGGAAGGATAATGCCACAGCGAGAAATTGAACATCAACCTGGGATGGTAGGCGAACACCATCCGTCGGTTGAGTACTGTAATATATCTAGTTTCTTTGCTTTAAGGGGAGACGTGAATTAGAAATCGGTGTCTACTGTTCTTATAATTGGATTTCTAGAATATAGGACTATACCAAACATAGGTTGTAAGCTCCAAAATCGAATTAAAAATTTATGCTGCTTTCACACCATAGTTCTTAACTGATATTTCGCAACTATGTATGTACCACTTTTTGCTCCATAAATTAATGATTGGACACTATATTTCCTTGCTTTAAATTCAAACAACGACACCGGGGCGGCAAAAGCTACATAAATTATATTTATGGCAGCCTGAACAAGACCTTATTCCTCCAGTTGTTCTATCCACCAAACCATATGTAAGTTATTTAATATTTCATTTGCGGCTTTTGCGAATCTTCCTTCCACCACTACCGCCTCGAAAAAACAAGAACACACACAAACACTAGATCCCTTTTTAATTGTGATAAATGAGCTTTACACTGAAAATCTCTAAATCCATTGTTCCCCACAGTGATAAGAATTTATGATGGCTTTCACCATGATTGAATTATGATTCCGATGATAATTACGTGATTTGTTGCTGAGTTAAACAATAATAAATGATTCTCAACTTTTGATCCTGTGTAGTGTGTAACATGACGTAAGTGGAGCAAAAAAAAACAAAAACAAATAGAAAAATATGTTGTGGGTGTGTATTCGGGTGTGTGGGTGTACTTTTTTTTAAATCAATTTTTTGAGTTATTAGTTTTTTACATTCTGACACTTTCCAGATTGTATCCATGTTTGAGAATGATACAACAGAATTTCCCGAGAGACCAATAAGCATAAATTATTTTATCACTAACTATATGTGTATGTAAAAGTGTGCACTGGTATGGTATATACTTATATGTATAAGAGATGCTCAAGGATCAAGGGGTTGCTACTTTAATCCAACAGTTTATACATCACAGAGATCTTTCCCCAAAGGAACGAGCATTTTGTACGTGTGAATTTCATTTGGAACTTCAAGGCTTCATCTCTGTTACATCCTTATTCCTTATTGAATTAAATTTGATTGAGAACAGAGGGTGAATATTGAATTCGAGGGTGCATTTTGTAATTTTGCCCGCAATTCTGTGATGAAATTAAAGCCAACGAAAAAATAATAATTTAAATTTAGTAACATCAACCATGAACATAAATTTTCGAAAATCAGAACCACCCATTTTTTTTAAAAAACATGTTCCCCACATACATATATACTTTCATCCCCTTTTTTTAAATCCCAGCGCTAAATTGTGTAGCAAAAAGGCAGACAGACAGAAGTAATAGTCACCACTGAACAGGCAAACAATCATCAGCACAGGAATGACTGCGCACAAAATGAAATAATTTAATTAGATTACATCCCTCCGCCCCCGGCCCCACTTTATATCCCCTCCATCCACACTTTCATCCCTCTCTATCTCTCTACTAGCATCAGGACATTTTGATTAGCTTGCAGGATGGCCGGAAGAGTCCGCTTTTGGTGGTGGGTGGGTGGACGGATGGGGTATGTCGTCTATGAAAGAGGAAACGAATAAAAATTACACAGGAGCAAATTTGAGGACAAATAACATGACAGGGAAATGGGTGGTTTGAAGGGGTGGAAGCAGGGGGTTGGGGATGGGGTGGGGACAGAATACCCCGGTGACAAAATGTGTGCGGGGTAACCATTTAACAGAGTTATTTACACTTTCAATCACGGAATTTACATTTCATTTAGTAGACGACCTTATTTTCTCTCGTTCTGTTCCTGTTCTGAATTTTTGCATTTATTTAATATTTAACCATGTTCTTCGTTAATTTGAGTGTGGGCTGAGAGGAAGATAAGACATTTGGTATATAGTCAGATAGACTGATTCCAAAAGTTCAAAAATGTCGATTTCAAAATTGAATTGCATCAAGTAGGGCTTACCTAACACTAATTGTAATTAAGAGTCATTTACTTAACTCTTTAACACAACCACAAAGAGACCATAGGCCCTTTCTTTTTTATATGGGATAAGCCTATCTCATAGATAAACCCCCTTTGAAGAGGGTTCTATTATCATAGAGCGCAACGTCGAACAGCAAACTCAATTTTAAAGGATAGGTATAGAGGAGATTGAAAGACCTCCCACAGCTCGCAATTACTCAATTGGCTCCCATTCAATACGATGGAATGATAATTTCTGTACCACTCCTGAAATATCTGTAAAGAGGGAACACACCCAAGCGGGAATTTTTGGGGCAAACTCGAACCGGTACTTTCATGTGGTGCCCCCTGTGTAACCAACTAACCACCGTAGTAGGGATCACATCCTTTAAGGTCTACTAAGACAGGAGACAGACTTGTGGTATAGCAATTGAGATCGGGATATTGCAATATTGCCATATTGCAATATAAAAATGTGAAGACACACTTGCATTAGTATACTGAGTTATTTGGTTGTCATTTATCTGTCAGATTTGCAAATCGAAAAAAATTATTGTGCTGCAGTTAAATTGAAGTTAAATATGAATAGAAATATTGTGAAATTATTATTAATTTATATTAAAAATAAAAGTGAAATAGAAAAGGATAAACAACTTAACTCCTTCAACTGACATAAAAATCTTTGATAGGTAGTGCTGCCAAAATTGAAGAATTAAAATTCTGTTCGAAATTATCATTTTGGGTTATGCCCAGACTATTCTTCGGTTTAAATCTAGGGTATACTGAGCTATACCACGAAGTTTTTCTCAATTGGGATATTGAGTTTCAATGTTGAGTATACTGAGTGTATACCGAGATTTTTTCTCAGTATATAGAGACACACCTGAAGTATATTGCAATATTGCTCATATTGTAATTACTATACCACAAGTGTGTCTCTGGTATTAGACAAGATCTAATACCGGAGACACACTTGTGGTATAGTAATTACAATATGAGCAATATTGCAATATACTTCAGGTGTGTCTCTATATACTGAGAAAAAATCTCGGTATACACTCAGTATACTCAACATTGAAACTCAATATCCCAATTGAGAAAAACTTCGTGGTATAGCTCAGTATACCCTAGATTTAAACCGAAGAATAGTCTGGGCATAACCCAAAATGATAATTTCGAACAGAATTTTAATTCTTCAATTTTGGCAGCACTACCTATCAAAGATTTTTATGTCAGTTGAAGGAGTTAAGTTGTTTATCCTTTTCTATTTCACTTTTATTTTTAATATAAATTAATAATAATTTCACAATATTTCTATTCATATTTAACTTCAATTTAACTGCAGCACAATAATTTTTTTCGATTTGCAAATCTGACAGATAAATGACAACCAAATAACTCAGTATACTAATGCAAGTGTGTCTTCACATTTTTATATTGCAATATGGCAATATTGCAATATCCCGATCTCAATTGCTATACCACAAGTCTGTCTCCGGTATTAATGTCAAGCGCACCCGGGAATTGTTTTCGCAAACACCATGCCAAAAACCGAAGGCAGAAGCGCGACCCAGGCAGCTGTAGCAGTCGCTACGCATTACTTTTATTTTCTCTTATTACGAGTTTTTGTTATTAATTTTTTAATTCAAATATATGTACTTACAATTTTGGAGTACAGTGTGCGTTACGTCATCGGTTTAGATTTAGTCCAGGAGTCAAGGCCCCCACATCAGCAGCGGCCCCAAGAAGCAGACCCAGGCAGCGGCCGTTCTGCCAAAAGCTACTGAACCCACCAGAAGATTGGCGGCTGTTAGAATACTCTCCAGGGGACCACAGACTTCAGAAGAATAAAAGGCGGGGCCTCAAGGACCCTCGTACCGGGATAAGTTGGCGGGGTCACCATGTCAGTGATCCCAGACAACTTCGCCAATGGAAAATTAAGGGGTAGCAATCTTCCTCAATTTGTGACTCCATTCTGACTGCGGTGGGCGAAATTCTTGAAGGCGATTGCTCACCTCAGTTTTGGGGTGTAAATATGACAGAGGGTTTCACTAAGATCACCTGTGCCAACAAACCCACCTCAGCCCAATGCTGTCGCCAGGCTACGGGTTAGGGAGAGATTACGTCAAAAAAACCGAGAAAAGGGACCTTCTCAAATTCAAAAGGATCGGTTTCTGCGTTCCTAATGATACTAGCCTTTGATGATGAATATAAGGTGGCAATTGAATGTAGTAGCTTGAAGACACTTGACGTTATTATAAAGAGCTAATAAGAGAAGAAAAGAGAGTTCATAAATGGGAAAAAATAATCTTGTATGAAAGCTAAGGAGGCGAAGTATTATTTACGGTGGGTTGGAGGCTTAATTGTGCTGTGCACGAGGTAACCCGAACACGGCAGAGTCCGGACGGAGCCCTCGCCCGAAGACCTACCATGAGTGGCCTTTATGCTTCATCCTGCACTACTACGAGAGCAGTCGGAGAGTCATCAAGCTGCCTCGGCCTGTCCAGGCTGGAAACAACGCGCTGGTCTAATGGGGTCATATGACATAGGGATGAAAGGTACTCCGTAAATTTACTCCCAATAATTGACCGGGCGACCTCTACTTTAACGCAGCCTTCCAATGGTAATGCGGACCTATGACATCGGTGAGCGTCCTTTCTCGATCCATATTCTGAAGTGCTGGAGGGAGGCTATGATGGTTTTTATTCCCAAAGCTGGGAGATCATATAAGGAAGCAAGATCCGAACGACCCATCAGCAATTTCTCCTGTTATAAATTTAGAAGGTTTTAGACAAGCATATTAGGGCGGATCTTACAGTGAACACACTCCACTGCTTGTCAGAAGTTGCCTACCGGTCGCTACAGAGACTATCATATTTTTATAGAATGGGTCTGGTAGTTGATTGTTGATTGGATTCAGCGGATCATTTCCCGAATCGGTGGAACAGTTTCTGTACGATTGCGAGGCTACAACGAGATGAAGACAAGCTTCCCTGTGTCTAGGGAGATTTGGGATATGAATCCTAAATCAAATTGTAGGTTAAATGACAAATGCGTGCGCGTCGATATCAAGAAGTGGCGTTATTTCTTGTTACTACAGTTAGTCTTTCTATTAAAAGTCTTTCTAGTCTTGCCCATGAGCTTAAACCTCTCCACATAGGACCCGTTTTTTGAAGAAAAGTGCATGGGCATTACACATAGTGGCTACTGTACTTCTCTTCTGGTGTGCGTACGAGTTTTGTTCCAAGTCTGACAAATTTATTTGTCGTCTCTTTCTCTTGCTGATCATGTAATACGGTAACCACTAAAATATGATCTTGTATCTTGTTGTTGACAGGTTTGATCGATTCGTCACTATTGCTAGACAGCTCTGGCTGGGTTGCACTTGCAGAATTAGGCAGGTTAGTATTTATTTTCTTTAATAATCTATGTATAAAATTGTGCCATAGCTTTTGTCAGGCTGATAGTTATCCTATTCCTACCTGGTGAGGACTAGGAAATTCGGTCAGATAACAGCAACATTCCAGATGGTATGAGATAGCAGTGTTCTCTACCAAGCAACGCTCTTCTCGTATCCATAGGTCCGTGTAGGTTGTCTGTTGCTTGGATGTGTATTTCAAGAGGCAGCAGATCGAGTATGGCATTCAATGCTTCAGTTATCAGAGCCCCTATTACTTCGAAACATGCCATTCCTGTGACTTGGCCAATACGTTAGTGACGTTTTCGTATGTCAGCATTGGTTTAATCATTGCTGTGTAGAGTCAGCGCACCATGTGTTTGGGAGCTACAAGCCCCATCTCTTGCCGAAGGTCTGCAACTGTGAGTGGATAGCTGTAGATAGTAGTCTGTATAGCTGACTGAGCTTTTCGTTCTCTTATGTTTTCAAAATCTTATCCATAGGCATAAGCCATCGAAGCGATACCTGTAGTCTTCTCTGTTTATTTTATACTACAGCTGTAATTACACAGTAGTTCGACACAATATCTGTGCCATTTATACCGCTGGTAATATGGTTTGCACTTCAGATCAGGGCCAATACATTTTGAAAGTCGAAATATTGACTCTAATCTCTGAAACGATTAAGTACCAAAAATTCCCCGGTTAGAAACTAGCTTAACCAAATTGGCTATAAACTGCGACCCAGTGGATCAACGGCATTTCGCCTTGTTCTAAACTTCCACCCCTATTTTGGCATCTTCGTTAGCACAAAAGCACAAAAAAGGTACAAACCCAGCACTAAATACGTCCATCGGGAACTATATCCACTCAATCGAATAGCTTCATTTAATTCAAAGCGAACAAGTTCAATTACACAAATTGACTCTGGAAAAAACGAGCGAACAGAACACAAGAAAAAGGGGTGAGACAAGCGGGGATGAAATTGAAGAGAACAACAAAACGTTTTTTCACCCTTCAATCATTTCTTTTCTTAAGCAATTAAATAGATAGAAAACGGTTTCTGAAGACGATTCGAGGATAATTCTCAGCTGTTGGCAGCTTTTAATGATCTCACCCAGCTTCTTCCCATTTGCACCCCTCCTCTCCCCTACCATCCCCCTCTGCTTAATACCAGCTCCACTTAATCCGAGTTGTAGCTTGCAAAACTTGGAAACAAGTCAGTTAATTAAGTCATCGCAATTTTATTAGCAATTAATTAATTAACTTCAGTTTTATGGAGTCGAGATTTAAATTAAGCTTCAAGAGGTTGTGATTGGTCGACGGGCGCGCACGGAGGGGGGAGGCTCCAAGGAGTGGTTGTAGGGGAATTTGGTTTTAATGAAAATTCTTGACGGTTAATTAATTACGGGGAATTAATAATTTTTTTGTTGTTGTTTTGTTGTTGTAAATGAACGCATAAATTATTGAGTGTAGTTAAAAGAAGGTGTTTAGACTTTAGAGAGTCTTAATTACTTGATGGTTGATGGTGGTGGGATTATTATGTGGGTAACTAGAGCTTAAGTGGCACAACCAATGATGTTGATGTGAATATGTGTGTCATAAGTGTATTAAATGTTATGTGAAAATTAGATTGAAGTTATTGAGGATTATGGTTAAGGAGATAGGAAAGTCGATCGGGAAGATATCGTAAAGACAGACGGAGAAACGAAACTGAAAGCCGTAGGAGTGGCGTTGACGTAATACTCACCAAAGAAGCCTAGTCCAGCCTCATTAGCTGGTCACCAGTTTCTGAGAGGATTATTACCGTACGCCTGCGTACCAGACTAAGAAGTACTACGGTAGTCCAATGCTATGTTCCAACTGAAGACGCAGAAGATGACATCAAAGACGAGTTCTATATGCGACTGAATGAGGGTTTTCGCTCTATTCCAAGGGGAGACATTAGAGACGCACAGATCGGCCGTGACAACACCGGCCTTGAACAAACAATTGGAAATCAAGGCCTAAGCCAAGTTACCAAAAATAATGGTGAGCTTGTCGTTGGCTTTTGTAGTTCCCAGCAACTCTTGGTAGGTGAAGCCACAAGAAGATACACAAGGAGACCTTGGTATCGGCCGATGGTAGAACGAGAAATCAGATACATAGATCATGTGGCCGTCAGCTGCAGATGGAGAACTATTCTGGAGGATGTCAGGAGCTTCAGGGGAGCAGACACTGGAAGCGACCACCGTTTGGTAGTAGCAACTATTGGCCTTAAAATCGCCGCAATCGCGTAGACGGGAGGGCGTTAAAAAGCGAGAATTTGCAGCAAGAAACCTGCAACAAATATTAAACCATCAAACCGTTTCTGACGACACAAATATTGAAGTGCTGTTCAGTACGCAAAGGGCGCTATATTGACGGCTGCGGAAACGCGCATCGGTCATGTCCAAAGAAACATGCAACACTGGATCTCGACCACAACCTGGCAGAAAATAGAACGCAGGAGGGCCCGCAAAAATAACATAAACTCTACAAGCGACTCTGAAAGACGTCACCTACTTGAACGGGAATACTCCCAATTACACCGTGCTGTACCAAATCACTAAACAGCTCTCGGGAAAGCACTCTACTAAAAAGCATACCGTTATGCGGATGGAAGGCTGCTGTGCAGCGACGAGGAGCAACTCCGAACATGAGAGATTACTTCTTCGCCGCCCTGAATGGTTCACTTGCACAGGAACCTCAGGACCACCCGGGCACCTTTCAAGACGGAAATAGTAACCGCAAGTCATGCAATGGCCAATAGTAAAGCACCTGGAAAAGATGGCATCCCGCCCGAATTGTTGAAAGCCCATTCAAACCTCATAGCAGATGCGCTACAGCCAATACTGGAAACAGCATGAACACCTGTACCTTTCCGTAGGATTGGTCGGAAGGTATCATAGTCAAAATACCCAAAAAGAGGAACCTAGGCATATGCGACAACTAGAGAGGCATCTGGCAAAATTTTGTCCCATATATTACTAACTAGGATGAGAGAGGCAGTAGACCGAACACTTAGAAGGCAGCAGGCCGGATTCAGGAAGGGCCGCTTAACCGCTTAATACCTTGAGAATCATAGTGGAGCGGTCTAACTCCGCCGTCGTCTGGTCCCAAGTCCAGAGTGTGAAAGGAGGAGGGTGGTCGACCTGCCGAATTGGCCCAAGAAACTAGGCAAGAAACCGCATTTTTTGAAGCGGCACCGGCAGCAGCGTTCCGTTGCGTTTCGTAGACTATGAGAAAGCCTTCGACTCGGTTAATAGGAGCTTTATATGGCAGGCATTACGGCGACGTGGACTTCCTGTAAAATAATAGAATTGACAAAAGCCCTACACACAATTCCAAATGCAGAGTTCTGGAAAATTATCCGACAGCTTTGAGTTGAGTGCAGGAGAACGACAAGGATGCCTACTTTCGCCTTTACTATTTCTTATAGCAGTGTTTCTCAACTGGTGGTACGCGTACCCCTTGTGGGTACGTGAAAATTTATAGGGGGTACGCTAGATACATGCTAGAAGTTACAAATTGTTACAAAGTTCTTGAATAATGATTTAAAATTTGCAGCCAGAAAACACGATGCTCGTGTTACTATTGCATTTGTGGCCGTAGTATATTGGAACACTAGTGTCCAAATATGGAACACTGAGTCACAGACAGGGAGAGCAGCGCTGTGAAGCCAAGAAAAGAAAGTAAGATGAGTCATATTTACGGTTAGGATTTACTTATACCGGAAGGGCAGGCGACCTTGTTTCACAGTGCATAGTATGCTCAGAAATTTTGTCAAAGCATTCCTTGAAACCGTCTCTTTTAAAACGTAATTTTGAAACGAAATACCAACACCTCATAAAAAAAGATGTAAAGTATTTTGAAAGACTTTTAGAAGATCTTCAAACCAGAAAAAATACTATTACACAATTCTCAACTTTGTTGGGGTACGCATAGTTAATGATACACGAAAAGGGGTACGTGGGCTCAAAAAGGTTGAGAATCCCTGTCTTATAGTATTAAATGACATCCTTGTCGGCCCTCTAGATAGTAGAACAAGCGACATATAATGGGGTTTGCTAGACCGCCTTAAGGATCACGACTACGCGGATGATATCTGTTTGCTGGCCCACAAACACCAGGATCTCAAAAACAATTTGGCAACAGAAAGTAGTCCAGCAGGCTTAAGGTTAAATCCGAATAAAACGCAAGGATCCCGTCGAGTCGGAAGACCTAGGGCAACGTGGAGGAGGACCCTACTAGCAGAGGCCGCAACAACTGGGAGATCCTGGTCAGAGCTGAGAGCTGTCGCGCAAAACAGAGTCCACGTGAGGGCAACTCTTTCCGCCCTATGTCCCATGAGGGATTAAAGGAGCGTAAAGAAAGAAGAAAGACAGATTAGTTGATGTAGTCGAGGATATAATATTTAGTAAGACCTATAAAAACAACGAATTGAATTCAACCTTCGTCCAAACATTATAAATCTGCAAATAAACTCCCAACCCCAACTCAATGAACTCATTAAACTCTAAACCCCTACTCCCTCTATCGAACTATATTCATCACCCAAAATAACACATATAAAAAAACCAAATTGATATCTTCTTACCTTCCCTGAAATCCAGTCTATTAGTTTCCAATAACTTCTCCTTAATGTTGTAGCAATCAAACTCATTTTTCACAATATCGTTCCGATGCACTGAGGCACTTTGGAATTTCTTCACATCATCCAATAATTCCTTGCTAGGACGTGTCCGAATTGGTATGGTCCCTCCTTGACCACTGCCCTCATCCATTCGTATTAAATTGAGTGCCATATTGGATTCAGCTTCATCAACTAAAGTTAAGATAAGATGATTTTGTGTTTTTTTTTTGTTTGTTTGTGTGGGTGGATGGAATTTTAACTTTTTTTTTAAATAATTCCACAAAATTGAATATGTACCTTCTGATTTTCGTTTTGGTGAATCTGATATTAGCCAATTTCTAGTTGTATGCTTGCCATCCTTAATTGATCTCTTGACGAGGGATAATGGAGCATCACGGTTATTATTGTCGAGGTCATCAGTTCCAGATAGATCGGTTATATCTATATCGATTGATTCATCATCCAGTTCTGTTTCGGTGCCGCCATTAAATGATAGAACTTCGGAGAAATCCGTGCAGGAATTTAATCTTGCTGATTCTTTTGTTGACATGTTAAGTACGTCTAGGACACGATTGTTGTTGAATTCGAAGGATTTTGTTACGAATTGAGCTAATTGCTCCATTTTTGTTTCCTTATTATTTTTATTATTATTTCAACGAAACTACTCAAGATAGTTATATATACTATTTTATCACATTGATCTCACACGTTTGTTATTTAAAATGCACCACTTTTGAGTGTGGGTATGTTTCGTTTAACAGTTCATTAAATGTGGAAAGTGTTCTTTTTATAATTATCTATAGTTATACAATCCTGGACAAAGAAAAAGTGTGTTTAAAACAAAGCTGACGATCTAACACCATAGAATCTCTTCAAAAACTAAGTGAACCACCACTCAGCATAAAGGAAAATATTCAGGGGTAATCCCTTGATTGGCATTGCAAATTATATTAGTTTAGAATCTCAAATTTATTTTGATTTAACATATCAAAATTTCCAAAGATTAATCACTCAGGCTTTTTTGGTCTAACAAGGTCGGGTCGAACAGAAAGCCAAACTCGTTCCCTTCGAGACACTAACTGTGTTTCCATGCAGAGTTTATCCTAGGTTTACTCAGAGTAATCACCCATGAAAACGGTGATTGAGTAAAGCTTCGTTAAATTTAAGTAAACTCAACGAAACCAGTTCGGTGAAGCCGGGTTTTGCATATGTGTGTGTGTTTGAGTATCCTTTACTGCACATATACCAACGGTGACGCCTTGTGAAATTAATTATCTGTCACTTTAATCCAGAACCGTCATGGAAACAGCATCGAGTTAACTTAAGGGCAAAACATTTCTGTTTGCTCAACGAAAACTCCACCTCGCCCTTTGTAGCCAGTGAATTGTCTAGCGAGCGTAAGGCCCACTCCTCCAGTTCCGGTGAGCATCTTTGAGAGATTCTGACTTGTAGGGTTACGTTGATGACGCCAAGCCGAAGTAATCCCTTTACTGGTCGTACTGGTCTGGATTCAAAAGTAATGTTAATGCTAATATGAATCTGACAATGCCCCAGCGTTTTTCTGGCTTAATCCTAAACCTAATATGACGTACCCCACCCTAAGAAAACTGCCCGAATTAGAAAGCTTACTTATGGCATTTTAACACATGGCCCTAAATGAAAACGTAAAATGACAAGTATAAAATTGTTTCCGTAAATGCTGATTTAAGCGATTTATTTAAGTTGCGGACGAAATCTAAAAACAATTTGGAAGTGCTCGGCAAAATAAAAGGAAATAATTTAACTGAAAATTGCTTGGGGACTGACGCCACACACCGGATGCAAGCGTTTTCTGCCCTTCTTACGGCACCGTAGTAATAAGCGTTCTACTGCCATCACGGCTTATACCCACATCAGCTCGACTCATTTTTTCTAGTGGTCCACGGTACCTTTACCAATAGGCACAAGTAATTCTTTTATAAATAGAACAAACCTTTAGTGAAACAGTCTCCAATAAACAGTATTTCCGAACTATTACAGCATCCATCTCTTTGAATATCCTTTCTTTTACTTCTTGTAGCCTCTCTCCTTCGACTTACTAGACATAGTTGTATGACGTGACCACATTCGGCACGAGGAACTGGTAATAGGTACACAGTCTGACCCCGAAGCTTCATACTGCCACATATCAAAAATTGGCTCAGTATCCAAATTAGATTAATAAAGTTGTTATGTGTTTTTACAAACAAAATGGACGCTTCTCCTACAAGCACGGAAATCTACAAACGCCCCTGCTATAGAGATATGCACGCCCCCCTCTTACAAACATGAATGTGTTAGTAATGGAAGTTTCCAAACACGAGTGTCGTTTTATCAATCGGTAACCCAACTAAGTACTAACCACGTCCAATGCTGATTGACCTACGCAAACCAACGAGAATTAGTCTGTCTAGCTCCTTTTAGGGTCACCAAACTAATTAGTCGCCGCTTTCTTCGCCCTACACAATTTTTTAAGACCCTAATGTTGCTCTCTTTACTTTAGGCCGGCTTTTTATACAGCTTTCCGTCACTATTACTTGGAATTAATTGTAGCAAAGCGGCATGTGACGATTTGTTCGATATAAAACAAAGTGCAATATGCCGCTAATAAGCATGTACCGTGCTTCATTTGGGCTATTCAGTGCATCTTTTATTGATACGTACCTGTACCGGGCTGCATTTAGAAAATTAGAATTCTTCCTAAGGCGTACTGGCCTATTTTGGGTGCGATACAGGCGTTTGATTGAATATAAATATTGGCCGACATTTTTGACATGTAATATTCATCATTTTTAGACGATAGGACGCTTCTATTAAGCGTCTATTAACTGCCTTTAATAAGAATTCTGACCGGCCTAAAACCGGTTTGAGTAGGTAGGTTATCAGGTAGGCTGATTTATGAACTTTTTCCGAATAATATCCAGTTTCACTTAAGACCTTGTAGTTGAGTTCCAAAAACAAATAACACCGTGGAAGACCAAAAAACTTATTTGAAGGGTTTGGAGTGGCCCCACTAACAATTCAAAGATAAAAAGATGGTATACAACATTTTGTGAGGGTGACTTTTCTATGAAAGATTAACCCAGATCAGGGGCATCAGATCTCAATGATCCGCAGGGATCCGCAGTACCAGTCAAAACAAATCCTACATTAACTTTCGTAGATGTGGACTTCAAGCTTAGAACTGATAACTGTTTTAAATCATTAGAAGGCTTGGTCTTAGTGCCACGCAAAATAAATGGCAGAAATAGATAGACTACTCTTCCAATCTTGCTCGTCACAAAAGAAACTCGTTTTCGAACCACTTGGTGATTGGAGTTGAAAAGTAGATAGTTTCCAAATACGTTCTAAGGAAAAGATCTGATGTTTAGTGGGGAAACTCCGCCGATTATATCCAGAGGAAGTGTGCATCTTGCTGTTCTTGATAGTATAGCAACTCTCTGAGTTGTTTAACTGAAGTGAAACGGTTGATGCTGATTGTTATTGTACGCAACTTGATGTTTTGTAGAGAGAAATTCAAAGTAAACAACAGAAAAAATATAATATCTCTTCACAAGACCACTAGACCATATATGGCAAGAAAACCTCACTGAAATTTGCAGGGTTGGGCTGGAAAACTTTACCTCCGTCCTCATACAATATTATCCTGATATTATACTATCAGACTACTATCTTTTTATGTCATTGCAAAACTTTCTTGATGCAAATGAGCTCACAAAATTTGAGGATGTCCAAATGGCAGTAAAAATCTATATCGCCTCAAATAGCGAGGACTTCCTAAGCTTACTTTTTTCCCAAGTAAATTCGATAAGCTTGCAGAACGCTAGGAAACAGTTTTAACTAACGAAGGAATTTACATTTCTGATTAAATTGTAAATTTCTTTTTTTTTTAAACGACAAACTTTTCCTTATTTACCACACCTAATACTTAAACGCAATAATAATTATTGTAAAACAGTATCAATGACGACAATTTGAAACATGCAATGGATTACGTCCCCGTCAGTAATGGAATATTAAACATACAAATCAACATACAATTTGAATCTATTTTTTAGCAATGACGAACTTCATTGAAATTAAAATCTGTGTGCAAAGTCAAGTAAAAATACAGTGTGATAAAAGTAAAATTGCCACGAAAAATAATTTGTCCGAAAAACGAAATTGTTACATACAGGCTGTTTTTGTTCAAGTAAATATAATCAATTGTTGATGCGATTACAAATCGACTATAAAATTCAGCTTGATTAAAAGTCCAAATTACACACTTGAAATAAAATCCACTCAAAATCCACAACTTTAATTCAGCTTTTTAATTTTATTTCGAATAAGTTGGTTCTTAAACTAATTTAAATATAGTATTAAAGCCATTTTATTAAACGAAAAACCCCGAACTGGTTAAAGTTTCTCTTTAATCCTTTTATCTAAAAAAATTAATTCAATATCGTAAAAATTCAATTCCACAATATTCAAAAACTCATAACCACCGAAAAATCACTCCACATCACATACATATCACTTAACACATAGAATCCAAATTGTAACGATTATTACCGCAAAATCATGAGAGAAAAGATTAATTTCACACAAGCATCCTCTCCCCAACGAACCCAGGAAAAAAGGATGAATGTTACTTAATAATCAAAATGATCCTTTCGAATCGTCTCCTCTACACGATTATAATAATATGTAACTTTGGCTAGACACGAAGATATCCTTCTGAGTGTTATCCTTCTACTCTACCATTTCAGTTAATGCGATACCCTTAAATCCTTTTGCACTATATCTCTCTATCTCGGGATATAATATCAACCCGTAACCGTCTGCGAATTTCAACAATCTGTCGGTATTTGAATCCTTTTTCGTTAACTTTTACGAAAAATTCCATCGGATTGAAATTGTTCCTGGGGAGTCCTGTTTGGGTGTTTTTTTTTGTTGTTTTTTTGTTTCCCTTTTTTCTTCTCCTGTTGATGGTTATTCTCTCTCTCGCTGCTCTTTTCGTGTATGGGAATTCCCTCTTTGCAAATCTGTGATGAAGAAGGATATTCTTAACCGTCTGGCCAATCGTATGCCATTACCTATAAGGGTAATAAATGCTTTCATTGTAGGGAATGGAAGTGTGTGAGATAGTAGTAACACCGAGGGATGAAATTTGGGATAAAGGTTGGTGTTGTTGAAAATGTGTTTTTTGTGATTGGTGTAGAACTTGAGAGGAGTTTCTATTTCTATTTCTATCGAAATATGTTACAAAAATGCTTTGAGCAGTGGCTGCACTCATTTAAGGAGCATTTCAACTGGGGCTAAAGTGAAACTTGAAGTTACTTTCTGTAACACTGTAGCCAATACCATCGACAAGCCTGCGTAAAGGTTTCTCTCTACTACCGAAGTCAAATCTGTGCTAAACGAGGTTAGTTTTTAGACGTCCATAAGTTATTTGCCATCTTTTGTCTTAATGATATAATTGTCTTAATGACAATCTAGCACAACCTATCGATCTAAGTTCCCTTGTCAACATAGCATGATCAAATTACAAGCAATATTGGGGATAAGGCTGGTTATTGGCTGGGTCTTTGTCTCTTAGACGAGAAATTAAACTTTCCTTGGGAGCATACCTAATTGTCGAGATGACGGCTTTCTTCGATATTCAGGGAGCTTTTAATATTGTAACTAGATTGACTGTATATTGAGAACTGCATATTGTTTCTGGAGGGAACTTTAATAAAAGGATGTCCGCAGGGTAGAGTTATAAATCTACCCTATTGTAAATGAACTCATAGAGCTACATGTGTCCCCCAGCACTTTTTCTCCAAGGTTAGATAATAATCGGCGACATATAGTGTCTCATGGACAAAATCTAATCGCCAAAAAAATGATTCTGATACTATTTACCAAAATATGGATCTGTCTGAACACGTCATAGCTGGTAAAGCTTTTGGTTTCTTACAACAACCTAAATACTTAGAGGTTACATAGTAGGCCAACCAAAATCTTTAGGTATCGGCACATTTATATTCAGATAAACAGGATGCACAGATCTCTGTGGGGGTCCATTGGGTCTACGCTAGAAATCATTTATTGGATTAATACCACCATCATAAGGCTAATTATAACATACGGGGTTTAGTGTAGTTAAATATAACCTTTAATAGGTTTGTTTAATAGGTTTGTTTTAAAATTAAGCACTATACAAATAATTTTTTATTTTTCTGTTACTGGGCAAATCACATCTCGTCGGCTGCCGCTCTGAAGAATCTATTCAGCTATTCAGGAGAGATAGAGAAATCTAAGGTTGTGCACGAATGGTCATCTAGGCGATGGTCTTTAGAGGGAATTTTCTGCAATCGTCAGTATTATAGAGGAGATTCCAGAGGTGTGAATGCAGTTGGATTGCATTCCCGCGAGATTTATCTTAGATACCGTGGCTTTATATCAGAGATAAAGCCTATACTGGGATGTACCTACAATAAATAACTTTAGTAGGCCCTTCGCTAGCATGCGCTTCCAAGGGAATTGTTATCCTCTCCGAGAGACAGACGACTATCAGAGCAATAAAGTCCCAAAGGTATCAATTAAAACTATTTTGATTTTGAACTATGTAAGTTTTGTCAACCAGGTCGCAATTGCTTGGGTTCCGGGCCATCGACGTTTCGAAGGATATGAAAGGGGCATTGCATTCATCGGTTTTGAACCGGATATCTGCACTGGCCAATCCTAAGTGATTGAATTGCTCGGACGCTCAAGGGCGATAGGGACGATCTCCAAACAGTCACGCAAGCCAGTCCTTAAATAATTAAATCATTTTCGGGTTGGCAAACCCCTATAAGATCAACGAACCTAGCACTTTTTTAACCATTTAGTTAGGGTCGACTGAAATCTACTCAGCTCTGCTACCTGGGTTGAGTTGAAATTATGCATATAGACAAGAGTTCCGTAGTTGTGTTTTGCTTGTGATTTGTGATGCGAGTCGAAAACTCAACTCAACCCCAACTCAATTATATCATGTATACGTAGTAATTATTGAGAGCAGCTTTCGGCAAACTGCTCTCTGCGGTAAGATCTATAGGGTGCGATAGCGAGGCTCCCCAAACTCCGCTGGAAGGATGGCGTAGATTCCGTGAATACTGGTCGGGGACGGCCCGTGTCTGTTCACGTCTGCGCGATCGTGTCACGGTAGATGTGAATACGTTCATGCACACTGTATAGAAAGAGCAATCGGCGTATTCACACTTTCGCCCCAGCAGCTCCGTGCTAGTCACACTTCAAATTGCCGATTAATTTTACTATAAAAAATATTTGCCTGGACCGAGACTGGCATCAGACTGGACCGAGGATGGCACGATAGAATGGAGCAGGTCTAACAGTGCTCTTTTCTGCCCCTTGCCCAGCTGCGCTAAGGCGATTCTCGGTGCCTCGACTTAGATCAAGACGGAGACGAATGTAAGACTTGTAGACTATAGCCCAAGCCAACGGCTGACGGAGCAATGCGTATCTTTTGAGATATTACAAACATTGGGATGCATGTCTGCGAAGGCCATTCTGGGCTCTTTTTAAGCTTACTTGAAGCGAACTCACTTCAACTTGCATACCCTAGCTAATGCTTTTCAAACGGTGGTATATATATACTATAATGCCTTTACGAGAATTTAAGAAGCTTCTGATTGCCAGGCGAGAGGTCGGTCTAGTCACATAGCACCAAACTTAAATTATTGTGTCATTGCCAACGCGCCCTTTGTGAGATATGTAGGTATTCTAAACTCGGCCAACTTTGTTTGAGTCCCGGTCATCCGGCTTTGAGAAGGCAATGAGAAGACGAATGTCTTGGTTAGGCGGCGTTTTGAAACTATACGATCGGACCCTGATGAGAAATATCGAATGTTGACTGTCCACACTTGACTTTTTGAACTCCAAGTATCTCTTCTTTTGCTGTTTCATAACTCAGCCAGGGTTCTGTTAAGTGTCATTTGGGAAGCATATCACCACATTGATTGGTTTAATAACCAGAGGCACGATCCTAAACTATCACCTAGGAAGATCGGTTGAGCCTATCTTTCACGTGTTTGTCATTATCTTGCAACAGCGGGGGCTCCTTCGTCTATGTATGGTCCAATACTTGAGTTGCTCTAATTACCAACAAGGGACCACTTTGACTGGATGGGCGCAGATCCTTACTTTGACGTAGCTGAGTAAATATTTTCCTTTTCATGTCATCGCCAAAAAAGCAAATATTCTTGTGATCATCAACGATCGACAGATTGAACTATAAAGAAATCAACCAATACGGCCGTTCATTCACAAGCTTTCCGTAATAAAATCCACGGCTTAATATCAGCATCTGCTACCTTGGGCATTTATAGTAGCATTATTAGAGAAACAAGACGATCGCGCCTTTAATATGTCAAGTATACGATCGGGAACAGTTCTGTTATAAATATCACAAAAATTTCCGTCTACCACAAAACTTCCAAGAAAATAAAAGTTCCTGTTTCCCACATTTAAATCGCGCATGATTATTATATCCTTTTGTGTACCCAGGAGCAATAAAGTCCACCATTTCGTGCTATATACACGATTATGTTCGTACTTTAAGGTTATTGGTTATGGCCGTAAGTTCCATTAAAACTAAAGGGGGTGGAGTCTATTTTGAATGAAGCCATTACCGCATGGAACGGGAGACTTTTCATAAGGGATAAGGCAAGGTATTACACATTTTGGGGAGGTATCCTTTACACCTTCAGACATACCGTGCTCGTCGCGTATCCCCGCCAGTGTATAATGTACACAGAGGATGGCGGTGTTGTTGTTGTTGATTTTCACACTTTCCGGTAGCATTTAATATCCTCGCGTGCGATTGCCATCCCTTTTAGAGCAAGGATACACATCTCCCGTGCAGAGTCACTCGTGCATGGAAGAGGGATGATCTAGCTTCAACACAGAGAATATAATAAGACTTCGTCGTCCCGTTCGAAGGAATGATAAGGGAAAAAATACCAACAAAAAAATGTAAAACAACAAAAAGAATAATACAATAACAACACAAACACACATACACAAACAAAAACAGAAAAAATCTGTTGCTTGTGATTTGAAATTATTTTTCACTCAGTTCAAATTGATTTGAGACAATTCCAAAGGAATCCATCAGGGTCCGTGTGAAAATATCACAATCATTTTGCGGCTGTACACAGAGTTGTGGACAACAAAACCTCAAGCAGGAATACACGCAGGGATGGGAATCCATTTTGGGGCCGCCTGTGCCCGGAGTGTTCCTCCATTTGAAAATTTACAATATTTACATAAATCATGGTAGTGGTGACGACATCCTTATGCCGGAATCCTTTTTGTGCCGTTTTGGAGGGAATCTTGTATTTCCTTTATGCTATGACGGCGGTATAGCCTGACATGTCGCTTGCATTTTAATTAAAGGACGATCGATGCTGATGAATTTGCCGTCTCCTCTGGAAAGCTGGTTGCAATTAATTAGAGCTACGGTGGTAAACATTTAATTACTTAATCGAGTTTGTGCTTCCGGGGATTATTTGATTTTATGCTTGAGAATTTTTAATTAATTTTGTAAAATCGCTCATTCAGTTGATTAGTGTTGATGATGAAAGGACGATTTATTGATGTTTTATTTGTATGTTTTTTGGTGCGATGGATGGGTGGATATTTTTGGAATGATCTTTAAAATTTAAGCCAATTCTCTTGAAACTAAACTATACAAAATGGTACAAAAATACTTAAAAAAGTCGCAGAGCTTTTATAAATCGACTGAGATCATTTTTAATGAGAAATGGAAGATACTATATTCGCATAAGTCTAGCAAAACTTCGCTTAGGTCGGGTCTTCACCTAGCAACGATAGTCCTTGTTGATCTGGTCGCCTGGTACTGCCGGCGTCACAGTCTCTGTCGGTATCTTAGCTCTTCGGAAGGCTTAGCACTCTGACAGCCGGCTGTTATAGAGGATATCGACGTTGGGAAATCGAATTCCCATCACCATTTTTTTTGGATATTTGTTACAGGGGACTTCGTCCAAATTTCTTTTCTTCCAGAACCACCATCGCCTCCTATTTTAGCATCCTCCAGATCCTCATTTTAATATATTCGATCCTCTATTCCTTACTTCGAACCAAAAGAAAGTGCGATATGACGGACTGGCATTTCATAGGCCGACTCCTAACTCCATGCCATGTGAATCGAATGCAATATTGTTCGCTTAACTGATGACACAAATCAAGATCAGTGGGACCCCACTTATATGAAAGCAAGAATTACTATTAGCAGACTATCATGATGCTCCAGTACTTCATAAAGAGACTTGATGCTGATATCAACGCAGAGGCTCCACAAATGTTCAGTGCTAAAGGAAGCAATACAATCTTAGAGGAAGCATACTCCAATCAGAGGTTTCATCCATAACTGGATATTAACGATATCTTAATTACTGATATTGCGCCCGGTGAAAGTGCATCATTTGCACCTATAAAAGCGCCACCCCTGCCCAAGGCCAGCCGACGACATATATTCAAACCAAGAGACATCAATTCAAACCAAGAGATCGAAGATTATGATTATAACCCTTTTGGAAGGTCTGGCTGAACTGGCAGAGATCATCCACAGTTAACAACTACTGTAAAACATAAACCTCCCTAAAACTATCTTACCATAATTTTATATTCGGCATAGTTTTGGACACGATGCACGAATGTTAGCCAGGATTTTCAATGGTAGATCAACGGGGAAAAGAAGTGTAACACGACCAAAAAATAGAAGGATGGATGATACTCTAGCCCAGCGCCTCAGAGCCTCCCTGGCGAACTTATCTGCAGCGTCAGAGCTCGTCAAAGTTCCCTGTAACCCATGATGACAGCTGACCGAAAGGATTCTAATGTTCGCGCCTTTCAATCCTTTCGCAAAGGTGAGCCTAGCCCAGGTCTCAATAGCATGTACATATTTAATTTAAAAAATAGAGGGCCCTTTTCTATACAATCGAGACCTTGGCGTTGGGTTCTGCGGCACCATCTTTAATCTATCGGTAAATCAGTAAAGGTTTCTTATATACTTAGAAAGCATAAGCTCCTCTTACTCTGATCGATCCAGAATAATCACTTGCCTTGACATAGAAGCAAGAATTCTTAGGTTCGATTTTTTTTTGTATTATTGAGTCCAAAAGAACCGCCTATTGTACTACATCCTTATAGTACACTTACACTTCAATCTGCAAACATCCCGGGTTCCCGTCCGCAGCCCTGTCTTCGGTAAGGAGCTCACGAAAGCGGGCTCGATTATGCTCTGTCCTATTAGGAGGGTACTTGCAATTCCACCCCTTATTTTTTTATTACTTTTGGGTCCCTGTTTCCCTGGATGATGGAATTATCCTATATTGAAAGGGGGAATTGGTGCTGTCAGTTTTCTGGTGGGTCCAAAAACTTTTGGCAGAGCGGCGGCTGTCCAGGTTTGCTTCTTGGCTACCCGGGTTTAGCCTTTAGTCTGTAACAAAGGAGCTCACGAAAGCGGGCTCGGGTATGCTCCGTGGGGTTCCCCAATTCCACTTCGGCCCTCCTTTATACAAAACCCCATGAGTATGGTAGGAAGAATAAGGTCCATCCTGCCAGAGCCTCCATATCAGAATAATACCTACATTATACAACTGGGCAACCGCCCGGTGCTCAGAGGAGATCCATAAACGACAGTGCAAAACCTACCCACTGCCATGCAGCCCTCGATACGATAACTTTACATCTTGGCTTGGTAGGCCCTTTCGGGACAGCTTCCAGTCGCCACCGCGAGAAGGTTATGTTCGCACTTCCACCAGTCCGAGTAACGGCACGTTCTTATTTAAATACTTAAATACACTATGAGCACCCTTAGGTCAGATACTACAACTAAAAAGAGTAAATGCAAACATTGTTTTGGAGGAATGGAGGAAGGAAAATGACGACCCAGACTTTTATGGGAGATCATTATTATCGGGCCTACCTGTCTTTTCAGGTTCTGCTATTTGAGAAGAGATGAACAGAAGAGAATCCTCGAAAATATTGCGGCGTACGTTTTATAAGGCCAAACTCAAATGAAGACACGATACAAAAAACACAAATTAGCCCAAAATGAACCAAAGGCGGCCAACTAACTGTATTCCACCTGTCATGACCTTCCATTTGATACCCATATCGTGTAACACAATTGCAAAAATCGGCCGCCATTTTGGAACCGCTATCTTGATTTTATTACGAAATGGTCAGATTGCGTATGACATGGCGAAATAAAAATTTGTGCAAAATTTGAAGTTGATCGGTTATGTTTTCCGCCATTTTGTGTTGGCCGCCATTTTGAATGAATGGAATGACGCTACACTGCTAATTGTATTCTACCTGTCATATCCTTTCATTTGATGCCTATGTCGGGGGTCAGGGAACACTAATACAAAAATCGGCCGCCATCTTAATTTTTTTGCAAAATGGTAACATGGCATTGTCAAAGTTTCATTATTTCTCTTTGGAGAAAAAATGGCGGTGGTTATTTGCAATTTTAGATTCCCCCACCCCCTACGAAGGGGTGAGTGATTGGGGGTGAGTTTTGTGTGTAAACGATTCCACCTCCAAGTTAAGCAACTTTTGTTCCAACCTTTTTCACCGAAAACCTACCTGTCAGGAATTATAGGACCGTTGCCGGAGTTTCGCCATAGGACTCTCCAAAAAAGCAGGGATCTCAGAGGAAGGAAATAATAGCAGACCCCGAAAGCCGCTACTCTGCCCTAAGTTTCTGGATCCACCAGGGTCAAGGCAAGGAGGGCTACAGTTGAATTGGTGAGACCCATGGAACACACCAAGGCCCCGCTCTCCTCATCTCCTTCACAATAGACCAAAGGTAGGACTGCAAGGAATCCGGAAAGTCCCAACTGACGGTGATCAGTGGTCAGGTCTTCAATGAGACCCTGGAACACTGAAGTCTAAGCAACAAGCTACTAGGCAGACTATTGAACGTTTTCAAGTGGTCTCTAGACTGTAGTACAATAGACCAAACGAGTATCCGCTATTGGACCCAATACCTCATCAACTGAAGAAGAAGGTGATTATTAAAGATTTCATCCCTACAACAAACAACAAGATTATGAAACCACCTGCCACAGTCAGCGTTTCTGAACTCTTCCAACATTCAAAAGTACAGACACAAAGTTAATCGCTATTTTACAGCATTTGTTGGATTCCAAAATTACGGTGGACACAGATTTTGGTGGGGAGCTTTTTACTGGAATATCATAATGAATCAGTTAGAATTATCACTGTTAATCTATTATAACAGTCACTTTGCTAGACTAGCTAAACGCAAAATTTGGTGTGAATTTACAACAAATCACTCAATTCATCAATTATTACTATCTTTCGCCAAATTTTTTATACTCTATTCCTACCCCACTGTGGTTTCCATTACCCTCCTACAAATAAAAACCCCCAAAACCTGACCAAATACCAACCGAAATAAATCTCATTGCTCCAACAATAATTAGAACACACGCTAAACTAAAAACAAAAGCCGTGTGGAACGGCAGCGAGGCGTGGCCAAATTGCTAAATGTACTGAAGAATATTAAAACGATTTGCATGAGTTATGGACCACGAGAAGAAATTCTGAAGCCCTTCTTGCTGCCACTGCTCCAAGGACCTTCGATG
Source organism: Thereva unica (assembly GCA_949987705.1). Classification (NCBI taxonomy): domain Eukaryota; kingdom Metazoa; phylum Arthropoda; class Insecta; order Diptera; family Therevidae; genus Thereva; species Thereva unica. Next base: position 9,517,776 of record OX465285.1, read on the forward strand.
CACTCGTGTACGCCGGCACCACACAGGATGTGCCGTGGTAAATTATTGGAATAGCGACAAGAACTTCTGTGAACTTTGGCGTCAGTGAACACCCCTCTTGGCCTTGCAGCACTATGATTACTTCCAAATTACCGCTGCGGTTTTTGTGTTTAATTCGCATTTTACTGCTTCCCAGCACACACACAGCTACACTCTAGTATCCTGCCGGAGTCTAATTTGATTTATTAACTGTCCTTGGGATGATGGATACTTCTGGTATTCTAGTTTATTACTGGTACTCGAGCGGAGCGCACAAAATTTCTGGCCATTCCGTTCATTTTAGTTGGCATAGATTTCTAGCTCTTAAGGGCTAAGCCCGACGAGAGTGGTTCGTTACGACCTGCACATATGGATATGTACATATGTAATATAGTGGCATAACAACTCCAATGCATATGGACTCTCACTCTAGTGGGAAATCCTTTAGTCCAGTCAAATGGTACTTTCACTGTGCATTTTCTGAAAACAGCAATTTTTTTTTTTCATTGTCTAGGGGGGTTGGTTGGGAGTATAAAACCGAGTTTTCGGGATCCGGAGGCGTGACGTTCGGCCGCCATCTTGTTTTTAGTGATGTAAAATGGTTTGTCTTATATCTCGGAAACCGTGAGACCTACAGAATTTTTGTAAATACAATTTTTTTAGATAATCAAATTATCTACAACTTTGGCTAATAATGTTTTGCCGTAATACTAATAAAAAAAAAGATATGGATGAAAAATGACAAAAATTTTGGGGGTGACGAACTTTAAAGCGCTATAACTTTTTTATTATTGATTTTACATAAAAATTGCCTTAGAGCTTTTTTGTAGAGCATTTTATTACGAATAATTTGATGTGGTCATTTATTAAATTGTTGTTGTTATTATTGATTTTGTATCAATGCAAACGGAGTAGTTATAACAAAAGTTCTGCATATGCTTCTATTTCGTAATACTTAATATTATTGTAGGATGTCTTATCGAATTATTTTAAATTGAACTCATTTCCACACCACCCGCGAGGTAGAGTTGTCGGCGCGTTTTTTTTAATGTGGTTCCCCTGTAGGCCTAATCCACTTAACATTGGTAACATTATTATTTCTTTGTTTTTGAAGGGCCAGGTTGTGGGTCATTTATTGAAGCGTTCTCATCTTCTATAATAATTACACAGTTATCATCCGTGGGAGTTTCAGTGCCCTCGTCGAGAAACCTGTTGTCGACTTCTTGGGGCAACATTGATGGGCATTCATAGTTGAGTTCATCCTCGTCTAATAACTTTGAGACTTCTACCACGTTCTCACATGTTTCACCATTGCAATTTTGACAAATCGCAGAACATTTTAAGCCACTCTTCCGGCACCCGCAGGCTGTACCACACTTGGTTTTGCACCTGCAAAAAATTAGTTTTAACAGATCCGGAGGCGCCGGCGCCATCGTCCATTTAATTGGTACAAACATTCGCGACATTTTTCTCCAGCCCCAGCATTCGGGATCTTTATATCGTCCTAACCACGTTTGTACTTGGTGATATACTCTAAATATATGCATACGAGCTGCATCTTGTGTAGGAGGGAGGGTAGAGAGATTAAATTTGCTTTTAACTACACATTTTGTGAATCGCCTATACCGTAGTATATTTAATGATGTTTCCTGCTTTTCACCACCATATAAGGCAATAAAGAAACGTTCTCCGATAATACTCAGTACAGCGGGGTCAGCTTTATCATTTTGAAAAACCTCAACTTCCGAAGCTAACTCTGGGTTTTTCTCAAGGGCGTGAATAAATTTCATTTTTCCATGACTGAAAGCTGCCGAAGTTGTGTCGCATCCAGAGAAGGCATGAATAAATAATATATTTTTAGCTATTATTTTTTTTATTTTAGCTCCATGTCGAAGACTTGATTGGGAATATCTTTTTTGCGGTGAACGCCCTTTTGCGGGTTTTAAGAAAAAAACATTCGGGTGATCGCGGCCTAGAGCGGTGAGCAAAACAAGGATATCAATATCCTCCGCTACAATAGTCACGGAATCAAAAAAGTTTGATTTTTCAAGGGCACAATTTACGATAAGTGTATCTGCATCTCCTTCTGCTTGATCAATATGATAACACGTTTCTAATAACTGTATCTTCAAAAAGTCGATAAAGGCTTTTTTGTTGTTTTGGTTACTAAGAAATTTCTCCTGTGAAATTGTCGGAACACTACTGCGATTAAAAATTAAATCAGTAGATATGTGTTTTTTGGAACGTCTAAGGCGCTCCCATGACTTAGTACCAGCGATGTCTGGATCATCTGAGTAACCGTCAAATATAATTATCACGTTAGAATCGTAATGACTTCGAACGTATTTTACGTATTTGTCTAAAATTATTTGAAATGACACATTTCGGTCCCATACAACAGCGTGCAGAAGATATCCGCCATCGATTACAAAAAGTTTATTTGACCCAAGGTCAACGGGATCATCAAGCGGTGCGAAGGCGTTAAACAACGTGGATTTAGTGCCCTTTCGCATACCTTCCTCAGAAAACAAAGATAATGGGAAAGGGGCGAGTTCATACTCAAAATATTGCTTCATTTGACCAATAGAGTCCTTCGACACACACATTCGTTGAAAGAGAAGCAAGGGATTTATAACGACGGGAGTTTTCTCCACCTCAATCGAACTCGAGAGCGCACTCAAAGGAAGTACTTTGTTCTTTCTCTTGTATGATAAGTCTTGAAAATTTGCTCCAATATTTTGAGAAATTAATGCATCTCCAATCTCGATCGCGCGGTAGCAATTAATGCCATCATGAGCAACGACACCGGTAAAAATTGAAATTAATTCCGATCTCTCCAAAAATGGTTCATGCGATGCAAGCCAATGGTCTAATTTTTCTACGTCCTCATTGTCCCGAAGTACTCGTGAATCTCTGTGATCGACATGTTGGTCTGAGGTTTCCATAGAAAAATCACAGAAATCTTCTACCTGCTCGCAGACATCCTGTAAAGAAATCATTCCTAAAGTCCACGAAGCAAGTGTACTGCTAGAAATCCCACGCCCTCGGGTTAGTCCACCTGACGTTTTCATCATCCTCATAAGTGTCTGCTCAATGGTTTGATCAGACATGATTCCGCTCCAAAACTTATTACTTCGTCTAATTGTAAAGCGACCACCATTTGTAAAATCCTCAAGTTCTTGTGGAGGCATTTTTTGGTGCAATTCCCGCATATCTTGAAGATAAAGTTGAGCAGACTTCGCATACAAAAAGTGTCCGCTGGAGTGAAAGAAAGGGAGCATTCTTTGAATCGTATCTAAATGAAGCGACCAATTTCCTGATCTTTCAGCCTCAATAAAATGCTTTAAAAGCGTGACAGTTTTAAAATATTGGATCCAGAGTTTTGAAGTTGGGCTCTTCTTCTCTAATATTTCAATAGCTTTCTCGAACTTATTTGCTACTGTTTTTAGGATCTCAGTTTCCGCTGATTCCATAACAATTGTTCGATCTACATTCGTCACGATTTCATCCATAGCATCTCTTTCTTCATCCGTGAATTCTACGAAATCCATTATTTTTTTGGCCAAGGATAAGTGTACTAAGGTGTGAGCTCATACAGCTCTTGCATACGCATGTCCAGATATTATATTGTTTACGCAATTTTCGGCGTATATTAATTTTAGCAATTCTTCTAATCCACTGCCAGACATGAGATATCCGATCGAACCTATGAAGGACATAAGTAAATGGAACCCTCCAAGTCGAACGACGACTTGTGCAAGATCAGATTCTGGATCAACAGCCCCAGTAATGTCACGAGCTTTCCAATACAAAGGCTGGTCGAAAGTAACTATACAAGTACTTTGATTGGCAGCTTTACATCTGTCAATAGCGCAGCGAAGCGCCGTCAAAACCGTATCGTAATCAGTTGGTGGGGCATTAATAAAGGGAAGACATACAATTCTACTTTTATCATATTTCTTATTAGCTGTAACCTCAGTCATAAAACCGTTCCACCCACCAATACCATGAGTGTAAGACCATTTACCGTATAGCCACATTAAATCGCCAGTTGTCGGAACAATCTTTTGCGTCAACGGCCTAATGTTATTAATATCTAAGAATTTAATAGTGGCCAGACCAGATCCTTTCCGCTTGCAGTGCGATGCAATGGATACCATACCAATATTTCCTCTTACAGAGGCTGGTAGTTTTTTTAAACAGCGTTCAAATGTAGTGTCTGCCGTAACACCGCTATAGGGAGTGACACACTGAATCCCGCCCATAGCGTGGAATGTATTTCGCCCATCGATTGTATTGACATTAAAATCAGCATTGTCGAATATAAACTGACAAAATGCATGTGGCAAAATATTTCGTGCAGGACGAATTGCACAAGAATTTTCAAATTGGGATACGGAAGCGTACGAAGCAGAAAACCCTAACGAAGATAGGACATATATAAGATTTTTTGAACCGAACTTTTTATAAAGGTAAGTACCTATCCCAAGCAGTAAAGGAGAAATAAATGAGGAAGGTCGTGCAGCCGCGATAACTGCATGAGCTATTGATGTGCATTTTTTTTGGTATTTTTCAGAGAATCTCCGTTTCGATTTACAGATTATGCCGGAAAGGAGTGTTGTTAAAGTTTCAGGTATTGCGGTTTCAATATTTTTAAGGAAGTCGTCAGACGGTGGATAGTGCTCGGTGTCATACACCTCAGAACGAATATCCTGGAGAATAATTGCGGCAGCTTCACGAACTATTCTCAGCCTTTCTTCACAAAGATCAGACTTCTTGCTTTGATACCAAGATTTCGATAAAACCTCGTAACCCGTACCACGAAAGCAGATTATTGCCTCCCGCCCAGGTTGGTCAAAAATCAAAATGTCACTTCCATATTTCTGGAATAATCGATCTTTCACTGTTCTTTTGTCTGGAACGTAATCACCTTCAATTTCCTTTATCAAGTCTGATAACTTAAATTGACAGTCATCTGAATTTTCGTCTAGATAAGAGAATATACATTCCATAGCTCTATCAATTTTATTGATTCTGTCACAAGTTACGTAATCAATTCTCTTTTCTTTTAAATATAATTGACTAAAGCAATATCGGTGATATTTGGCACCGGCCACAATCAAATCTGGAACATCCTTTATACGATTATAAATTTGTACCGCAATATCATCGGAACGATTACTTAACAAATTCAAAACCGTATTTTTGAAACTCGAGTTTGATACCGTGGATAAATGTTGTTTTTGTTTTTTAGGCAAATTTATCAAATCCTGTACAAATAAAACAACCCTTTTCAAAATTAAAATTGGGTAACGGCAAAGATGACGCTGTAGCTATTGGCATACCCCTAGTACTCCGAGAACGAGTGACACCGTCATTTCTAGCATCAGAATAATATTTATAACAGTATAAATGGATTTGTAATTCACGTACCTTTCGCAAATATTCCTCATGCTCCTTTTGTCCTTTTGCAATACTCCTAATAAGCAGCGACTCCACTCCTTTCGTCTTCACTTTAATAGAGGTTCCCTCACTAAGGGATTTTCTACAAATGAAACACTCACTCATTCTCACAATAACAAAAACTAGTAGTAGTCTATGCAATACAAAAAAAGAAAACCAAACAAAAACAAGGAAAGAAAACAAAATAAAAATAAAGTAACAAATATTTACATTCACAAAAACTAGTAGCAATCTACTTTTTCTGAAACAAAATATAACATAAAAATCAAAACACCAAAACAACGGGAAAACCCAAAACAAAATTTTCACAATTAGTCCGGGCGCTGGAGCATTTCCGGTGGTTTTGGCGTGATGTAACGGACTTTTTTGGTGGAATCGGTCAGAAATGATATCCTCAACAATATTTAGGGGGTGCGCAAGCATGAAATTCCCAGGAAAACTTTTGGTAGCCCAAAAACTGAAAAGTTCACTAAAAATTCCCTGTTTTTTGGCCTTTCTTGTTAAATATCTCCTAACGAAGGCTTCTAGGCGAAAAATTTGTTGAGCATGTTTTGTTCGTTATTGAATTTGCTAAAACTTACCCTAAGGTGGATTTTCGAAATTTGAATTTTTGCATTGCAAAATAGCCGAAAACCGCGAAAAAAGTACCTCACTTTAAAGTTAGCACAAGCAAAGGAGAGACCATTATCTTCCAATTTAATTCTGGAATTAGATAGTTAAAGGCATGATTAACTTATATCCAAAACCCGATCACGGTCGGTCAAATAGTTTTTGCATAATGAATTTTGCAATTAAGTGAATTTAAAAAGTTAAATTTGTTACTGCGCCAAAAGAAAAACTCCCATGTTGGTCCTGATTTTTTTACGTATGCTCTAAGACTCTCTTTACAATATCCAATCATTAAAATTCTGGTTTTTAAATTTTTTTATGGTTTTTAATTTTTTTAAGATTTTTGGCAAAAAACTGCAACTAAGGCGTTTTTTCCACAAAAATTGCTAACTCGGCGACGCCAGGAATTGCTAGGCGCGTTTCAAATTCGCTCGAAAAAGGACTCAGTTTCTGTTGAGCACAACTTTCAATAAAATATTGTTAAACATAATTTCTTAAACAAATTAGAAAAATTACCGAATTTTGTTTGAATTTTTTTGTTGCTACTAGCTCGGACGTGGTGCGGCTTGCTGCACGGAACGTTAAAACATTTAAAATTAATCCAAAACTCCAAAATTAAAATCTTCATAACTAGTGAACAAGACAAAACTAATATAGTCTTGGCCTTAGTCTTGCGAGCACGGCTAAGCCTTGGTCTTGGTCTTGCGAGCATGGCTAAGTGGTAGTCTTATTCTTGGTTTTGCTTAATGTACAAGCCAAAGACAAGACTTCAAGACCAATATAGAGGTAGGGAATAGCTTTAAATACCTAGAAATAATAGTGTCGTCAACAAACGAAGAGCTGGAGGAAGTTAAAAGCAGAATACAACAGGGCAATCAAAGTTTTTATTCACTGCGTAAAGTACTTCAATCAACATTGTTATACAGGAAAACTAAATTTGAACTATACAAATCTCTTATAAGGCCTGAAGTCGCAAACTAATTAGGAGCTTTTGAGAGAAAAATCTTGACACATTATTGGACCATTAAACGTAAACGGTATGTGGAAAATCAGATAAAATGATAATCAGATATAAGGGAATCATAATCGGTGACAGCAGGATGACCGAGGAAAAGCTGCCGTAGATACAGAAGCTGAACACCTGTTGGGCGTGCGAAATTGGAGGACTCTAGCCAGTCAGCGAGAAGCTTGGAGGACAAAACTGAATGACCATTCTTGTACATCACTATTCTTAACTATTAACGAAAAACCAACCATTCCTTAAAAATTTTGGAACATTAGATTAAAAATGCATTTATTTGAAGTGTGACCAAAACTATCTGCGTATTCTGTTAAAGCCATGAACGTTAAAACATTTACAATTATTTCAAATAGCAGGACTCAGCACACGAAATTCGGGGGCAATTTTCTATACCATTAAATCTCCAACTAATATATTCTACAAGTCATTAGCTAGTTGCTTACCTAGCCATTACAATGTAAAGACTTCCAATTTCCTGAATTTCCAATAGAATTTTTCGATTACCATGCAGGCCATTACACAAATCATTAAAGAATTCTTGGGTTATCAAAGTAACCCCTCGCTAGTTTTCCCGCTGAAGTTACTCGCGATGAAAGAATACCAGTGTAGATTAACTTGAAGAACCGGCTCTTCTGCTGCTGAATGAATATTAGTCTAGAAACTCACAATGACATCCTTTGTATTGTACAATTGTACTAACGCCACGCTCTAAGCAACTACTCGGCCTCTACTAGTCTGAAAAAAATCTGTCCATATCGATTCATCCAGTAAAATTAAACCTTTTTGATTCCTTTTTGAAATATAAAAAAAAGCAGTTAAATCGTGCAATAGAAACTGAGTCCTTTTTCGAGTGAATTTGAAACGCGCCTAGCATTCCTGGCGTCGCCGAGTTAGCAATTTTTGTGGAAAAAACGCCTTAGTTGCAGTTTTTTGCCAAAAATCTTAAAAAAATTAAAAACCATAAAAAAAATTTAAAAACCAGAATTTTAATGATTGGATATTGTAAAGAGAGTCTTAGAGCATACGTAAAAAAATCAGGACCAACATGGGAGTTTTTCTTTTGGCGCAGTAACAAATTTAACTTTTTAAATTCACTTAATTGCAAAATTCATTATGCAAAAACTATTTGACCGACCGTGATCGGGTTTTGGATATAAGTTAATCATGCCTTTAACTATCTAATTCCAGAATTAAATTGGAAGATAATGGTCTCTCCTTTGCTTGTGCTAACTTTAAAGTGAGGTACTTTTTTCGCGGTTTTCGGCTATTTTGCAATGCAAAAATTCAAATTTCGAAAATCCACCTTAGGGTAAGTTTTAGCAAATTCAATAACGAACAAAACATGCTCAACAAATTTTTCGCCTAGAAGCCTTCGTTAGGAGATATTTAACAAGAAAGGCCAAAAAACAGGGAATTTTTAGTGAACTTTTCAGTTTTTGGGCTACCAAAAGTTTTCCTGGGAATTTCATGCTTGCGCACCCCCTAAATATTGTTGAGGATATCATTTCTGACCGATTCCACCAAAAAAGTCCGTTACATCACGCCATAACCAAAAGTAATAGCTTTCACTGCTCTAGCGCCTGGACTAAATCGCAAAACTCCTTTAAGTTGTAATCTCTTCGAAAGACTTCGAAAAACTGAATAAAATAATGAATGGGCGACCTACGATACAGTTTTTTTTTTTTTTTCAAAATTAGTCATTTATTACTTACAACTAAAATGACCAATTCATTCAATTTTCATATTTAAAAATGAGTAAAACTTTTTACTCCAACACGGTATGCAGAAAAATGCCATAAAATACCGTAATAAAAACTTGTATAAAGAAATACATTTTTTTTATACCTGTGCACTGGTTTTTATACCTGTGAATGGACGACTTACGATACATTTTGTTTGTTTCAAAATTAGCCATTTATTACTTACAACTAAAATAACCAATTCATTCAATTTTCATATTTTGAGTAAAACTTTTTACTTCAACACGGTATACAGAAAAATGCCATAAAATACCGTCAGAAAAATTGTATAAAAAAATACATTAATCTTGGACGTACCTTCGTTTGGCACTGCATTAAAATCAATAAGAACAACCCAAATTCAATAAATGACCACATCAAATTATTCGTAATAAAATGCTCTACAAAAAATCTCTAAGGCAATTTTTATGTAAAATCAATAATAAAAGAGTTATAGCGCTTTAAAGTTCGTCACCCCCAAAATTTTTGTCATTTTTCATCCATATCTTTTTTATTATTAATATTACGAAAAAACATTATTTGCAAAAGTTGTAGATAATTTGATTATCTAAAAAAAATGTATTTACAAAAATTCTGTAGGTCTCACGGTTTCCGAGATATAAGACAAACCATTTTTTACACTAAAAACAAGATGGCGGCCGAACGTCACGTGTCCGGATCCCGAAAACTCGGTTTTATACTCCCAACCAACCCCCCTACACAATGAAAAAAGAAAATTGCTGTTTTCAGAAAATGCACAGTTGGGCCTTTTTTCTGCACCATTTTACTGGACTACTTGTTTTATGGCTCCTTCTCACTACTCGCAGTACCTTCCAGACCGCATAAGAGATTGAGACCCCCCACTTTCAGTGTCTGACTATATTTTTATGATCGCTTCTAATTTCCTTAATCGACCAGTTGCACTTTTTTCGGTCGGAATGGCCGAGGGGACACGAAATGAATGCAAATCGACTTTCTTCGACTTTTGATGGTGCAGTATCGAATTTGATTTTACGACCACATTATGGAAATGCTCCTGAAAGCTTTTTTATGTGGCATATCCTTTAATGGGAAAAGGCGTTCAAGTGGAAGTGGTTCCATCTACTTTTTATTCTTCTCTGAAGTATGTTCTGATTTCTTACAAATATACGCTTGTAATATGTTTGTGATCTGTTCATTCGCCGTATGCAAATAGAAATGATTTTTTTTAATAGACTTTGTCTGATTTGAAACTTTGTAAAAATCCATTTTTATATGGATGAGTTTTGTTTAAAAATATGTTGGGGGATCCTTCAGATGCGACATACATACTTACTCAAGAATTCGCGTTGTCCCTTTAAAGAAAATGATGTTGTGGCGTTGACGTCATTTAAATTGGAACTACAAGCAGCTCTTATTGCCAATAGACTAGAAAATTTGTACTGGAGGGTCTAATTATTAAGTTTCGAGAATTTTTTCTTTTGTAGGGCTCGAAAATACACAAGGACGCATGAAACAGACTTGCAAGTGGGGCCGGCAAAGATCAAAAATGTGCTTCAGGGGAAACTTCTTGTCGGAAATAGTGCTCGGATCTGGATGAATGGAGCATCGTTGGAAAGGGCTCGCTCCCCCGAGTTCAGAGCACTTTAGTTTGTCCAAAAATTCCAAGGGGTTCGAGAGTTATGCCCTTTTTTGTGAACTCCCAAAGGAGGCCGCGCAATGCGCATTATCTCGGGAAATACTGGTCAGCCCGGGGTGGGATTAAATTCCCAGACTCCCTGCGAGGTCCCTAACAATTTCCCATTCAAAAAAGGGCCACTCCAGAAATTTCCCAAAACCACAAAATATGCAAAGGGGTACCCCTTTGGATATTTTTGGGTAATTTTTCGAAAGTGCTCGGATCTGGATGAATGGGGCATCGTTGGAAAGGGCTCGCTCCCCCGAGTTCAGAGCACTTTAGTTTGTCCAAAACTTCCAAGGGGTTCGGGAGTTATGCCCTTTTTTGTGGACTTCCAAAGGAGGGCTGCGAAATGCCCATTATCTCGGGAAATACTGGTCAGCCCGGGGTGGGATTAAATTCCCAGACTCCCTGCGAGGTCCCTAACAACTTTCCATTCAAAAAAGGGCCACTCCAGAAATTTCCCAAAACCGCAAAATATGCAAAGGGGTACCCCTTTGGATATTTTTGGGTAATTTTTCGAAAGTGCTCGGATCTAGATGAATGGGGCATCGTTGGAAAGGGCTCGCTCCCCCGAGTTCAGAGCACTTTAGTTTGTCCAAAAATTCCAAGGGGTTCGGGAGTTATGCCCTTTTTTGTGAACTCCCAAAGGAGGGCTGCGAAATGCCCATTATCTCGGGAAATACTGGTCAGCCCGGGGTGGGATTAAATTCTGAGACTCCCTGCGAGGTCTCTAACAATTTCCCATCCAAAAAAGGGCCACTCAAGAAATTTCCCAAAACCACAAAATATGCAAAGGGGTACCCCTTTGGATATTTTTGGGTAATTTTTCGAAAGTGCTCGGATCTGGATGAATGGGGCACCGTTGGAAAGGGTTCGCTCCCCCGAGTTCAGAGCACTTTAGTTTGTCCAAAAATTCCAAGGGGTTCGGGAGTTATGCCCTTTTTTGTAAACTCCCAAAGGAAGGCTGCGAAATGCCCATTATCTCGGGAAATACTGGTCAGCCCGGGGTGGGGTTAAATTCCCAGACTCCCTGCGAGGTCCCTAACAATTTCCCATTCAAAAAGGGGCCACTCCAGAAATTTCCCAAAACCGCAAAATATGCAAAGGGGTACCCCTTTGGATATTTTTGGGTAATTTTTCGAAAGTGCTCGGATCTGGATGAATGGGGCATCGTTGGAAAGGGTTCGCTCCCCCGAGTTCAGAGCACTTTAGTTTGTCCAAAAATTCCAAGGGGTTCGGGAGTTATGCCCTTTTTTGTAAACTCCCAAAGGAAGGCTGCGAAATGCCCATTATCTCGGGAAATACTGGTCAGCCCGGGGTGGGGTTAAATTCCCAGACTCCCTGCGAGGTCCCTAACAACTTCCCATTCTAAAAAGGGCCACTCCAGAAATTTCCCAAAACCGCAAAATATGCAAAGGGGTACCCCTTTGGATATTTTTGGGTAATTTTTCGAAAGTGCTCGGATCTAGATGAATGGGGCATCGTTGGAAAGGGCTCGCTCCCCCGAGTTCAGAGCACTTTAGTTTGTCCAAAAATTCCAAGGGGTTCGGGAGTTATGCCCTTTTTTGTGAACTCCCAAAGGAGGGCTGCGAAATGCCCATTATCTCGGGAAATACTAGTCAGCCCGGGGTGGGATTAAATTCTGAGACTCCCTGCGAGGTCTCTAACAATTTCCCATCCAAAAAAGGGCCACTCAAGAAATTTCCCAAAACCACAAAATATGCAAAGGGGTACCCCTTTGGATATTTTTGGGTAATTTTTCGAAAGTGCTCGGATCTGGATGAATGGGGCATCGTTGGAAAGGGCTCGCTCCCCCGAGTTCAGACCACTTTAGTTTGTCCAAAAATTCCAAGGGGTTCGGGAGTTATGCCCTTTTTTGTGAACTCCCAAAGGAGGCCGCGCAATGCGCATTATCTCGGGAAATACTGGTCAGCCCGGGGTGGGATTAAATTCCCAGACTCCCTGCGAGGTCCCTAACAATTTCCCATTCAAAAAAGGGCCACTCCAGAAATTTCCCAAAACCACAAAATATGCTTTGGATATTTTTGGGTAATTTTTCGAAAGTGCTCGGATCTGGATAAATGGGGCATCGTTGGAAAGGGTTCGCTCCCCCGAGTTCAGAGCACTTTAGTTTGTCCAAAAATTCCAAGGGGTTCGGGAGTTATGCCCTTTTTTGTAAACTCCCAAAGGAAGGCTGCGAAATGCCCATTATCTCGGGAAATACTGGTCAGTCCGGGTGGGATTAAATTCCCAGACTCCCTGCGAGGTCCCTAACAACTTCCCATTCTAAAAAGGGCCACTCCAGAAATTTCCCAAAACCGCAAAATATGCAAAGGGGTACCCCTTTGGATATTTTTGGGTAATTTTTCGAAAGTGCTCGGATCTGGATGAATGGGGCACCGTTGGAAAGGGTTCGCTCCCCCGAGTTCAGAGCACTTTAGTTTGTCCAAAAATTCCAAGGGGTTCGGGAGTTATGCCCTTTTTTGTAAACTCCCAAAGGAAGGCTGCGAAATGCCCATTATCTCGGGAAATACTGGTCAGCCCGGGGTGGGATTAAATTCCCAGACTCCCTGCGAGGTCCCTAACAATTTCCCATTCAAAAAAGGGCCACTCCAGAAATTTCCCAAAACCACAAAATATGCAAAGGGGTACCCCTTTGGATATTTTTGGGTAATTTTTCGAAAGTGCTCGGATCTGGATGAATGGGGCACCGTTGGAAAGGGTTCGCTCCCCCGAGTTCAGAGCACTTTAGTTTGTCCAAAAATTCCAAGGGGTTCGGGAGTTATGCCCTTTTTTGTAAACTCCCAAAGGAAGGCTGCGAAATGCCCATTATCTCGGGAAATACTGGTCAGCCCGGGGTGGGGTTAAATTCCCAGACTCCCTGCGAGGTCCCTAACAATTTCCCATTCAAAAAGGGGCCACTCCAGAAATTTCCCAAAACCGCAAAATATGCAAAGGGGTACCCCTTTGGATATTTTTGGGTAATTTTTCGAAAGTGCTCGGATCTGGATGAATGGGGCATCGTTGGAAAGGGTTCGCTCCCCCGAGTTCAGAGCACTTTAGTTTGTCCAAAAATTCCAAGGGGTTCGGGAGTTATGCCCTTTTTTGTAAACTCCCAAAGGAAGGCTGCGAAATGCCCATTATCTCGGGAAATACTGGTCAGCCCGGGGTGGGGTTAAATTCCCAGACTCCCTGCGAGGTCCCTAACAACTTCCCATTCTAAAAAGGGCCACTCCAGAAATTTCCCAAAACCGCAAAATATGCAAAGGGGTACCCCTTTGGATATTTTTGGGTAATTTTTCGAAAGTGCTCGGATCTAGATGAATGGGGCATCGTTGGAAAGGGCTCGCTCCCCCGAGTTCAGAGCACTTTAGTTTGTCCAAAAATTCCAAGGGGTTCGGGAGTTATGCCCTTTTTTGTGAACTCCCAAAGGAGGGCTGCGAAATGCCCATTATCTCGGGAAATACTAGTCAGCCCGGGGTGGGATTAAATTCTGAGACTCCCTGCGAGGTCTCTAACAATTTCCCATCCAAAAAAGGGCCACTCAAGAAATTTCCCAAAACCACAAAATATGCAAAGGGGTACCCCTTTGGATATTTTTGGGTAATTTTTCGAAAGTGCTCGGATCTGGATGAATGGGGCATCGTTGGAAAGGGCTCGCTCCCCCGAGTTCAGACCACTTTAGTTTGTCCAAAAATTCCAAGGGGTTCGGGAGTTATGCCCTTTTTTGTGAACTCCCAAAGGAGGCCGCGCAATGCGCATTATCTCGGGAAATACTGGTCAGCCCGGGGTGGGATTAAATTCCCAGACTCCCTGCGAGGTCCCTAACAATTTCCCATTCAAAAAAGGGCCACTCCAGAAATTTCCCAAAACCACAAAATATGCTTTGGATATTTTTGGGTAATTTTTCGAAAGTGCTCGGATCTGGATAAATGGGGCATCGTTGGAAAGGGTTCGCTCCCCCGAGTTCAGAGCACTTTAGTTTGTCCAAAAATTCCAAGGGGTTCGGGAGTTATGCCCTTTTTTGTAAACTCCCAAAGGAAGGCTGCGAAATGCCCATTATCTCGGGAAATACTGGTCAGTCCGGGTGGGATTAAATTCCCAGACTCCCTGCGAGGTCCCTAACAACTTCCCATTCTAAAAAGGGCCACTCCAGAAATTTCCCAAAACCGCAAAATATGCAAAGGGGTACCCCTTTGGATATTTTTGGGTAATTTTTCGAAAGTGCTCGGATCTGGATGAATGGGGCATCGTTGGAAAGGGTTCGCTCCCCCGAGTTCAGAGCACTTTAGTTTGTCCAAAAATTCCAAGGGGTTCGGGAGTTATGCCCTTTTTTGTGAACTCCCAAAGGAGGGCTGCGAAATGCCCATTATCTCCCATTATCTTTTGCAAATCATAATGGTCATGATTCTGCCGTTTCACTACACAGGTACCAAACGGTTAGGTTTTAATTTCAACCCTGGGCTAACTTGTGTTCTCAACACTGGCAGATTTATGCTTCTCCTATTCTCATATTGAATCTTAGTAATATTTTGTTTAGTTTCTCGTCAACCATGGACAGGCACTTCGTACTTATTGTTTTGATATTATTAATCATTTGTTGACGCGATTTAACCTTTCTACCTGCCTGTTTCCCTTCGTAACGCCAATAGTAACTAACAAATATTTTCTGGTTAAAATTTTATATTTATTTTTAATTTAATCCAATATCCATCACGTTCCTTACATACTCCTTAATGATAAATATTTTTTTTTTACAAAACATATTCTAGCATCTACACTAAACATTCATGAATTTTTAATTACATACAATTATTTACTTCTTAAAATCAAGCAAATAAGTTAAGGGGTATTTTTGTTTCTCATCTTTTTTCATCCTTAATTAAAAAAACAATTTTTTTTTATAATATTAAGGAAAAGTTTTTTTTCCTACACTCACAGCTAAATGGCGAATTAATTATTTTACAAATATCATAAATTCTTCAGCGATCATTATTTATTGTTTATTATATATTTATTTATATATATGTATATATAAATATAATTAATTCAGTAACGGGCATATCCTATTTTATTTATTTATTTAAAGTAATAAAAAGTTTTACACATGCTTTTAGTTGGTTTTTTGTTTGTTTATAGTAATTATATTTAATAATTGTATATATTTTTACAAGATTTTTTATTATTATTGTTATTATTAACTGAAATTTGTGGATTTTATGTATTTAAAAAAAAAGAAGAAAAATTGCTAATGTGTTTGTGTGTTTTTTTTAAATAAAATTTATTAATAAACATTTATTTATTTTATATATGTATATATTTATAAACACTTATTTATTACAATTTTTCTGCTAGTCACCTGGTTTTTTTAATTTATGCTTTTTTTTAAATATTTTTGTTTTAAATTTATATTTAATGAGAAACATTTAAACGATCTTAAATAAAATACAGTAAATAAACAAAATTGTTATGGGTAAAAATACAAAAAAAGAGATTAATTTTAAATCCAAGAAGTGTTTTTGCTTAAATTCAAATATTGAAATATTAAGGAAAAGTTGAATATTCAGTTTCTGAAAAATTCTTATTTGAATTCTATCTACTACCCCAATCAGTTCTTTTAGTAGTCATCTCTAACCGTAGTACAAACGATGTAAACTTACAAAATCACTAATCACTCTTTTTCAATGAGCACCCATGTTTCAATTACATACTTACATTTTCTAGTCATTACAAGATACTTTGGCATATTCACCTAAAACAAATTCTTAGAGCATGAATAGTGAGGTTCGTTATAGTAGAACTCTAAAAAGCCATGAGCGAGTTCGGCATGCCCAAAAAACTAACACGATTATGTAAATTGACTGCCAATGACCAATGTGACAAGCCAAGTAAAGATATCCGGAACCCTATCTAGACCGACCAACATATGTATATAATGGACTCCAACAATAGGACGATCTGACCTGAATCGTTTTAAACCTGGCGTTGGAGAAAGTGATACGAAATTCTGGGCTGACAGTAAAGAGCACAATACTTCACTAGTTACTTCACAGGGTTATGGCCCCTGTGCTGAAAGTAGAATCGTCACGAGATGACAAGTCGTTTGAGAATGAGGCGTCGAATCACGATTTTCAGTACAGGGACTTAGCATTTCCACTCTAGGCGCCTGTGCTGCAAGCCGCAATTCGACTGAAACGTCACTTTTTTCAACTCAAACGACTTGTCGTGTCGTGACGACTCAACTTTCAGTACAGCGGCCTATATCTAGCCTCGACAGTCAAGTATCTAGGCTTTGTGCTTGACCCTAAACTGTACTCAATATTTAGGAAAGAGTCAAGAGGGCCTACATTGACAAGAATCGGCCTAGAGACCACACACGTCCATCGCACGTCTAATCCTCACATATGAAGCAATAGAATAGCAATAGCTTTAAGGAGGGAGTAGAACGGTACCAATCTAGACAGCATCCAGCCTATGTACCACAGGAGCAACACGCACAACCTTTGCCTTCTTCCACTCGATCTCCTCACTAAGTATTTAGCCTATAGTAGTGCGATCAGGCTCAAAGGCTATGTGGGCTTTTCATAATTACTTGGTTGCTTGCTTGTTACAAAGCATATTTGCAAAAGAGTAACTGTCAAGTAAAGGGGGGCAAAATCTAACAGTCACGTGGTGCACCCTAGATAACCAAGGCCAACGACACCAACCTATACCAATCCGGTAAATGTACATGCTCCAACAGAAGAGTGACCGGAAGAAAAGAAGGAGATGTTTTATGACTCTTTAGAGAGAGTATACCAAACAGGGCTTTGCGAGATTTCCGAGGAAAAACGAGCCGATGGGAGGCGCTCTGACACTACTTGCAAGTCAACTTTGCCTGTTTTACCACGATCAACGCCTGCATTTGAGCGCAGCACATGCTTGAAAGCATCATATCTATAAAACAGTTTCGAAAAATCACGCTCCAACGTGTCCATTTGCTTCACCTACCGATGCCTCTATTGAAACATTTTCATAACAACTTTTGGACGTTGGAAATCGCGAAATTCCAATCGATAGCAGAACTTTTTATTATTTTATTATTCGGAATCAAAAATACGAAAAATGTCTTTAATGGCTCCTGCTGGACATTAAAATTATTATCAGCTCAACTGCAAAATAAACGAAAGCTATAGTGCGCACCAAAATAATCGGAAATTTAAAGACAATTCCACAAGTACACAAGTAAATGACAATTCCACCCATATTTCAAGCGCACATGCATTATAATTTCCCCTTCGAAATTCGCTTACGGGCAACAACACTTCCCCATAGCATCTGACCACGACAAAAGTGGCAGTGAGACCGTTGAATTGTGATTGGGAATATACATGAGCGGGTGATTTGAGTTTGTAAACAAACTGAGTGACACTTTTCTTTTCGAATGTACTTTCGTGGTGGGATTTGAGACTTTCACTGTCCAGGAAAAAGCGATTTTGAAATTCTTATTTGTTTTGGCGCACGCCATACTATTGGCTTGTAGATGCAGCGAAGTGCGCCGGGTTTCATCTAGTATTTTATAGCAAATAGTTAAAGAAAATATGCATTATTAATGCTGGGATTATATTATCCATTCCATAAAAAATGCAGAACCTTGGGATAACCAAAACTTTGGAATAGAGCAGCACAGGCCAATTTTTGTAGATACTAAAGAAAAGCTATTGTATGTTAAATAAAAGCACAAAGAGTTTTTCAATATGCTGGTCTGAATCGCATCCAAAATTGTTTGGAATGAAATCTTCATCGTTTGAGCAATAATAGTAAAATTCCGTGAAGTATGCGCTCTAAAAAAATAATAAAAAAAACATTCCGCAAAAAATTAAAACAAACTAAATACAAAGAAAAAAAGAAAAAACTTTCATTTGATGTTAATTTATTCCATTATCTTTTTCCTGAAAATACCTTTTTTTTTTATAATTACAAATAAATATTATTTATAATTAAAATAATAATAAAAAATAATTCTTGTATTTCATGAATTCTCATTATTTTATAGTATATATAGTATGTATATATAGTAATCGTATGCGTATGTATGTGCTTGATTTTTTTCTCTTTTATATACGTTTCTCATTTAATACAAATTTCAAATTTTTAACAACGGCTGTTTTTTTTATTTTTATTTATTTTTTTTACTTTTTTTTTTATTTTTTTGTGTATGTGTGTGTAATCTGGTGTGATTTTTTACTAAGCTAGAATATCTATATATTATAATATATAAATATAAATACAATGTTAAATCTTTTTCTAGATCATCTATTACAAAAGAATTTTTGTTTTTTAATAATTCTTTTAAACCTTTTTTTATATTTAATATAGTTTCTTCAATCCGCGTTTTTTTAAATTACTTTTTTCTCATTTTGGGTCCTTACAAAAAAAAAAAGAAAGAATTCATAGGGCTACACATTATATTTGTTTTTGTTTTAAAAATTTCCTTTTTTCAGCTATTAATAACTAAACATTAATTCAGTAAAAACGTTTTTTTTTATATATTTATATAATGTTTTTTTTTGTTTTTTATCATTTTAATGAGTTTTAAGTAAAAAGTCTTTTCTTACATTATATTTTACTTCATATTTTTTTTTACTTTTAGTGTTTATACATTTTTTTTGCATTGAATTTCTGAATTAATAAAATTAAATTTAATTCTCGCCTTCGATTATTAATTTCACATTCTCTCCTCCCAACGTAAATATGTATTTTTTTATATATTAATTACAATTTCTTAATTCTTGTACCCCAGAGAATGTGAAAGCGGAACTTTTTATTTTTAATGTCAGTTTTTTTTAGAGAAATTAATGAAAATATTTTTTTTTATTTTTATTATTTTCTTTTTTTTATGCGTAATCACTATCACTATTGTAGTCACTTTCTTCTTCATCTGATGAAATGATCTTCCGTTTTTTTCGCTTACTTCTTGCTGGCTGTTTTCGAGTTGTAACGGATTTTGATGATTTTTGATTTCTTGATGTTGGTGTTGTTGAAACCATCTATAGTAGAAGAACGAGGGAGTAATGTAAAAATGAGTTAGTTGAAATCAAATAATAAAGTGTTGTTTCGAAGGTTATTTTCGCATATAATACATTAATGATGTCTCTACTGTATGTCCTAAACCAGCGGTCGGCAACCTATGGCACTCGTGGCATTAGGTGACACGTGGAAGATCTGTGATGGCACGCCCTCGTGTCGGCATGCCATTTTATATTCATGCGCGACTGCTATAAAGGCATGCGCACTTGCTACTCACAGAGGTACACAGCGGGCGGGGACACAGTTCACTCGAACTATGATATAAAACTCCCCATTCAGTCATTCAAATATGGGCCGCCGGTAGGCCATGGTCTGAAGGTTTCTCGCCTTGAGGCCAAGTATCACCACGCTGGAGGCCAACTGGATGGCTCCTGCAACCTAGGAAAACTACAAAAAATCTCGATGCCTGTGAGTGTTTATCATCAGTCCGGACCGAAAGATCTGAACTTCTATACAGTTTGAAGTTTTCGTTGAAGCCATGAAATTTTTTTCACTTGAATTAACAACCTGCCAGACTAAACTGTCGTCTTCGCTTTTTTAATGTGAAAGACTAGAGCCTCAAAAAAGGCCCTTTATACTGCGACAATATATTTTTGAAAAAGTTAGTTATTTGCGTGAGACTGGTAGTACAAAGGGTGATTCGTAAGCCGGGTATTATAATATTTAAAAAAAACCTTGGTGCTGGCGATCGTGAAGGCCTGCCAGACAGAATCTACACAAACACTTAACATTGGATATTTCATAGATAGCTAAAAGTTCTGGCTTCAGTAACGATGCTCCAAGGTAGTGGAGCGATGCATGACTCGCGTCAGAGTTCCCGGACACAGGAACATAGATGGAAATGAGAAAGCCGATGATGGAAATGAGAAAGCGTACTGAAATAATGTTGCAGCCGACATGAAAGTGGCGTCGAGGCACGAGTACCGGACGCCTTGGAAACCGAACACGTACCATTGAAAATCACCCAGCTTCTCCAAGTGTCGTACGATGGCTCAACCAGCAGCGTTAACTTATCCGAGAAATTCCCGATTCAAGCAGGTGTCGGACAAGGAGACATTGTTTCGCCATTTCTCTTCAACGTTGTGATTGACAAGATTATGTGTGAAGCATTCGACGGACGACGCGGAGTTCGAAACGACAACAACTTCGGAGCCTACTTGATGTTAGCCGTCTTCGCCGGCACAGATACCAAAGCAACGGGCATCTTATACATTTCCCGCATCGTCCGGTCATACGGATTCGAAGAGGCTCCGATATTCAAATATTTGGGTTCATTGGTTGAGGAAAAGAAAGTGGCATCGACGGTGGACGTATGTAATATGTAATATATGTAATGTATATAAATAAAAAACGAACAAATAATTTTATACTTACTTTCTGCTGCACTGGAGTTGAAACCGAATTATTAACATTATTTACATGTGGCGTGGCAGTATCATCAGTTTTAACAGGAGTATCAGTGGTGCTAGTATTAGTAGCTGGTGTCCTTGGAGTACTTCCCGTTAAAGAATTATTTATTTTTGGTTTATCTTCATCTTGCGAGTCTAAATCGTCTGGATCTAGCCTTAACATTAGTTGTTTAAACTGTTAAGAAAATAATAGTATTAGTAAGAAACATATTTCATATAGCAGCAAAGTTGATACTCACATCTAAATATTTTTCTATTAAACTTCTCTTTTCCTTCTCATCTAATTCCTTATTTATGATATTCGCCCTTCTTATTACTTCAATCGTAGATTTCGGATTAAAATCGGGAACTTGCTTACGTGTAACAGCTTTCTCATAAATTTTCTGCGGCTCCGATGGTGAATACCTTGATATTTTACCATCTGTTATTCCGTACATATCCTTCAAATGCTGCTTTAATATTAGCAACAGCATACATCCCTGGGCAGATGTTATACATTTCTGTAATTCTGTTGTATCATCAGGTAAACGATTAAATATAGCATCTTTATCCTCTTCATCATCATCATCTTCTAGCGGATTTTCTTTATTATTATCAACAACTTCTTCGGGTTTTAAGCCTTCCTTAAAAGCAGCCAAGAGATTAGTTCCAGTTACAGATATCATAATATCAATTTGATGTATGAGATAGAGTGGTTCATCTTGAACTTGATAGGAGAAATATGCTAAATTATCAGCCAAATATAACATTTGACGTAATGTGGTTTTTTGATCGTCAAATTGTTTTGTTACAGTTTGTACAAGTGCTCGTCTTTGTGGCTTTGTATTTCTTAATAGTGTATAGAGAAAATCATTTAGAGAAATTGGTTGATTATCTCGTTTGCTATAAAAAATGAAATTATTAGACTTTGTTAATATTTTCCTTAATTGTTTATTAATTTACCAATATCCTCTGATCACAGAACTATCTCCTTTTTCTTGTGCTTGTAGTAATTCTTGTAATTGAAATGATAACTGTAAGCCTAACTGAAGTTTCATATTTACAAAACCGGCATAAGTTTTATCAATATCCTTAAGTAGTGCATCAGCACGATGAGCAATCTGGCAATTAAAAATAATAAAATTAAACATATTATGCGGAATACTTTTGAGAATTTTGAGATATATAATGTATTTTCTTGTCCTAGCGATCATCAAAACTCTTATGGTGAGTCCACAAGGTAAGCACTGAGTTCGTCTGACTTTCCGTTCGAATACTGTACAGAGTCTCTGTGAACTTCAGCGACTGTGCTTGGCTCCAGAGGCAAAACTCTATAAAAGTCTATAGACAAAAACCTCTGCGCACCAGAAGCCTCTAATGTGTGGACCCGCCAGGTTCAATGGTATCTACTCAATGATGTTTCAGACAACTCCTAGTCTATCCTATCCTCTTCTATCTTTTAAATTAAATTAACTACGACATATTGACGTGAACGATACCGAGGGAAATTTTGAAGATACTCCAAGAACAATTTAGCAATTCCTGCGACGAAACACGTGTCCAGCAATATACCCCAGTCAACACAAGTGAACGAGTGGACGAAGTGGAGTAAAGTTGGCTAGAGGAACTGATCAAGGCCAAGACTTCGCTCTCAGCTGAAAAATCTTGGCCACTGTGTTTTGCGGCTCGAAAAGTGTGCTATTGATTGACTTACAACTAAGATCCATGATCGACAGACGGTGACTGTAGCCTTCTACTGCCAGCTGCTGGTTAACCAGCCCTGACTCATGATAAACTCAATAAATTGCACTGGCAACTTCTTGAACACACACCTTATATAGTACAAACTTCACCCCCAATGTGACGCACGTATGTTTCGGCCACTAAAGGAGGCAGAAAGTGAGGAAATTTCCTATAGGGCCACTGTTCGAATGCAGATGGATGAAGAAAAGTACACCTCTACCCTACCCTTCCAATCCCTGCCCACTTTCAGCATATTGCGAGAGTTCCTCCTCCATTGGAGTTAGTTGGCTGTTGTTTTGCTGGAATCTTTTTCGAACATTGAGAAGTTGAAGTTTCTGGATTCGATCTTCTTCCTGCTGGAAGAGCCTTTTTTGAAGTTTTAATACTTCGATGTGTTTCACACCTAGCGAAGTGTTTAACTTGAAAAAAAAAACACTCCCTTCTGTACTAACTGCCAGGAGTATAACCATCAGTATTGCCGGCGACACAACCAATACAGACATGCCCCACCAAATAAAAATCGTCACCACAATCTGCGTGCCCATCAGAAACGAAGAGACTAAGACAGTTCACAGCTTTCTGGCACACCTAGAGTGTATAGCTTCACAAAAAAGTAGGACCTCCAAAAACTGCAATGTAGATGGAACAACCAAACGGTTGAAGACTTCATATACGGAAACCGTTCAGCATCTCGCAAACTTCCAAAACCAATAATCGATTTTTTTTACAAAAGTAGCGCTGCTATTCATAATAAATCACCTGGTAAAGATATGAAACGCTGGTGACATAGAAGAATTATAAATCTCGAATGATAGCATTTTGGAAGACTACAGCAAAGATATAGAGCCCTTTTTATTAGCGCCCGTTTTTTGGTAGTGTGCGCAAGATAATAAAAAGAAGAATGATTTTGTTGATCGTACAAGATTCGAGCAGACTCGTTCAAGTTGTAGGTGATGGCAGAATGGATAAGCCATGGAAATTTACATATGTAAGCACTGATGACGAAGGAGCGATTATAATGCCAGTACCCAGTGTTTCTTTGGGTTGTAGCTGAATTCCTTAAATGCTAGAACAACGAGATAGGAAGAAAGGGAAATGTTATCTAGATGAGAAATGTAGACAAGCGAAGAAGTTTGTCGCTGTTGACGATTAGATGCGTTGTCTTTAAGATAATATTTATTTTTACAGCACCATCAAAACTTCAAGAGGAAAGATTTTATCTTCTATCACGACAACTTTATCGCTATCCATGCCAACTCAGCAAAAATTCGTAAACTTCTTGGTTACGATGTTGCATACACAATTTAAATCTAAGCTTGGTGAAAATGCAACCCTCGCTGATTAGTAAATAGAAATTAACAAAAAATCGGCAAATCGGGTTTTTTATCTAACAAAATCTCTCGAAGCTAAAATA
This sequence comes from Thereva unica, assembly GCA_949987705.1. Taxonomy (NCBI): domain Eukaryota; kingdom Metazoa; phylum Arthropoda; class Insecta; order Diptera; family Therevidae; genus Thereva; species Thereva unica. Next base: position 9,541,900 of record OX465285.1, read on the forward strand.
TTTAATAAAGAAAACACATGTAAACACTAAATTACATACCTCCTGTTTCCCATCTGTACTTAAACAGATCAAGAAAGGAACCATTCTAACAGGATGCACCAAACCTTGTCGCAGAACAATTTGTATAACTTTAACAGCAAATAACCGAACAGTACAATCTGAATGCAAGAAGCAATCTAATATTTCTGTTAAATAAAGCTGTATTATTCTGCTCGCCATTCCAGACATAACATCATTCATTTCCTTAAGATCTTCTGTCTGTGATTGTGTTTGCCCTGTAGAAAAATAGTAAAAATTGTTTTAAAATCTAAATTTGTTTATAGAGCTTACATTAAATACTTACAGTCTTTCTCTTTATTATGCATATACATTTCTGATTCAGTTAAATACATCCATATATTTCTTAAACAAACTAATTTAATATTAGCTTCAACTGTTGTAGATGTTAATAAATCACGATAAAAATCTCTTAAAGCTGGTCGCGTTAAATATTCATCATTTTGTACACAAAAATGCCCTAATGATATTAATGCTTGCTTACGAATTTCATAATTTGGACATGTTATAAAATATACAAGCGAATCGAAAACTTCATCACAAATTGTTGATGAGATTTTTTCACCTTTTTTAAAAAAAGTTTGTTATTAAATTTTAAAGAATGTGCTACTAAAACAAATACCTTCTTCTAATCCAATTATTTTCGGTGATTTAAAATCAAAATATCGCATTAATATACCAATTGTGTATAAACTACGACGGAAAATTGGCTGATAGATGTTATCTATTGGGAGATTTGGGTTATTAGCCAATTGCTCTCTGCTATTTATTATACTTCTATAAAATCTATAAAAAGGAAATTTAAGTTTTAAATATCTACTAGATTAAATATTAATTAATAACTTACTTTACAAAACAATCCTTAATTAATTTATAATTTTTCGTTATTTTATTTACAACGGCACCTAAACACGATAAGCAACTTAAAACAACGGTTTGATTAAGAGATACAACTCGCATCATTAAGTGTTCCTCTAAATCGGCTAAAAATGTATCACTTGGATGCTCCATTAAAGGTACAACCTAAACACATAAATATAAATAATAAAAATTCAAATAATTTAATAATTATAAAATACCTGTTCAAGAATTTCTGCAACGGAGCAAATAAATTTCGGAGCATTCGTTAAATGGCACTTAATATTGAGATACGGCTCAATTGTGATTGCATGACGTACTAGCAATTGTGGCCGAACTTTAGCAAGTAAATGCATTGTTGTTATACATCCAACCATTCGAGTATTGTTTGTATCCTCTAGCTCTTCTTCAATTAAACGTTCTACTAAGCCATCGGCTAGCTGCTGACAAGCTAAAACAACTTCGGGCGGTGGCTCAGTATTTTTCTTAACATTTTCTGATGTTAATTCTAGCTTAGGATTGTTGTCCTTTGGTGTGAAAATCTGTTGTGGAATTGTGTTGATTAGAATATGATAAAATTTCTTCTTTAGATTTATTGTGTTGTTTAAAATTTAAGCCAAAATTGTTTAACAGTAAAAGTGTGTGATTTGCCATGATTTTATACAAGTAGCTAGAGGGAAGATCTGAAATCTAATCGAGTGTCTAGAATTTTACAGAGTTATACATTTCTTAGTTGGGAAAGTGTAGCCCTGTCAGTTAACAGCTCTCAAAAAAACGTAACCAAAGTTGTATTTGTTTAATTAAAGGTTTGCATTTTACAATATGGATCCTTTGACCATCGAACAACGCGTTAAAATTGTTAAACTGTGTTATCAAAATGGTGAATCTCCGGAGGCCACATTTCGCGCTTTACGGCCAGAATATGGTCGTCTTAACCGACCTACCCACCAAACAATAAGCAACACAATGCGGAAATTCAAAGAATCGAGATCGATTGCAGACATCGTAAGGCTTGTGCATCATTGTTCGACCGAAAACATTGCCGCTGTGAATAAAAGTGTTGACGGACACCCACGCGCAGGATTTGGGCTGGTCATACGGCACATTGTGGCGCGTTTTGCTTTTGGATTTGCAGCTTCATCCGTACCAAGTCCAGCTCATTCAAGAATTGAAGCCGGCAGATCATCGTGTGCGAAGGGATTATACGCCGTTTGAGTGCTCGAACAACAGGCTAGTGATACTGATTTCAACTCTACACTAGTATTGAGTAGGGCACGATTATAAAATGAGTTCGTAAGAGGTGCCTCTTTTTTTGAGACAGTACAATGTCATATTTCAAATGAGGCGTTGGAAATTTCATTTCAAGTTGAAAATATTAGATATGTACGAAATAAGAAGCCCAACAATCACACCTTGCCTCATTTATCTCGATACACGCTCATATACCAATAGGACTTTATTTATGAGGCCCCGCTTAGTTTAGTATCGTTTAAGGGACAAATGTACTACCTCGTGCAGGTCAAGCTCAATTCTACGCTACACCATAGGAGCCGATTATACTACATACTCTGTTCTCAATCCACTTCACAGCTTTGAATATGATGGCACCCTGCGTAACTTTTACCCCTTAACAACATAAGACATGCATGTCTATCTTTTTCAACAGGGACATTGAACTCATTTTTGACTCGGTTCGCAAGAATCGTGTCGAATTTAACGCCTCCAAAACGAAGTACTGTCTCTTCACTGATGAGCGCTGCGCCGATCTTCTTGCTGCCTCAGTGGACAGTGTAAATTGAACAGCTGACCTATCTTTTAACATCTTGGGTAGGACTATATGAGGATCTGTAATGATAATCCAAACAAGCATCTCATTGCCTAGGATTTCTTAAAATATGACAATTTCTTCTTCCACCAGCAGCCAAGGGTACAATCTGCAAGTCTTATATTCGGCTCCGCCTTGAACACAATTCGTTTATTTGGACTGGCGCCTCGAAAACGGCCTTAGTGTTGCTAGACAAGGTGCAAACCCGCTGCTGGAGATGGCACGTTTTGCGCCTCCATAGGCCCTTTAAGCCACCGCAGGAATGTAACAACCTTAACCAAATTGTATACCTATTATCAAAGCAACTGCTCGGCTCAAACTATCGCTTTCTTGCCTGCACGACAACACACGACTAGCCCGCTCGGCTGACCCACAACTCTGCAGCCCTTTCGCGCACACTACGGTCTACAAATTCGTTTATAAATAAAACAGCTCGCCTGTGGAACAATCTACAGCAATCAATATTTGCCGCGAATTCAAGGCGTGAGTCTGAAGCCGCCTAAGGTTCATCGCCATCTGCTTCAACTCCTTCAACCCTTGATCAACATCATGATCTTGACATGACAGACTTCTAGCACAGAGGGTGCTCCTAAACTTTGTTTTACACATACAAAAATTAAGTGTTAAAATACTTACACTATTCAAAAGACCATCTAACCACAAAGTACCAGTATTATCGTGCGCTGTATTAACAACATCTATAATTTGATTGATTTTGCGTTGTACGCTATGCTGTAAGTACAAAAAATAATAAACAAAATCATTTAAAAACGACGCATTACTTAATATTTATTCACAATCAACCAACCTTATCGTTATCCTTACAGGGCGTAAACCACATTCTCATAAAAACTTCAGTTACAAGCTTTTGTATACCTTCTTCATCATGTACACGTCGAATCATTTTGACACAAATTTCTGGAATTTTTGGGAAATCAGGATATTCAATACAAATATCCCGTAAGATTTTTATTACACGTTTCCGCACTGATACACCAGTATCCTAAATTAAAAGAGAATAATTAGTTTATTCAGTGTATTAATAAAATTGAGTTGACTTACTAGTATTCTTGTTATTAACATTTCATAATACTGATCGATTAATTCTTCACTGGTTAACACATATTTTCCAACTAAATCGACAGCCGCTTCTCGTACAGAAATGGCATTATCAAAGAATTTCTGTTTAACACCCATTTGCATATCCTTTCGACTCAATATTAAAGGATCTACATCAACAATTGTAGAGAGACATTTCATTGCACGCGTTCTTATTGCTATTGACGGTTCTCTGTTTTTAATTAATAATAAAGCAAAAAAATGTTAATTTAAATTAAATTGTTTAATTAATTTAATTTCTTCTTACCTTACTAATAAGATAATTTTTTGCAGGTATTTATCAAACGATTGACTGAAAGGTCGCTTTGTTGCTAAATATTGTGCAATTAAATGCGCATTATTATAATCTATGTAGGTTTTAATATGATGTGATGCACAATTCATATCTGAATATGGTTTTATTTTGCTTAATAGAAATTTTTTACGCTCATCTAAAACTTGAAAAATTTCTAAATTAAGCTCCTGATCTGGAGTATCATCTTTAGATTTCTTTAATGGTACGTCATCGTCATCTGATTTATCTTTATCTTCATCTGATGATGATTCTGATGATTCACCTGGAATATGAGCGAAAAAAATAGTGGTTTTAGATACTGCGAATACATTTAAAGATTTTCGTCGAGTCTTTTCCTTTCAATGTTTATAGTCAAAAGGAAGCTCTTAAGAGGTCGAAGACGTCGGTGCTTGCTTTTGGTAATTGAATTTGCAATCCTTAAACCAACAAATTGACGCCGGTTTAAAGCTCAATTGGTAATCGCAACAATTAGCAACCTACTTTTAATAGTGTAAAGTTCAAGCCTGCAATCGGAAAGTTTAGTTTGCACGAACACCACAATGATAATGGATAAAACTGATTAACTTCGCCATGGCGCAAAAAATCCCGGTATAAGAATATGCAAAAAGAAAGCTGGAAGTCGCCAGATGGAGTAGCTACCAACTTAATTGATCATGTCCTTCTAGCACACGTCATCAAACCAATGAGTTGGACGTAAGATCATACGGACGCAAATATCGACTCTAACCACTTCTTAGTAGGAACGAAACTTAAGGCCTAAATATCTATAATAAAAACAAGAAAAGGAACTGTGTAGCGACCTCTGCAATCTTAAAGATTTTGGTCAAAATTATCAAAAAAACAGAGTTAGATTCTGATACTGTTTTCTTTCTAAATAGATTTCGACACAGTTGTCAAACTGCATTACTAAAGTCTCTTCTGATATCTACGATACCTTGGACATCTTGATTTTACTAGACTTCTCGAAAACATTTGGTTTAGTTGATCATGTAGTACGACGGCAAATTTGAACCAAAAAAAGAATATGCACCAAAGATATTGCATTGTAGCTGGCACTGGCAGTAACTTTTGCAATGGAAGAAATACGCCAACCGGCGCTACCCTAAAAAAACTTCTATGAAACATGCAAGCCGTAGTCAGAAAAGATAGTGATATTTCCCACCCACAGAACAAAGAGAGGATTCAGGCAAGTCGCCGCACTCTCCTTGTTACTCAACCTGGCCCTAGAAAACTTAGTAAGAGATGGATCGATTAATATAGCAGGGTGTATCCTTTATAGATCAGTCCAAGTGTTGGTCCTTTTTTAGTATTACAAAAACCTTGGTTCGTTAGAATCACAAACCCAATAAAGAACGGTATGAGCTACCGCTAAACAATATAAAAACAAGTAAAACAAGTATTTTCTTACCTTTTCTTCTTTTCTTCTTAGCAGTTTTCTTCTTCCTGGAAGCATATCCCTTCTCACCTTCAGCAATACGCTTCCTCTGTTGCATAATATCCCTATACCACTGAGTTAAGTAAAAATGTCTTGCATAATCCCAAATCAAATTTTCTTCTTGAGCATTCACAGCCAAAAAATCAAGTAAAATTTTTTGTAAAAATTCAGTTCTTTCTTCATCTGGATCCAAAACAATGTTGCTCTGCAAAAAAAAACAAGAAAATTTTATTTTAACCAATTAGAAAAACAAACATGAAAACACTTACATTCTTATTAGGTAAATCCCCTTCCTTTTCCTGTTCAGCTTTAATACACTTAATCATTTGATCCATAATATTAACTTTACATCGTGACTCAACAGTATCCTTTCTTAAGCGTGCCGCAACAATACCCAAATAATCCAGCGATGATAAACGAATCGATTGCTCAATAGTTTTATCCGACATATATTTCACTAATAATGTTCCTAGCAAGCTCAATAACAACTCAGCGGCCGGCCACTCGGGCTTATTAACAGTTGTTAGGAGATCATGAATGAAATTCTCAAATAGTGGACGGAAATCAGTTTCATTTGAACGTGTCTTACATTTGCTCAAGAATGTTGTTAAAAAATTACCACCTATGCTTACTGCGGTATCGTATTTCTCAATAACAATTAAATCTTTTTCCGGTGGCATTTTCTTATTATTACCAGATTGATCGTCCACTGGTTCTGGTGGTGGTATTGGTTTAGATTTCTTGCCTGGTCTACCATTTTTTGTTTCGCATATATTTTCTGGTAGAACTGTTGCACATTGGATTAATTGTAAAACTAAAGCCGTTACCATTTGGATATTACCACCGTTGTTAGCTAACTTAAATGGTCTGAGATTCTTTTTTGAACATGGTAATCGATCTATTGATGCTAGAATATCGGTTAGAATACTGCTACGCATTTTAACATATTGCTCTTTTCTAAATATCTGTAATAGAATTAAATTTATTGATAAAAAATCAAGATTCAGATAGTATAGTGTCATACCGTTGTAACCAGCTCCAAGCAAACAAACTGCAATGTCTCAATATTGTCTACAAAGAATGGTTCTATTGCTAATGTCGAAAGTGCCAGCACTATTGTGTCAACAAATAAACATTTATCGAATAGGGTAACGAAAACTTTCATTAATTGTACACATTTCGAATAGAGCAACTGCAGACTACGATTATGATTCTGTGCAGCTTTCTTCTTACGATTATCAACTTTCTTCATATTTTTTACAATATAAACAGGATCATATGATGGAAATATTGTTTCACGAAATTGAAACTGTACAAATTTTATAATAAGTGAAATATTGTCCTCCTGAAGAAATTTCAAATCTTTTGCTGTTGAGTATATATTGCATATTAGTAGACAAGCTTCGATAGCATTTAAGATCTTCTCCATTGTATCTTCACCGATTATTTCTTCTTCGACGTCCTATAGTTGTGGAAGATTATAAATAAAAATCCTTTTAAAAAATATGAATTAATAACACTTACTGGTCCTGCTGAATAATTTCTCGCCAAATACACATTTCTCATTGCGTAATTAATCAACAGGGTCAACTTGTTTTTGGGTATAGAATCTAAAACTCCTTTTGCTTTTAGTTTAGCCACGTCGTTACTGACAACAGTTAGCATTTTCGAAGAAATACATTCAACATTTTCGTCTGTTTCTTCTGTTGATGCGGAAAAGATAAAATATTGAAAATTGAGACAAATTATTATAAAACAAATCATTAAAAGTACAAACCTGAGGTGAAATTTGGTGGCTCAGTATCATCTAACTGCTCAATTATTTGTTCCATATTCTTCATAAATTGTTGATAAGTTTGCGATTTCATGATTTCTTCTTTCGATGTCTTTGGAACAACTGGTGCAACGATTCGTTCAACTCTCCTTAATTTTGGCTGTGAAACTGCAAAAAAATATATTTGTTTATTTATTTATTGGGGAGCGAACGGCTAACAAAGACATTAGAAGGTGGTGACACCCGATTTGTCCCTTCTATCAAAACCCTCCATTCACAGATTCACTCCAGAAAAACACCTAGCAGATGGGTTAGCAAGTCCTAATCCCACCCCCGTGTGGTGCCCCCTGGAGTACTTCTTTGGAAGCCACTAACGGGAGACGAGCGAATGACGAATTCTGGTGGTGGTTAGGCTGATTTCTATGAATCGTGAAACAATGCCTCGGGACCGAATGGACAACACTACGACATTTGCTTTTCGAATTAGGACACGAATCGGATCATGGAATCTGAGAACAATGCTTGCTGATAGGCGGCTGGATATGAAGTCCTCAACGATATGATCGAAACAAAATCAAGGTCATGGGACACAGCGAGACCAGATGGCCCGATCCGGGGAGCTTATCGGCCCCAAACGGTGAGGTCCGGGCAGCAGGACCTTATAATTGTTTAACAAACAACAGAAAGTAGTCCAGCAGGCTTAAGGCTAAATCCGACTAAAATCAAAAAAATGCGGATAAATGCAATCTGCTGTAGCCGAATCTCACCAAAAATTGCAAGAAAACTAGGTTAAATTAAATAAAACACGTTTCTCCACAAAAGACCCCTATTCACTTACAAGCGCCGGTTGTTAGGCAGTGGCCTTTCAGACCAGGCCGGCCGGCACGTCCAGACGAAGGCCACAGATTAGTTAGTTTGTCTGAGGGATGATTCTTCACAAAAATGTTCATGGCCTCAACGATAACTTCAATGCGGCTCCAGAATCACGCCGTGAACATCCGCGAACGCGATTGCGGATGGTTTTCGCGCCTTGCGTTCTGTTCCAAATGGATACGGCGTGAATTCTTGGCGTAAATTCACAGCTTTAGAATGAATAGAAGTTCAGATCTTCAGGCACGAACTGACGATATATGCCCAAACACATAACGATTTTTGTTAATTTGCTTGGACTGCAGGCCCCATCCAGTTGGCTGTCGGTGAGTGTGTGGCGATATTTGGCCTCAAGGCGAAAACTTAAGATATGGCCAAATCCTACACAAACATTTTTACGCGGTTATGTGAGCTCCAGGAAGTAGCATAACAGCCCCGCGATTGTTTAGCCACCACCGATCAGCCAAACGCGCGACTCGGCGAATGCTGTAGCGTTCGAACCAAGTAACATTGATCCGCGAAAAGGCCTTGAGAATATAGAACTACAGGAAGGCACACGCCGAATTTTATCGTAATGAAATTCTTGTTGAATGAGTGCTCACATTTTGGTAATTGTGTGTACACTACAAGCGGAGAAAGCAAGTGGAGTAGAGAAGGCGCAAGAAAAATTTTGAAAAATGTCAGGTAAGATTAGGGGAGAGGGAGGGGGTCGAGTCAAATCTCACGAAATCTCATCCAGGGGGAGGGCCGGTCGAAAAATCGCCACACATTTGTGGACGACCCCTTATCAAAAATAGTGTTTGATTGAGTGCTGGTTGTAATGGAAGGGGAGCAAATCTTGGATGAGTGGCGTGAGTTATCAGCAAGTGTAATTGTATTCTGTGAGTTGTTAGAGTGCGGAACGTGAAGTTAGGTGATGCTTTGCGAAGATGAAATAGACTTAGAAGGTGAGTGCGGTAAATCTAGTGGTGCGGTAGAAAGAGAAGAGGAGGATGAAAGATTTGGTAATTTAGACGAAATGTTAGGGCCGGTAGAAGTGAGCTTCATCTGTGTGAGAATGTGCCTCACAATTGATGCAGAAAGTGCAGTTGCCTTGGCGAGAAGGGTAGAAGCATGAGGCGCATAATTCACTGCCGGAGCATCGTAAAGTCGTATGATCAATTCGTTGGCATTTACGATATCGCATGGGATTTGGGATTAGCTTGCGAACGGTAACCGTAACCGATAGCACTGCTCAATTCATAAGCTCGCAAGCGACTGATATTTGTTTATAATTTATAAAAAATAACAAAAATTTTACAACTTACATATTTGTTCTGGCGGAATTTCATCAATCGGTTGAAGTTTACGCTTTGGTGCAGTTTTACGTTCATCTGCCTTCATCTGAGAGAATGTATCAACTTTCTTAATTGCTTTATCCTTTATGTCCTTAATGTCATTAGTCTCCATCTTAATCTCTTGATTAATCTCTTCTTTTGGTTTTTCATCCTTAACAATTGGAGCTGGCATTGCTGCAGGCGCCGGCGCTGCCACTGGCGCCGCTGGCACTATTACAGGATCAATATCCATCTTAATCGGAGAAGCTACCTCTACTATACCCAACTTCCTTGCCAACTCTGGAGATTTCTTGACAAATTTCTTGATGCTCTTCTGCATCAGTTCTTCATCTTCTGCCTTCAATCTATTTAAGCAAACTTTCGGAGTTAATCCCAGCGAACCGCTGTCTCGTCTTGCAAGAACAGGAATCTCCGTAGAGTTGCTAAACTTATCCTTAGAGTCAGTAGGATGTAAGTTGGGCTTCTGGGCCTGCGACAGCTGCCGGGGAGTTCCAATTTGGTTTGAATCTGGTGCAACGCTTGCTTGTGCTGGTGATGGGCCGCGCAGATCGAAATTCTTGCTCTGCTGCTCTAAATATTCGTTGTTTCGAGGAATGGTCTTTTGTTGCTGAATAGGCGGCTGAATTGGTTGTTGTTGTTGTTGTTGCTGCATAAATTGCTGCTGTTGCATCAATTGTGCCTGTTGCATTAGAACTTGCGGTGGTTGCCGAAGCTGCTGCGGAGATTGCTGCTGGTTCTGCTGTGGGGATTGCTGCTGCGGGGATTGCTGTAGTATTTGATTCGGTTGTTGTTGCCTTTGGGCATTTTGTTGCTTAACTGGAGTCTGCTGGACCGCATTTGTTGGCTGTATTATTGAGGCCTTCTGTGGTGTAGGGGTTTTCTGAACAACCGAGGTTTTCTGAGCCGTTGGAGACTGCTGTACCAGAACAGTTTTCTGAACAACTGGTGTCTGCTGAACAACAGACGTTTTCTGTGCAACAAGTTGCTGAGGCATTTGCTGCCTTACTAAAACTGTAGATTGCGTTTGCTGTATGGGAATTTGTTGCTGATTAACAACCTTTGGCTGTTGTCCACCTTTCTGTGCAATATGTGCTTGCTGCTGCTGCAATAACTGTTGTTGTTGGATAATGGCTTGTTGTTGCTGTTGTTGATAATGCACTTGCTGCTGCTGAATTACATTTTGCTGCTGCAAATGCTGCTGAGGTTGTTGCTGTTGCTGTAAAAGTGGTTGATGTTGCTGCTGCGGTGATATTTTCTGCTGCGGTTGCTGTAACTGAAACTGTTGCTGCTGCTGCTGAATTTGTTGCGGAATCTGCTGCTGTACTAATTGTTGCTGCTGCGTTATTTGCGGCTGCTGTAGCAACTGATTCTGCTGTTGTTGTTGCTGCTGTACTAATTGCTGTTGAGCTTGTAACTCATTTGCAATCTGTCGTCGATTCATAGGCCGTTTTGAAGGTGTTTCGGTATTGGCAAAAACATTTCCGTGACCACTACACAAATATATAAGAAAGATATTAAATAATACATATAGTAAGAACAAAATTATATTAACTTACACGACAACGTTATTTTGAGGTGAATTAGCCACAAGATTGGCGGCTCCTTGCTGCTGCTTCGGATCTATACCAGCAACAAATTGAACATTAGGATTGGCATTAACATTTTGAGCATTTGCCCGCTGTCTTGTTGTTACTGGTGACTGCAACAAAAATTGATTTATTTAGTTACCAAAAAGAAATGATAAAAATAATGCTAGTATTTTAAATACCTGCTGCAATTGAACTTGCTGAACTATCACATCAGCTTGATTTTGTGATATTGTATTCACAGGAACTTTTTGTTGCTGCTGTTGATGGAGGTGCGACTGGGAGGGAATAGTATTTGATACTTGATGATTTTCTATGAAAAAGAGTAGTTTTAAATTACATTTATTTTATTAGTAACAAAAAAATAAAACACTTACGAACACGATGACTTTGAGGAGTATTAAAAACTGTCGGCCTAAATGTATAGATTCCTTGCAATAATTCAGGATATTCACTTATATTCGTTCCGTGCTGATTGATAGCATACTGACTCTTAAGTTCACTATTAAAATAATAATTAATTAAATACCTTTATACTTTTACACACACAAGCAAACTTACATCTGATCCGAATTTGTTTGTTCTATTGCGTGTACTAATTGCCTTACTAAATTATCATCTCTAACAGATAAGAGATTGTTAGATTCTTCAGCTACTAACGTGTGAAATAGTAGCGATTTATTTAATGATGTTGTACTAGATACTGAACCAGATACTGGAAGCTCACTTAATACTGAAAATGATAAAATAATAATAAATATACTTTGTCAGACAGAATACAAGACTTACAGTCCGATAAACTAGTCAAGCCGGCTAATGTTGTAACCGGAACGCTTGGGACGTCTCTATCGCTCATTTTGTGGTGTCTTATTACAATACTGTTCTAGAATTTTTATTAATATTGTTTTATATTATTTTCTTTTTTATTAATATCTTTTTATTACTTTTCTCTAATATCCAGTAAAGATAAATTCATTTCCTTCATTTGATTTGATTCTTGGTTGTGTTGATATTTTCCTCCTTAAGGTTTATTTTGTGTGTGACATTTTATGAAAAAATAAAACCTGAAAAAATTATTTTGTTTAGTGAAATTGGTTGACTAGAGTGTAATATGGGTGAACAATTTTGGTAATACATTCATTATAAAGAGCTAAATTGATCGATTTGTGAAATATATGGCATGGTAAATGCTGGTATGTTGTGGAGTAAGCACACTTGTAACTCAAGCAATAGTATGATAATAGTATCTCATGAAGGCTTTGTACAAATCATTTCAAACTGCGCTGCCACCCGAGGACTCATCTTTAAACCAGCAAAAACAGAATGTCGTCTTTACAAGGAAGTACAAAACTCCGTAATTACTTCCCGGCTTAACAATGTTAGATTCAAATTTAGCAACAGTGCCAAATAAATGTCAGTAATCCTGGACAAGTAGCTCCTCTTGAAGGAAAACATAAAAGAGCGCATTAAAAAAGCGAAAGAAGAACTTTTCGCATAGGTTCTTCCCTAGCATTGTACGATGGATCCACATAGCGATTGGGCGGCCAATATTCCTATACGGGGTCTTAGTATGGTGGCCAACCTTGAGTGGTTGTCCATCGTTCTCAACAAACTACAGAAAGTTCAAACATGTGCGGAGTTATGCATAACAGGGGCACTTCGCTCCACACCCACGGATGCCCTAAATGTTATACCCCTCCTTTGAATCTTGTGCCAAGGGAAACGTGACCATCGCAGCCCTTAGAATAAGAAAATTTGGATCTTGGACCGAAAACAGGGGAGGGCTCATGAAGGTGCTGAGTTTTGTCAACTTCGCCACAGAAACCGACTTTTGCATACCACGAAGAACTACGAGGTCCACATCCCTTCACGTCTTGAATGGAGAAATAGGCCACATAGTTTTCAGGACGCTATAAACTCCTTCACTGATAGCTCTAAGCTTGAAGGTCGAGCAGGAGAAGTCTTTTCTCCGGAGCTGGGATTGAAGACTCTTTACGACTACTCAATCGCAGTGTACACCAAGCGGAGGTTCTAGCCATACAAGAGGCTGTTCTGCAAACCAACTAGCAGGGCGATAGGATCCAGACTGTCCAGAAGGGGCAGCTCTGAAGGCCTGTGCTCTTACACTTACCGCTCTAGAACTATCTCTGAATGCCGCAGATCTCTTAACGATATGACTCAGTACACCTCGTATGGGTTGGTGCCCGATCACCAAAATATAGAGGAAAATTGTAAAGTTGACGAATTGGCACGGCCTTCTTCCTAGAAAAGAAAGGGTTAATATGCCGCTTTTAAACTCCTATGCAAACAGCACACAATGCAATAACCAGAGAAGTATTGGAGGGATCTTAACAAATGTATCTTGCTCTTGGCTTTCGTACGATCTCAGGCGGACCACTTCACTCACTACTGTCAGCTATAATGGGAGTGCTGACCGGACACTGTCTGTTAGGGACGCAAGCGGCCCGCTTAGATATTGAGACCTACGATTTTTGCAAAAGCTGTAAGAATCTGGACGAGGAGGAAAGTGTACAACAAATTCTCTGTCACTGCCCAGCACTAAGCAGAAGGAGACTAATCACATTTGGTGAACCCTTCCTAAGCACGCTTGCGGAAATCTCCAAGATTGGGTTCCCGCAACTTAGAAGATTCATTCCTGAATAGAATGTTTGCTCCAAATAAGAAATTATCCTTCAGTGAAGAGAAATGTTGATTAATATTTCAAAATTAAAAAAAATGGATTTGGATGGATTCAGATTAAGACTACATATAAAAGATTTGTGGAAACTGCCCACCCAAGCTTAATGCCAAGGTTATGCACTCCAAAATACCGAATTTAGTACCATAAGAACTAAAAACAAAATTGTGGTACTATTTACTAAGCGTTTTATTCTAAATTACAATAACTTTTTCGAATCTTATCTCTTACTACTAATAAAATAGATTTAATCCAAACCTGTTGTTAATCGAGTGGTTAAATAACACAATATAAAAGTAAGTTTTTACTTGAAATCACTACTTTTTTTAAAAACGTTAATAATTCATAAATATGAAGCTTCTACTAGAAGCCTTCTAGTAACAAATAATATTTGTATATTAGTAACTGTACAAAAACAAAACCCAATTGAAATATTTCAAAGGTAATTTGATTGGTATTGATATATCTGAAGGTAGTATTTAGTTGCGTTTTTGGTGGATTGTCTTGTATAGCCATTCCTACAAGAGGAGGGATCATGGTTCTGGGAGCACGAGTTTTTTCGGTCAAGTGAAGCGCACGGAGTCTCCACGCATGCTTCCCTTGCCCAAAAAAGCTCCCAGAATCTTAGTCCCTCGTGAAGGAATGATCTACCAGAGCAGTTTCTATAACCTCCGACTAAATAAGAGGCCAATGTAACTCGCGAAAGAAAAAACCCAAAACACTGTCTAAACCAATCATTATATATTATGGTCTCCAACAGGGAAACGCTCTGTTCTGCGAAAGAGGGGCCGAGATTTCAGTGTGACGTGTCACAATGCTTCAAAAGTTCAAATTCAAATACCGGCTTATGCCGACGACATAACGTTCTTTGTAAGGAACTTTGCAAGAAGGTTTAACCAGATCGAGCGGGCGGCACAAAAACTCCAGCTACACATCATGCGTGATTTTGAAAAAGTGTAATTATTCACCTATCTTCACAGAACCAGAAATACGCGCCCGATTGCTGAAAGCTATTATCTATCATCTAACCAAGACATCTAAACTGCAGATATTGTATCACTTCCGAAATTAGTGTGATTGCCAAAAACTACTTTGCGAACTTCACCCTATTCGGCACCCAAGGGGAAGTAAGAGCGATCAATTCAAAATTAGCTTCGGACTAGACTGCTGATGAGCTGGCTATTCACAATCGGGCCACCTTTATGGGGTTCTTGAGCCGTGAGGAATTTGTGGCTAAAGAAAATACGGGCCCCTTGGCTAGTGAAGGTTGATTTTTCTATCCGGAACCAGAAACGAAGACCCGGTTTAGATGGTGCGCTCCAGCGCATGTGCTTCACGAGCTTTGTGGATAAAGGGAGAAGTGGGGTGGTACATCTCATCATCCGCACTTCTCCCTTCATCTACAAATGTTAGTAAGGCACATGCGCTGAAGGGAACCGTCTAAACCGGCTCTGACGCAAGCGAGTCGACTGATTTGCAGTTCTGGTGCGATTGTTCTTGCCGGTCGCAAGCGATTTCAGTTGCGTGGTTGCACTTGAGCAGTTTCGTAAGGCGGCCAAAGAATTATTGAGGTGCAATAGAAAGTATGTTGACATTAGTTTTAGGAGAATCAATAGTATTGCTCTAGACGCACAAACGAGCCGAAGACACTAATGCATTCTCATCATGATGATTGCATTGGGAGATAAGCACACATCAACTGTGCAGCCTAGAACAGAAGAACGATATCAGCTGATATGGTCGAATCAGCGAATATTATAAACAAACCTTGTAGAAACATTGAGATTATGGCGACATGAAGCACCAACGGACGAGATCACAGGCTGCCGGCGAAAATTACCATATACATAATTTAGATAGGGTATGAAATTTAGAGATATTTAGCACTAAGTGGAGCCTTAAACCCCGCATCGTCTACTGGTTGTATACAGCCGTAATCAGACCTTTACTTATGTATGGCATATTGGTATGGTAGACTGCATTATAGAAGGTTACGTATCGTGAGATAGTGGAAAGGGTCCAAAGAACAGTGAACGTGCTGACCGCTCTGTCCCTTTGGCCCTCATGCCGAAATATTGGGACTCCCCCACAACGACTTATGCAGAAGTTGTGGTAATGAAAATGAGGCAGAAACTGTCTCCAATATTCTCTGTACATGTCCGGTCCTTGCGAGGAAAAGAGGGATCTTCCTAGGCTCACCTTTCCTTGATGAACGGAGTGAGCTACAAAACCTGGTGCTCCTGACTTCTTTATTTAAAAGCTCCAAGTGGCTTGAAATGACCTGAATTTTGTCCCAACATTAGAATGGCATCAAAATGGGCCCAACGGTGTGCCTAAGTGGCCTCCCTAATGGAGGAGTACCATAACAATTTAATCTAACTGGAGCAATAAGTGGTTGAATCGAGACCACTGATAGATATGATGATAAGCATTAATGTAACCTAGCCCAGTGTCATCGTGTTCCCTAGTTAACTAGCAGATTGTAAATATTCTGCCAAGCAAGTTGAAAGCCGTGCTACTCTCTGGCTTGTCATGTGTCATTATGGTTGCTAGTGAACTAGCTGCGAGTATCTCATTATTTGGTTTCATTGTATACAAAATGACGGAATTAGTTCACGCTAGCTTGTTGGATTCTGGAGCGAGTGGAAACTTTTGGGTGTCATCGTCACTATCGCACTAGCTGACTCGCCGGCTAGTAGCTTGTAAACTCGCTGTGTCATTGAGCCTTAAAAGATTTGGATGAATTGAATCTGCCTTGTACATTCTATCACTGTTTCGTGATGGCGAGCGAGAATCAAGGTCTCGGTAATAGCGAGCATGCTTGACAATATTTGTCCGAGCCTGTTCAAGAGTTACCTGAGGAAGGAAAAGGAGCTGCTAAGAGTACAACAGGACCAGGCTCCTGCCGAGGAACGCCTAGGATATGATACCTCACTAAATGAAAGAAAGGCCCGTCCAATCTTAAAAAAACTAATATTTAATATTTCTACTTAGTTTAATACATTTAATATTAATATACTAAAGTGTGTGTGCAAATATTAATACTTTACTGTCCACCACTCCAATTTTAAGCGGGAAAATTTTCAATTTACTGATTAAGTAACACTGATAAGTTCTTACAAACATTTGTTTACTATTTTATTTTAAAAAAGAAAGGAAATTAAGAATTTGTGTGTTTATATTTTTACATATTTTTTTATGTAATCAAAAATTCATTAGACACCGGCACAAGTAGTTTGTGGCTGGCTAGTGGCAATCCAAGGGTGAAAAATTTGTTTTTAAATTGTACATATTTTCTTAAAGAAGAGTTTTCTATAGTTTATTGATTTTAATTTTCAGTTTGCTTAGGTAGTTTAGGGTAGATTTTGTTTATAAATAATAGAATTTATAGCAAATTTAAATTTTATTTCTACTATGATATGCAAATTCTTAAAAGAATTTTTTTTAAGATATTGTGTTTGTTTTTTACTGGATTTTTTTCGATAATATACTGTTTTATTTAGTTTATTGCTAGTATTGTGAAATTCTTAATATAATTTTAGTTTTTCTTCCAAAATATCTCGAGAAAATAATAGAATCTTGCCCTTTTATGAACTCGATACGGGCAGAAACTTACATGGTCTTCATATGATCAAATCATAGTATCCAGTATCATTTTTTTAACAATAATTGTCACTAGTAAAAGAAAACTTCATTTATTCTACCTAAAATCCTTTAAATAAAAGCGAATATTACTTAAGATAACAAAAAAAATTCTTTTAAGATTTTTCTGACACATTCCAAAAGAAAACGCGACTTTGACATCAATTTTGACGTTTAACCCGTCGCATTGCACGCACGCAGGCAGCCAGAATCATTTATTGTTTTTGCTCAAAATTTCGATAAATATCTGAAAATATCATTGATGTTTTTGTTTGCATATAAATATAAATAAAAATGTTAATCATAAAATTATAAATAAATAATATATTAGCGCGCTTTTTTTGCAGACGCTCTGAACGCACAGAAAATTCTTTGCGTGCAGTAGCAGCACTGCTCTCGCTCTCTCTGGCAACGAATGCGTTTCACACCGTCGTCGTCGTCGGGAGGAAATTTTTCACCGTCAAGTGTCCGAGATTTACCTTTGTGTATATTTGCATTTGTTTTGAGATTGCTGCCTTATTTCCTCGGAATCCTGTCTAATTCGCCTTAGCAATTGCAAAACCGACAATCGTAACAAAGAAATCAGTTAATTTTTACTTAAGAACCGTATTAAAAAAAGAGAAAATCTCAAAGTTTTCCCCCTTTCTCGGTAAACTTTTCACACACTACACACAACTTTTGTCAAAAAAAAAAAATGAAATCAAAAAAAAAATGTGTAAAGGAACAACTTTTATATACGGTCACAATTTGCCTTTTGAAGCGTTTTTTTATATTATTTAAAACACTTAATCACATTTTGAATGTTTTGTAATTATTCATAATTGTTGAAATGTTATTATTTCAGTAGAAAGTCACAAAATATTCCGATTTTATTTTGACTGAAATTGTAAATGGCGACGTCCGAACAAACACCAAACATATTTTTTGGGTGCGTTCAGGTTTAGGTGAAATTTTTGTTGAAATTGTTACCACAATTTAGTTCGGGTATGTTGGCAGACATGCTTGTTAAAGAGCTGCACACAAATCGGGGAATAGTTCGTTTTTAGCGGGAAAAGTCAAATGCAGCGATAGGAGGGGAGCCATTTTATAATGCACGTTGTCGATTAATGGTGGAAGAAGTGTGGTGGAGGTTTTGTATTTAAATATAAGCTAGAAGACTGTAATTCCTCACTAGACTTCAAAAAGGGTTTTAGAATCAATTGGAAAAGAAAAGTAGAGGGCAATATCTTGATAACACCGATCAATAAAATCAAAATATACATACATAGGAGGAAAAAATATCCCTGAAAAGCTAAACCTATATTATTCCACTTTCAGCGTAAACAAACTCGTATACGCTCCATCTAGATGCTTTAAGTGCCAGCATTTTGGTCACTTAACTAATTTTTGCAAATCAAAATATAGGAATTGCGGAAGATGTGGAGATAAGAACTGCAATGAGGGAGGAGGCAAAGTGTGCTAACTGCAAAGGCAACCATAGTACCTTTGAGAAGATATGTCCGATTTGGCTTAGAGAAAAGGGGATGGTTAAGATTATGAGATAGGGCAACAACACAAGGAAAGATGCTTGGAGGATTTTCAAGTCGAAAAACAGGACCCCGGGAAGTCAAAACCTCAAGGACAAAGCCATCCAACGAAAAAAGAATTTATGTAAATCAAAGCCAGTCCAAAACTGCAATACGCTCAAAGGAAAAGGAGAATCTAATAAAAAAAGGAGGCCTCACAAGAGCCCAATACCAAAAAAAGATCCAACACTTACAAGGCACCCTTCTTGTCTATCGAGAACTCTTATGATTCTGAAGATGAACATTACTTGCATCTGGAGGATTCAGAACGGCTGGTAACAAATGTTACTTAAACCCAATTACAACTCAACCCGCACATATAAGGCGAAATATCAACTGGACCTATACTGAGTTTCCATGAGAGTTCAACCAGAGTTGAACCCGAGTTGAACTCCATGGAAACAGTCGCAGTCAAGAGTTTTCGTTAAAGATTTTCAACTCTGCTCAACTCAACGAAAATAGGTAGATTGAACAGAGTTCACGCACACAATTACAAACAGGATTGTCAAATGTTAAAACAGTCAAAATGTCGCGCCTGTTTATAACATTTATGTTACACAACGTACACAATAAATTAATTTTATGGTCAATGATCACTATTTTATAATAACAAAAATATTACGTCAAATTTAAAAACAGCTGCTTGCTTAATACAAGTACACATTTAGCTGTCTGTACACAGTCAGCCATGGAAACGCATAGAGTTGAGTCGTTGAGTTGAAGTGTCATTTCAACTCAACCTCAACTCAACTCGACTCCCATGGAAACTCGGTACTAGTTAGAAGAATTAGGTTGAGTTGAGAGGACCCATAGTTTCAACTCGACCCTCATTTATAACTGGGTTGAACTCGACTCCCATTTATAACAGTGCTGAACCTGGGTTGAATATGTAGTCTTGTGGGAAATGGCATGTTTAATTTTGTTTTATAAATCCTGTACTAGTATATTTTCATCTGTTAATTTTGTACTATCTATAATCTCAAAATAAATACCTAGGTTAAATAAATTAATACAGGCACCATTAATCGATAAAAACCAAAGTTGTGAAATTTAACGAAATGGAAGCTTGGCGTTTAACTATCGGATGCCTTCTTCCACGACAGCAACCTGCAACTTTATCCTTGGCATATATTTTAAGAGAGTAGTGACATCTATTAAATTTTGCGCTTGTTTGGTTTAGGGGTTGTAGTATTTATAGAAAGCGTTTCATTTCCCTGGGGGTAAGAATCCAGGCGTACTTTTGGTGTAGATAGAAAATAAGGCTTTTATTATTTGAGTACAGTTTCAGTTCAATTTCGGTTTGGTTTGGAATGTTAATTTTTAGTAAAGAATTACATTGGCCTCGATTCCCAGATCCGACGGGAGGGAAGTGAGTGAGGATTTGACACTTTGCGATTCTCAAATCCGCAGTCCCGGATTGGTTTAAATCGAAAATTCGGAGTGAAGACTCACGCGATAATGAAATATATGATGTCGGATTATCTCAGGCGCATTTGTCGTTCAAATCCGCAAAAAATTTGTTGCGGATCACACTTTTACAGCGCGGAAAATGTCAAAAAGAAATTCGGGGTTGCGGATCTGAGAATCGCAAAGTGTCAAATGCACAACTCACTTCCCTCCCGTCGGATCTGGGAATCGAGGCCATTATGTGAAAATCTAAGGTCAGCTGTCACTCTTTTTACTAGCAGTCCATTATGTTGTTCACGTCAAGGTGCAATGTTTAATAGTAAGCTTAGCTCAATGGGAGTTTGGGGGATGCATCGTGAGGACTCGATGAACATTGCTGAACGAGGGAAGACAAGGGAAAAGGAATGTGTTGGGAGAAGTTGAAATACAAAGGACTAGGCTGCAGAGTAGATCGACCCACTAACTTCTGCAATGGTAGTAAAGCGCTTTGCTCTCTAGGCTACTGGTGTTTGTTTATTTCATACGCTTAATTCTTCTTCTTTAGCGGCTCTACAACCGGGATCCGGTCCTGGCCTCTCGCAACTGTTCTCTCCACCGGTCCCGATTCTTAGTCGATGTCATCCAGTTTGGCATCCCTAAGCTCTGAGCGTCCGGGTCTACGCCATCCTTCCAGCGAAGGTTGGGTCTCCCTCACCCCATAGGTCTTACCGCTTAATTAGTACTTGATTTTTCAGTGCAATGAGAATATTTCTCAATTATTGCAGAAACTCCAGCTTCTCTGGATCTGTAGGCAGCATACGTCGTCTCATCAAAGTCTTGTCTCATCATCGTCTTATGTGGAGTGATGTGCAAGCTGATGGCGGATCATCGAATATGACCTCTTACTCCCGATCTCCTACTACGATCCCCTCATCGGGGGAAAGGCGGTGAACGATGCAATAGCTGAGCGAGAGCACACCCTTCAAAGCCTACCAATCCAAAATTCAAAGCTACCATGTTGAGGGTGCATGGTAGTAGATGGGTTTTGCACTGTCGTTTAACGATCTTCTCTGGGCATAGGGAACAACCCGTGCACACTGAACACTGGAAGATCCGCGTCTGTATTGGGCAACTCTAAGCGGTCCTTCCATTCATGGGACACATTTTGGCTTATGTGGTCACAGGAAGGAGGATGGAGGATGGACAGGGTGGAGGACTCCACTTGTAGGCTTTGCCTGGATGAGGATGAGTCCACCCTTCTCTGGGAGTGTCCGCGATGGAACGAACAGCCAAGTTTAAGCGACATGCCACTAAGCAGACTGCTGAACCTGTGCAGGAGGTCTGGATTATAATTATGAGATATAGATGGGGTTGTAGTAAAACAGGCCAAATAAGTAGCCGTGGTATTTTCGGACCAACACCTCACCAATGGATTTTTCGATGGATTTTTGGAACGAAGTTCCTTAACGCGGCTTACGGGTAGAGTAAGTTGGGAGAAATCGTCACGTAAGAAAATGCGATATTCTGTGTATGTATGCGTGCGAGTATCGATCCCAGTAGGCAATTTACGAATTTAGAAAATCAGAATGCAGTGTTTTTCTGTAGAAATTGGAACCAATTTGCACCGATAGCTATTGGAAGAAATGGTGATCATCGAGGATAGATGCTTATGCTTTCTTATTTCTTATTCTTCTTCACAACTTCCTGGAAATGGGTATCAAATAAAAAAGCATCGTAAGTAGAGTACAGTAGTCTATGTCATTAGATCCATGGCGGCCACCTCAAGAGGGCGGGTTACCATTTTCTTCAGAACCCCTTCGACATGGGTATCAAATGAAAGGGTATGATAAGTAGAAGGCAATAAGCAATATAATATCCTCAATATACCGTTAGGTCTATGGCGGCCATCTCAAGAGCTTGGATTCCGTTTTCTTCACAACCCCGTCGACATGGGTATCAAATGAAAAGGCATCATAAGTAGAATGCAATAGGCTATATTGTTAGACCCATGGACTCTGCCTAATGAAACCTTGGCTTGGAATGTCCTCAACTCAATTAAAGCTACATTCTACCTTTATATACTCAACATCCTCAACTTAATCAGTTCAACATTCGCGATTTTAAAACCGATAATAAACAAACGAACACCAGCGAACAACCAGAAATTAATAAGGCATTTTGTATGTGGCATAAAAGCGGCTGCAAATAAAACTTCATCATTTCGCGCATATCCCCACTGCACCCTCCCACCCCCACCCGCCACCTTCAAAAAAAGGAACTGTTAAAATATCATTTTTCCTGCCCGCTGACCAATTATCATTTCCATTTTGTCCAGACTTTCTTTTTTATCAAAAAAAACCAAAAAAAATGCCAGGATGCCGGTTGTTTTAATTTAAATTTTGTCGACTTGATTGTCGTTGTATTCGCCTCGTTTTTTCCCCCGTATAATTTTTCCTCTTCCTTTTTTGTTTTGTTGTTGTTGTTATAATCTAATTAATTTACTAAATAGATTCAAGCTCACGGAAAATATAAGTATCCCCATCCTGTAAGGAATTCAAATGGTCGCTGGACCTCCTTTTACCGGGAAAATGGCAGCCAAAGCAAGGAGTAATTGTTGTGCCTATACACTACCACCGTCTTGGAATCGTCGTCGTCCGTCGGGAGGTTTTTTTGTGTTTTACATAAGGGTAACGAAAAAATTGTTTGAGTAATTTAATAAAATTAGTCAGGGGAAGAATTTTTTTGAAAAAATATTTATTAAAAAAAAATGGATATGGGAAGTGGGAGAGGAAAAATAGGAAGAGGATAAATAACTTGTCCTTTGAAAACAATCTTTTGGAAATTATTAAAAAAAAGGTAAAAGCATGAGCAGAGAGGAGGCACCTGACCAGAATTTTTCCCAGTTTTACTTACCATCGTTCCAGTGACCAGATGGCGCGCAGATTTTTAGTGCCTTTTTGCTTTCCTGCTTTGCATTTATATGCAGATACCGCCACTGTCATATACCCACAGATTCAAACCCTCCACCCACCCCATCCAGCAACCACCCGAACCCCTATCGTTATGCAAAAGAAACTTGGACTCCACTTTCTGGGTCAAGAGCTATCAAAATTGACCTAGTAACCGAAAATATGACCACATAAATTCAATCCTCGATTAATTCTTAAACAGAGTAGCGTCTCCTACGTCTCCCCTGGGCCCCCCCGGCTCAGTTGAACGCCATTTGGCAGAGAAGACCATCGCTCAATTTACTGAGCCATAAAAACCTTCAAGCATCCAGGCGTTCCAGTATTAATGGAAAATCTGTCATATTTTTGGGGGATTTCGCTGAGATATGCTTTTATGATTACCATTTCCTGTAAGGAGCTTCAGTCTCCAGAATTGAAATCTCTCTCTTCCCAGTATCCCTGCTGCGGGTGGCCGACGGGGGTAGTACCAACCATTCCACCTTGTGCAGGATTTTTCGCCCGATTCTCTCTCTTTCTCTGCAGGCAGGATCGTACCAGCACCTTTCTTAAGCCCCAGCTAAGATGCCCTCCGAAGTTATTAATCGTTTTCATCTGTTTTTGGATGGGGTGTCAGTTTGTTCTGTTCAAAGTTATTTGGACGATCCGGCTTCCCTGTTTTATCTCTGGTCCGCTACATTTTAAGTGGAACATTTCTCTCTCTCCCACACTCTCTGGATTGTGCCGCCTTGAACGGTGTGCGGCTGGTAAACGAACCCGGTGGTACGCAGGCAGGCAGGCAGTCAGGTAGGTAGATACCCGATTTCTACCTCACACCCCTGATAGGCCATTACTTTTGCGTAAAGTTTGGGGAAGGTAACACAGCAGCGGTGCCAACACAACCGCCCGCCCGATGGCGGGGCAACAACAATGCCGCTCGAGAGTGGGATGAAAAAAGAAAATAAAAGACGAGAAAGTATTTAACCCTCGTGCAATAAATAATGAACGTCTTTAATAAATCCTTCATCCCCACCCACTAAAAGATACATCTTAAGGCAACCGTGTCTTAAGCACATAGATGAATTTTATTCCATCCCCCCTTCCACCCCCACTCTTTACAATTCGAGGGATAGGATGCGGCATCCTCAAATCTGGCCTCGAATGAAATATGAATTTCAAACAAATCTGTGAGCGTATTTAAGCCTATCAGAAAAGGATCTCTTGAGCTTAGATCGAATCTATCTACTTTGTCCTCTTGTTTATCCTCATCACGACTGATGTCTTACTCTCTGTGTGTGCTCCAGTCTCTAGCGCGTCTTCCCAGCATCTTCAGCATCGGGCCTCGCCACTTTAGTCTCCCAGCATCTTCAGAATGTAAAGATTTTGAGAAATTTCTTGTGCTTTCACAGATTTTTTTCTTCATTCTGTTCTGGTCGTTCGTGTATATGTTGTTTACCACCCCCAACAGTCAGGGATGTTTTGCACTCATGGCCGAATCTCCAGTAGTCGTCCTCGTCGTCATCGTCAGTATTGTTCTTTAATTTGGAAATTTAATTTTCATATCTTCTTCCCCAGGACGAGAAACTTGTTATGGCTATGCTATGCCCTCTATATAGAACAAGCCATCTGCAAAGCTGGCCTGGGTCTAAGAATAAAGAGAGAGACAGGGCCATGGAGATTGTATTCCATTTTTTTTTTGGCGAACTGACTCGTATACCGGGCGTGATTGCGTTTACTTTGATTCTCAATCTTCAGGAGGAAATTTGCATAGTTCAAGGACTCAAGAGGAGACTTTCTATGAAACGTGCAAATACCACGTTAAGAGCAATTGAAAATGATGGAAAACTCAATCTGCGCGTTTATATCCACTACTACAGACATGAGCGGAAGTATTTAAGGTATTTTATATCAATTTTTTTTTTGTTATTTTCCCGGAAGAGAATCTTTTTATTCTCTTTCTATCTCTCTTCTTCTCCATTCTCTCCCTCTTTCTCGAAGATATCGTTACAGGTAAAATTTTTGATTTAATTTAAATTAATTAAAATGTTATCCACAATTCTGGCAACAGCACTCCTTAATGATATCAGATGGGAAAGTAATGATTTAACGAGTTCTTTACTTTTAATTAGACTTTGCTGTGTTTTGTGCTGGGAGTGATTTTATGTTCCATTTTGTGATTTAATAAGGATAGTATTTTCTTGATATTTCAAGTGGAATAATAATAATAATGTTGATTACTACTCACGGAAGGGTTTTTTCTGCATAATTGTCATAAGAGCAAGAATCAATTTAGACTTTAACTCTTATTGAAGTAGATTCTAGTATTTTAGCTTGATGAAACTTCCAAACTGATCACACGTGCTCGATTAACCCTCAAAATCTTATACGTGTTGGTGGCTTTGCAAATCATTGCAAATTGTCCTATGAGACACCCTGACCAATAAGACCATTCCCTTAACCTATTTCTTACATCTTATCCAACACAGAAGTCCGGTTGATTCACTCTTTGGCAGCTTGAACTTATGATGAGTATGACTGGTCTTGTAGTTTTACCTGGTCTTACCATTTGGCAAGACCAAATCAAAAACCAAGACAATACAGGACAAGATAAGATTACAAAATCAAGACAGCAAGACTTTTTGGTCATCATTGACTACCAAAAGTCTTGCAGGGATGAGAAAAACGTCTTACAAAAAGTCTTGCAAAAAATCTTACCAAAAGTCTTGCAAGAAGTCTTGCAAAAAATCTTGCAAAAAGTTTTGCAAAAACCCTTGCAACCCTTGTCTTGGTTTTGCTAAATCTGCAAGAGAAGACTTTTTACTCATTACTGCAAGACTTTTGGCTCTTAGCGATGAGCGAAAGGTCTTGCTATCTTGACCTTACCTACAGTTTTGTTTTGTTTTTGTCCTGTCTTGTCTTGGTCTTGTTAAATGTGCAAGTTCCGTCTTGCTCATCACTACTTCGGTAGGGGTCTAAAATTTCATCAAAAATCGTCCACGGGCCATTGTTTTCAAGATATGATCAATTTTGTGTTTTTTAGCGGATACCGATTCTTTTTCGTGCCTAGGACTGGGGGTACTACCTGCAGGGGGTTTAAAATATCATCACAAACAGCCTACCGACAACGGTGTCCGAGATATAAACAATGTTCCCAATTTCTTAATTTTTTTTTTTTTATGTGATAGACTAGAGGCTTAGGGAAAGTCCCTTTGTACTGTTCGACAATCTATTTTTTTTTTCGTATAGAATGTCGAACAGCAGCTCTAGCCGGAAGATAGAGAGTAGAAAGAGAGAGAGAAGTAGGAAGGAGCTGCCACAACCTAGCCGCGATATTTTATTCCACGTACTTCCAACCATTTCGCGACTCTGGCATCGGGGCATTTGGGAAACAACTCGCTGGAGTGTTATGCCTCCTGAAACGAGTTGAATCTCATCAACCAACCGATGACATGCGCTTGGTGGAGCGGGGAAGGACTAGCGAAGGCTATGACAGGAGGAATCAGGAATGTAAAGAGGGGAGAAGAAAGAAGGAAAGTTATGTGGGTGGGAAAGCGGAAAAGGCAAAGGACCGTGGGGCTGGCCGGGATTCGAACCCGGGACCTCTTGGGATAGTAGTCAGGCGCCTTACCCCTAGACTACCGAGGCCCCCATGTGCCTCCTGTGTAAGGGAAACAAGGAAAAGGGGGATGACTTACACTACTGGAAGTAGTAGGGGCGCAGAGAAAGGCAGCGTAAAACCAAAGATGGGATTTCTACAGATGTAACTGGCATGTGGGAGCCTGGCGGTAGAAGGAGTAGCTTCTTATGTTTCAACATACAAAATCAACACGCGAAAAACATGAAAAACCGAACTAAAGCCCGCACCAATAATAAGGGACTCTCGAAATCGCTCTTTCTCTTACCCCCCCCCCCCCCCAAGCGAACAACGTCACTCAGTTTGTTTGCCCTGCTTCACCTACCTCAGTTCAATAATGCTCAGTTCAATCCACATAAGTGACTTCATCGACTAAGGTTCAGTTCATGTTCAGTTCGTGCTTCAAGTTATTGCTGCTATTTCGCGAGAAGTTAAAAATGCAAAAATTCATTATTCCAGTTGATTACAAGCGAGCTTTTACGTTTAACTTCAGTTCGAGTCTAGTTAGGTTGTAACGAAACAGGCCGCTGTAAACAAACACAACAGCATCACCGCTGTTAACAAAAAGACAAAACCGCTGCTGACATTACGAAACAGAAAGACGACGCGCAGCTAGCCACCAATATAAGAGGCCGATGCATGTCTGTGAGAGTCAGTCGTGATCAGACAGTGGAAGAGGTGATTCCTCTGCCTGATAACTGGACAGGGCCATAGGAGAGTTGATCGTATGGTTTTACAGACAGGCAAAACAGACAAGCCATGCAGAGTTGATCCAGTGGTACCGAAAGGCCAATACATTTAACGGCCACGGAGAGATGATCTAGTGGCGCCGAAAGACCGATACATTTACCGGCCACGGAGGATTGATCCAGTGGTGCCGCCCGACTAATACCCTTTATTTCCATCTCTTTCCCTCCCCTCGATAGTTGTGTAATATAGTCAATAAAAGAACATAAACGTAACAGGAGGTTTTTTTATTTAAACCTTGGATATCTGAGAGCTGCTCCTCGCTCCTGACGTTACAAGGTGAACTGGTTCATCATCAGTTGAATATGGGAAAATTGTATCCAAAGTGAGGTTATTTTAAAGTTCAGTTTACCAATTTTATCGAACTTGCACAGATCGGCCGGTGAAGCTTGGGTATAAGGGGATTACTTTGTTTTGGCATGCCCCTTATTTGCCACATCGGGTCCACACGCTGCATGAGGCATGACCTCTTTAAATGCAAGGTGCATTCGATTCCCTTCTGTTTTGATGCGGGGTCTTATACCTAAGATGTGATGTTGAAAGGCACTGAAATGGACCCATCTGAACGTCTCTTAACTGGTGATGAAAAATGGCTCGTTTAAGTCAGTCATTGCGCAAGGATGGAGAGCGAAGCCAGAATTGATGTCGAAAAACGTGAGGCTGGGTATATGGTCAGATTGGAATGGGATCATCCAATAGAAGGTTAATTCAGTTGGTCAGACGATTGATTCCCAACTCTACTTTCGACAACTAGGTATATCTCGTCTGGCAACTGAACGAAAACGCCCCAATATGAATAAAAGGATATGTTGTCTTCCATCCAGGGTCAAGACATGACTCAACCAATCACACACTTCTTTGATAACCAGTAAGAAATTTGGACAGTTTCGTTATGAAGTTTTGATGCAGCTATTGTATATTCCAGATGTAGCACCCTCTTTTCCTATCACTTGCTCCAATCTCTGCAGAACCCCCTCAATGAAATGAAGCTGGCACAAGCATACACCATACCAAAAACCATAAGTAACACACATGCAAGAATTGATTAATTTCATATTAATCCGCTAAGGACTCTTTCCTTCCGTGAATAAAAATCGTTCGATTCCTTTCATTACAGGCAAAAACCAATTACTTACCACTTTTCATCGGAACACGAAAGTACACCCCCACCCCCTCTCCACTAACAAAAAAAACACCCGGCATTATCCAATAAAAAAAATCCTGAAAATTCCGCGAACCACAGAACTCGCATTTCATGAAAAACCATCAGAAAAATATAACGCGTACTTATTTTAATTGCGATATCGGCCATAATCTGTTATTAAGCGAATTTTTATTATTTTCCATTTTTTAGGCCGGCCCCGTTCCGTCGTCGTTGCTGTGTGTTCCGCTTTTTGTTGTATCACAGTTGCTCAGCCATTAATGTCGTTCCGATCAGATCAACCGTTAAAAAACAAAGTTGCGAGAAAAATATGATATAAAAATATTAAAAATTATTTTTATCACTCGTTTTCGATTTATCCCCCCCCCCACCCCACCCTCAACAACAATGGAAATGGAGAAGGACACAAACTGGATATATTGTATTTTTTTGGTTTTTTGCTCGGCCTCATTAGTCTTGCCATCGGTATAGCGACGTTTTTGTTGCATCGTTGGACATCCGAGGCAATTCTATAAATAAAATTAATTTATGAGAACAATGCCGTGTCTTTTTCACGATTTCCAGGTACTATATGCGATATTTTTTAATGCGGTTGGCCGAAAAACGTTGCGCGATGACGTTCTATTTGGTCGCACGGGGCGAGGAATGGTGACGGGATTTGATCATTGAAATTTGGCTGATTGAAACGACATGTTAATCGACTAAACGACATGGGAAATGTAGATATTATACATAGGCATAATTTGTTTTCCCCGCATGGTGGAGAAGGTAGCAAAGTTGCATAAGCTCCAAACTTGAGCAACAAAACACTGACCGCGAACTTAAATGAAACCGACCTGAGTTTGACAACCTATAAGGAAGCGACGAGAAGGCTGAAAAATACCGTCTCGAGGAGAAGGTTAAAGAAATACCATCCGAAAACAAGGCCAAACATTTTAAGAGGCTAGACAGGAAAGCGGGCACAAATTCCTGAATAGGTGACCTAAAGGCACTGATGTTAACAATATGTAAAGAGCAAAGGGTACCAAAGATATAGTGCCATTAACATTACTGTAAGACTGGAATATTGCCGGCCATTTATGTGCCTAGAACCGCATCTCAGAGGTAAACGTCTTGGAGAAAAAAAATAATATCATCGATAGGATCCCCGGATAGGGATTGTTTGGCTGCGCTAGAAAGGATGTCAGGACACATGTTGGCACTAAGTGCCAAAAGTTTTGCAGTGATGAGCAAAAAGTCTTCTCTTGCACATTTGGCAAGACCAAGACAAAACTGGAAGACTTTTTGCAAGACTTTTTGTAAGACGTTTTCCTCATCACTGCAAGACTTTTGGCACTTAGCGATGAGCAAAAAGTCTTGCTATCTTGATCCTTCAGACTTTTCTTGGTCTTACTTTAGTTTTGCTAAATTTGCAAGAACAAGCAAGATTGCGAGACCAATCTCTCACTATACCGAAGATACCCCTTCGGCATGAATTTCCGCATATAATTTGAACTAAATATGACGCGCAGTACCGTAACCGTACGTACCCTAAAGTAAGTGTTCATGTGGTCGTTCGATAGGGTTTGTACGGTTATGGTACAGCAAGTCATATTTAGTTCAGGCTTATGACAACCTACTTGTTGCCGCAATTCATAAGCACATTGCGCCATTCTTTTTTTGGGCTTTCTGTTGGCCTTTCTCCTTGTCCTCTATTTTTCTGTCGCTCCACTACCCTGAGTAAAGCAGAACTCTTCTTTTTGGTGCCCCTCGCCCATGGATTGCATCTCTTCGTTGTTTTTCCGTTGACGTCTCAGGTCTCCATCATTTTTTTTGTTTTCTGTGGAACCAACCTGCATTCTTGCTTCCAGCATTCCTCATTGTTTAAGCTCTTAGCGAAATTTGTTATGCCAGGTCTCTTTGCTCCCTCGCCCCTTTGGATCCAAGAAGTCGGCTCTGAGGTTTCTTATACAGTCAATTGGAATATACTGCGTCTGCAGGTAATATATTTCTGCAGTCCGAGTTGGCGATTTTGCCACCTTTCTGCTGCTTTTTAAGAGTACCTCGAGCTTCTTTTTGTTACTCTCTGTATGACTAAGTTCAACCCAGGTTCAATCCAGGTTCAACCCAGTCATAATTTGGTGGTCAATTTGAAACGTGATCCACTCAACCCAATTTTGCTTTCCTACTTGGGTCGAGTTGATATTTCGCTCATATACGCGGGTTGAGTTTTGATTGGTTTGAAGTAGCATTTGTTTTGTTTGCTTCCCATTCGTGAAGTCCGCCTTTGGAGTTAGTTTTGAGTTCGGTGCTTTTGCTTGCACAGGATTATAAAATTATTTCAATCTGTATTTTTACGTATGTATCTATAAATGAGAATTTGAGGTTATGTTTTGATTTCAGTTCAACTCTATTTCAACCTAAAGTGAACTCAACTCGACATCATATGCGGTTGTCTAAATTTCAACTCAACCTCGACTCAACTTTTCAACATATTCATAAACGGGGTATGTATCCCGCTTTGTGGTCAATGCTTATCTCCATACCAATATGCGATACTGCTGACATGCCTATCTTGCTGGGGTTCTTCAAGACTTTCATCAACTTGTATCCCTGGATCAACGCTCCCATGGTTACCCGTTTGGTCTATTGTCGGATCAACTGTCTGGGGCTTGTCGGTTTATCGGTTGTTCGGCACCACTGGTCCACTTGCAAATTTATCGGTCGGTTGGTACCATTGGATCAACTCTCCTTAGCTTGTCTGACGGTCTTTATACCGCAGGATCAACGCTCCACAGTTCCATCCAGTCATCAAACAGAGAAATCAACTCTTATTGCGGCAAATCCTTGCGCTACGAATTAACACGAAACTACAACCATGTAAAAGGATATCTACTACTACATCCATAGGTTTAATTGCACATACTCCAGAGAGAAATGCTGAAAGTTTTATGAAGGACATCTTGTGAAAGACCAAGAAATTTTATTATATCCTGCCGCCTTCCATGACTACCTACACAGCCAAGTATCTCTTATCCCACTGACAATGATACTCAAACGGCCTCGAGTTAAAGATGAAATTCTCGGAAGCCAATTCAATTTTTAATTCAATTTTTTTCAATACCTATTCCAGTATGTACAATATAAGTTTCCTAAGGACCTTTCCTCCGGTGTCATTCCTAAAATTCCTGTGAAGCTTGCCTGCTCTCACCACAGCTGTACAGAAAATCACTTTACGCGCTTTATGATCCATTTAATGTGAAAACTTTCCTCTTGCTCCCTTGGCCCTAGACCCATACCCCAAAAGGCACATCTTATCTGGCAAAGATTGTGCATAGTTATCCTTCGTAGCTAGTTCTCCTTGGAGAGGTATCATTCTACTATACAACCTTAATTTTTTTTCTTGCTTCCAGCTTCTTCTTCTTCTTCTTCAAAATTTCCACTTTTTGAGCTTATAGTCAAGTCTCATGTAGACCTGAAGGATTTCTGCAAGCACTTCGACGTAGCTTCTGGGAAAGGTTCTTCTATACCGTCGTCGTCTCTGCCGGAGTAAATTCAAATCCAAGAACGTCCTCTGTGGAACTTGTATGTGCCACCATATCGTGGAGAACTGCAAATCCAGGAGCAAAAGTTGTTGAATTTTATAGAAACAGGAAAAGCGGGCGCACGTTCTAGGGACGAGGCAGGAGGGCGGCAGGGCTGCCGAGCGAGCAAGCTACCATCCAAGCTGTACTAGAATATTGATACAAAGAAATCTGGCCCGTCGCTATACTATAGCGGAAGACGCCTCGGTACATGGCGAATGTCGTGTTAGCTATTTCCTGGTGAAATATCTTTCAACCCCCACTCTCTCTCGCCCCGGCAGCATCAGCTACCACCAGCAGCAGGGTACTACCTACATAAAATGCCAGATGATGTGCCTGAGGATGTTAGACGTAAACGTCGGGAGGGTGGGTATATTAAAAATTATTACGGTTTGTGCCGCATGTATGGCTGCGACTAAATTGGGAAGCTTTAAATCTCCCCAACCTGCGGGGGCACATCAAGGATATAAGATGTGAAAATCCCGTAAAAGAAGGCTCACCGGCAGTAAACTTTATGAACTGCATCCCCTCCGTGTGGTGTCGGGATCCGCGCCAACCTAACATGGAGCCAAATTCTTCGATCTCTATAATTTTTTTCCTGTGTGTTTGTGTATGTATATGGGTGTATGCGTGTTACATTTTTTCACCCCCAAGGGGCAGCACCAAGTACAGCACAGATTAAACACTTTGTTACGTCCCGACATTCTGAAGGGCCCCGCTTTTATAACCATGGCGCACAACAGGGTGATTTTGGGCGTGGTGGCTGTTTTTGTGTTTATTTGTGGCCGACTAATGGACATAATTATGCTCTGGTGGTACACCAAAATTTGGAAACTTCCATCGTAATAGGAGCAAAGCTCTCCCAGCTCTTTCGCGCGGTTTTTTTTCTGTGGACGAGGGGGCGAACAGATGCAAAATATATCCCACCATTATGCTGTGGCCTAAAACCTAACAATTTAGGTGCGCCACACCAGTCAATGATGAGGGAGTTTTATTCACTCTTCAAAAATTGTTCCATTCCATAAATGACCCGCCATTTGTTTATTGTAAAAGCGCTTGTGCTCCACTGCCAACTGTATTTATTGAGGTTCGACGCGGACTTTATAAGCTGTGCACGATGTCCATTCCGCTGCCATATGTAAATATTTACTGGAGTACGGAGTATGCCGGTAATTTAATACGGCGACGGCGATGCCAAGGGGTGTGGGTGTTTGCTTTAAAGATTTCTTTGCTTGTTGCCCTTTAAGGCATGCAATGTTAATGGTAATTGGTTCACACACATATGTGCATTTGGTGATTTTTTAGATGGGGAATATTGAGGAACAGATTCGGTACTTGCAGGAGTGGCAAGTGACGGGGTTCTTTATTTGAACTAAAGCATTTCCGTTCGACTTTAACCCGGGGTCTCCACGCAATCATTTCATTGGTAATACTTAGGATATCTCGAAAAGTGCGCTTCAAAAAATCTCTAAAAGGGTAACACTGGGTGTGTGTGGTGGGACTGGAAGGAAATTGTCCACTATGAGGTTCTTCCAGTTGCCCGAGTAAATATAAAATATGGCCTTACAACGGGCGAACACCGACCGTGATTGAAACACAATCCTCGGCCAAGTAACGGTCATCAGAAGGTTGTTTTCAGGACCACATTTTCGTACATAACAAAAATTACATTCTCAAAATCCCTACGGCCATCATATGCCCCTTAAAAAGCCAAGTGGCCAGTGTTCGCCCGTTGTAAGGCCTTTTTTTATTCGGGTGATCAGACGATTGATTCTCAACAGTAGAGGTAACACAATGGAAGCACAATTCTCGATAACTTTTCCGAGCAGTTATGCTATGTATCTAGAGACTTTACATGTCCCCGCAGATAATAATCACACGATCGTGGAGGCCAACTGACACGTCCGAGGTAGTACCGACGGCCTCATTCTTTGCAATTTTACCCAGAATGAAGAGGGTGCACTTATGGGGTTGTTTTGCCTGGCATAGCTCCAGTCCTTCTATGTTGCTGTGTTGGGTCGTATCTACTTGTTTTAAGTTTTCATTACTTTTATTCATGTTTGCTCCCACGAATAGTGTCGGTACTAGGCCTTACATTGAACCATAAATGACATTCCATAAGACAATCGGAAAGGCATAGGACCCAACATGTAGCTTTGCCTCGAAAATAATAGCTGTGTTCCTTTTCTACTTTTTAGTACTTGTGAGCAGAGCAGAAAAGGAACGCAAAATTTGCTGATTTGAGTAAAACCTATCTTAACATTTTTGATGTTATTTTATTTGTATATAAACAAAAAGTTAAAAGAATTTACAACAAAATAGAAATTTATGTGATTAATTTTCAAAATGAAACGAAAGAATAGTTTTAGATAATTATACAAATAAAATTTTGTTTATAGATGTTTTTATATGAAAAAAGCTCAAAACAATCAAAAGCCATCTATGGGATTTTCAGTAAATGCAAAATAATTCACAATAGACTCCAAATAAGAGCTTTCCTCTAGCGGATTTCAATTGCGTTATTGCAAGTGATATCCACTCGTTTATAAGAGCAAGTGTAGTTGCTAGTACGCACTTGTAAAAAATTGTAAAAATTAGCAGAAAAGGAACGCAGCTAATGAGTCTGCGCTTAATGACGTTTCGATACTTAACACGACGATTGTTAACATTTTATTGGTGGCAGCGGTACTTTTGAACCAAATATATCATTTCAGATTTCATTTCCATATTTCATTCGCCTCTTGTTCTTAGAGGTTTTTGGAGAACGATTTACACTGCTATAACTTATATTTGTAGGTCCGCTTGAACAGCGTACTACTGCTATGGTCATCCCGAACAACTTGATTTCCTGACTGCCTTTAGTCTGTTGGGGAGTTCTCGAAAGCTCGGGTTCGAGTTTTCTTCTTGATGCTCCCCAATTCTTCCTTTCTTAACTTTAAGTTAACGGACTGACGACGGCACACAACCCAACTTTATTATTGATTGTAACAAGGGTGTTCAATACCTTAGGAAATCAAGGATTGAGTTGTAATTGGTTTCCGTTGGGCCCTGGAGGTTGTCAGATCATTCCAACAGCTCGTCTTGCATTGCATGCCTCAATTATCACAGATGCATCTTAAGCGGTTTTAACTGTGCAGTTGAACTGTGCAAAAAAACTGTATAATAAACTGAACTGAAAATGTGTGAGTTCGTCGATTCGTTGTAGGGTTTTTATGCTCAGTCTCGTCAGTTTTTTGATTTGAGTGCATCTTTTTAATAATGGCAAATGGACGGATTTGAGAGAACTGAACGAAAAACTGTCTGACTAGGGCAGTTTATCGGAGTAGAAGAGGGCCCAGAAGCTCAGGTCTGAGGACAGTGAAAATAGTTCAAAACTGCACAGCTTACACAGTTTATCGCACAGACATGACGTCACACGTGATAAACTGCGCAATTAAACTGAAAGTGTGTGAGCCGCTTTATAGAACCGGTTTATCTCGGGGAAATGTAATGTTCTGAAGTAGCCGTTGGTTGTATTGAACAGACATCCTGGATGCGCATTCGTAAATTAGAGAAAGAATGACAGCATTGAGCCCTGGGGGATTCCGATTAATAGGCGGTGGGATTTGGATTCAAAGTTACGAAATGAAACACTCGTTTTTAAGAACTAAGCTGAAACCATTAGCTTGGAGTTTAGTCAACATAGCATGGCTGTCTCCACGCCCATATTATACCCGAAATTCTAGATTAGTCCACTCATCTCACTCCCACCACTTGCAGCCTGTCTTTTCGCGGACTCAACAAGATAGCAATTTGTTTCTAAATAGAACAACTCCACTGTGGAAGAATCTCTCTCAGTCAGTATACACGAGCTCCTACAACATCCAAGAGTTCAAATGCAGGGTTCATCGCCACCTTTTTCAACACTTACCCTAACCTTCACAACCCCTAACCTATTCTCCCCGTACTAAGCTCTTACTGCTAGACATTGCACCATAACGTGACAACCGACACGACAACGACACTGGCATTACACGGGGTGATTCCTTGGTTTAGCACTGCCCGATAAAAAAAATATGCGATACTCTGTCTAATGGTTGCCATACTTTGACAATTTGAAGTGTACAGGCCAAACTCTGAAATGCAAAGGTGCGTAAGGTTAGTTGGCTAATTTTCATAAGAGTATGAACGCGCCCGCATCTAGCACGTATAGCGAACAAATGCTCATCTCCCACGGATAAGCACACTCCCGATATCGCCATAAATATCTACAAATGCACCCGCATCATAGACCATTCCAAACGTGATTGGCATTTACCAAGCGGTCCCCCGACTAAGGACAGAGCACGTCCAATGCTGCTTGACCTATGAAATCGAACAAGAACCGGTTTACTGGGTAAGCTAATGGCACTCATTATGGTCACCAAGATAATTGCCCGTTTTCTTCGTCCTATACAATTTTTAAAGTCCGAATTTTGCTCCCTTTAGTCTGTGCGTGCGTGTCTAGGAGCGGGCGAGTCGAATTTTTACGCAGGAGTACCGTGCCTATTTCGGGCGTCGTGAGTGCCTATTGTAAGCTAAGAGCAGGCGAGTTTTAGTTTTAGTCGGGTTTGGGTAAGTTATGAGATTAGGCAGTTTTTGAGCGGCCAAGAAGAATACAGAGCGTACTTCCAACGAATGTGTAGTGATGACTACGCCATTATGCCCAAGATTTTTGGATGAAATGGAAGATGTGGAACATGTTCTTTTCTATACACCGAAGTTCACTGGAGTCAGGTTAAGCTAGAGGCTGTAGTTGAAACGGCTTATGCTAACGTTATTGGTCCCATGAGAGTGGGAAGAGGAAGGAAGTTCATTCTGGCAGAGCCTCGTTATCTCGATAAGGCGTTATACCATTAGGTTCGTCCGTTGCCCGAGGAGATCGTTCTTGCAGCCCTCGACACTATAACTTTACATCTTGGCTTGGTAGGCCCAATCATATTAGCTCTTTCTTTGAGGACAGCTTCCAGGGGCTACCACAAAGAACAATATTACTAAGCGGGACTCGAATCCATGGTCTTTTGAATGACAGACAGACGCTAGAAGCGCAGCTGTGTTACTGTTTCATATGCTTCTAGATAGTTTCAACTAGCCTTCGGGTATGGTTATATAATCAATACGTACCATATGCAGCACTTTAAAATTCCTCCATAGGATAAGCAGGATCCAAAAAGCTTATGCACTTTTATCATCCATATGCACTTGTAGACTGCGTTACATAAACTTATTATTTATTGCTTAACACATTTACACCACTTTGCTCCATACCAAAAATTTTAATGGTAGCCACACTCGACTTCTGTCCACAATTTCCCTCTCTCTTTAGCATTTTCCACAGTACTGCATAAATTTTAAGCTGTTAATTAATGCGATATCCTTTTATCGATATTATGCATGTTTCGTTTTTTTTACAACAGGAAATTGTCGAGCAAAAATGTTATGGAAAATTCCTGGAAAAAAAACGTCGATTTCTATAGTGCACAATTTGTGAGTACACTTAGCTTTCATATCCTTACAGAACATCTTAAGAACTAAGAACTTTTCTTGACAAGAGGTTAAAGGCAACATAAGTCCTGACTCCTTTGAGGTTATCTGAGCAAACATAATACTCAAGTGCTCCATGAGACTCAATATATGGACTACTACTATTCTTGTGCAGTATCGATGTTGCCTTAATGGAAGTATATCGATGATGTATACAAGTCCTTGTGCAATTTTAAGGATATCCGTTTTAGCAACAATTAATAACGAAATGGTTTTGGTCTGAGTGCTGCACGAACTGAAATATTGGTGGCACTATTTGTGTAAGGTATATATATATCCTTTGGAATGCACAGTCTTTCTTTTATGCATCGCGCAGTTCTGACTAGTATTGCACACGGCTGCAGTCCTCTAATGTTTGAACGTTTTCAATTCAAAACCTGCACCAATGGGAATTATTAATCCACGAGGTGCACAAGTCTCACGCTGGGATAAGTTTCCAATATTTTGAGAAAATTTAATGGATCGGAAGAATTTCAATATCATGATGCACCTGTTGTTTTAAAAGGTTCGACGACGACGGGGGCAGGTCTGACGGAGAAGGTTCAGCTTTTCGATATTATTATGCTGCGCGAAATATAGCTTGAGGCAACAACATAGTATGTGCATCAGCTCTAAACACTTGTATATAAATTGAATCCTTGATATGGGAAATTTCTCTAATGCAACCAACCCCCCCCCTTCTCGGGCACTCTTGTGTGTGCAGGATATGGAAATTTTGTAATATTAAAGGCAGCGCTAGAAGGGCTTTTAACCAGGCCAAAAATTTCTATTTCTATGCTGTTCTGCTCCTCTATACACATTTTCACGGGAATCCTACAAACGTTCGAATTCGTG
The DNA here is from genome assembly GCA_949987705.1 of Thereva unica. Lineage (NCBI taxonomy): Eukaryota > Metazoa > Arthropoda > Insecta > Diptera > Therevidae > Thereva > Thereva unica. The sequence goes on from OX465285.1 coordinate 9,580,794, forward strand.
CAGCATTTCGGAGGAATCTATTCGCTTATTGAATTTAATTAGTTTCATGAAATATTTGATGTTATTGGTGAAATGTTTAAACTAGATAAAAATTGATGTACGAGAAAAATTCTTGGAAATATTTGTGTGTGAAGTTATTTTTCGTGAAATAGGGCTGCTTTGGAATGAGGCAATTTTTTTTAGTGAAATGAGAAAGTCAATATTTGGTTTCGTATTTTTCTGTTAATTTGTGTGTAATCTTCTTCTTCTTTAAACTCCTTTAATCCCTCATGGGACATAGGGCGGAAACAGTTGTGTGTAATAGGACTTCATAAATTCCTATAATCAATACTGTGTAGTTATGGAGCTACAAAAGAGTAAAAAGTAATAATTTTCGTCGATTTTTTTTAGCTCCTACCAACTCATGGTAGGTGAGTCCCCGGAGGTCGTCTGATTCTAGAAACTACGTCGCTGGAGGCTCTGTTCGTTAAGATTGATACCCGAGTAAAAACAAAAAATTGCCTTACAACGGGCGAACACCGACCATGATTGAAATATAATCCTCGGCCATGTGCCAGACTGTAAGGCTGTACAACACATGCATCCACCATAAATTGGGTGCTCAAACTTTCGAATTCTAACTCAACAATACCTTTGGTGCAGATTCGTTTTTGGCTCAAATTTGCCGTTGTATACCCGTGTGCACAGATCAGGGGGATTATCCTGGAATGCGATTCGACAGTGGGAAGCAAACGGAAGCCAGTTGCGATGCAATTTAGTTTTTGTATCGCTGAAAGCGAATACATCGTAGTGATGGTATTATCTGATAAACATTCGAAACGAAATTATTTTCGGTCAATCAACTCCATTTATCAACTTAATTTGATATTTTGATGAGCATCAAATTGTTTCAAGAATTTTACAGAATATTTTAAAACAAACTTATAAATTCAACGTAACTATCAATTGCTTTACTCGCGGGCTTAAATCCGATGACAGGCGGGACAAATTTAATTCGAGCTCGCATTGGGGGATACCATTTTCTTATTTTCGAATTTCATGACTTTCGAATAGCAGTCCAGGATAACCCCTCAGGTCTTGGCCATTTAAAATGTTTGGACATGGTTAAAACTCCATCATGGGCCCCTTAAAAAGCCAAGCGGTCGATGTTCGCCCGTTGTAAGGTAATTTTCTTAATTTTACTTGGGTACAGCTCAATATTGAAGTAGACAAATCCGCGTCCTGAGATACCACAGACTTGCATGATACACGGAAGACTCCAAAACCAAGGTGTAGGTATAGACATTTTTGCCGAAAGCCCCAATTTTAGTAGGGAGTTCAAATTGAGTACTCTAGTTACTGTTTTTCAAGCAGAGGTGGACGGTATATGTACTACTATACTGCCTTTCAAGTCATGAGGGGGACACATGCGTATACGAGAGCTCAAAGGCTTAAAAAGGGGTTGTTTTCTTACTGGTAGCCAAAAGACAATTAGAGCGATTGCAAATTATATTCTGGCTCCTAACGCCCTTCATGGGATAGGTTTTCTCAAACTATTTACTCCTGTTTGGACTGTGAGTCATTAGGGCTTCAATGGTGGACAACTTGACCAAACACAGCTCTGCCACTTTATTCATCGATCCGGAATTAGGGCATTCACCTGTTTATTGAAGAGAGCCTTGGCAATCTTGCTTTGACGAAACATACAAGGCGTCGTTAACCCCAATCAGTTTCGTTCTATGCCATAATGGTATAGTCTAAGCTCCCACAGCAAAAATTCAAAATTCAGTCTGATAAATTTATTAACAAAAATTGTCAGCCAGACAAGCTTTAATAGACAGAAGAAATCTTGAACTTTATGTAAAACAAAATTCAAGGAGGTGTTATGAAGTGCATTATTATAAAGAAAAAGAATTTATAACATAAGGTCTGTCAGAAGCTAATTAACAAAAATTGTCAGACAGACAAATTTTTTCAAAAATGGTTCATTATTTACTACAAATTGTATAAATTTCAGACAGGTGTTTTGGAAAATAAAATCATTGTTTTTTAACAAAATTCAAAAATTCTTAAAAAATAGAAATTAACAAATTTTTACTAGTCTGGCGGGCTTTACATGTTTTTTACAAATTTTTCAGCCAATCTCACTTTATTGTTTTGAGGTGTTCTATGGGGTACCTTTTTTGCTGTGAGACCTTAGACTAGTAGATGTGCCTCCAAATAATAGTGAGTTGAATATTGCAGCCTACCGCCAACATGCAGAAGTCCGCTATACATGAAATTCATTTCCATTCTAACGGTGCTCCGCGCGATAATTCTCTTAACCTCATTTTTCAAGTGAGGGTTGCCGGGAGCTCTGGAGTTATCTAGTATTTCTTCTTAGACTTCGTAGGGCGCATAGAGGGGCACTATCCATTATTTATTACGATAACGCCAAAATATTTAAAAGGGCTGCCTTAAACTTAAAAAAGCTCTAAGGGTATATCAATGTGAAGGTCCTGCAAGGATTCATAATTTAACATGGCATAACTTGGAAGTTTATTGTGGAACGATCACCTTGGTGGGGCGGTATCTGGGAAAGTATGATGCGCTCTGTAAAGGGATCTTTGTAGATGATCATCGACGGGGCCGGCACTTAATTTTTTGCGTCCGGTGCTTTATGCTATATTGCGCCCTATCTTACCTACTTACTTATACGGAATTCGCTCCTAGCTATATTGCGCCCTATCTTATTACAACCGGGATTCGCTCCTAGCCTCTCGCAACTGTTCGCTCCACCGGTTCCGATTCTGAGCCGATGTCATTCAGTTTTTTTTTAAATTTTAATTTCTAAAATTGCGCCCGGGGCCAGTGCACCATTCGCACCAACTTCCGAACAAACAATTTTGTTTCTATATGCACCTCCAACATCTTCTACGCAACAATTCTTTTCCCTAGAACATCTTGGAGGTGCATATAGGAATAAAATTGTTTGTTGGTTGAAGAAAGACGTTCACTCTCGACCACTGACCTATATCAGTGTTGACTCGAAGCACTAGTTCCCGTTTATCCTAGCGAATTCCCTTCAATTCTCATTCCTTTCGATCACAACCGACAAGGATAAAAATGTCAGCGCCGACCTAGTTAGACAAATTTAGAAGGTACAACTTGCTAAAGGCTCGAGATACAAAAGAGCTGGCTAGTTGCTTTACCTGTTAGAAGTCAATGGAAATCGCCACCTGGAGGACCCAACCGAACAGTAAATTGTAGTTGGTAGTCTTGTAAGAGCTTCCGTCGCCTACACACCGCTTCAATTGCTCAATAGACTCAAAATTTCAGTTTCAGTTGGGTAGCGTTGGCAATCCCATCCAAACTGGAGGCTGGGGCATAATTGGCATCGAGGAGCGCCGTTTTATAGTGGCACTCGAGCAAAACTTAAGTAAAGCTATTTTGACCTTCTTAACCCCCACAAATTATTTAAGATGAGGTTTCCAAAAACACCTTGTCTGATATTGACCAGAACCGGTTCGGTTGTCTCCTTGGCGTGTACTTCTGCGTGGTTACTGACGGTCTACATTGAAGCTACAGATTGTCCCAATCCAAGGCATCGTTTAGACGAGCAATGCATTTTTCAGAAAACTCCTTTGAAAAGTGATCCCCACAGTGAAAAGAGACAGTTAACGAGGGTATACATTTTATTGGTGGCAGCGGTACCCAATATATCCCAATATTTCTTTTGATGAAAAAGAAGAAAAAGTTGCTTTTCTCATGGTTTTCTGCTGTTTCGTATAAAGGTTTATCGTTTATTAGGTCGCGGAAATGCTGACGTTACTTTAAGGCTGTGTGAGCAGATCATTATTGTTCCATTCGAAATTTAAGTTCCAGTAGTCCTTTTTTCAGTTTAATATCGTCACCCAAGTATTTCAGGAAATATTGCAGCTTCCAGATTTAGTTTTAATGCCGTATTTTTTTACTTAGGTACTTACCATCAATAAATCTTTGTTTATGTGACGTTAGATTATGCACACTTGAAGGAAAGTGGATATAAATTTGCATTAAAAACTACAAAAAAAAATCGATTAAAAAAAACACAATCACATACTTCAGTTAAAATTTTTGATTTATTTACATGATATTCCGGGAAGAAACATTGATATATATTGATTTTCCATCATATTTCATTTTTTTTATGATTTATTATTGTAAATATCTGTACGTTTTACATATGATCAACCAACTAGAATGCAGCTTTTTTTATTTTTTTTGTCTTTATTTCTCTTTTTTTTTATACATTTTCAAAATTTCTTTTAATGTAGAATCTGGATTATATCCTTAAATTAAATAAAGAAGAAAAAAAAAAAGAAAAAAATATATGTATATGCAAAGAACAGGTTTTTTTTTTCATTTTCTTATTTTCAAAATATTAAAAAAAAGTATTTTTTCTCATCAATATTTTTTTTTATTTTTTTGGAGTCTTTTGGTTTTCTTATATATGTTTTTTTTCGTGTTTTGCTCATTGTTTTTTTTGTTTTTGTTTTTCATTTTTTCATAACACTTAACAGGATGATTTCTTATATAATTTTTGCCTATATTTTCATAACTATCCTAAGGTCTATTTAGTAGTAGAGTTTTTCATATAAATTTTCTTATATAAATTTTTTTTTACAAGAAGACTCATTCTTCAAGCTGGCAGTCGATGTTTTTTTGGAAGATATCCATTTGTTGGAGAGATATGCCATTAGAGATATATATAAATCAGGATATGGTTGTTAAGGATATGATTATGGTTATCATTTTGATATACTATAATACAGTGGGTAGGAAAAAATGTTCATGGAATCACAAATTGTGGATGAAAGCGAAGGTGAACTTTGCTGCGTATGGAAATAAAAGTTTAATTTTTGTAAATGTTTTCTATTAACTCCTTAACTTAGGTACTTCATAAGAATATCCTTATTAGAATTTATTCACATATTCCAAATCGCTAAAATGTGTCTGGGATTTCTTAGGAGATACAAATTCCTCTTCTAGGCCAGGCCTCTTCTCGAATACAACTACTTTATTTGGGTCGGGACTTCAAATACCACCATAGCGTGGTTAGATAGCGTATAAAGAAGAGCACTTAAGCGCATCTATGACGACACTAGTTTACCCTCTGTTAACCCCTTGAATGTAAGAGCTGTCCACCGTAGGAATGTAGAAGCTATGATAAAAAAGCGCTCTCTAGCGTCCAAGGCAATCTTATACTTGCAACACCAACTTAGTTCGCTTGGCTAATTCATTATGCCCTCGGTCCCCCTTTTCGCACACGCTACAGACAAGGAATTCGTTCTTAAACAGAACAACTCGACTGTGGAACAGACTTCCACAGTCAGTATTTCCGAAATTCTACAAGATCCAAATATGGGACATTCTTAAGTCTGGGGAAAACCTAGTGCGGAGCTTGTTACAACAAACTTGATTAAAACAGTAAGGCCTGATAAAGTATCGATCGTCAGAAAACAGAAAGAATTTGAGCTTACTTACATCATTTCGATCCATGGCCCTAACTGAAATCGTAAAGTGGCAAAAGACGAGTTTAAAATGGATTCCGTAAATGCAGATTTAAGGCTGATGCACTAATACGGAAAATGTGGTGTTGTCAGTGGAAAATTCCTTGCGGAAGCCGCTGACACGAGAATTCAACGAACATTCGTCTAGTTTATTACGTCAATTTAGGTTGATGCCATATGAACCTTCACGTTCTACGTCATATTAGGTTCAGGCTTAAAACATGGAAGAGGGACCGTAGTTGTATTATGTGTATGAGTGCTTCCACTCTTCTCTGGTCGGGGATATAAAATTTATAGAAGAAACCCTTGATCGTCGAAAATATATCTTCTCAGGCGCCATCTTCGCATAAAGAAATATTGAAGACCGCCGTTAATGAAGAGTTGTGCCACAGTATTTCGCCAGGCACGACGAAAAGCTTGTTAATTGAATGCCTGTCAGTCTAACGTGTAACTTAATCGATAAGCCGATCGAAACCATCAAAAACCTCATAGATCATCGATCGGTAAGGAAACACCGACTAAACTAAATGACACACCCAGCAGTTATTCTTTTCCCACACAATTCGGGTTAGAAGTTCGTTTATAAATATAACGACTCGGCTGAGGAACAATCTCCTGCAGTCAGTATTTCCGAACTTGTACAACATCTTAAAGTTTATGGGCTTACTGGAATCTTCTCCAGCAGCCCTCAGACGTCCTAACATAATGTATTCGCTTTTACTCTAAATTAAGCTTACTATGATACATTGTACCATGACCTGAAGGATATGCCAGACTGGTAGTACAAAAGGTTATCCCTAAGTTTGGGTTTTCCACCTAAACAAATAGGCAGACCGCGAAAAAGGCGGACGGATGGGATTGCAGCGGACGTCGAATGGTTTCTCCATTCATTGAACTGGAGTATCTCAGCCCAAATTAAAATTATCGATAAGTTAAGGTCATTCACATAAAGGCCGTGGCCTTAAGGTTAGTCGCCTTAAGGTCAAGTATAATCACACACTCATCGACGGCCAACTGGATAGGGCCTGCAGTCCAAGAAAACTGACAAAAATCTTAAGGGTAAATTTAGCACTTGAATTAACAACTTGCTACGCTAAACTGTCGTCTTCGCCTGTGTGTGTCAGACGGATGCCTCACAACTTTACCGCTCAGCCAGACTCAGTAATGTATGGCCTTCGTCGGACGTGCTTTCCAAGCCGTGGCATGCCTGTAAGTAAATGGGAACCTTAAAGTATGGACAGAGGCGGATTAAGCTTCTGCGGGGCCCTAGGCGATTGCAAATGTGGGGCCCCTATTTTTACCCCCCCCCCGGTAAAAAATAAAAAAATTGCAGAAATAAGTTCAGAAAGGCCGATTTGCTTTACATTCAAGAAAAGTCACGTTTATTAGGGAGCCCCTCATACCTTTTATTGGGAAAAATAACTTCAAATCCATCATTTTGTCCGAAGTTAATTTGACTTGAGTTATTTTTCCCAAAAGCAAGTAAAATCAGTCTAAACGTGACAAGGTTTTTTTTTTTGGGCTTTCGGCATCGGGGGCCCCTTTACCACCGGGGCCCCTAGGCACCTGCCTAGGTCTGCCTAATGGTTAATCCGCCACTGAGTATGGATTTCATCTGGCCCTATCTGCCGACCTGGTCTGAAAGGCCACGGCCTGCCGGCGGCCTGTAGAATAGAGGCCGAGGCTGTGGCGCCATTGGAAAAAGAGATTAATACGCCCTGCTATGAAACATTTCTATGGCGGACCTGTACGAAGAAATATTTCGGCCTTGTTCGCCTAGGAGTTAAGACCTCCGAGTGCATGTGGGGCTCGAATGCACTCTACAGAATAGTCCTTGCGTTTTTCCATTTCTTTCAGTTAGATAACATTTCTTCTATATATTGAAGGAAATAGTATCTGAGATTTCTATGAAGTTTTTAAGTTAAATATTTAATAGAAACAATATACAAAAAATTAAAGTGTTATTTCCATATGCAGCGAAGTTATCTTCTCTTTCGTCCACAATTAGTGATTTGCACGAATATTCTTTGCGGCCACTTCATACATGTGTATAGTTCGTGTTTAACTCGACTGTAAACTTGCAGAACCACCGTTCTTGCCTTATGCTAAAACATACACACACAAGCACACAAGTCATTGAAATTTATTTTTTGTTTTACTTAAATACATTTTTTTTTTCATTTTACCTATGTACTTCTTGTTTTTTTATTTTTTTTTTATTTTTTTATTTTGTTGAAAACTGCTTTTATTCAAATACATGTCCACAAATTTCGTTTATTATCATCAAGTTTCGACTACATTTAAATCCTTACGAAGTTATACTGTTTTCCACCCCTGCTGGTTTTGCGGGGGCCAGAAGAAGAACCTTACACAGAGCAGCGATATCAGCAGTATGGCCGGACCATAGCATATTTAATAATAATACTTGAACGCCAAACAAGCTGCAATTTGACTCCTATTGGCTTAGCTCAGACGCAGCTTTCAGGAACACGTTGTGTCATCAGGCAGTCCTTGATGGCGTTTATATTGATATCCTCTAAATCGGTCGATGTATTACAGCTGCCCGTTACAAAGTTGCTGCGTCCGCCAGCGGTATGTATTGTCCGTGGTACACTAGACCCACCTATAGTGGTTGCCGCCAGGGCATTGGGGATGACGTTTGTTGTTGCCATTATTGATGCACCTGATGTTATGGCTGTTTGGGCCCCAACTGGAGATGCTAGTCCTAGACTATGGATGGATCCTCCGGAGGATGTACAGCCAACAACTAGAGATGCTGTTCCGCTTGGTGGTAGCATTCCTGAGGCCATGTGGGAACGGGCGTTTATTTGATTATATGTGGGTACGCCGGGGCTATTCACTATCGTCGCCTGCAGCACCGTGTCGTACATTGTGTGCTGCAAGAAAAAGTGGGAGAGATGGAAATTATTTTATTTATAACAAAAAGTTTTCAAAATGAAGTATTTAATAAAAAATGAGATTTGAGTTTTAATAGAGGGGAAAGTCGTGACTTTTGAAGGTTTTTAGAGGGGTTTTTTGCAGTTTGTGTAATAAAATTTAAAAACATTTTTCGTGTGATAAGCGTGGTATTCTCCACTGGGCCAAGGTCCTGAATGTTATATGAAGAGAACTTAACAACAGATTGTGTACCCACGTGGGCAAGGCTTCTTGCCTGTAGTGTAAACTTTTGTTGTTCTTTTAGACTATAAGAGGATTACTTAAGTTTTTTGTGATTGTTATGAAAATTTCACTATTTTTAGCCATAGCAGGGGCGAGAGGACTCCATTTCTGAGGTTAACCGCGGTGTATGTCGACTTTACTGTGATATTGCCCGCCAACAAGATAGACATGTCAGCATTGTCGAGATTGGTATGGGTCTAGGCATTGACCTCAAAGCTAGTTTGAAACAAAGCTTAATATAAAAGGAACCTTGATGTATAGGTTCTTCATGAGTTGAAAGAGAAAAACACGAAAGAGCCCGCGCCATAAAAGAAGGGAAATGAGCGCTAATGTGGAATTGTGATTGAAAATATAAATGAGCCAGTTATTTGCGTTTTTAAATCAATAGAGTAACGGTGCTCGCTTGTGGAAACTTGAGATTCTCGCTGCGCATGCAAACAGCGTTTTTCAGATTCCCTTCTTTTATTGCGCGGACTGTACACCGAATTAATATTTGCAATGCGTTGTTAAGACGCAATGACCGACTCTTTCTGAAGCCTTTCGTAACGGTTAATGAAAAATGGGTCACGTACGACAATCAAAAGACAGGGGATGGTAAGTCGTTACAAGGGTTCGAAAAGCTAGGATTAAATTCGAAAAATGTGATGCTGAGTATGTCGTGGGGATGGCTAAATTTATTAAGATATGATTTCCAGAGCTGCTGCGGGCCCCACTTTGACGAATTGGTTTATCACCTGCGACAAGACATGGGTGGCCAAAGTACAAAATGCAAACAAGGTCATAGTTCTAAAAACGAGCCGAAACTAAAAAATCTGAGTTAAATTTTCTTTGATTACTATCGTTAGAAGTACGCTGTCGTTCTTTCGAAAGGACAAACGGTGAATGAGGAGTACTATTTGGTCGTCATGAAGCGTTTGCGCGAGAATATGAGACGAAAAAAGACAGATTTATGAAATAAAACTGATGGATCTTGCAAACGCGTTGGATAAGCCCCCAAAGTTAAAATTACCACTTCGAGGAAATTATATCGAGCTTAGGTCATAAAAGAAAATTTGCAGAAGAAGCTGAAAAGCATAGCTTAGTGGTGGGCAACAGTCGACTGTTGTTTATACCTTTCATTCGAACTCAAAACTTTTGTCTATACATCTCTCACTCGAATTCACAAGCCAGCTGGGAGGGCTTTGGAACTGTCTTAAATCACATGCATAAAAATGAATGTGTGTTAGTTTGTAATGCGACATTAAAGCTTAAAAACTAGACGACCGATTGAGCTGAAATTTTTACATAATGGGCGACATTTCACCAAAGAATGTATTCTCAGCGCGAGTGTCATTTTACAAGCGGTCCCCCAACTAAGTACACACCACGACCAATGCTGCTTGACTAGCGCAATCGAAAGATAATCATGCAACTGGGTATGCTTAATGCCACCCTTAATGGTCTTCAGGGTAATTGCCCGTTTACTTCGTCCTATACAATTTTGTGACCCCCATTTTGTTCCCTTCAATCTTAAAAATTTTGAGAGTACTGTGATTCGTTTAGACTATTCTGAATCGGTTCAGTTTCTTGTCTCACGTGATGTTTCCGGTTAGTTTCTCCAGTACTTGCACCCTATTGAGGTATGTGTGTAAGCTGGATTGGACTCATTTGGGCTCATTAAGCTTGATTTTCCAATTTGTTGTTGTTCAAAGCTCGTTGGAGTTTTTGCACAGCTACGTCTGTTAGTCCAGTCTGTTGATACGTCTGTTAGTTCAGTCAAATGGTGTTTTTTTTTGTAACATAAGTTCGGTAGTTATTTTCTCAGCAGTTTTATATGTTTTTTGGGGTGCTGAATTCGAACTTTAAAAAGTTGAAACAGTTGAAATTCCGCCAATTAGGCGCCCTTCCTTGAATGATAACCAACAAGCACTTGCCAGATGGTCTATGATAACGCCGACTTTATCATTCAAACTTTGGATGGATGAAACACCATGTACCACCAGCAAAAAACGTTGAAACGCCGATCGGAGGGCACACGTTAGCTTTCCGAGCTTTTGGTACGGTGATAATGGAGTCCCTAGATTTTTCTCCAACGGTTCAATTCGATGTTGAGCAACATTTGTACAGTGGGAATCGAAGTGAGCTACTGAATGCACATGACTATTGTGTTCGATGGATACCCCGATCCATGAAGTGCCTGAGGACATCGACAAAAAAGCTATAAATGGAGTTACAATTTAGCGTAATGACACCAACAGTTTCAAAAGTAAATGTTCTATCGCATGGCAAAAGCAAGGATAGATTAATCACCATTCTGCAATTGTGATGGAAGATTTTGATCTTCTGGCCATAGACTTCCAAAACGAAAGTCTTCACCGATGTCGAAAGTATATTTGATGTTTGCCTAACTGGGCCCCCATAGGGTTGAAGGTGGCATTGACCAATTCTTTCGTAAGGTCATACATGTGCCAGGTTTGCTTCATTTGACGCTTACGAAAAAGTCATAAGGTATACCGCACTTCAGAATCGCTTTTTTTGTGGTGTCCTCATGAAGAAATCACTATTGTCATTCTTCTCATATACTACATGAGGGCCTCGCGCTACATGAGGCATGTCCTCATAAATTCTAGTCGGAACAGAAATACGATATAAAAATAAACTTAAACAATAAAAACCTAAAATAAAACTAATCAACGTCCATTAAAAAATTTGTATTTAGTTCTATCAAATAAAATAATCCAACCGAAATCATAAATGTCTAATTTACATGACAGTTCACATCTAAAACACAATCTGATATTATAAGTCACCCCCTCTCAAATAATCTCTTATCATAATTCCCCGAAACTAAGTCCCTATCGGGAAGGAAGGGGGAAATTCACGTGATTTTGCTGTACAAGCCACACGACAAATAGAAAGCTTTCAATGGCGAAATGCGGCTTTGCATACCAAAATTCAAGATGCCATACACCAGATAAATCATTTAATTTACTCTCAAGGTGCACCTAGTGCTGCTAAGAGAATATCCATCGTAGATAGAGTCGTAGGTACTCCCCCCCCCCCCAAATAAAGAATCCAACCAGAGCGCGAACATTGAACGACATCCAGGAATGCGACTTAAGATTCTATTTGCAACGAATTTTCTAGCTACCATCGAAATTTACCTGTGCGTCATGAATAAATTCGCCATTAATCAAACATTTTGTCTCCTAAAAGCTTCACCTCATTTCTTTGAATGGTGTTAACGCAAACATTTAGAGGGAGGGTGGAGGGCGGAGGGCGCGAGGGCGTCATGGTTGCGCTTCTACAAGCACAACGGGGGCAAAGCCATATAAAACCCCCATTACGAGTCAGGGGGTGTTTGTTACTGTCAGAAGGACGAGGTATCAGCTCTATTCGGGGTTGAATCGGTCTACCTGGTTTCTTTCGGGCAGGCATGCTGCCTGATAGTTTGAGGATGCCCTTACAAATTCATTCTGTAAAACACACTTCGGGAGAGCAGAAATTTTCAATGTCATCGATGGGCGGCTCAGTTTTTCTTTCCAGCTACAAGGACTTACAAGGATTCTACCTTTCTACACCACCTTGTAAACATCACACCCATACAACCAACTTCTGTTGGTATTGATACAAATTCGATGAAATTGATGTAATTCAATTTATTCCTGATTTTTAAGTGTTTTAAAATTGACGACACTTTACGCACAGAACGTTGTCCACCCACCCCCACTCAAAATGTTCAAAATGTCCCCGGCTAGACTAGACCAGATCAATCCCGACCAAGGCTATGATTTATTGGTTAATTTTTGAGTCAGTTGCTATTGTCTTCGCACGTCGTCGTCCTTGTTGCTGCTAGTGACGAATGTCCTCTCCTGGCGAGGATAGCTATGCAGTGTAGAGAGGACTGCTATCCTCTATATATCGTATACTCTCTACTTGTCTAGGATGCTATAGCATAACATCATCACCTCTCGGAGATGATGATTGAACGATTTGGTATTTTGTTAAGGCTTTGAAAATCGATTTTTTTTCTGGCCTCCAATCAATTGGGTGCAAACCGTCGACGAAAACTGATGGCGGAGCACGGAGGAGGAGGAGGAGCACAAATGGGGATCGAATGATGTATTCGTGTCCTTTAAAAAGTTAACCAAATATTGACAGGCACGCTTCAAGGGCAGCCTAATCGATTGGAAGAAAAACTAATCACTCAGTCAATTATGTACTTAAGTCAAACCATAAAGATTCCTGATGTTTTCGAGGACTCCGTTAAGTTTTGGTGGCATTTAGTACACACGTATAAGCTAACTGCAGGGGTGGTTTACGTATTTTTGAGATTTGTTTTTTGTGTGTGTGTGTGTTTGTGGTTGTGATCAGTAGAGTAATTATTTGTAAATGGCTATGTTAATCTTATGGTATTTTTGGTTAAGACTGTTTAATTAAAAATTTATGCGGTGATTTATCAAGTAACTAAAGTAAACTGATTGACATTTTGTCTGGTAATTGGTTGAAGGCAGTATGTGAAGAGTTGTAATGTGATCTGATACATAGAATGGAGTATTGGTCGAAATAGGGACGAATTTACATATACAACTCATATGTAATTATTATTAACTAGGATTGTTTGGTTGATATGAGGAGCCCTAAGTAAAGAATCTATTTCTATTTTTATTTATGATTTATACATGTATTGACTACCTTTCAGATAATGATCCGAAAAACTTCAAGATAACATCGATCTTCTCTTTTTACAAATGAATGCCCCGATAACTTCGGATCGGCTCTTCTCCAGGCCTTTTCAAGCTTCTCTTAGCCATTTTTATCATCTACCTAACATTCAAATCAAGCTTACTATTAGATATTACACTTTGCGCGTGGATAAGCAATACTGGTTTGGTTTTCCCCATTACTTCATATTTGCCTTACCCGTTTACCGTTCAGTCACAATAACTTTTGCAATTTCACATGAGCTTTTAAGGATAAGGTTCGTGTCTTCGCTAGGATGAAAGCTTTTTTGTATGGGAAATATTGATTGGGGAAACTTTGGTATCGTTTGCGTTTGCTTATATGGTTTGCTTTTGGAGCGACTGCACTCAACGCGAATGATTTGAACAAACTTTCCGTTTGGGGGAAAAAGGGATTACAAAGCGAACCGTCTAAGCAGGCACTTTGCGAAGACCAGGCCTAAGCGGAACTTTGATACCCAAGTATTATCCAGTTAAACGGGCGAGATGCCTTATTAAGATTCCTTCTGAGAATCTATTGAACCCTATCGGTACTAGTTTATATGAAAATCAATGCAACAAATGGACTCAAAGGGTCAAAATGAATGTGCCTGTGTCCTTTGAGATTCATGGGTTGGGTGTGAGATGGTGCAGGTTTACACGCTCATACGAAGAGTAGTAGGGCATTATTTTTGAAGTGGGACATTTAAAAAAAGTTGAGGTCTCAGTACGATTTACAGTCGCGTAAGGGACAAATGTACTGCCTCGAATTAATCTAGTATCCGCCACTGTACGAGGGCAGAGAGTTTTCTAATTTAATTCTAGATATTGATGATGGAAAGGTTTTGGGAAGAGGAGAACAAATATTCCGAGTAACCGTTGTTATATTGTGGGAAATCTGATTAGCTTGAGTGACAGAATCGCAAAATTCATCAGGATTACGCATCATGGCTGAGCTATTCCCTTTTCAACAAACTACTCAGCCAACCTTTCTGCTGGAGAAGCTGCCGACTGAGTATTTGAAGTATGCAACTGTGGATTCGGTAATGAAGGTCGAGATGCCGGACATGAGGTACTCTGAAGAATTTTTACTCATTCTTAACCCACAAGGAATACGACCTCACTCTGCAGAAACACGTAATCGAAGCCAAGATTTTCTAGATATCTAGTACTTGAAAATGGCTGGTGTAAGATCTCAGGAGTGGCTGTTTCTCACATGGCCAATAGTATGTGACGTTGTCGAGAGTTAGTTCATTCTCTTTGGCCTGGTCAACCAGAAAAAAATATTTTCGCTTAACCTAAGCCCAAACTTTTTGTCCTATCATACTTCTCTGAAGTTTATCGAATTGCGAATTTACTCATATTCAGCCAATACTGAAATAAGCTGATTTAACAACTTCTTCAACCACCACGGGTAGTGCTTAGTTCTTGGAGACAATAATTCAACAATAAGTTGATGTGCATCTAGTAGAATCCTAAACAAAAAACGGTATAGCTTTAGGCAAAAAAGGGGTTCACTGGTGACGGTTTAGTGTGTCTAACAGAACACCTAGTCTAAAGAATGCTTTGCTCTGGTAAGTTTGGTCTGGTTGCTCCAAGGGATTTGAAAGAGTGTAATACCGAGTCAAGTTGGTTAAATTCTAATCTTAACTCAAGTGTTAAGTTTCTAAGCACTTAAAGTGTTTCAATTATTGTAGTCGACTTTTAAACGGTTAGCAGTGTTTAATGAAAGTATAAACACTTAAAGTGCTTAGCTAAGCATATAACAAAGCTTTCCCCAATTTTTGGCGACTGTGCTTATGTGAAAACCTGTAGTGACAAACGCTTTTTATTTTTGTTAATTTTTTGAAATTGCCTTTTCATTTTTCCAAGTGCGAGTGTCGTGTTTCGAACCGGTCCCCCAACAAAGTACCAACCAGTACAATGCTGCTTGATCATTATTATCAATTTATTTCCAAACAGGCACATTGAACTCATTTTTGATTAGAGCCTAAAAAATTGCGAAAAATCAACCCATCACAAACCAAGTATTGTCGCCTGCACTACTATTTCGCCTTTATCAGCATATGCACGATCTAAAACTATCGATTGAGCCCTCGCATTTTTCTTGAAATCTTGCTGAACAGGTATTATAGTACGTGGGTTATTTTAACAAGACATAAGTGCCTTCTTCTGTCGACCCGGGCTATAAGTCTTACATTATTGTTCCCGCCTTGAATTCGAATCTGGCCAAGGTCTTGTAAGCCACCTAGCAGAACTAGAAAAAGTAGAGCTCTCATAATCGTTGGTTATGCGGCACCATTTTATCTTCAATTAACTGCTTGAGCCAACGTTGGAATATAGCAGCTATGGTAACATTGCACTACTTTTCCAGCAGCCCACTGAAATTGAAAATACTCTGCCTAATGACTTTGTTTTTCCAGCAACTCCAAACTAGCCCTGCTTGTATTCTTTTTCTTTTGGTGAGGCACAAAGTCCGAAAGTACGGCGGCCACTGTTGTGTCGATTGTACTGCTCCATACTTCCTATTTGTAGCCCAGACCGCTTGGAAAGTTTCAGTAGTCTATTTAGTAGTTTGTCACTTAGACTTGAGTATTCGAGCAGGATCTCGCTCAACAGCTGAGGGTCGTAGAAGGACATTGGGAATGAGAGGTGGGAGATGTCATATCCGAGGATCCACCATCGGGTTGCCTTTCAGTCCTTATACGATGATTTGTTTGAAAACATAGAAACATGACTGTGGAGCAACCTTCCACCGCCAGTATTCCTGCACTCATATAAGATCTAAAGGTGTAAATTCAGTGTTCATCGCCTTGTCCTTATACATCCCTCAGACACCCCGTTACCTGTTCTATTCTTCACCTATCTTTCGAGATAAACTTTCCAGTCGAAATTTCAGCATAATGTGAGACATGACGCAATGGTAGTATAAACGAACGACTTCTTAGCCTAGACTTCCTCATAAACAAAATGCATGCCATATTTTCGAATAAAATGGAAAACCATATTTCCGAACAGATGAAGCAATCGCTTTGTTCAACAGTTTGTAGCTTAAACCTCTAATTTGATGTGTTAGCAATTATAGCATCTCCTCAAACACTAAAGAACCACACCTACAAATGCATCATTTAGCGCGCAAGATAATAGAGAAAACATTTCCGATACTACATATCCGGTCCGATAATAACTCAAGCTCTCGTTAATCTAACTTTTCAATATAAATTTAAGCATCATTCAATGGAGCAATTAAATCAAAATTCGTAACAACCAGTTTCTGGTGGCATAATACGTCATTCGACAAATCCAATTATCTTAATTGCTGACATTGTTCCATACTACACATGCATGTTAGCACCGCACGGACCCGGCCAGAATTTGGGTTGATCAGGTCACAGGACCTACAGTGAGAGAGTCTTGATGTTAGAGCTACAAGAAACCCGGGCCTCAGAAACCCTTTAACTATTACAGATGGATTAATTCCTGACACCTTAAATGATTTATAGAATAGTTTACTGTCCTGGGAATATCTGGACACTTAAGGCTCTTATCAGAGCTTGTTGCGTCTCCCAGCAAATTTGCATATATGCTTACCGATATACTTGACGGAATACAGAGAGTTAAGGCTTTCAAGTTTATGCTGGCTGGCATCGTCTATATGTATCTCTATGTTCAAGGGGGTTGATGTCTCATCCACATCCTCTTTATGTATAGTATAATATGCAAACACATTAAATAGTGACTGTGCGCTCTCCGTCCTCTCTAGACCTGCAATGTTTACTCTTTTATTACCTAAAGGTGCTAAGGCATTTCGGATATCGCCAAGGTACACATAGTAACGTCATTCGCTTGATACATCATAGACGATCTTCTGCAAGGATAGACCAGAAACTCCAAGTCCTCATCCTCGGCTTTCACAATATTTCTGATTCCTCGACAGGCAATTTGTTGTTGTTGGTCTCTCATCCGCAGATTTTTCAATTTTCATATTCAAATTGCACCTTTAAAGTGGAGAGTTCATTTTTCAAGTTGCCTTCTTTGCCGTTGTCGGATTCGAACCCACCACCCACCCGTTGTCCGCCATCT
This sequence comes from Thereva unica, assembly GCA_949987705.1. Lineage (NCBI taxonomy): Eukaryota > Metazoa > Arthropoda > Insecta > Diptera > Therevidae > Thereva > Thereva unica. The sequence goes on from OX465285.1 coordinate 9,598,267, forward strand.
ACGGAAAATCCACGTTGTGGAACTTGGAAGATGTTTTATATTCGAGTCTTTATCGTTCCATGTTTGCTGAACGAGTTTTTTTTTTATTTTTTTTTTTAGTGTGCACTCGAACTTACAAAAGTTTGAAATCAATTTAAAACTTATTTTCCCGGGGTTTTGTTTGATTTTTATTTTCATTATTGGTGTACTCTTATCGGAAAAGTGTTTTCGTATAATTTTCTACTGCGGTGAATTATGGGAAAAGTTTATAAGTTCCTAGTTATGAACGAGTTTTCATACAGAAAAAAAATAAATTTATTATTTTTTTTATGTCTTCTTTCAATTTGTGAGAAGGTAAAATGCAGTAAAATTTTTCTATTTCAAGTTTGTGTAGTTTAATTGTTGAATTTATAAGTTTTTTTTTCTCTCTCTAGTTTCGTAGAGGTGGTTGTTGTTGCTGTTGTTATCATTGATCAAAAGTTGAGAAATGATAAAAGAACTTTTTCTAGTTAGTAGAGTAGTAATACATCAAAAAATCTAAAGGAAGCAGAATTTGTAGTATTGTAGTAGTTGATTGTTGGAACTTGGACGGAAATTATTTATCGATTTTTATTCTTCTGAGGGTTGTAACCTACTCGGTAATCACACATATGGCATAGTGAGTAGAATAGCAAAAATGGACAGCTGCAGGCGGTTTTGCTGGGGTATCAATGATGTTCGAGACTTGGTAAAATTATGAAAAGGAATTCGTGGAAAGCATGTCCGGAAATCTTTGATCTATAAAAAGAATCAATGACTTTTTCACATAAAGAAGAGGAGGAGAAACGTTAATAGTATTACTTCAACCCACACTTCCTAGGTAAATATTTAGGCAAAAAAGAGCGCAGTTTATACTTTACTGGCTGGAGCCCGGTCCGCCTCGCTGCACCCATCATAGCGAAATAAAAGAAGTTGTAAAAAATATCGTTCAGCCCTTCTCGCAGCATTATCCGCTGTAAAATCCTAAGTGAACCACAGTTGAATATCTTTTATGAGGGGCATATACATATGTATAGCTCCATTACTGCTAACATAATGTATTTCATTGATTTGACCGAATTGCAAAATCTAACATTTATGTGAGCATTGAACGTCTTGGACAATAATGGTAAATGTAGAGATGCGCCGAACATGGGTTCGACCGAATACGAATATTCGGCCGAATATTCGGTAAAAAATGTACCGAACCGAACATTCGGCCGAATTATTCGGTTCATTTTTGGGCAGTAACTAGGTACCTATGGGTCGGCGAAGCGCTCTGAAAGTACCAGCGTTTGTCCATCCCTTCAGCACCCCGCGCTAGCTCGGCTCACTCGCTCAATGCGCCGCTCTTTTTTTATGACAATTTCTCGCGTGATAGAGTAGTTATCGTCGAAAAATAAGGGATTAAAGCAAGAATGTGAGGAAATAACAATTCCATAAACAGCGTAGAGCCTCAAACGCGCATGAGTCGATTGTTTTGCAACCCCAGTTTAAAACTGGTTTCAGCATTATCACGCTCACAACCAGTTTGCAACCAAAATAAAACCTTTGTCCACACACAAGCGCAACTGATTTTTGATTAATCGATATTCTGTGCTCACGAAGATTTTGTTGAATAAACTTTGACACGTACACATGCAACCACGCAACTGAAACTGACGACATTTGAAAGCGTACATGCGTTGCATACGGTGACAGACATATGGAAGGGTGTGTATTCAAATGCGACTTGGCGGAATATTCCGGGAATGGAATGCATGCAACGCAAATGTCGATCTACTTTCAACTTTTTTGTATAGCCGCGTGCGCCATAGCACACATAAACATACAACCGCTGAATGCAACGCAGATACGATTGCGTGTCACCAGCTTGGTATTGATTCCGGCCGGCAAGAACAGTCGCAGACAAACAGTTGCAAACTAGATTCAAATCAGTCTCGTTTCTGTCGACCCAAATGTGGGTTCTCAATTTTTTTAAATTTTTGATTTTATGAATAAATATGGTTACAGAGAGAAGTGTTGTTTCATTTACAAATACTATCTATGTACGGTTCCACAATAAAACCTCTTTAAGATATGTAACTCTTAAAATAACATTATTTAAATATTCGGTAATTATTCGGCAAACTAACCGAATATTCGGCCGAATATGAACATTAAAAAATACGCCGAATATACCGAATACAATTATTCGGCCGAACATTCGGCGCATCTCTAGTAAATAGGGCACACCCACGGCCGTGCCTCAGTATATGGCCGCCTGCATGCCAGACTATATTGCCGGCTCCAAGGTCGCATCACACATAGAAAAAGTATAAATGTTAAGAATTGGGGCTCCAAGCCAATAACAGTTCACAAAAAAATTGAGTATTCAGAGTGATTTTTGAGTGCTTACGAATTGAATATTATCAATTTTAGCGCTGCGCTCAGGTCGGGCGGAAGCGGCTGGTGGAGGAGGATAATGCCTAATCTCCAATGAGAAAACCAACCACGAACCAACCACGTACCAGTAGGCTGAATTCGCTGACAAAATATGTTCACACACATTTCTATCACTGTAGATGTGAATTGTCAGAAATGTCTGTTTTCTTATTATTATTACTAGATTAGACTTTTCTGTTGTCAATTTTTTGGCAAATACAATTAAACGTCGTTTATGCCTTGATTTTTGACATTTTTTGTACTAAATTGGACGCTGAATTTCATGTGGCAACTCAAATGGTTTAACTAACACATACGGAAAGTTACCCATGTCGACCAAAACACGAGCGAGACCGATAATTCAATTTACAATGGGAAGGAATAGGATGCAGCACTTTGGTTGGTTGGTTCGTGGTTGGTTTTGCCATTGGAGATTAGGCATAACTCACTCAAAAAAGCGATTTTGACCCGGAGTTCCAATTCGCAACCCGAAAATCACTATTGCAGCACTCAAAAATCACTTGGAATACCTGAACATTTTTTTTGAGCAATTTTGTTTGGTTTGGTGCCCCAATTCTAAACATTTGCCATACCCACGTATGTCGAACTTGATTGAACGCATAAAACCTTGCAATATATTTAGTGGACTTAAAGCTTGATCTTACATATATTGTGCAGCTTCAATGTTGTGCACTTATCCCTCTTCGATTTAGCCGGCTTTTATTTTGCCTGCCTGCTTCCTTCGACACCCATACACAACTTCCAGATTTTCTTCTTCTTTTTCACATGTTTTTGTCAGTAGTATTAATGAGTATTGTTCCCTGTATGTCAGCCCAATGCGAGTAACATATAAACACACCACAACATTTTTCCTGCTTCTTTTCTTTTAATGCGTTTATAATTCAACACCACTATCACAGTTGCATTCATTTTTTTTCAAAACGATTTCACTTTTTTTTATTTCATTTAAAAAAAACACATTCATGCGATTCTGCTGCAAAAGGATAATCACTCCTTTTATCTGCAAGAGATTTCTTTGCACATTATTATTATATGCTAAATCAGTTGTAAGATTGTCAAAATTATTTTCATATCCAAGCCAGTAAGGTCTGCTTTCTTCTTCTTCCTCTACAACCAAGATTCGGTTCAGGCCTCTGGCAATTATTCTCTTCACTGCTCTCTTACTAGACCTTCACTCCATGGTTGCACTCCATAGATCTTACCGTAGAGTACTTTCGGTCTGATTACACCTGGACGAAATGTTTCTTTCTTTTGCCTTGAAAACAACGAAGAAAATTGTCAGGATATAGGAGGCATCTATCTTCCGCTTCGATCACTCCTCCTACACTTACTAGACCTTCACAATCTGGTCCTACAGCTGGAATGTGTCAAGAAATTGCGCTTGTGGTTTTTTCGGCATGGGGGAGTTTTTTACAACATACCCAGGATTGTGCTGCAAATATTTAGGGAAGTGCAGCTAACACCGAAAAGCAGCCTGGAGGATTAAATAGCATTAGCGGGCGAGTTTAATGAAGTTAAAGCGCAAGCAAACTCAGCATAAAAGCAAGATCCCGAAGCAAATCCTGGTTGGATAAAGGCAGAGGCGGCGCTTTCATAGGTGCAATTGGTGCATTTGCACCGGGCGCAATTAGGCGAGGTGCAATTTTAGAAAAAAGTGAAAAGGTGTTCCCGTGCCTTCATTTTCATATATTAAGGGAGCTCCACAAAGTGATTGTTTTTTTCCCATTGTCCTTCACCGCGATCAAAAAATTAACAGCTGATTGGTGGCGCAATATAGCATTGTGCACCGGGCGCCACAAAGCCAAATTTCCCTGATGCAACACAGCTTAGCTCGTTTACGTATCCAGATAGATGAAAATGAACCTTATCCCTTTCATAATAGTTTTGCTTAAAAATCTTGATCTTGTTCATGCACGTTTCAATGTGTTTTACGAATGTGTATCGATGCATATCTGGAAAACTACTTGCTTTTTCTTGCCAAATGTCATCGCAAGGATAGTTGTATGTTAACAGTTCAAAAGTGGCGATAATTTTAAACTGACACCTCTTGTTGAAACACCCTATATACGCAAACGAGCTATATTTCTCAAATAAGCAATGAATGCAATGAAAATATCGACGTTAACAGTGCAAATGACAAACTGGAAAGGTGTATTATCAAGTTAATGAGGTTGCTCAGGCCATCAATCAGCCTATGCTAACCACAGTAGAAGAAAACCAAGAAATAGATGTCGCGTGGAGAAAGATTGAAGAACCCTGAATATCCGAAACTGGCAATCAAAATCGATAAAGAGCGACAAGTCGATTGTCTCTATCAAGCTAAATCTCATCCCAACCTAAAACGCTAACAAATGACGATAATGACGAAATCAACTCAATACAAGATATCTCTTCATCCAAAAGAAAAAACAAACTCTTCGGATACTACCTACTAGATAATCTAAACTGATATTAGCCTTTAGGTAATAAAAATCAATTTAATAAAGCTTAACTAGAATAATAATAAAACTGGCAATATTCAATAAAATTGTTACTTCTGTTGTGACATTATCAGACACATTGTTTTTATTAGCATTCGAGAATGCTTTTATTTTTAGTGTTATGCGGCACCATACTGCTCATCAGTGCTCAATTACAGAGAACCCTTTTACACGTACCATCCACAGATTCTCCTTATGGCTAGATAATTAAATAAATCGCAATTCCATTGCTGAAATATCTTAACAGAAAAAAGGGGGCCCCAATAGCAGCCCGAATTTTCGGGGTAATCCCATCTTATTTTATTGTTCAATAATTTCTAATACCATGAATTCCTCCCCCGCCGCCACTTCTTTGGTTTCACAAAAATGAAACAAAAAAATGGAAAGGAAAAAATAATTTGCTTCCATTTGTGTTTTCCCCACTCCCCTCAGGGTTGTCCACCCCTCTTAAGAGACCAAATAGCAATAACACATTAAACTGGTAGCAAATGGCGAAACTTTCTCACTTTTAAACACTGGAAATTATCGCAAACAGCCAATTTGCACCATTTCCAATTTCCGTCGGCAATAACCAAATTATAAATTGCCATAAAAATGTTGGACTTCATGTTCCTCTTCCGTATTTCTTCCCGGGGAGCATGTAAAAAGATGCTTCATTCCGCCACCCCCCGTGCACACTACTTGAAGCAGGGAATCCTTGTGTACCCTATCACCTCGATCCCTTGAATTTGGTGACAAAATATGACGAGGCTACAAGAAGTCTCCTGTCGAGATAAAAGGGAAGTGCGAGAGGAGCACCAGCAGCAAGGATACGAAGGGCAGAAAAATGGCAAAAAGAATGGAAGACGACGAAACATTTCTTCAATAATTCACAACCCCTGGTATTGCTGAGGGGGTGTTTTTTCGGGACAAGTTGAGGTATGTTTTTGTATATTTCAGAAGTGGGGGTGGGCAGGGGGGATGTAAAACGGTGTCATCTGATATAAACTAATACACAACATCGAAAACGGGGATAATATGGAAGGATTTCAATGTTTTTCGCATTTTTCCCGATGATGGGCAGATGATACCCGCCACTTACAACCTTATATGAAATTATCGCCTGCTTGTAATGGAGTGACAAACACATATTTTGTACGCGAGCGAGGAGGGGTTGACAGTTTTTATGAGAATTTTGGTAAATCGAATTTGACGGATGTTTTTAAGATGCCACGCATTGCACGTACTGCAGGGACAAAGAGGGTAATAAGGGAGCGGTGGCCCAAGGCAATTTCGAGCCTCGGGAAGCGCGATTTTAACAAATGCTAATTGTACGGTAGGAGTCTCCACTAATATCTGATTGATTCAAGGCCCACCAAGCTTAATAAAATTAGCAAAGCTCTAAACCATCTCAAGAACACGAAGGTCTATTTGAGATGGGACGTCATGCAGGCGTAGTTTGTCAAAAATGAAGAATTTACAATAGACCAAGAGATTTATGACAAAAAATCTATAGCAGTGTTGGGTAGGTGGACACGATTACAAAATGAGTTTGTAAGAGGTGCCTCTTTTTTTTTGAGCTAGTACAATGTCATACCTTAAATGAGGCGCAGAGCTATTGTAATGCCATAATTAAAAAGAAGAAAGAAAATAAATATTAATGAAGAGCTTTTTGTACGAGGTTGTTTCTGGCAGGCATTAAACTGCCTCAGAGTAGGTAAGCAAGATATGTCTTCATAATGTATATTCATATTTTACAGTCTCAACTCGCCTAATTTATCTCGATAAACGCTCATATACCAGTGTGACTTATTTTTGAGCCAGGTCATTTAAAAAAAAAAAAAAAATAAGGCCCCAGTACAATTTAGCATAGTTTAAGGCACAAATGTACTGCCTCGTATAAGCTCGAGTGAACTCTATTCTATGGACAAACCACTGAAGAATGTGAGAGAGAGATGATTATCGTGCACTTCCTTCCATCTAACGACGTAGAATGATGTAGAGGAAGAACATCGCATCGCTCGTGAACAAGAGCACAGATCCCTTGCCGATTGGGAAAATTGTTCATAGACTTTGACAAGAAGAAGATCCAACTTAGTTCTCAAGAAAGTGATGGCAGATTCGTGAGTGAAAGTTATGTCAATGTGGGTGTACTGAGCTTCCCACTATTCTCTGGCTTTGATTCCTTAGTTATCGCAATTTATTGTTTGAAGTAATCCGGCCTCATATTTTGCAAATACTGGAGCCCAATAAAGTAGCCATTTTCTTCGCTAGACCCGGACATTAACAAACATTGTGTGCGGCCATGTCGGGTTCTTGCAATCTTAGCCTCCCAATACAATGACCCTTGTGCTGAAAGTCAAGTCGTGTTTTGTGACAAGTCGTTTGAGTTGAAGAAAGTGACTTTTCAGTCAAATTATGGCTTTCAGTACAGGAGTCAAAACTAGGCCTCTAAACTACTTGTTCTGTCGTAATGACTCAATTTTCAGCATTTATTTATTTTATTTATTTTATTTTATTGGAGTCCATCCAAGCGAAGCCTTTATCCTGGCGGTCGTCCAGTCTTGATCAGCATGCGAATAAAATCCAATAAGACATCCAGCGCAGCTGTTGGGCTGCTTATAATTGTACCACTAATACACAGCTCAGCTGTTCTTTTGGACCCTTTCCACAGTATCTTACGATACATAATCTTCTGTAATGCAGTCCACCATACCGACATTCCATGCATAAGTATAGGTCTAATTACGTCTGTATACAAACAGTGAACGATGCAGGGTTTTAAGGCCCCAATTGACTCCGATCGTTCTTTGGCATAAGAAGAGAACTGTTTTGGCCTTGTTGGCTCTCTCTTTTAAAGATTTGGCCACCACGTTAGTTCCCTATCCAGAGGATAGGTTGCACAGTCTTAGAGAAGGAAAATCGAGAAGTCAGGAAGTCCGTCACCCGTCAACATCTAGACTCTGGGGTGCCCCCGTGACCGCAAAAGATTCAACACTGTTGAAAGCACCTTCAAAAACTAAGAAAGCAGCCAAAGTTAGCTCCAAAGGATTTTCGATAAACGCTACCAGGGTGTGGAGAACAGTGTTTACCGATTTACCTTTCGTGTAAGCATGCTGCGAGGGAGAAAGCAGTTTTCTATCAATGTTTTGCTTAATATCAGACTCCACAAGTCTTTCGAAGATCTTGAGGAGAAAGGATGTGAGACATATAGGTTACAAGTCCTTTGGATTGTGGTAAGAGATTTTACCCGCTTTCGGAATGAAATCCAAGGTCGCTAACTAACCTTACCTAGTTGGCATAGTGTTGCTCTAACTTAGACAGCAATTAGAAACATACTGTACTTCATGTACTTTCGAGTTCTATAAGCCAGTTAAGGATGAAGCTTCGTAGATACATTAAGTCTCGTCTATAATGGTTCTAATATGTCTGCTTTCTGCAAGAACACGGGAAGCATTTATTTAAAGGAAAGGCTCTTAAGGCTTTTAAGGAAGCTTTTAAAAAAGCTCGCTCTAATTAAATGTTCCGTAAGCTTTTAGGAAGACTTCGACTTTTCAGTAAACTTCCAGAAAAGCTTGCTCTCCTTGAATTTTCAGTAAACTTTTATAAAAGCTTGGACTCTTTCAATTTTCAGTAAGCTTTTAAAAAAGCTTTTGCGTCGAGCTGCATACGTCCTTCTTAATCAAAACGCGTTTGAATGGTAAAATTTGGGGTTTTATTTAGTAAAAATTAATTCAAATAAAATTGTGTTTTTAATATGTTACTGTTTTGAAGTTTTATCGAGTTTCCTATAATTGTAAACTTTAAAAATTTGTCAAACAAAACAATACAGCGATGACTCAATTTTATTACGGCAGTTCCAATGTTAGAACGTAACATATTGGAAGCAGCTTTTGATTTTAATATATTTTTTTTTCAAAGCATCTTTGCTTAAACGATCCTTACAGCATGTACATACGTAATGCAGACAATCAAAAATTTACGATTGGTCTGTTTGGGCAATTTGGTCAAGTAGTTAAAATTCTGCAACTACTCAAGCATAGCCGTATTGAAATAAAATAGGGAAATTTCTTCTACATCTGTCCAAATAATAAAATCATGTCCTTTTCTAAGGATGGATATCGTTAAAATTGAAAACATAGACTAATCTACATCACTGCAGTACATAATAATAAAAAAATATAATAAAACATTTTAATACTTACATTTGAATTTGGTGACCACTTTGTAACTGATGGCGGTGTAAAGTGATGATCTGTTGCTGCAGAGCCGATTCCACCCCCGCCAACTATTTCAATTTTATTTCAATTTTAAGGCAGAAAAATTGGGGGTAGTTAAAGTAGTAGAATCACCAGTGGTTGAGATGGTTAGAGGGACCCAGAAGAGTCATCAATGTGTAGTCAGAGTTTTTTGATGTTTTGTAAAGAAAAAATATAGAGAAAAGGGATGTAAGTCATAACATTTTTTTATTGTACTTATGGTATTGAAATATAAAAAGAATAAAGTCGATTTTTTTATTTTTTGGTGTTATTAAATGCAAAAGAAAATTTTGTGGAAAGAAAGGGTTTATTCGTGTGGATGCTGCTGCTTCTTAAGCAACATGTGTTTTGTGTCTACGTGCGGATAAAAATTGTTGTTTTTTTAAACTCTAAGATAAAACAACTTAAAAAAAACCAGGAAAGAATAACAATAACAACAAATAAAAAAATACACACATTGAAAACCATAAAATGGCACAGGGCCACCTCCACCCCCGCCTCGGCAAAGGACTTACCATATTGGGACGGTATCACATCTGGATCTCGCTCGTCCTCGACGATATCTTCTGATGATGATTTCGCTTTTATGTCTGTATGTTGCCAACGTGGCTTCTCAATATTGCCGCCCTTCTGCGGTCGGATTATGTGGAATTGGGTGCGGTTGTGTTGTGAAAGTTTTTCAGGATTGCGGCCACAGCATCAGTGGATTGCAGTTGTTGAATTTTGTTTGTTTCAATGTTGCATATTTGTTGGCACGGGTGACATATACCGTATCCCAATGGTGAAAGTTGGTTAGAGATGAGATGAAATAGAAACAAGAACAAGGTCATGAGTTATTTGGTTTTTTATTAGTGTGTTTAATATATATGACTTATATTTGTATTTATGGAAGGACAATTTGGATCCTTATAAAGTTATATCATCAAGGACATACCCCCATCACCCCAGAAGCATTCGCATCCCTTCTATAACATTCTGCTACTAAAACTTAACTTTATTTAACCGAAAAAGGATGAATTCCGCTTTCATCACTTTCCAAAACAAACACATTAGCATCCAGGCTACCGCCGCACATTCTATGTCGTCAATACACAGTCAAGAGGTCACTTTTCCTGTTAAATGAAATCGAGGACAGTATAAACTTAGAATAAATTGAAATAGTTTGAAAGTTTGGTTATTGCTTAAGTTTCAAAGTAGACTGGGTGACTGGCGACTGGTTGGATTATGGTGACTTTGTTGCTTTTGATGCATAGTGTTCAACACTGAATTCAATTTAAAATTGTAACGAACGTAACTTGGACCCGAACGAGATATGTATGCGAGTATAATCTATACGAGGGAACGACAGGGTCGCGCGCGCGGCGCGGAGTACGTATAAAGGTACACTACTATGCTGCTGCTGCTGCAATTGAAAATGGTCCGAAAACCCGGGGAGCTTATGGGACTCAATTTATTGCTTACAGTATAACAGGAATAGGATCAAGTTTTCATCCAGTCCTTGAATGTTCGGAACGTTGGAATGGATTAAACTTAGACAAACGATTTCTGGTGACAGTTTGCATTGAATAGTTACTTTCTAGTGGATTGGTTTTATGTTCCAGTTTAATAGCAAAGCTGTAAAGTTGAAATTACATAGTTATGGATTTATTGTTTTTATGTAATATTATGGATTGCATGAACAATTTTTTTGAAATATTAGAATTAGTTGGATGTTATGTTCATAACGTGCAGGAAATGTAATTCGACTGATAATATATATGAGTCGGAATAGAGCAGTTCCATGATTAGTGGGACATATACAGTTCGACAGAGCGTATCTGTTAGATAAGTTGGACAGGGTACTAGTTAATTGAATGCTATACGTTTTGTGATAATTAAATTTACTGAATTTTGTGAGCAAAATCAGAACAATAAGGGTAGATCTTATATCGACAAGCAATCTCTCACTGAAAATAACAAAGATTTGAAAAAGATTTAGGGGACGAACTTCTGTGTAAGGATATACCATCGAGCTACCGAGATGTGAGTTCACTTCGACAGAATACTTTGATGGGTGTGAAGAAAGAACCACATATCAAGAGGGTGCGCTCCTTGGTCTATAATTTCCCAGTTACTTGGTGAAAAATATTGCCATGAATATTAGAGCTCATCGATTTTGCCAGAAATAGCAGAATATGACTTAGTTTCGAAGAAAGAGTTTAATCCAGAAGTATGTAAGTGAAACCATAGAGAAGTTGTGCACTGAGGTTTATCCAGACTCCTGATATTGTTCTAAGTCAGTATAAGATACGACTAAGGTTTCACTATGTGCAAGGCATATTGGAGCCGATGACACTTTAAGTCAGTAGATGTCCTTAGTTATAGCCGGCTGAGTCGCATAAGTATAGGGGATACAGGCTCTTTGGAATACGTAAATGCGGTGCCTTGGAGTAGTATAGTTACAAGGCTGCGAGCACAGCGTCGTCACCGGTTGTGGTCTCTGGTTTGAGCTTGAACCTGTATGGTAAACTTTTTTGCGGTGAGCTTTAGATGCGAGCGCCTGCCGTGTGAAGCTAGTTAAACTTCGCTGAGTCTTGGCCCAGTCTATTTTGTCTGGACTACCTGGTACAGCTGAATCAATTTGTGTTCGAAACATTTGGACATGAAACATTTGGACAGATACCCCACACAGATAAACCAGACCCCATCCTCCTTGTCTATGTCTACTGCTACTATAACTTTACGGCTTTACTGCTACTATAACTTTACGGCTATCCTTAAAGTGGTCTTCTGTTTGTGCATTCAGAGTTTGATGCCATATAAATTACACAAAACATTCTATAGGTTTCTGCAACAACCAATATCCAAGTTAAGTGTCTAGTTGTGTAGCTGTCTGTCTGCCTCTATAGATGTCCACCTGAGGGCCGCACTGTTTAGAGTGCTGGTCTCATTACCTTTGTAATGGTTAAGTCAAACTTCCCTGAGTCAATGAAAGCAAGATCATCTGCATAGCCGATCATATGGAAACCAAATTCGTGTAGTTTGCCAAAAACTACTTCGACAACAAGTGACCAGAATAACGGGGACAGAACTCAACTTTAGGTGTTGCCCTTGATAGCCTTGACATGATGCAGTGACCCAGGCATTTATCATCTCTCAATCATGTGGAGATCCAAGTTTCTAAGAGGCAGTGCTGTAGAAATAAAATCATAGCCAGTGTTATCAAAGCCCTCCATGTCAAGGAACGCACATAACGGCCTTTATCGAAATTTCGAAGTGGTGTAAAGCAACCTCTGTTTGATGATTAAAGCAGCCTCTGTTGAGTGTTTGAGCGGACTGAGAGCTAAGGAGAGGGAGGTAGAGATCCAACTTGCACATGTTGTGAAGGCCCAGTAGTTTTTCAATTGTTTTCCAAAGGAAGGGGGATGAGTAGTATAGCTAAGGAGCTATGAGCGCAGTGACGCCATTGGTTATCAGCCTTATTCGAGACAAGAACTTGTGTGGTGAGCATTTTTTAAGCTGAGCTTTGGATGTGAGCGCCGCCTGTGTGAAATTTGTTGAACTTCGTGTAGCGTGTTTCGGGTGGGGTTTCATGATGGGTGGGAGCCTTGCGTGGAAGTCGTTGGTGGGATATCGTGGAGGAATTTGATTCAGGTTTCAAATCTTGGATGTGTCTTGAATGTCTTGTGTTAGTTTCACACCAACACCGGTGCACCAAACCCGATCTCACAACCGATAACGTCACTGTGCTCGTCACTCCATAGCTATACTACTTAGATGTTTGGAATGTATCTTCTATTGAAGGTTGGTCTAAAGAGACAGACCAAGTTGTCGAGAATCAGTTCGAGGCACTTCTGAAGAAGTGCCGGGAAAATTTTATCTCTTCTGGGGACATGTAGGATTGGAAAGAAGCTACTGCACAATTAATCTTTACCGATCGAAGATGTTTCTAGAGACATAAGTTGTCTAGAAAATTGACCCTCGAAAGGGCTCTCTGAGCAGGCACCTGGACGTTTCTTCGTGGTTAGAGGTGTATGAGCTATCCTCCTTTTTGGAGTCCTTGAAGAGGAACTTTTTGGGGTCTAGCTGCTTCTGGTAGAGTTTGCAGGTTCTCACGATGCTTCCTCCAAGCAATCCTTTCCTCTTTTTCCTCTTACTAGTTGTTGGAGGCTGTTAAGATGAACCTGTATTATTCAAATTGGCCCAAAATGTCACGCACTAAGCTGATAGAAGCGCCGAGATTTTGAAGCCACAGGCCCCTGAAACCAATGTTGACCAATTTTCTTAAGAACCAGGGGAGAGGAATGGATACGTGGGAGATTCCCAATGTCGAGACTCATGTACTGATGGTCCCACAGTGAGTCCTCGTTTAGAACACGTCAGTTTTGGATGTTGTCGGAGAGTAGTCTACTAGTGAGAGCGGGGTTCAACGAGGTCTCCCCCTACTAGCATGATAAAGCTGGGCTTGAATCGCCCATTTGCAAGATCAAACTGAGAAATTCTGGAAGATGCACACCTCTCTCGTTTTCGTCCAGGCTTCCTTAAATTGCTCGGTAGCCTTAGGCTCTTTACAACCCTTTGATTTGCTTTCTGCTCCGGCTCCGTCAGGAGTGCTTCTTTCTCCATCCACTGCTCGCTCGAGTCTAAACAGCATTCAGATTGTTGATTTGATTAGATTTAGGAAATTAGTGGAGTAGTGTTAAAGAGGGGTTTGCAAATATCACATTGAAAGCTCGCAGCTGATATCTTATATGTTTTTGTTTAGTGATGGAGTAATCCTTGAGGTTGATATTTATGACCACTTAAAAAATAATTTGATTGATTAACAACAATTTACCTGATAAAAAATTACTTAATCTATTTAAACTCACCTTAAACGAATCACTTTTAACAGTCTGCGCCACAGTGCTGCCTGCCGGTCCTTTAGTTGCTTGCTGTCGGTTTCTTCTTAAATTCTGTAGGAACGTTTTTATAAATATTCTCAAGGCAATAACTAGGCTGATAACGACAATCGTAAGAACAGCGCCAACTAAAATAGGCGACAGCGACAGTGATACATCATCCTCTGCATGTTGTACCATTTCAGGATATCATCAGCATCCGCCATTAAGAAGTGTAGTAACGATCGCACACCGGAGACGAGAGGAGGAGAGAGAAAGCGCAAAAAAAATTTCGATTTAGGTAACAATTCACTTGAAAAAGGCATCAATCAATAGGAGGCGCCCTACATTATCTTCTCCTTCTGCATGACCTCCCATTCGATATTAAGGCTTCGAGCAAAATGAAAAAAGGGAATCTTACCAGAAAAATTTTTTTTTCTGTTTTTTTCCTTCTTTCTCTCAGCTGAAGCCTCACCTAACATCGTGCGGGGGAGGCCCCTGCAGGAAGGACGACGTTGGCGCCTCCACGAAATTGAGTTGCTAAAGAGCATAAAGTGAGCATATCGTTATCAATCACCTGTCTTGTGTGATGTATAACCAATTACGAAATCATGTACCGGGTACCCAAGGCTGCGACCCTTTTGATTGACAGCATAAATTCGAACTTTTAGGGAATTATTTTCGGTTGTCATCATCGTTGTGAGTGTATCCAAGTTGTCGAGCATAAACTGGGGCTCATCTGGATTTGTAATGTTGAATCTGTGAATAGATTTCAAAGGATTAGATAAGTGCGATGTTAGCTTCTATAACTTTAATATAATATTCGTGAATTGCGGATAGGCGCCGCCAATGGGGCGGGGTGCTAGTGGATTGACTGGTGGGTAGGGGACTGGGACGGCGGGCGGCTAAAAGGATACCTTAGCTAGCCGGGGAGGGTTGGGGTATGTTGGCACGTTTTGACTATTATATGAGTTATGTCAAATTATGTTGACGGTGCGGGGGTAGTGATTCGTCATCATGATGAAGGGTGTTTCTGTCAGGAAACATGTACATATGTGACTGATTATGTACGGGCACACAGTAGGCATACTTGTTGAAGGCTGATATATGATAGTCATTAAAAGGTTCTTTTACTGAAACGGAACGGAAACTCAAAGTAGGGGGCGGCGGCAGCGGCGAGGGTGGCGGTGGGTCTTAATTTTTACTGGATTGGAAATTGTTCACAGGCTTCGCCTTAAGAGAAGGGGCTGAGATTTTGATAAGTGGTGGGGAGAGAGATTTTATGTATTCATTAATCAAATTATTGTGATTTATTATTATAGTTTCTTTGTAATTAATTTTCGATTGTTCATTCGGGTATTTTGGCTTGAGCTTTGTGTAAACTATACACAATTTAGCAAATTCAATTTCAAAATGATTTATTTTTAAATAAGATAAAAGCGACAATCCCAACGAAGGACCGAGGACATGTACACAATTGACGATGAAAGACACCGTGCTGATGAACAATCTTTGTATAAGTATATCACTTGGATTCACGGATACGCTGCTGTCGGTGCCGCTGGGTCTCGAACTCTATTCACGATTCGTTTCCATTCTTGTCGGATTTTAGCCTTCGATATTATTTAGCCAGGGTTTCTTCGGTGCCGATCGCTGGATTTTGCAGTCTGCGGAACGGTCTCGTCAGAGAAGTTTACGTAGCAAGCGGTTATCGTCTGCCGCCGGTGCAATCTCGGAGAAGAACAAAACCAGCAAAGCACAATTCCAAGCAGTCGTTGAGGAGTGGAAAGTGCTCCAGAACGCAAGGACAGCAGAAGCGGTAATCTCCCGCACTAAAAAGCAGAGATTCTGGGAAGATAGCTCAGCGCCTACAAATAATGACCAAAAAAGAAAAAGCTCTTAAGACCAACCATAGTTGGGAAGGCTTCTACTTCAAGAGTCCAACAATCAGGCTCAATCGACAACAGGCCAATGAACGAAGTTTTGAAGGACCACCTTCTAGTGGCATTAACCGGTGCCAATTATAGTACCGGCAGACTCCTGTACCTTCTTTGGGCCGAAATGGAGGTCAAAATATCGGAGTTGATCAAGGAGTTCGTAATGGGGTAAATTGCTCGGATTTCGCCACAAGAGAGACATCCCTACGAACAACTGGAAGGTGCTCAAGGCCGAGGAACCGCAGCGAAATAGTAGAACCATGGTAGGGCTCGAAAAAGTTGACTCCGTTTTGGGTAGGCATAGATAAAGGTTTTCAAAACGTCTTTATCTAACCAAGATGCTGACTGCGATGAAGAACTTATCGAGGTTGAAAGGGAGTTAGCATCTACAAGCTCAGGTGCAGCGGTTGACACTGTAGTATACACATGGCAGCAGGCGGCCTATACCACCCTCCATATGTGTGAAATCCATGGCTGGGAGCCAGGATAATTCGGCCAAAAATCGGCTTCAGTGCATGAGCCATCCTCACAAGGCATTTTCTGGAAGAGCCACGCCTAGAGGGACAAAGAGCCATATTTGGCTCGCCAGCCGCACTTTGCCGACTACTGAGGTAAGCCGTTAGATACCCTTTGTAGGATTTATAGGGAAATCTTGAACGCCCCATAAGGGAGTCGCGACAAAAATTCTACCGCTGCCACCAAATATTTGTTAGTAGTATCAAAATTCGCAACGAACAATCGATTTTAGTGTGGGCATATTTCCTAACTCTGCTTCAGCGTTCCGGACACACAACTTCATTCAGCATGCAGCAAACGGGTCTGTGATATACTTTTTCACCACAAAGCTGCAAAGCCCCCAATTGAGTAATACGGAGATCGTTACATCGATGAGCGACACATAATCCTACCGCTGTCACCAATTATTTGTTAGTAGTTTTACAATTCGAATCGAAGAGTCGATTTTAGTGCGGACATATCTCTTAACCCTGACGTAACGTCCCGGGCATATAACTTCATTCAGTTCGCAGTCTGTGCTATGAACTTTCGACACGAAGTTGTAAATTTGAATTTCATCTCGATCTCCGCCGGCCATACTCGGAGCAGGGCTCTTAGCGTAGTTCGGGTTCTATGAAGACTGTATATCTATAAATATAGTTGACGTGCATACCAATTTCTAGATTAATGTGTGGTCCAAAGTGGACTATCAACCCGAGCCCGTCCAATGCGTAGAACCGTTAACGAAGTTCTCTTCCAAAGCTGCCGCTTTTCACTTAAGCTGAATTAGCGAAACTTTAATTTGAAGTCATGCTATTTTTGGTATTTGTTGAACATTGTCGACTACGCAGCATCTACACTTAATTTTATCCTTATAGGGGACTTACATTATTAGTGGTTCCCGTTGTCCTTGTGCCAGATGGATACTAGATCCCGGAGTACGCATATAGCACGGCTTTTGTTAGGTCATTCAACCATCTTGTATGCCGGCATTTCGGCTTACAAAATGCAGCCCAAACATTTCAAAAGTTTATAAAGGAGCTTAAGAAGCAATTGGTCTTCTTATATGATTTCTTAGACGACTCATTCATTGAGAATAGCTTTGAGGAAGAGCATCAAACTCACTTGGATCAGCTCTTTCAAAACTTCGACAACTTTGGTCTGATCATTATTTTGGAAAAATGTTTTTTGGGTGCTGTCGAACTAAATTTTTTAAACCAGGGCATCTCAAATGAAGGAGTACTTTCATCCGTAAGTCGGGCTAATTGATCACTGATCCAACACCTCCAACTTGCGTCAAACGGATACAGAAATTTTTGGGGTTGGTAAAATTTTCCACAGCTTCATCTTCAATCTAGCCGAATTGTTTCTTCCGATCAAGGAGCACTGGAAATACACTTTTAGCTGCCCGCTCGCGCTCTAACGAATCTTTAAGACTATGTGGAAAAGTTGGAAGATGAATAAATGAATCAATTGTAATGAATGAAGGGGAATCTCTTGGCGGTATTTGGTTGCACATTATATCATCAGACATTTGAAAATTGATCGTGATTTGAAGTCTTTTGATACAGAGTTGGTTTTCTTAACGTATAATTCCTTTTATGTCTCCTGAAGAGCCACGCCTAGCGAGCCAAAGAGACACATTTGGCTCGCCAGCCGCACTTTGCCGACTACTGGGATAAGCCATTAGATACCCATAGTTGGATTTAGAGGGCAATCTTCACGGGATCCACACGAAGCAGTTGTACAAGCCTCAGTGAAGTCCTATCTGCACCTCCTCAAAATTCTAGCCGGGATGTTGAGGGTCAATAGTTTTCGTATCCAATTCTCACTATTAATAATGAGTGGAGAGATCAAAGTCCCAATAACTTATAAAAATTAAGACAAGCCCAAATCATAGGCCAAACAAATGAAGATCTTTGCTTACATGATCAACACGGAATCATCATGAAAGGCAGAGTTCTATGTGGTGGATTAGAGCGCCTCCGCGACAATATTTTCAAACCATTCAGATGTCTTTACTCGATGTGACTGTAGAATTGCCAGCGTGTCTTGAAGAGGATCATTTGTACCAACCAAGTCGCATACACGACGAGACATGTTGATCAGGTGGACTATTTTGTCCGTGTTATTTGACACATACTTATAATTTGGTTGGACAATCACTCCACACATGTCAAAAGTTTTTGTTACCCTCTACCAGGTTGATCAACATGCCTCGTCGTGTATGGGTGGCATAACGATTCAGAAGAGTGCTAAATTGTTGTGTATTTCCAAGAACATCGAAAAGAACAGTTACTAATACTAATCTTCTCGAGGGTTAATTTTGGCCATCGTGTCGCTGTATGGTTAAAAATTCTACGGCCATCATATCCCCCTTAAAAAGGCAAGCGGCCCGTGTTCGCCCGTTGTAAACCGATTTTATATTTTTACTCGGGAATTTATACATGCAACGATTGATCGAATCTATTCCGGCTCGATTGCAGACAATGATTGACTCCAAAGGTGGTCCAATTACGAAAGATGTACGAATATCCTCGGGAAGATGTCTTCGAGTGCGATCGGCATTTTGTGATCAATATCAATCGATAGGTTTAGATTGCAGTGGCTTGTGTAAATTTATCGGTTCAGTTCTATTCGGCGACTGCAAATCATTAATAGAGATTTATATTTTTAGAATTCAATCAAATTCACGTGTATTGAACTTCTTCTCGACCTTTAGCCAGAAACCGACCCAGCAGTTGTTATGTTTGAAACCATTGTGGCAATGCTTCGTATCTGTTGAAAATTTGATAAATTTGAGATACGAGATTTTAATTTTAAATTCACAGGTTAACAATTTTAATATATTTCTACAGAAACTATTTGATGATACTTTATACAATGATTTATGATGCAAGGATGCAAAAGAATTTCTCCGAAAAGACAGAGGAATCATTCCACAATTCCGCTCTTCTAGCATAAAACATTCAGTAGATATCAAACGAAATCTCAAATGCACAAGTCCAAAATCCAATTTAAACATAATGTGTATATTTACAATGTTAACTCTGTCGAATAAGCGTCCAAAGTAAAGTACCATCAAGCGACCGACCATCACCGCATGATTAAAACACCAGTAACTTAATTTCTCCACTAGTTTACACTGTTAAACAAAAATTCCAAAAAACAAACATATTTACCTGATAACTCCAGTTTTTGAAGAAAACATTTCTAGCACAAATATTTGTGGTAATCCTCCATCATATCCAGGGATGCATTGAATATCCACAGTTAGCTCAGTCCGGTTGTATACTGTACAGTTGTTTACGGCACTCGGTAAACCTGAACAAGGTAAATTGATGATTTATGTTAATATATACATATACATATGTACGTATGTGTGATATTATTTAGTGATTCTGTGTTTGTATAAAATTAATGCTGAAGGGTCTCTCAATTTGCTTAAACTTTAAAATCCCTTTAAAACTATACTCGCAAATATATACATATGCATATGTATGTTATGTATATGTGCTTCCCCCTCAGGAGTAGTGGTTTCTGAGCAAACTTTATTATGCCCGAAGCCAATTTTACTTAGCTAAAATTCTAATTGTGGCCACTTACCAGCAAGAACAACTTGGAACATGCATGGCTGCTGTTGAGTTCCGACTTCGTTTATAGCCCAACAGGATAATGTTCCATAGTCCTGAAAGTTAAGGGTTTGTGTTATAGATTGTAATTTTGCTTGACTTCTTTTAATTGAAACGAAATTTTTTTTAGGTAAGGAATTTTATTTGTGGGGGGAGGGAAGGGGAGGGGAATGTCTATCAGCGAAAACACGAGTAAACATAATACTGGTCCCGTTCTTAACCTACAGCAGGTACGCACAATGAGGCACGGTACGCCTGAGCAAAAATGTCACTCTTCCAAATGCAACCCGATTCAAGCCCGCAATGTATCAATAGTAGTCCAAACAAAGCTCACACTTTTTTAGGCTAAAGGGAGAAAAATTGGGGCTTCAAAAAAATGTATAGGACGAGGAAAACCGTAAATTATCTTCGATACCATAAAGGGTGCCTTTAGCATACTCAGTAGACCGGTTCTCGTTCGATTGCGTAGGTCAAGCAGCATTGGACGTGTTTAGTACTTAGTTGGGGGACCGCTAGGTAAAACGACACTCACGTTTGGAATGTTCAATGCTGATGCAGGTGCATTTATAGATCTTCGTTCCTGTAGCGGTAGGGTGACCTCTGGCGAGTGTATTTTTAGGTTTTCATGCTTGTAGCGGGAGCGTGCTTACCAGTACAGAACCCACTCAGGAACTGCATGAGGTCGTAACTCACTTCCACACGCTCCCTCGTAACTCATATTTCTTATGCAGATGATACATGGCGCAATGCGGTTGACTCAATTCAATGGTGGCGAGGGTGTTCAATCTCGCAAACTCCACTCGATCCCTTTCAGTAGGTACTGGAACCGTTTGGGAAAAAACGCATTTGGCAGGTATGCAACCAATCTCATTAGACTCATTAAAAAGTGTGTTAATTGCGTACTTAATACCCTGGTAATTGGTAATAAAACACTTTTAATGGGTAATTAACACATCTTTTAATAACCTTAATGCCCTCGGTCACAAACCAGTAAACAGGTTTTTTCCCAGTCCAAAGTGGCCCAGTACCTACTCCCTTACATTTATTCGTGTATCATAGAGCTAAGTTAGGGATAAATCTTTGAGTCCAATGACCCTTGACAGACTCGTTTCACTTCCCTTGCCATTCCCTTATGGACTGGCAGCGCTCAATCTGCCGCCGTAGTTTTTTTGGCTGCCTCTACCATATTCTGGGTCATAGAGATGCATGCCTTTTATCGCCAGAATATCTATGGGGATCATCCCCGCTATTACACACACTACATCGTTGGACGTGGTCCTGTACCCGCAGCAAGCGTCAAGTGCACTTAACCTATATGGGGCTCTCCATTTCCTACTGTTTGCAGTCCTGTTTAACGCTGTTGCCTGAACTGAGCTAATGACCCTCTCCAATTGGGCAGCATTCTTGCGAGTGCTGCTCAAATCGCAGACGTTTTGTTTCTGCCGTGCCCTCCAAGTGCGTTTCGAAATTCAGCCTACGGTCGATCATTACTACCAAGTACCTCAGAGCGGTGTGAGTGGATGGTCTGTTCCCCTACCTTGATCCTTATGGACCTTATCATCGTTTTCTGATCAGTACTGCTTCAATTTTGTGTCCAGCAAGCTTCAGCCCTGCGCGTTCTAACCAAGCTTTTATTTCCCAGATCGCTTCGTCCGCATATAATTCGATGTCAGCTGGCGTTTTCCTACGACCCCTAGCCCGATGTCATCCGCGAACCCGATCGCCACTGCTTCCTTTGGAAGACGAGTCTCCAACACGTCATTGTACATTACGATCCACAGGAGAGGGCCCAGGAAGGAACCCTGAAGAAAACCGAATGCTATCCCAAACACCTTTGTACCATCTTCCGAATCACAATGAAGCGACCCACCCTGGATGTAGCCGGCCAATACTCGCATTAGGTACGTTGTTCTGCCTAGCTTGATCAACATCTCAACTATTTTGCTCCACCTCGCTGAGTTCAAAGCATTTTTTACGTCCAGCAGCACAGCAGTGGTTTTTCTCTATGGCAGCTCTTGCTATGCCCATCACCATGTTGACTGCATCAGTTGTCGACCTTGCTTTTCTGAAGAATAATTGCTTGTCCGACAGGGCATCTATACCCTTTCGCTAGAGATCATCTTCTTTGATGGCTCTACAACCGGAAACCGCTCCTGTCCTCTCGCAACTGTTCTCTCCACCGATTCTGAACTGTTATCATCCAGTTTGGCATCGCTAAGCTCTGAGTATCCTGGTCTACACCATCCTTCCAGCGAAGGTTGGGTCTCCCTCGCTGTTGCACCCCATGGTCTGTTAAAGATCACCAGCTCGAGAAGTTTTATTATGCAACTAATGAGGCATATCGGTTTGTAGGACGATAGGTCCCCTAAAGGCTTGTTCGGCTTCGGTAGGGGCACGAGTTTCTGCTGTTTCCATATTCCAGGAAGGTCCCTTTCTCAGACCCGCTGCAAAGACTTCAGCCAACCTGTCTGGCGCTGTCGTAGCTGCTAGCCGCTACTGCCGTCCCTGCTACTCTACGCCTACGAGTTAAAGCTGGGTGACCAGAAGCAAGTTCTGCAATAGTAAATTTAAGGAATGTTGGGAGTCTTGGGAATGAAATGCACTTTAAAAGAACACCCCTTAAGGAGCAGGATTATTCAATAGTACACACTTATATAAAACACAAACAAAAACAGCCACTTACCTGATCAGTTACCGGCGTATACTTGAGAACACTTCTAGTGCCATTAATACTAAATCGTTCACTGCCCACATCTAAGGTCTCACCGGAGTTGTTAAACTTCCACCGGAACGCCCTGCAACGAAAATAACAAGTAGAAAAAAAATATGAAAAGTAAGCAAATGAGGAGTAAGATTTGATTTCCCTTTTCATCCTTCCTTTCCGCCATTCACGTCCTCTATATACACAACCAGAAGGATTCCAGGTTGCCGCTACTATAACTTGTCAGGCAATTAAGGATTCAAGGCACATGCAATCACCCCTTCTTCTTCTTCTTATTCTCTGCTTTATCTTCACGAGCAACCCACGCTAAAATAATTATTGGAAAGATTTATGGCTCCACTTGATAACTTCAAGTGAAGCCAGGATGTGAAATTGCTCGCGTGCTAGCTATAGCCAAACACTAGCGCCAGCACTTATAGTATATCGCCATCACCCTCTTTCCCAGTGCTACCTAGTGCTACTAGACACAGGTAAAGTTCCGCCACTCCTGTGCTAATGTTACAGGTAACGGTTGCAGCACCGGCAGATAGTGTGTCATGCCAACTTAGACGGAGTCAGGCGAATGTGCCAGATAAGACAATAAAGCGGAATTTGAAGTGCACGATGACAAGAATAATGAAATCCTTTGGAGGGGGTGGAAGCTTATTGAAAGGGTGAATGGGGCTTGGAATTTTTCAGGTGAATTTGTATGCCATTAATGAAGGGTTGCGCATGAGATTTTGACGGAATTGATTTTTTTTAATATTTTCAATAATCATAGAAAAGTTGGATCAACCCCTTAAAATAAACCACTATTAACTTTCAAACTTCAATGTCATAAACTTGAGGCGACCTTGAACGTCTAGAAAATGTCAATCACAAGTTAAAGGACGAACGGGATGACCACCACAACCAGAACCCTATAAGTAGTTTTACGAATGCACAAAGGTCTTGCAATATAACGACGGAGAGTTATATCAACACTTTTATTGTTGATAAGAAACATTGAAGTGCAAATTTTGGCTGGCTTTTTATTGCCAGCTCGTAGATAAGCACAAATACCACTCTCACATATATCAGGAGTCATGAACTTTGGACACTGACAATGGTGACAACGACTCACGACTCTTGACATTTATGGGTTTGTGGTAGTTGGTCCATAACTCTGAAGGTTGTGAACTATGGGTTAATATTTTAGTTGAAGGGTTAGAGACTTTTTTTTGTTGTTTTCGTATTGAGTTAATTGTGGATTCTCGAAAACTATTTCTTATTTAGACAGTAATGCATTACATGTGGCTAGTCCTTTACTATCATTTCAATGGGAAGGATAATTGAAAAAATGTAGACTGTCTTTGTAAACTTATGATTACTTTTTCGTCTGATGAGTTCGCAGACATCAAATTAAGTTTCTTACTTCACAGTGTAATTCTCCTCGAGACATAACTTGATGTATGGTACGCTATCTTCCCGATCTTACATAGACGGTAATTTAGAACACAGTGCTTGACAATAAAGCCAATCTGTATTCAGATATCCTTTATGCTGTCCTCCAAAATTTATCTGGCCAAGAAAAAACGGTTAGTTGATAACTTCCTCTAGTGCTCGGTATACTTTGTTGCAGTCCAGTGGTCAGGAAAATTTTGCATCCACAATAGTCAGTTCCAGATTAGCCGATTTGATCATGTTGTCTTTGGTACTGTGTGTTGCCCATGATTCTATCATCAATTACGGGCAACAAATTCTAGTCACAAAGATAGTAGGGAGAAGGCCGTAAAAATTGACCAACATGCTGTTAATGTTGTTTCACATATATCCGTGACGGCACGGCAACGATGCTTTCCGTGTCAGTGACTTCCGCGATAAAAATTTTCACTGACATTCACATAGGACCGCCCGCTTTTCTGTATCAGTGCTCAATGTGCAATGATATCTGTGATTACTTTTAAGTCTGTCACTGTCGCCGTCACGTCACGTCGTCACTAAAGTCGCCGTCATGTCACGTCATTCTGCTAGTTTGCCGTCCAAAACTACCGACATAGCTTCGCAGCAGGGGAAAGGGCAGGGAATGTTTGCTTGTTTTTTTTAAAGAGGGAAGACCAAAAGGAAGAAAAGTTATATAGAGGTCAGAAAAATGGAAAGGCGAAGGTTCATGTCGCCGCGTGGATTAGAACAACGGACCTATGAAATGAAATTCGGGCGACTTAATCCCTACGGTATGAGGGTGGAGCTGGCTTTCATTGAAGATAAAAATCCCTTTGATAGAGTTAGCCCTTCTTAAATTTTTGCAGGAATTCATGCCTGGATATCGTAAACCTTTGCTTGAAAGACAGTGGTTAGGTTGGCTAAGCTGATTCCTCAACCAAGCCTCAGGCTTTACGATGAATCTGCTCTGTTGTTGAACCACTTGTGATCCATACGAGTCCTTCTGCAGAATTTCATGAAAACTCTGGATAGCGGAGGAAAGCGAGCCCTTATTTGAGTGGGGTTAATTTGGTATGAAACTATTATACTTGGTCCTATATAAACATACAAAAGTCCAGTATCAGTACTTTAACATGGGCCTGGTGGTGTATATGCAAACAAGTGGGCTGTTAAAGAACTTTCCGCAATCAGTCAATGCAAGTGTTTAAACGCAGGTTTCATCATCTACTGCTCATGTACCCTCAGATTTACTTAACCAATCTTATCTATTGATTTAAGTTTTCTTCACATTTTGCGCCATGAAGCGACAGATATTTTGGACTAGCAGTATAAAGTGTGACGTCTGAGCTTAGATGGATTTTTTATTGTAGACCTCATGTAGGCTTATGATTGACGCTAGGCCCACTTACAGAGTTCTTCGCGTACGCCCAACGGAGTACACCCGAGCCCGGCTATCGTGAACTCCTTCCCAACAGACCGAAGGTAAGACTGCGGTAGGAAACTCCGAGGGGAGGTGGCCACGATCACCATATGGCAGTGGTTGTTCAACGAAACCCTGCTTGAATAGTCAAGGCTAAGCGGCAAGCCACTAAGTGCACTGCTGAACCTGTTCAATCGGCTGGCTTACAAATATGAGGCAGTTAAGTAATAAGGGGATTGTGACAAAAATCCTACCGCTGCCACCAAATATTTGTTAGTAGTATCGAAAATTCGCTTATATCGATGAGCGACACATAATCCTACCGCTGTCACCAATTTTTTGTTAGTAGTTTTACAATTTGAATCGAAGAGTCGATGTTAGTGAGGACATATCTCTTAACCCTGACGTAGCGTCCCGGGCATATAACTTCATTCAGTTCGCAGTCTGTGCTATGAACTTTCGGCACGAAGTTGTAAACTTGAATTTCATCTCGATCTTCGCCGGCCATACTCGGAGCAGGGTTCTTAGCGTAGGATTAATGTGTGGTCCAAAGTGGACTATCAACCCGAGCTCCTCCAATGCGTAGAGCTGTTAACGAAGTTCTCTTCCAAAGTTGCCGCTTTTAACTTCATTTAATCCGTATAGGGGACTTACATTATTAGTGGTTCCCGCTGTCATTGTCACAGATGGATACTAGATCCCGGAGTACGTATATAACACGGCTTTTGTTAGGTCATTCAACCAGCTTGTATGCCGGCATTTCGGCTTACAAAATGCAGCCCAAACATTTCAAAAGTTTATAAAGAAGCTTAAGAAACAATTGGTCTTCTTATGTGATTTATTAGACGACTCACTCATTGAGAATAGTTCTGAGGAAGACCATCAAACTCACTTGGGTCAGCTCTTTCAAAACCTCGACAACTTTGGTCTGGCCATTATTTTGGAAAAGTGTTTTTTGGGTGCTGTCGAACTCAATTTTTTAAACCAGGGTATCTCAAATGAAGGAGTACTTTCATCCGTAGGCCGGGCCGTAGGATAGATACAAAAGTTTTTAGGGTTGGTACAATTTTCCACAGCTTCATCTTCAATCTAGCCGAATTGTTTCTTCCGATCAAGAAGCACTGGAAATACACTTTTAGCTGCCCGCTCTCGCTTTAACGAATCTTTAAGACTATTTGGAAAAGTTGGAAGATGAATAAATGAATCCATTGTAATGAATGAAGGGGAATCCCTTGGCGGTATTTGGTTGCACATTATATCATCAGACATTGGAAACTTGATTGTGATTTGAAGTCTTTTGATACTTTGTCTCCCATCTACAGAGTTGGTTTTCTTAACGTATGATTCCTTTTATGTCTCCTGAATATCACAACTTGTATCTGTGGTTTCGTCTTTATGTGCTAATCAATATTTACTACAAAATCTCAATCAATCTGAATCTCATTCACGTCAAATTAATTGCTTTTGGAGTATGCATCTAATCCTGTCATATATGTTTACTTACTATCATTCAAACCCTCATTGAAATCCCTTTTAATTTCCAGACCATGATAACACCAGCAATGCTGTACGATTTTATTAAGCATCATTTACATCAACTGCAAAATCCAATCACCTGCATAACTGAACATAAAACTATACACACAGAGAGAAATCACCTTGATCCTTCTCTATACTCGAAATTGCATCAGTATCGCACAAATCGGCTTTGGGGTATATTTTTGAGGTCCTATTATTCCTTATTTGAGCAGATTAATCCATTTGTAGGTGTACAAGTGCACCTAGTTATGACGCCTACCAATTTGCATATACCCCAACGCAAGCCATGCAACGAAGGGCATTTTGATCTTGAGCTTCTAATTGGATAAAATTTAGGTAGCAAAAGGCTTATGGACAAGTGCAGAGGAACACACCAAAGCCAAATATATAAAGGCAGAGGAGTCGTGTCTGGTGCAAGTAGTTAGCCTCAGTAATTTCAGATTTACCAGCTTATCCCCAAGTAAAGCCGTCGTGGTCGTCGTCTCATGGAGAGATGGGCCCCCGTAGGGCAAGATGGTACACCGGGGCATCGTCGTTGTTATAGCAGAAGGATATGAGCAGGATACATTCTCATCTTGTTATGGCATAGAACACATAAATATTTACAAAGTGAAAGGATACATACCTTGGTGGTGGATCAGCCTGTATTTCGCATGCTACTTCAACTGTTTCGTCCTTTGAAGCCCCAATTAGTACGACCCGATCGGAATGCCTGCATATGGGTGTATCTGTGAAAAGTTTTCAACTTGAATAAATTTTGCGCATTACATAGTTTCGTATTGTGAATAAATCAGTATAGAGAGCGAGAGAGAGTGTTTAGTGTGTTTCTCAAGAAGGACTGTGTAGCACACCTCCAGTCATCAGGTTAGGTGAAAGGGTTAAATTGCTTTGAATGCTTTTAGGATATTTCAAAGGATTCTGAGGGTGTGGAAGGGGGGTGTGCTTTTGGTGTTCATGCACTGGCACTTCCATAAATAGATATGTCCGTCCGCAATTTTGCGGAATATAACTAATTAGAGAACACTTACAATGAACGAATATATCCTTTGATTCGAATTCAATTGAAAGGGATTAAGAGAATGTGGTTTTCTTTGATTTGAAATTTTCGGGGGAAAGTTATCTTTAATGTTTCGTTTGATGCATGAATATGGATGAGTATGAGAGTCGGATTAAATTATATTAAAGTTTTGTTCATTCTATATAGAATCTACTGCAAATGTCTTTCTATTTTAAGCAACAAAGTACACTTCAGTAACTTATTTTGGTATGGATATGCCGTCTTTCAGATTGTTTTCGCAGTTAAGAATATTCACATCACGCACCAGGTTAGTAGTTTCCTTGAGGTTATATAGGGATGGGTGCAATGATAGGTGAATGTAGTCACTAGAACTTGTTGTATTAGTTGAGTCCGAAACTTGAAGTAAAATCTACAAATTCAATAAGTTGACAACTGGATCCCAGGCGTTATGAAGCCAGGAACTTGAGGTCCTCACAAGCTGTTATCTCAATAGGCTGAGAATATTTTCTTGTCTACTGTAGGCCTGGGAATATTTCCTGCCTTTATGAGGCTCCAACAAAGACATCATCTCATTTTGCAATTTTGGAAGCGGTTAACGAAAGAAGATCCATTCTTGGCGGGGAAAAAAAACATTCACGCATACAGAAGGGTCCCTGGAATTTCCGGTCCGGTGATGAGGTTACCTCTACTCGTGTCAGTCTATCGCCGATTTCATTACCGATGTTGCTTTCGTAGTCTAGGATCCATATCAGCGTAATGTTATTGTTCTTTCCTGCTTACGATTTTACAGATAGGAGATAATCCAGAACAGTTTTTGCTGACACCCTGTACGATTTAATATCACACAGAGCAGTTTGACTGTCCCACAAAATAATAATGTTCGAACTATTTATTTATGCAAGTCTGAGTATACTCCTGGATTTCTAGTATCTCAGCTTGAGAAACAGTGTGGTGATGTCAAGGTCCTTTCCTGTCCTCTCCTTATTTTGTAGCCAGGGCCATATACCGGTAACCTTAGGCGATTACCGAGTTTAGAACCATCGGTCTAACAAAAAACCGTATTTCCATTAAAGAACAGCCTGCTGTACTGCCATTCCGACCGATCTCTGATTACTATCGTTAAAAATGGTTTGTCGAAGTCCGGAATGGGAGGAATGAAATTGGGCAAGGCAAGGATTGACGCCAGGTTTAATTCTTGAGACTCGATACGTGATCCACAAGGCCCTAACTACCAGCTTGATGGTGAATAGTTTCCGCAGACGCAATGAGGGATAGTTGTCGGATAGACGTCGATTTCCTTAGCCGAGAGTGACCATTCACTACCACTTGAATGATAGTATCTGTAGCTCTGCCTGCCCGGTAAACAAAATACGAACAGTGGAGTGGGTACGCTGTAAGACCTTCCCTAATATACTTGTCTAAAATCTGATTCATATTTTGCAGTAGAAAGGAGTAAAGGAGGAAAGGACTCCTTGTATGATATTCTGCACACTTCGTCCTTTCCAGCACAGTAGGTATTGGGTCGGTTTGGCATGGGAACCAAATTATGCAAATTACATTCGGACTAGGGTTTTGGGCCAGCACACATTTGCCCGGAATAATGGCAGTAGGATTAATAGGATCTTAGCTGTAGTGAAAGTCCTGCTTGCCAGGCATTTGCTCCTATTGTAGGATGGGTAAGTGAAAACTATCTCCGATGCAGTGACAGGTTCTAAGATGTTCGAGCAGGAGCACTCACCGAGAACATGACAAACAGACCAATTCTTCTCAAGGCAAAGTCAACAGGTGGAGCCCGCCACCCCTCCTATCTTCCATAAGTGTGTTGACATCCTTTCACTGTTCCTCGGCAATTTATTGGTTGCGTTAAAATACGGCAAAGAACCTCACACAATAAATGAAGGCATCCTCCACGTTACTTGGGTATCACAGGTGTTATGCCGATCGCAGTGATGAGTCATCGCACTCGAAACGATGTAGGCATTTCCCATATCGCTAGGTGAGGTTGCAATGCACTTCGCAACGCTTCTTCGTATCCCACTTCTCCAGGTTTGGGATAAGTCTGTGGGTCTACCGACCCTTAATAAACTAGTCCAACTTCCCTTGCCTTCCCTGTTAGAGACTTACTGTGTCTCGCTGCACTCTAACATATTCTGGATCATCGAGACTTAGGCTTTTTCTTGCGAGTATGTTTATTGGGATCTTCCTCGTTATCATGCAGGCTGCTTCGCTGCACAGGGTCCTGTATGCGTTAAACGCGCAAAGGACGCTTAGTCGGTATGCGGTTCTCCATTTTTTTCTGTTCAACGCTGCCGCTCACACTGCTACTACTTATTGCAGGACTGAGCTAACCACCCTTGGCATCAGGAGGCAACGACTGGGTCTAAAGTCCCTATGCTGGGCAGTAATCTTAGGAGTGCGCACAAATAGTGAATGCTTTACCCGCCATAGCCTACAAGTGTATTTTAAAATTTAGCCTGCGGTCCATCATCACCCGCAGGTATGCTTAGGGCGAGCTGTGACTGAATGGGCTGTTCCCCTACCTTGATCGTTGCGTATACTAGCTTTCTTCCTTTGCACAGCTTCAGCTTGGTGCTCAGTAAGCGTCAGATCACCGCGCTTAGGCCACTATTTAATGTCCCAGATCACTTGGTTCTCCCATAGTTCCATCTTATGAAGGCATTGTTTACGAGCTCTATTATCGCCATGTCATCCACGATCTTGATCGTAACTGATCATTACACATTGCGATCCAGAGGAGGGGTGGGGGCAGGACGGATTCCTGGGGATCTTCGTATTCACAATTTAGTGGCCTACTTTTTTTTCTTTAAGGTAAAATAACAGTTTGAGAGGGGAAGGGAGCTCTGCCTGTTCGACTACCCACCCAGGCTCAACACGATTCGCCGGTACTGGCCTCGATGACATGGGACTCAAACAAGGATTGCTCCATTGAGAACGCCCAGTTCATCAAGGGCATTTTGGCAGCCCCAAACCGATTTAGATTTGATCTTACGGCATCTTATGGCTATCAGAGAAGACAAGGATCCGTTTCTTTTTGTACACTCTTCTTAAATTTTCATGAGTGTATGCCAGTAGAGGGTACACCCCTGTTTGAAAGAGAGTCATTATAGGGTGCCGAGGCGTATCGCTCTACTGAATCTACGGCTTTGCTCCAGATAACGGAAAGTGGCTCAAATTTTAAGATCTTAAAGGACATGGAGTTCGCTTAGACCATCTCAGAAAGCCATTCGCTTTTAGCTACGATAATGGTGGATTTCTTTACCCCAAGGTGGATGGGTACTGATGTTTGTTCAACATGCGGTTTTTAAAGAAAATACTTTTTGCTATTACTTGTTTAAATCTTTTATTATCTAGTATTATTATGGTATTTTAATTAAGTCTTATCACTAGTATTTATAATTAGGTTTTATTATTTATGATCTTTACAAATTTTATTTAGCGCGCGGCGGGACCTTGAGTGTCGCTATGGAGGAACCTTGGACAGTGAAGTAAAAAATTGGAGATGCCGGAAATTGGCTATCTCACTATGGACCGGGGAAAACGGCAAGATCACTGAACTTTCGTTCGGTGATCGATGGAGTGTTCCGACTGATCGTTTTGATCGTGTCGGAAGTTGTTGTGTGACATTGCGTAAAGTTTGGTAATTAAACTTTACGCGGTCACTACAGTACCATATTAAGGATAATCTCTAGCGCTGCTGTCGAGGAAGTGAAGATGGCTTCAGTGGTAAGAAGGAAACGAAAGAAGTAGGAGACAAATAATTTATATTAAAAAAAAAATTGTTTAGCTTTAAAGTGTATACCCACCCACAGTGATTTAATTCCTTTAAAATTACCCAAAAACTTACTTCGAAGCAACCTTTATGCCGGATTCATCGTTGCGGATGATTCGCGCCGCACTTATGTGCGCGCATACTTTTTGTATGAAAAATTGTACCTTTCTCAATTTTGGGAAATTTTTGGGATTTTTTTTTCTCTCTCAAAAAAAGTTGAACCAACTTCAACTTTTGTGCGGCGGATTTTAAAAATTGTCAAAAAAATCATATGTTTTTGATGAAAATTGTCTGAAAAACTGTCAAATCATACAAAATGTGCGGCACACTATGACTACAACAATGAATCGAAGTTCAGCTGACTCTCTTTTTGGGAAATTTGTGCGACGCGACTCATCCGCAACGATGAATCCGGCATTAAAATCAAATTTCATTACATTCTGACTTTTTTGTGGGTGGGCTAAGTTCAAACACCGGACCCAATTTCAACATTGCCTACGCATAAAAATCTTCATATCATCCTTCATATTTTATCCGGGATTTAACAGTAATATCAGAATAAAATTCATAATCAAAAAATAAGGAAACAATTTTATTTTCCTGACGAAACTTTGTTCCGCTCATACTCCTTCTATATGAGTACACATACAAAAAAATATATTCATTCTCAATTGATTAATATTTAATAAAATTCACTTAGGAGTAGGTATCCTTCCGCATAGCTCTAAGCTTATATCTCAGCAATTTAATAATATCAAAACATATCCGGAAAAATTATATACATATGGTATGTATATACCATATGTATTGCAAAAGCCCGTGAATGTGATATGTTTGATTTCGAAAAAAAAAATAAGAAATAAAAAAAATGAAGAAAAAAATCCTTTAATCCCACTTTGGGTAGATTTAAAGAGATCCTTTATAAAAATGCGTAAAAGACCCTATAAACCAACACAGGAAGAAAATTGAATAACAAAAAAAAAGAGAAGAAAAAAAATCAAGGAAGAAAAATTTTTTTTCAGTAAAACACGAAATCTTCCCAAAATCTGGCTCAAATCGGCTCCATAACTCTAAGCACGTTGCATCCATTCCCAGGGCGTTCTCCCAATTTGCCAATTTCTCAACATTTTTGCCTGAATTTGATATGTAAAATAAGGACTAAGGAGCCTCTTGCCGTATCCATTAAATCTGTGAACACAACCAGTGTTCGCTCAGGTGAATAGCTCCACAGGGATCATGGTTTGCTAAAAAGAAGGATGAGTTGTTAGCAGCACACACAGAGAGGAGAGAAAGTATGCAGTAAAAATTCGACGAACACAAGAAGCACAAAAAAAAAATAAAAAAACAAAAAAAATATACAGAGAAAAATCCTGAATCCTTTCCTCTTTTAGAGATTCCATTCCCTACCTCCTTTTTAAATCCGATTAATATCCCCAGGCCCTGAATTCCTGTGAAGTTTCCCAAACGTATAGGGAAATGCATTTCCACTTACGGTAGGGAAACTGCTGAAAAAAGGACGAACCAAAAAAAAAATTGATGGCAAACATTGCCAGGAGGGCATTAAATTACCATAATCGCAGTTTTTAAATCATCGTTAGAGAGGATTGCGAAATCCTTCTCTATAGTTTCCTCCTCTGCTTTTGGGAATGGCGGACGACTGCCTAATGCCTTCTCGCTTGTGATGCTACCTACTAAAAATGGCGCTGGCTGCGCTCAAATGCATTATTTTCGTGGCCCTAAATATGTTGGCCAAAATGCACGTTTTTTTGATATTTTAGGTTAGCTCCGCGGCATATCTTTGCACAGAACGAGAGAGAGATTCAAGGCACAATGTCAGTTGTTTGCATCCTTTTGCCCAGGAACACACCAATTTTCACGTGGGAAATGTGAGAATTTATAACCTTCTCGTAGCTTATCCCTATTTTTTCATTAGAATGTATGAGCTGAGAAGAGCCACTGAGCCAATGCAATGGTGGTGGAAATTTAGAAATCCTTTTCAAAGCGCAATTTTATGTCAGCACTAGAAATGACCGGGGGTGGAGGGAATTATGAGCATTTCAGTTGGTGAATTTTAAAAAGCTTAAAAGTGAGAAAATTAGATGACGGAAATTAATTTCATTTTCACTATCCTTCTTGGTAAGAGCTTTTCCATATAATTTTATGAGTTCTTTAAAATACGACCAGTCATAGATCTACTTCCAGAGGTTATAATACTTCATGTACTAAGTGGACCGCCAAAGGTTTGGTAATCAAGAAGGATTCATTGAATGAGTTTGTCGGTTCCGAAACTTTTGCTGACGTGTTTTCGGATCCATCATTTGCAGAAAAAAGAACTACAGATTGATGAATCGATAGGATTTTGATTCCTTGAATGATATTCTCCACGATTGCCCCTTCTAGCACAGTAGGTATTGGGTCAGTTTGGCCTGAGAACTAAATTATGCAAAATAGCACAAGAACACTAATCAAAATGGAAAACGAGTCATAGGGATAGTTGCAAGTAATATTTTATACCGTAAGTTTGGATATTCATAATTCAACCTGGGTATCCTCTGAAGAAGACACTTACAGCCTGATAGACCACATGTGGGCAAGTGGTCCGCAACTATAACCTGTCCTGGAATGCTGTAAATATCGGACAGAATGGGAAAATGGACAGCTTGACTGTGTAGTAAACGTGGATGACACAGAAGTTTCAGAGGTAAGGGAGAAAGCAATTGAGGTAGCGTCGAAAAGGCGATAGCCGTTGGGAAAATCCTTTGGTTATACGGTATGCCGAATAGAAGAGTGAATCAGGCGGCCAGTGTAGCACCAGGTGGGTCCACCACAGTATTCCCAGTGCACTTCAGCGCAGGAGTGTTTCCTAAGCAATGAAAGCGTCAAAAGCTTGTGCTCATACCGAGCTGGGATAAGCCTCCAGGGGATTGTCGGACTGTTGGTCTATATACTTCCTAATCACCATAGGCAAGCTTTTTGAACTTAAGATATATAAAAAATTACTCCCAGAGAAAATGCAGCTTGTGGAAAAGGTATTTCAACTTCAGAGGATAGATCAACAACGGATGCTATTAGCCTGGTGAGTAGCTCAGCAAGGACCCCCGAGTAAAAATTAGACGCCCATTTTTAGCTTGCAGTAGGCAGGCAGAGTGTCGATATGCCTGTATGTCACTTAAAGCAGGCAGGTACCTGCCCCTGCGTAAAAATTCTACTTTTTCGAATGCAGCCCGCTACAGACATGCACCAATAAAAGACTCGGAATAGCCCAAGCGAAGCACTTTTTTAGAGACTAAAGAGAGCAGAATCGGAGCTTTAAAAATTGGGTGCCAATAGCATGCTCAGTAGACCGGTTATCGTTCGATTGCGTCGATGAAGCAGCATTGGGTGTGGTTAGTACTTAGTTGGAGGACCGCTTGGTTAAACGATACTTGCGTTTGGAATGGTTCATTTACGAATACATTTATATCTGTAAGAGGGGCGTGGATATCTCGGACGGGGAAATTTTTAGATTTTTATGCCTGTAGCGGAAGCATGCATACCCAAACATACTTCCCGTGTGGCAGGCGCAATAGAGCTGTCTTCTGTGACAAAACGTCGGAGCAAAATTAGGATAAAAAGTATAAAAAGATGGTCCGTCTAGGTGTGAACACGCACGTCCGGGCGCCGTCTTCCATGGGAACGAGGTCTAAGAGTGAAAAATGCTTTCAACACCGCGAAATGTAGCAAGATCGTCGAGGTGTTGAAAAAGCTGGATATACGGAAGTACACAGTACGCATTGTTATCAAACCTATTGTAGGTAGGGCACTGCAATGCGAGTCAGAAGAGGGATAAGTGAAAACAACACAACTTACGGAATAACCCAAGGCTCCAACCTAGATCCCTTCCTGTCGATCATCATGCACGATGAAGTTACTACTACATAAGTCGCGAGAAACAGTCGCTATTAGCTTCATCGATGACATCGATCTTGCGTTACTAGGAAAGATGCTCGACAAAATCCAAATATTCGCTAACGAAGCGATGTGTCATAAAGACGTGCCTAGAGAAGGCTGGTCTTATGCTATTTGAGCACAAACGGGAAGTAGCGCTAATCAGGCAGCGGAAAAAGGTGCAGATCATTGTGGAGATAGGAGATGACCATTTCAACAGCTGCAACCCCGCATTTAAGTATCTGGGAGTGATCATTGACCAAAGGTACAACTTCGCGAAGAAAAAGTTTCCATCATCATCGCAGCACTCATGGGGATGCTGACCGAAAAATGGGGACCCGAGGTCAAGCCGTTTCCTCCTTATTGCGGGAGTGGTAAGTTTGGTTCTGTTGTATGCAGTGGCATTTTACAGAACGATTAATGAATGAGAATAAATTCTATGTATCGGCTAAATGCATACCGGACATACCATATTACGTCCGACGAGACAGCATTCATGATAGCAGGAATGACCCCAACGATTTTCTCGTAGCGGTGAGTAGAAATTTGTACGATCCGGAATTTACAAAGGGGAACCTAAGACAGTGCAACTTATTTTGGCCGGGGACGTGCTCTTGCCATATCTGGTGAAGTGGGTTATGAGGGAGCATTGGGAAGTGACTTACTACTTTACGAAGTGGAGGTTAAAATCACTCAGGTTGGGCGATGCACGGTTTTGCTCAGATTCACACTGAATTCTGATCGCAGAGCCTAATACGAAAAAACTTCAGATAAAGCACCATTATCGCTTCTTAGTATAAGGGTTGACAATTTAGCGCCTAAGAGTCTTAGTGATAATTTTTAAAAACACTGCTTGGAAAAAACACTCCAGACATCTTCTCCTTTCATAACTAAGGTTTTTTGATTAGTATGCATAGGTGCAACATCACGAATTCACCAACCAATTACTGCCCGCTTCAACTTAAAAGTATCCACTTAACCCAAGCCCCCTATCTCGGTCCCGTCCATGTAACCTTAATTACATCCAAACGAATCCCGTATATATGCAAACCACTTCTTGCAAAAAGACTATTCCAAATTTCAACAGTTTCCATTCCAATTTACTCCCAACTACCAGGAATGACTCCTTCAAACATGCATGATGGTGTCTTAATCAACAATCCCAATTCGGTAATTAAAAGAGAATGGAGCATCATACTTACCTCATCATGCATTAATGAGGACGGAATGTCCAATTATTTGCCGGGAGCGTAGATAGGGGGAAGCTATCACTTCGTTTAAGCCGCCCGGCTGGCAAGGGGCAGATGCTGCCGCCATCCCCTCTACTATAGTATATCTAGGGTCATGGAACTCAAAATTCAATTTCAATGGGATTATAGCTCTCACAGTATCTAAAGCTTAAAAGGAGATTGTCTTACAACATCGTCTTAGAGATTTTACTTAAGGGATAACACAAAAAGCTTTTCAGTTTTTGGGATGGGAGAGAGAGATATTATCCTGGTAGAAGATCAGTGAGAATAAGAGGGCATATCCTTTTTGGTTTGGTGTTGTAGTGCTGGTGCTGGAGAAGAGATATTTGGATGTTGGATGTCTTGTTGAATGCGAAAAGAGCCTCACTGATAAAGTCCTCGAGATGGATTTGTTTAACGACTTTTTTAAGAGCAAGTTTCTTTCAATTCTTGGTGATTTGAATTGTAGTCTGATTTCAGGTTATAGTATAACTGGGATTTTGGAGGGTAATCATTCTGAAATTCCTGGCTATATCATTGTGTTTCGAGTAGTGCTAGTTGGTTGTTTCATTTATGTTTTTTTAACAAAGTTGCTTTTTGTTCTCAAACTCAATGTTTTAGGTGATTATAAACCAAGAATTATATTTTAAATTTCTTTAACATAAAATTCATGGTAAAATTGAGCATGCGTCGGACAATTATCTATGGGAAATGTGCCTTATACCCTGGCTTCACCGGCCTCAATTCAATAAAG
Source organism: Thereva unica (assembly GCA_949987705.1). NCBI lineage: Eukaryota > Metazoa > Arthropoda > Insecta > Diptera > Therevidae > Thereva > Thereva unica. Next base: position 9,636,150 of record OX465285.1, read on the forward strand.
CTCATTTCAATCCGTGCAAGCCGCTTCACCGACTGGGGAGGTTCAGTTCGTGCTTGAAATTGTTGTTCTTTCGCCTCATTATTCCAGTTGAATACTCTCTTTTGATCGAGCTTTTATTTTCAACCTCAATCGTATGTTCTGTTTCATGTTCTTACAGAGCCGCCTTTCAGACCAGGTCGACAGGCACGCCCCGATGAAGGCCACAGTTTACCCAGGCTGACTGAGGGATGAGAACTTCAGGTATTCGTCTGACAGGCCGTGGCATGCAGGTGAAGTGAAGTGATTCCCTACAGACACATAGGCGAGGACGACAGTTTAGCATAGCAGTTTGTTAATTCAAGTGCAAAAATGTCCATAGCCTCAACGAATACTTCAAGGCGGCTCTAGACTCACGCCGTGAACACCTGCGAACAAGCGCGCGAACGCGAGTGTGAGTGGTTTCCGCGCATAGCTCGCACATATGTAGCTTGCCGTCCCGAGTAGATACGGCGTGAATTTTTGCCGTAAATTCACGGCTTGAGAATGAATAGAAGCCCGAACTGATGATAAATGCCAGTTTTCTTGGACTGCAGGCCGTATCCAGTTGGTGGCCGGTGAGTGTGTGGTGATACTAGGCCTCAAGGCGAAAACCTACAGGCCATGCCGGCAACCTATGTGTTGTTGTAGCTTCATCGTCGTTCACTTGAAGTATAGATCAGGTGATAGAAGGTCGAGAATTTCGTCTATTACTTCTGTAGGGGTTGTACCCAGAGCCCCCGGAACTCTGCGACATGGCTCTTGTTGGATTTTGCCTAGTCTGGTTTTATTTTCTTTTTTTTGCAAGTGTGGGCCACCATACACAAAGAAATATGGCTGCAGTTGTTACTGCTGTGTAGATCCAGCGCACCATGTCTGGCTTAAATCTCCATCTCTCATCGAGGTTTGCGTACTGGAGTAGATGAAAGGGTGATTTTCAAAATGCACTGCAGAGTTCAGCTACAGAGTTCCAATTGCTAAATTCTACAGTGATACCTCAGTGATGCATTTTCGAATTCACCTATCTTCTTCTTCTTCTTCGATGGCTCTACGGCCCAATTCGAGCCTTGGCCTCCTTCAGCTTCTTCCTCCAGACGTCTCTCTGCTCCGCAGCTTGTCTCCAGTTTCTCGTGTCGAGCAGTTTCGCTGCATCGGTCTTAACATTATCTTCCCATCTTGACCGTGGTTTGCCAACTGGTCTTTTGCCATCTGGTAGTAGATACAGGGATTTTTTTGGTATCCTTGAGTCATCCATTCTTTGGACATGACCGGCCCAACGTAAACGCAGTAGCTTGGCATGGGTCGAAAGTTTACATTCTTTGTATAAGTCGTACAATTCGTGATTGTAGCGTATTCTCCATGCATTGTCTTCATTAATTGGGCCGTATATCCTTCGGAGAACCTTCCTCTCAAATATATCCAACTTGTCGGCGGATTTTTGGGAGATACTCCATGCTTCACAACCATACGTAGCTACTGTACGTATGATGGTTTTGTAGACTCTTATTTTTGTTTTTCTGTGGATGTCTCTGGATTTCATTACTGGCAGTAGTGAGAAGTACGTTCTGTTCGCGGCGTTTATTCTTCTTTGTACGTCTATCGTTTCATCGTTGTCTTCACTGACTGTGGACCCCAGGTAGTTAAATTGGCTTACCCGTTCGAAGTTATATTCCCCCCAGGTGGTGTTGTGGTTTCTTCTTCTTCTTTCCACCCTTGACTGAATTAGAATCTTGCTCTTGTCTGCATTTATTTGCAGCCCTATATGTTTAGCTCCATCTTCTAATTCTGTGAATACTTCTCTAAGGTATGACAGTGATCTGGCAAGGCAGTTTATGTCGTCGGCATATCCTGCCAATGTTTTGATTTGTTAAGCAGGGTTGCGTTCGCATCAATGTTTACTTTGCGAATTACTCCTTCAAGGCAGAGATTAAATAGCATGGGTGCCAGCCCATCGCCCTGCTTTAAGCCTTGCTTGACTGGGAAGGACTCCGTCGATTCTCCTTGTATTCTGACTGCACACCTTGTATTTTCCATTGTCATTTTAGTCAGTTTCACTATCTTTAGGGGTATGTTTAGGTCCAGCATTGTCGCATACATTTTTTCCCTGTCGATGCTGTCGTATGCTTGTTTAAAGTCGATGAAAAGTTGATACACGTCGATGTTGTATTCCCAGCATTTTCGGAGGATTTGCCTTATTGAATTCACCTATAGTAGTCTCCAGTTCAACTTTTGGTCCAAAAGACTTAAAATAGGATCCAAGATAACAGGTGTAACCCATTCTCCGTCATGTCGTTCACGTCATGATGCCATGTCTAGTAGAAAGCTTAGTTAGAAGAAGACCAGAGCCAGAGATGCAACTATTGGTATTAGCGGTAGACAGCCTCGCCGCAGTGGGTCTTATGCTTCCTGAAACAATTGAATCCCACTAATCAGCGGACAAAGGATTACTAGGTGAACATCTCGGTAATTGTGGAGAGAACGTGTGTTTCAAAAAATGCATTACTGCGGTATCACTGCAGTATTCTGCCACAGACTTCCAATTGCTGAATACTGCAGTGATACTGCAGTGAAGTATTTTTGAAGCAGCATACTTTCCGGATACTAGAGTAACCATATTGTCCACATATACCATTCGCCTTTGTTCTATCTTTCTTGAAAGTTTTTAGAATCTTGCCATAACCATAAGCCATAGCATCGACGAGACTCAGTGTGTCACGAGTGCACCTTAAATTCAGTTTAGCAGTAGAACGGATATGTTGACCTAATTTTTCTTGATACTATCTTGGACAAAAAATTTCACATTCTGCACATCAAAGTGTCTTCGAAACGACTTTCCCACACACTTCGATATTATGCATTCATACTTGCTCCAAAAGTGAATCACCTGAAATGAAAATCACTAGTGGTTAGTTAGGCAGAACCTTTTTGCATTGTGCTACATTCTACGAGGCAAGACTTAACCAGCGCAGAGGAGGGGATGAATCCGTTTAAGGTACTATTTTTCAAAAAAAAAGGGGGAGGGGGTTTATATGATATGCTAAAACCTACCCCTCCTCCACCCTCTGACGATTTCAGCACTTATATTACTGAGCATAGGTTATGAAAAAGCGCGGAGGGGAGCAGGGTGCAGTGGCGGTGTTTATTCAAGCGTTTTTTACCCGACTGCAGATATTCAAATGCGGTAAACAGTGCAGAAAAACAAGAACTGAAATCGGTATGGAACAACAAAGGGTAGATACACTCGACAAGGATAAATGTCACAAAAACCCCGAACCCATGAGTTTTGATTGGTTGATATTTTTCCCCGTACAAGTGTGGTCGGTTGGAAGGGATGGGGTAGAAGGGGTGTATGAAGGACATGCTGCCTAGAAAGAAATGTCTTGAAGCGTGTTTTTTGTTGGTTAAGGATTCACCCGGATCTCGAGCTTTAATTTTTATTAAGGTCGGACTTAAAGTGATAAATTTCAGCTCAATTTTATTATCAGACCGACATTTGATCGCTCAATAAGCATGGATGGGGCCCAGCCCCCAATTTATCAAATGGAGTTGTCAATACGGCCATTTGCCAGTTTATTTAATCGGCGTATAATTTTATCCTTAGGATAACGCATCTGCCTTTCTCGCTGTACGTTGGCGGAAATGTTTGGAGGTTCACGACTTTATATAGAGCAATTCAAGTAGCCCCGCAGACAAATTGCAATAAACAGAATAGCTAAAATGGGAAGTTCTGGGGGTTGGGGGTGGTGTTCAGGGGGTGGACGTTCAGTAAATAAATGCCCGAGCAAGTAGTCATTGCGACAGGGCAGCAGGCAGACAAGAAGAGTTCCGTTCAAGCCATACACTATACACACACACACAACATATACTTTATATACATTATAGAGCAGAAAACCTCCAGGACTCACGAAGCTATATACAGCGATATGGTGTAGTAGTGTACTATTATAGTTTGCAATGAAGGAGCTAGAGTGCCCTCTATACACACTACTACTGTTCGTTTGTTCGAAGCCAAATGGGAAGTTCTGGCACTAAGCACAAAGACCACGCTCGTAAAGTGTACAAGCTACAAATAACGATGATAATAAACATAAAAATAATAAATAGCGTCATAATTTCAAGCATTTTGTCTTCCTAGTTGTGCCCCGCTTATGACGGCGGCAGCGCGATTTCTTCTTGCCCGGGGGCGGAATTTCTAGCTAGTTAAGCTATATATGGCTTTGGGTATATATGGCGCCGTAGAATGCCAGTAGCCCTTTAGCCCTAAGGTGATTCCTGTTGTGACGGATTGCGAGAAGGTATACTGTCTGGAAAATGTCTGTACAAAATAACCGAGTAGTGAGTGTGGCTCTTACTAATTTATGAACAAAAACGTATTTTCTTCCGCGCTCTAATTGCGGTGAGTAATAAATTTAATATCATTTGTTATAGAAGATGAGGGAAGAGATTTGGAAGGGAGGGTTTTGCTTCTGCTTTATTTTAAAGTTTTTTTTTATGTTCTAATACTTTCCTGTTTAATTATACTTGCATAAAGTTGCTTGAAAGTAGGTTTTTATGGTGCTTTGCAAGAAAATGCAGTTTTATGATATGTAGTTAAGACTGGGTAAATCGTCTGTGGATTTCAGATCTAAGGAGATATCCTGTGAAAAAGTGGTCCCATATACGGGCCTTAGTTTGCAGGCAGAGGGTAGACCTAATAAGGCATCTGCCGGCCTAACCAGTTAATAATAGGGTACCAATAATAGGGTCCGCTTAGGCTGGGTCTTCTCCTAGCGGTCGGTGCACCTCCTTTTTCCCCTGGTAGTCTGGTACAGTCGCAGCCTTTTTCGAGTTGTTTATTGGGATTCACTTGTGTCAGGAGGCATAACACTCCAACAAGACTGTCTCCCGCTAGCCCTGACGGTTGTGACTCACCCGGCTCCTAAAAAAATGAACTCATATAACATCCAAGAGTACAAACGCGAGGCTCACTGCTTCCTTCGTATGCATCCACAAGACTACCATTAACCTGTCATTTTCTTTTTCTATTTTCAGATCAAGCTTACCACTAGACATTGCACCACGAGTTGAACGATACGATAAGATAGTTTACGATGCTGGAGGATATCGTGAAATAGACGCAGAAGTCTATACTGACGGTAGTCACTAAGAGAGCAGTCTATAGCGGAACTAGAATAGGGTGAGATGTGTTCAAAACCGCGTAACTTGTAAAAAACGAACACAGCCGAAAGGCAATTTCAAGTATACGAGTGCAGGAGGCGTCAGGATTACGGAAAATAGACAGACCATGCATTAGAAGAGGTAAAATTAGTGCCTTCACTAAGTACATTCGGACAGTTCTACTGAACAAATCGCAATGGAACCTAAGTTTCGACAGTTGTCCGTATGTTTAACAAATGATGGAACTACCATGATCGCAGGCGCAGCAGTTCGTTTTGGCATTCAAGATAACTTCTAGATTTCTTACCTTCTCAACCCTGACTAAAGGGACCCCATTTAAAGCGATAGCGGAGAGGTTAGGACGATGAATGGCAGAATGAGTGAAAAAGATGCAAAGAGACTTCGAAGGATTAGGTTGAAGTAAGTTTGAGGTCAACCAGGAAGAAACACGGCGTAGGTCAGCAGCAAGTTCCTCCCCACATATTTGAATTTGATCATTGGGCGCTGAGATATAAAGTTGCACATCATCAGCGTACATATGACTGTTAGAATATTTTATTGCCGAAGGAAGATCGTTAGTAAAAATGCTGAATAAAAGCGGACCCAGAATGGAACCTTGGGGTACACCAGAACGAAGTGGAGGTGTCGAAGAACTATAGTACTACTAGTATAACTTTCGGAGGGAGGTGGGTAAAATGTAAAGCTTTTTGATATCAGAAGGAGAAAAATGGATACCAGAGGAGAGTTTCTGCAAAAGCAGAAATTGATTGACGCTATCGAAGGCTTTAAAGAAGTCAAGCAGCAATATGCATCCATGGCATTTGAAAATTTAAACGAATAGCTATGACTAGTGGACGAGGGTAAACTGAAGTGATCTTCAGTACATTGATAGGTGTATGCAGGCACCAGAAGGATTGTAGGCAGATAAGATTGTCTTTCTTCGGCTTTGAGACCCTTCATGGTAGACTTTTACATCCCAATATCCCATTATGGTCTGGTCAGAGGTCCTTATGTCCGCCTTCCAACATATGTACATATTTCAAAGAGAAATTTGTTAACACCCCACTGCACGAAGTAATTGGTGCCGTAGAATATTTCTTAGAATTCAAAGCGTTTACCTTGGCCGCCTTCACGGACGTACAATACCCTTTCAACGACCTCAGAACCGAGGCCATCCAAATGCGTCTAGCAGAGTTCGGTATCCACAATGGTTTAAGCTAGTAAATTCTCCGGATGCTAAAATCTAGAATCATTCACAGTATACGCAACAGCGGAGTAGTACAAACGGTACAATGGTGGTTGAAATAAAATTCTCTTTATCTTTCAGCAGTTAGCTTAGCTTACACGTTCGGAGATCCAATTAACTCTTTATCGCGTTGTGTTCGTGCCACCAACTCTTGTACCTAATCCTTGAAAATCTTTGGCCGACTGTGGTGGGTAGCTTAGCTTGGTCAGATATTTCCGTATGAGCCAGACTATTCCTTTCAATCTTTTCCCACGTTAACTTTTCTCACAATGATACGACAAATATTTGATTTGATTTCAGTGGCATAGACCATATTTTTTGACGGATTTCTACCGGGCGGTACTCCTCCTTGTTTATTTGTCATAGTTTTAGCCTCGTGTTAGTTTGATTCACTCGTTTCAAAAAGCACAACACTCTGACGATGCTGTCTCCCACTAACAACGTCGAATGCGAGTCTGGTTCAGCCGACTGCTATTGAGGATTTCGACTTGGCAAATTCGAAGCTCCGTTACAGAAATTGTTTGTTTTGATTTTTGCTACAGTGGGCTTCGAGAAAAATGTTGAAAAATTGCCGTATAATCGGACAAAGGCAGGAGCGCTTCGTAGGCTTGGGGAACAAGTTGCCCTGTGAATCTATTGTGGTCAAGGTACTTTATCAAAATCTGCTGCCACAGAGGATCCTCACCAATGGGTGCCCAAGACTCTACTCGAAAAATAGCGAAACATTAAAAAATATTTTCTACTCAAACCTTTGCCAATATACCATTTCGAATCATCACACACATCCGTCGCTTATTGATTGAAATTCAATTCATTAATCAATTTCGAAATTAAATGCCATCCATAAGCTTTGAATTTCATAAGCGAACACGGAATTCATTCACCAGCAATGAATCAAGCCATTTCTCGACGTTTCCGATGTACAAATCTCAAAAAAAAAAAACCCCACCATCACCCCCTTTCCTCCGCTCATAAATAACAGCAATACATCAGACTCTTCCTAGCTATTTTGTCTTGTTTATGAGCCTTAAAAGGCACCCCCGTGCTGCACCTCAAGCGGAGCAGCATTCTTCTTCGACCGACTTTTTTATGCATTTTTCGTGCACCTGAATTCCCCAAAGGATGAGAGAGGGAACTTTCCACAATAAAACCGAAGGAGCTGCTGCTCTGCCCCAAAGCTGAAATTCCCTGCTGCACACCGCCACCACACCTATCCGCCGCCCCCGGTAACAACGTGAGATTTAACGGCCACAAATTAAATGAAATTGTAAGGGCGGTTTGGTCCCCCCGAACAGCCCCCGCCGACCCCCACAAGTTCTGCATTCAGGCGGAGCCTTTTTTACGGCCGCTTAGAATCGTGGTTTTGCAGCAGCCGAAGCTTGGCCCATTTGTACCCTTCATAGCGGCCACGTAATTCTCACCTTTTGTTGGGTTTCACACCAATCCAATTCCTTGGAGCCTTCGCTCACAAAGGCGCACTTCCCTTGAATGGCCGGAGATCTATATAGGACACAACAAATTGTGCAACACCAGGGCACATGCACGGCACAGGATGCACAGTGGATATTCTGTACTTGGTTAAAAGTGCCAAATAGTCCCTGTGTGGATGTCCTTCTGCCGCCCGCCCTGGAATCCTCTTTAGTTGCATCTGTGGATTGCGACTAAGATATGGGGTCCGGGTCACATCGCCCGGTGGGAAAACAAAAATAGCGCAAAGATTGTGTGAAAACTGGGCCCTCACCATCACGTGATTGCGAGGTTTTTCGGGTGCAGCAGCAGTCACAAATCTGGATGATGCAAAAACAAGCAAGAAATATACGGATATGGCTTCCACTCACACACACATCCATACATACATAGGTGCATGTGGAAAAACATCCTAAAACCATTCTTCGGTTTATGCAAATTTAATCCCACTAGGCTTAGGCCAGTGCAGGGGTAGTAAACTATTTCATGCTTTCACAAATCTCGCAGCCGAAAGCATTTTGTTACTTTTTTTCGGGCTGGTCATAGGGGGATGCCTATGAGGCCAACCCCACACCCTCCCCACCGTAAATATCTCGGTTTTTATGTCACAGTTTTCAATTCTTGGAGCTTTTTAAGCCATCCCCCAGCCCCATGTCCACCACCTTCCCTCTTCGACCAGGGGGAAAAAACTACCCCCGCCCAACTAAGGGAAGGTGTGGCTGGGCCGCTTCTGTTTGAACTCTGGTTCTCCTAGTTGGGAAAACTCCGAGAATTTATGACATCACATTGTCTGCACGTGTTGGGGTGAATGTGTGAAAATTTCTTGATGAAGATTTAAAGGCCCCCATACACGGTCAAATTGGCTGTACAACCAGATTTTCATCAAACCTATAAGCGCAATGTATTTTGATCGGCCGACCGGCCCACAATCGATAGTTTTGGTTGTACAACCGCACTTCGCTGTACAACCAATTGGACCGTGTATGGGGGCCTTAAGATAATTGCAAAAATGGCCACGGATTTACTTTACAGTCGGGACTCAACGCCGGGTTTTATAGTGTGGACGAGGAATGCCAGCGTTTTTTCGCGGGTTGTTTTTTTTCGTTATTTTAAAAAGGATAAGGGGTCACCACCAAAAAGGATGTAAAAATAGAAATTCATTTGCAGTAAAAACAAGCATTTCACATATTTTCTTTTATTTGCCATTAAGGTTGAAGGTTCTTTGCATGCTTGAAAGGGGATTCTTAAAATAAATGGTTTTTGGTTTAGATGTTTGAGTGGAAATATAGTTTTGACATGCTTTTGTATAAAAAGTTGTTTAGTTTATTCATTCTGGAATTTTGTTAATGATGGTGTTACTTTATGGCTTCAGAAGTTGCAATTTTAACATGTTTTGCGCGTATTTGGGTTTCAAAAAGCACATTTGTTTAACAATAGAACAGGCCTGTGGACTAATCTTTCATAATCAGTAGTTTCGACAGCGTGCAAAATCGTACAGTTCAAATGTAAAGATTTTTCTTCTTTGAATGGAGCAACCATTCGACCATCATCATGCCTATTGTACTACAGCCCAAATACCTCCGTTTTATAGTCCAGACTTCTTAAACAGCTTAAGCAGCTTATCTAATTCAGATTTGACTGTTTGAAACAGGTCGTGATAAAAAACATATTCTGTTCAATACTTAGTAAGTATATATGGTGAGTTAAACTCAGGTTGAACCCAAATCCAACTACATGTAGACGCGAGTCGAGTTGCGTTAGGGTCGATTGAACTCAACTCTGCTCTGCTACATGGGTTGAGTTTAAATTATGCATATAGAAGCGTGTTCAGAAGTTTAGTAGTTGAATTTTGTTGACAACCGTATGTACCGTCAATCGCACCCATAAGCTTTGGTATTCACTTTTCTTTTGGAACCAACACAACCCTCAACTCAACTATTCAACTCATCATGAATACGTAGTAACTATCGCCCGACAGTGGCAGAGGTGGCATATCGTCTCAGTCAGACTAATTCCTATGTAGTGACCCTACCCGACTACTTGATCTTCCATTTAAAGTCATCTAGGGTAATTCAGATCGTAGTGACCAATGTTCTGACATCTTTTCCACTATTCCTTAACTATTCTAGGGCTGCATTTGTGAGACAGCATAGTATCATCGCTTGGAATTGGTCAGAAGAAGCGTGAGCCTTCAGAGTTTATATATATTCAGTAAAAATCCGCTCGCCATTGGTTGAAGCAGTTTCGTGTTCTGCGATGAGTACAGTGTAAGATCTCTATTTGGTTAGGGTGTCCTTCTTTCCATTGCCTTCGGAAAGACGACGAAATACCTAGTTATTTAAGAAGGATACGTGAACAGTTTCAATCTAACTTGACTTGGTTTTAATTGATCTTATCGAACTGATTATCCTTGTCAAGTTATCGTAAGTATATACCTGCAGGTAGTACATCTCTGCTTGAAAAACAATAGCTAGATTACTCAAGCTCATCACTTTACTATATCTAAAGCGTTCATCCTCGATCGTGGTATTCCATCTCTTCTGTATTTAACGGGAGTCCACTTCAGAGTGTAAAATCGTTTTGGGCATGCAATCTAATACTATTCCCTCGTCGTTCGAAGTCTCGCTTCAAAATAAACGGATAATCACCACAGTACCAGACCTAAGTGACTAGTCTGATGGAAGAAACCTACGATGATGTTAGTTTGGCAGAAGTTTGCGATCATGTGCAGATTACTGTTTTTCCGCCGGTGGCAGCCAACTGTCGCATTGTTTCAGATCTCAACATATCTTCTGCCCTCGAAGCTTTTATTTGGTGGTATGTCTTTTGCCTTTCTGTGAGTTAAACAGAACATGCTCTTTTCAAGCCTGTTATGCAAAGCGAAGTTATCAACGAGTTTTTTTTATAGGAGACAGAAGTTCGGACTTGCAATGAGTTTAGCACATTAAGTAGAAGAAGAAGATTTTATTGACTTTCGTTGGCAAAATTCTAGAACGCTTCCCTAAGATTCGTAAGGCAATTTTCGTTCAAGTAAATTTATATAAGCCGAAAGGCGTATTAGTTCTTAAGCATTTCTTCTGGAACAATAGGTATCTGATGGTACGGGCGTACGAAGTCCACCTACGAGAAGATTGTGCAGTCGTACGAATTCACAAAGAAGTTTTAAATATCTGGAATAGGGAATAAATTCCGCACCATGGCCTTGAATAGCAACGATGAATATTTCGTTTATGTTATTCAAAAATACTTTTATCATACCATGTTATGCTATGCTATGAGTTGGTCTGGTATATAATTTTAAATCAGTGTCCTTATTTCGAGTTTGGGGTCGAAAAAGTGTTATCCATCTAAAGCGAGTTTCAGTTGTTGATTCCGTAGCAATGCCTGATTAGAAATAAAAAAAATGGCCTTACAACGGGCGAACACCGGCCGCTTGGCTTTTAAAGGGCAGAGGATGGCCGTAGAGTTTTTAAACCATTTTTAACGGGAGCATATACGGGCCCAGGACGGCTAAACAAGACCAAAAGATTTAAATGCCCGAGTTTTGAGTTGTATACCTCGGAATACGACGGGCATATGAAGTCGGCCTTTAAAGACTACCGATGTACAAAGGAAACAACCTCGCCAATCGTCGGTTTGTTTTACGTGTAGTGTGTGGTGCGGAAATTTGGTTATTTAACCGCGCACCACACTACGAAGTGGATTCGAACTACAAACGTCTGGGATGGTAATATGGTGTCTTAAACCCTAGGTCCGTATACAAATTAAATTTTCAGTATTAGAATATTCAGGTATTCAATACCAATATTTCCTTGCTGAATGGCTTTAGTTACATTCAAGTAATTTAGATAAAAAATTCTGATCCAACTGAAAAAATTCCGCACCAGAAATTGCAGCAATACATGACCCATAAACACATCATTAAAAGCCAGGCTTAAATTACACAAACAGAATCAGCAAGGATGCATGAGGGAAAAAGGATCTAATAAAAGTCTGCCCCCCAATAATATCCGCATCCCTGCCTCTGGCCGTATTCAAATAATAGAATCGACCGATAACATCCGGGTTAGAAGGGTGCCCCGCCTATATACACCCTGGTATATATATGTATGTATATGCAATTTGACCCGGAAACATCCAAACAAGCGATTGTGATAAAAAAAAGTAACAGAAAAAAAAAACAAAAACAAAAATAGAAAAAAAGGAGCGAATACAAAATACCGACACATGCAAAAAAAATGAGAGGAAATCAGAACGTATAACAACAGGGGATGGGAAATATCAGGCAACAATTTTGCAGATAATTTGGGACCATTTTATCCATGTCATAAGGCCCGTAGGCGATACCGGGAACAGCGGCTCCACTTCGGTGACACATGTGATTCCCATTCTGTCCGACCGCATGTTTTCGTTTGACGTATGAAAGTTGAGAATTTGGAATGAATGCCAGATTCACCCCTAGGTGACAGCAGTTAGGGTTGAACTGCTTCTCTCTTTTTTTTTTTATTATTGATTTTAAATTTTGCGGCTTCTAAGCGAAATCCTCGTGGATATATCATGGTTGATAGATAAAACAGGCGAACCATCTCCCAGCTACGGCCATAGAGGTGTGGGCATATCCATACAGGTGGAATGGGCTTTAATATAATATCATTGATAATATGTATTATGGGTACCAGTTGGGGGGTGGGTACACACCATCAATCTTATCATGATGAAATATTTTCAAACATTTTCGGACAATGAATGAAATATGTTTTAAAATATTGCAGAAACCCCTCTCCCCCCGCAAAAAAAAGATCGAGAGAGTGTTTCTTGTTATTGAAAGCTACATTCACCATTTTGCGCGATTTCTGAACACCACCAGCATTAAGGTCAAATGGGAGTGAGTTAGTACACGTATCAGAAAAAAAGCCGAAAACTGCCTGTTCATGCCGGCATATATCATAAAGCTCTCTCTCTCACGTTACTTTGCCTTTGTTATAGATTTTTTTCCACCCTGGAATATACACAATATTTTTTTTTTCGTTGTATCCACATAACAGTTTCATCATCTGCAGGATATAAGGGTAGATAGGAATCTTCCCTTAATAATAGAGCACAACATTCTCACGTGTGTGCCTTAGAAAAGGGGTTTTCGTATTAAGCTGGAGCGGCCGGCGGGGGTGAGTTGCATATATGTATGTATTCACGTAATATGTAGGAAGAGATGTTATGCTGGCTACTTAACTTCTATAATGCCTATGTTATTATCAATATCTATACGTAATATTTCTGTGTTCGACATTTGTTATAACGATTTTGACATTAAGTGAATAATGAACTCGATTTAGTAGTAATAAGCTGGAGAAGGCGGAGATGGTTTTTATCATATATAAAAATAAACGTACGAAGTGAGAGTTTGATTCAAGTTTTACTAAAGTTATACATATAATGGTTTGCAACTAACATGTGCCTTTTTTAAGACTGGGTCGACTCTATCTATAGGAGGGAGCTCATTTGAGAGGATGGGCAACATAGCAAAACTGATGTCCGCTCTCCTGTGGTGTCTTGACGCGGATGAATCCCTAGAACTATGTGCTACCGAAAACTTGTTTACCTAAAGTTGCACAAATGATGTCATTGTACTTAGCGAAGAGCAGGTAACAACAGATCAAACCGCGTGCAGTTTACTTAGTTTTCAACTGGTTGGCTAGGGGCCAATACTGTCAAACGGTTCTGGTACCATTCCACAGGAAACGAATTATACCAGGGTGGTCTAATCTGACAAGTTGACCTTTCCATCTTCGGATTTATTTATATATTGCCTACGATCTACGCAGTCGACTTTATACCATTATTAACATTGCACCGAGAATAATATAGAATGATCAACAAGGCGATCGTCTTCAGTAGTCAACATTAGTAGGTACTGAAATACTTCGGCCTGGGAAACAGTGGTCGTGGCAATGATAATTAATACAGTCAACCTAACACAGAGGAATCTTCGATTTCTTTAACGGCTGTATTACCGGGTTCCGGGTCAGGCCTCTCGCGAATGCTCTCTTCACCGGTCCCGATTTCGAGCCGATGTCACCGAATTGTACCAGGATTGTCTAATCTAGTCCTTGCTGATAAAGCTTTAGACCTTTAAAAAGAAGCCAAATACTTAAGACGGCCTTAGATGTTAACTATATTGATACTAGCACATACATAATATCATGATAAAGTCTCGCAGATCTCTGTGGTCTAGAAAAAAACCGTGTACTATAGGTGCACCACCGTAAGGCTCATGATAACATAAGAAGCATTAATGTAGTGGCCCAGAACAGAGCTTAACAGATTTGCTACACAATTAACCAAAATTCAAAAAACTATCTGCCCCTTCCATCTTCGGGTTTTTTCACACATTGCCTACGATCTAAGCAATAGACTGCAGTGCACCGAGAATAATATATAATGACCATCAAGGCGATCGTCTTCAGTAGTCAACATTAGTAGGTACTGAAATACTTGGGCCTGGGAAACTGAGACTGAAATACTAGGTACAGAAATACTTGGGCCTGGGAGTACCAGTAATAATTAATAGAGTTAACCTGAAACATAGGAGTCTTCTTTTTATTTAACGGCTGTACAACCGGGTTCCGGCCAAGGCCTCTCGCAAATGTTCTCTCCACCGGACCCGATTCCTAGCCGATGTCACCCAGTTTGCCATCTCTAAGCTCTGGGCGTCTTGATCTATGGCATTTTTCCAGCCGTGATTGAGTCTCACTCGCTATTGCAACCCCATAGATTTTGCCGTATAGAGCTTTCCGAGTAGGTTCATCTTCACTCATGTGAGCTACATGCCCTGCTCACCGGAGCTTACCGAGCTTTATTTTCTTTACAACATCTATGCCGCGATAAGGCTCGTAGATCTTGTCGTTGTAGAGTCTCCGGAATCGTCCTTCCTTACATAAGGCGCCAACAATCCTCCGAAGTATTTCCTCTCGAATACGGCTAAGAAGTTTGAGTGCTAAGCACCCACCCTGAATCTACTACCAGATGGAAAAAGACCATTTGGCAACCACGTTCAAAGTGGGAAAACAGTGTTAAAGCTGATGCAGCAACAGTTCTCAACGCAAGAACCTGGAGGTAAATTGTGGATCAGAGAGAGGACTGGAGAAACAAGTTGATTGAGGCCAAGGCTATAGAGCCATCGAAGAACAAGAATCTTCAATAATATTGTATCCCCCCTTTAGATCTATATTCAGGGACAATTGCATGAAAATTTCGCTTAACATCTGTATATCCTCTCCCTCCCTCTACAAACAGAAAAAAAAACAGCCTAACGACGCAGAATTCCCTTAATGAACCTCAACTAAACAACCTGAAAAATCTCTTTCCTCTCTCTGCCCCCATTTCTATCGCCACAAAATTCATTCCGTCCGCCCCTTAATTACTTTTACTACTCAGCCACAATCAGGCATGTCACCTGTCTCCAATGTTTTTTGTTGTTGTTGTTCTTGTTGTTTAGCCCCTGATAAAAGGGTCCATTTATTCCCACTGGAAGACGAAAATGACTTGTAAAAAATTGCTCGGTAAGGGTGGCGGGAGGGATCTGGTTGGAAAAAAAACTACACTCGCACCCCAAAAATCAACATTTTCTTTTCACCATACCCTCTCCTGATGGCGCACATACAAAACGTCGACGGGACATCATCAAGTCACAGCAATAAATCATCAGAAAAAAAGGGGAGCCATAGACAAAAGGGGACGACTACGGAGAGGACGACGACGACGTCTAAACAATTCCCCCCCCCCCCAGCTGGGGTTGTCAAGCGAGAAGCGGCGGGGGTGGCAAAATAATTAAGTAAAGAGGCCTAGGTCCATCCGCATTGTTCCTCTCAGCTGCTTCCTGCCTATTACGAATTTCTTCTGCCAAGCGAGTAATATAGCATGGAACAAAAAGCCCCAGTTCTAGTCCACCCTCCGCCCCCCCCCTGCCCTGCATCATCAACTCCAATACCAGTACGTTTCTACGGAGATGTTAATTCATTTAGTAGACGGGGTGACATTTCTTAAGGGAGGCGGACAAAACACAAGAGTTATGTACTAAAGGAAGGCCACCAGGACACTTAAGGAAGGAAAAAAGCCATTGAAGCAACAATTTGTAGGCTGCCCTTTGACCACTCGAATAAGTCAATGGTGACCCTTTTGTTGACATGGTCAAGGGATGAACGTTAATTGAGAAGCTGGCTGCCAATGAGGGAATGGCTGGACGATTTAAGGGATGTCGTAAAAAGTTATAGTGTTGCTGCTTAGAATGAACGTTGCCATGGGATTATTTAAAATCATATGTGAACGTGTGCGGGGACTTACTTAAGGTGATTCTTCTTGCCTTGGTATCAGTGTAATTATCCTGTAATTATTTGTTATCTCAGTGTATTATGTATACACATCTTTTATCGTTTTGATCTCCAAAGAAACACTGACTTGCAGATGAAAATTAATTAATCTAAGAGAATTACACAAGTGCTATTGCTCCATCTCTCTCTGACCACTTCATTAAACCACTTGGTAACACTAGCATTATACCATTCAACCATCACCTGTAGTTACAGTTTTGATACAATGGTTGGTATTTAATTAGTCTTAGTGGCTATTAGCTAACTCCACAGTGGTCTACACATGTTATTAGTTCGTCACTATTACACTGCATGGCTTACCGATAACAATTAGTATTGGTATTTATCCTTCGAGTTTGTACCATTTAATATTGCTGAGTTCATGTAGTTGGCAGTTCAAAAGGGGGCATGGTCTTATCAATGATGGGTATCAATATGATAAATGCATCATTCTAAAAGATGGAAGCAGTAGTAGAGATCTCAAAATTTGGATTGGATTCCTACCCCATACCTCAGTTTACGATCTTATCAATTTATCGTATTTCAAAAGATATATTGAACATTTTAACTACAAAAAATTTTAAATTTAAACAAAAAATCAAGAAAGACATACCATAAAGCGTAGATCATTATATTGCGTCAATGAGACAACATTGGTTTGTTCACTCTTTCTTATAAGACACCTCTGGATTTGCTTTCTTAGCCTACTAGGTCTGCCAAATACTTATAGGTCTTCTTGAGACACAATGTTGAATTAGAGGCTCTACGCCTACTCAAGATTCTGCGAAACAGGAATAATATACAAGAAGTTTTAAATAAAACTCAGGCATAGGCACTGGAAGTGTCTCCCTCTCGTTAAACCTTCAAACACACTACGGCCACATACTGCTGGTAATGTTCAAATTCCAACTAGTTACTTAGACTACCGGCTATCCAGTCATTAGTCACTGTCCAAGCAGCTGCAAATAAACAGCTCTCCTCCTTAGCGAGGAGTCTCCAAAATTAGGAAAAAAGTGCACCAAGCCAAGATCTAAATGATCCCGGAAAAGAGGATCACCAGAATCGTGGCGATCATCACAGCCCATGTCGTTTTCATCGATTTCAAATCCGCTTTCGATTGCGTCGATTGGAAAAGTTTGTGGAGAGCTTCGGAAAACAAACAATTGCCATTGAAAATCTTCCAACTTCTTCAAGCGTCGTACGATGGGCACCAGCAGCGTTCGTATTCGATGCGATTTATCCGAGGAGTTCCCGATGCATACGGGTGTCCGACAGGGAGACGTCGTCTCGCCCCTTTTTTCAACGTTGTGATCGACGCGATTATGCGTGAAGCATTCGATGGACGACTCGGAGCTTGAAACGACGACAACTTCGAAACTGATTTAATGTTCGCCGACGAAAGCGCCGACTTCGCTGGCGCGGATGCCGAAGCAACGGACATCTGACATCGAGACGACATTTCTCGCATTGTCCAGTCGTACGGGTTAAAATCAATGCGGAAAAGACCAAAGTGCTCACAACGGACGGACCGAGGGCCAGCATTCACTTCGATTGAACCCAAATCGAACAGGATCCGACGTTTAAATATTTGGGATCATGGGTTGAGGAAAAGAAAGTGGCTTCGACGGCCGACGTTAGCAGCCGCATCAACCAGGCAACACCGCCTGAACCGAACATTAATCCTTCTGATTCTTTTTATGGATGGGAAACGTGGACACTACTCAAGCCGGTCGTCAACAAACTCGACGTCTTCCAAATGCGATGCTTGAGGCAGATCCTCGGTGTCTCACTCCGTGATCGCCTTAGAAACGAGACAAACAAAGATGTGATTAACAGTCATCGATCGAGGAAGAAATACAAAAAAAAATATCGAAGGCGAATCAAGAATCAACGATTATCAGTTATCGAAGCTCGAGACGTCGCCAAAAATCGTCAAGAATGGAAACGAATCGTGAATGGAGCTCGAGGCTTAGCGGCAATGAGAGCAAAGTAACCGTTGCGGAGACGTCCCGCTCGGATCGTCAGCTAACGAATGAGAAAAGACGAAGAACGAAGCATACAAAGCCCTGCTTTCGTATACTTCTTCCCAACAGACCGAAGGTAGGACTGCGGTCAAAAACCACGGAGGCCCAGTTGGCCGAGATCCCTATGGGGCCAGCAGTGGCATGTTGTTTAACGAGCCTCTACCCCTACAGTCAAGTCTAAGCCCAAAACCACTAGGCAGATTGCTGAAGTTGTTCAAGCGGTTTGGCCCAGAAATATGAGGTCAATTGGTGTGTGGTGGAATACACCAAGCAAGTGGCCTCGGTACTTTTAGACCGTACCTCACCAAAAGAAGAAAAAGAAGAAGGACCTCTTCATTCTGCTAGGGCTTTCTGATATCTTTCCAATACAGTTTATTCTTGGGGGTGATCAATGCCGTAGTTTTTTCAATTGTTGCTTCTTTTTGCTTGAGTGGAGAGGAGACGTCTGAATGTAGCTGATACTAGGAAGTGGCCGAGTCATCATTCGCACCACTACAGGATCTTACTTAGATGATACTGGAAGTTGTCTATTTGATTACAGTATCTTTCTCTAGGAGATTGCCACGTGTCCTTATGCATGTCCTTAGTCGATAACACATTGTCTGTTAATGTTTGATGTTTCGTAACGGCTTTACTTTCCAATGATCGATCTATGCCAGTTCTTTCTTCCAAATTGGGATTCCAGATCTCCTATCACCATTTTGATGTCATTGGAACGAGCTGTTTCATGTGGGTGCTGATAAAGTTATAATAGAAAGTGTCCTTAGTCGGGTTTCCTTCGTCTTCCTTCTCTGCATGAGCGTTTATGACCGATTGGATAAGGAATTTCGTTCGGCGTCGTATTGAATATAGTTGTTTACTTATTGTCTTGAATTCTCTATGTAGTACTATGTATAATGGACTTGTATGGTTATGAACCCTGCTCCTACGTGATGCTCCCTTACGCAGCTGTAGAATATCCTGCAGTTACCAAGGGCTATTATCCCGTCTGCTACCAATCGAATCTCTTGTATCGCGAGTATTTCGATTTTGGATCTGTTCGAACTTCGTGTTTCATATTCTGAAAGTCATTTTCAGGTGTTACTCCCAATGACGAGCTGATATGTTTTAAGGGGTCCGGTACTTACCCCAACTCCCAACTCGTCTACTAGGAGTACCGAATCCGTGAATTTTACCCCATCGAATAGGGTGGTCCAGCAATAACCCCACATTATGGAAGATTAAACATTGGCGAAAAAACACATGAAATTTTAATTTACAATTTTCAAAATCATTTAATCATTTTCCCTGTCACCCCTGAGACAAAAATAAAGGAGAAAAATTACACTTTCCGAGAGGGGGTAAGGGATGACAAAAAATACAAAAATATGAGAAATGACATCCACCCTTCCCTCCACGGCATTCCTGCGAAAAATTCCATAAGAAAAATGCAACAAACACTGGAAAATTGCTGTTGGGAATAATGCAGAAAGAAACATTTTCCTCCGATAAGACTACGACAAAAAAAAAAGAAAGAAAATTGAGTGAAAATATAAGACGAGACTCAACTGAAAAAAGGCGAAAATTTTCTCAAGACTCACGTCGAGTTTTGATTCATGGCCGGAGCGCGGTGTGCAATTGACAGCTAAAAGGGGTGATTTAAAGGGTAAAGTTGTGCAAAAGCTATAGTATAAAAAAAATGCTCGAGTTTTAGTTTCTAGCACAAGTATGTATGTGTGTAGTCCTTCTCCCTTTCGTACATACATATAGGAAAAATGATTGATTGGACGGGTTATACTCAAGATTAAAGATTAAGATTATTTTCTTGTCCCTTTAGCTGCATTTACACGGCTCTTTACTCTCGTTTGAATATATTAATGTCAAGAAAATGTTCTCTCAAGGATGGAAAAAACCATACATACAAAAGACGGAAAATGTTGGGTTTATAAGAAAGAAAATTCTATGAAATATATGTCGTTATATACGTATGCATGTAAGGATAGTGTGTTTCTTATTATTTTATTTTTATTAGAACTTGTGTGTGTGTGCATGTCCTAAAAGTTATTGTGATATTGTGGGAGGTTAGAGTTTAGTTCATGAGAATTTCACTTACATTTCACCCTCAACGGCAGGTGGTTGCTGACTGTTTCACCTTCATCGTTGATTGCACTACATGCGTAATTTCCGGCAAAGAATTTTGTGATTTTTTGTAGCACCAAGCTTTGATTTGATCTTATCACACGTGCTGATGTGTTGTGCTCCAAATGAATTCCCTGAAATTAATAATGAAATTGATGGTTTTATTGTTGCATGTGTTATAAATCGTATCAAAAATTAATATTTTAGTAAAATTGGAGTAATTAACGTTATATTTAAAAAGGTAATTGCAGTAAATAATATATGATGATTTATGGGAAAAATGCGAACAAAAATTTTAGTCGGTAAGGGCAGTTCCCTTGAATTTTGTATTTCATTGTTCATTATAATGGATATAGATATAAAGTCAGTAGATATAGGGCCAATTCATTAACAAAAACATATTCGTTTAATTCGAGTTATCAATAGGTCAATATGAAATATATTCCTCGGTCATGTACCTTCAAGTACAACAAACCGACGCCTGACGGCCTTTTTTGTCTTGTGCGTCGGTAGTTATGACAATCCAAAGGCCGATTGTACATAACGAAAATGTTATGTAGTTGGCCTTTATATGCCCGTCGTATGCCCGTGTTTAGAGCTTAGTACTCGGCCATGTAAATCTTTAAGTTTGGCCGTCCTATGTGCTTCCGTTAAAAATGGTTAAAAACTCTACGGCCATTATATCGTCGATCCAAATGCAAACTATCGAATGAATTTTCAGGAATGTCAAAAAACAACGAAATTTTACGTTTTTTGAAGAAGTTAAATTTTGATACATGGCAACCGAAGTTTGAAAATATTGGAGAAGAGATACTGCTTCGATACTTTGCCACCACAAAGGCGTCTAAAATGCAGTTGCAATAAAGCAAAAAGAAGGTATCTTTCATTTGCGATAGTTTGCATTTGGATCGACGATATATGCCTCAAAATCCCAAGCGGTCTTTGTTCGCCCGTTGTAAGGCCATTTTTATTTTTAATCGGGAAGTTGCGAAATACCTGTAAAGTCCTACAAATTAAATTACAATTTAATGAAAGGCTGAGAAGAAAATTAAAACAATAAAAATTTCTGATTGTTTATAATCCCTGCTTTATCCAGAACCACTT
Source organism: Thereva unica (assembly GCA_949987705.1). NCBI lineage: Eukaryota > Metazoa > Arthropoda > Insecta > Diptera > Therevidae > Thereva > Thereva unica. The sequence continues at coordinate 9,657,647 of OX465285.1, forward strand.
ATTTAATTTACGAGAGGTGGGTTATAACAGAAATCCAAACCACGGGCTTTTAATTAGGCCTATTCGACTCATTCACTGTACTGTGCCTACATTCTACCATTTCGAGCACTCTACAAAACTAGGAATTCATTCATAAATAGAACAACTCGACCGTGGAACAGCCTTACACAATTTGTATTTTTCAACTCCTACAACATCCAAAAGTTCAAATGCAAGGCTCATCGCTACCTCTTTCGACACACACATATACTGACCCCTCACAGCGCTATACTTATTCTAACCTTCGAGCTAATCTTACAACTACACATTACATCATAACGTTACCAACGACGTGCCGGACCGGTATACAAAGGATGATTTCTGAGTTTCGAACTGCCCCATAAGAAAAAGTATGCATTGCCTTTAGCGACTGCATATGCGAATGGAAACGAGCGAGCAAATCTGAATGATCGATTGGATTTTCATCTGATGCTATAAAAACGGAGTTCAATATTTTCAGATTTTAATCGTAGAGAAGCTTTGCCATTTTTAGTCAGTTTCGATTGCCCAGCATATGCCTAGTGGGACACAGGGCAGGTCTTCAAAGTATATTATGTTGAATGGTCCATTTCCTTACGGCAACTTTGAATTACTATTGGAAGCGTTATATCTTTTCTAGTTACTCTTGCCTGTTAGGTAGTTGTGTGATTGGGGTAGGAGGTTTGTGTCAAAAACTTTGGTAGGTTCGTTCAACAATACAGATTTAACTTGCGTAGTTTGAGTTACGCCCAATTGTGGTATATATTGGGTGACGAAACGTTTTTTTCCTGCAGTACCTGATATGGGCCGAATAGAATCAGCTTCCAACTAACTTCTGATGATCGTAAAGATGTAGGAATATCACCGAGATGGTGGAAGAGGTCATTCAATATTTCCGTGTAAGAGCTGGTTGTGTGGTACGAATACCAGACGTTCGGAGTTAAAAGCTAAGTTGGTATATAAAGTCAAGAAATTCCCATTCTAGTTTCACCTGAGGATCAGAGCAGAGTGGCCAACGAACACAGTTCTAGACTCCTACAAAATGGATCTAAAAACCGTAACAAGCCGAGAGTGAGTAGTATCAAGATGGCGCTAATGTCCTAATTGGAGATTAGAGCAGAGTATGCGGGCCTCGCCACTTCAACCAACCATATTCACAGAAGATCTAGTAGGTCGTAAAGGGTTTGGGTGTGAATGGATTGTTTATCGAGGTAGAACTGCCATCGGAGATTTCACTTTGAGGTATACCTACCCCTGACTCTCTGCGTAGGTCAAGAAATTTTTCACTTTCATGGCACGAGGGTAACTGAGCTCCACAGTGCTCTTTTTAGCAAAATTAAGGATGAATCGGTATTCAACTTTCACCATCGCTAAGAACTTTTGTGTTTATTTAATAAAAGTCGAAGGTGCAAGGTCAACGATGACCTCAACCCGATCTTCGGATGGAAGTATTCCCCAAACCCATTAAACCCTTTGCAGTCCACAAACCCATTCAACCTTTGGTAAACTTTCTTTATCATGATTACTGTTCCTCGCCAGCAAACAATTTTACATCTAACTTCCGACGTTAGAATCGTCTCCAAGCCGTGCCTCAACCCCTTTCCACCCCCTTTAACAAATAAGGGTATAGCATCGAGCTAATTTTTCCAGTAAGCAAACCATAACTCAGCCAATGTATTTGCCACTTATTGCCTTACCAAATAACTGCATAGCCACCGTCCTTGTCACCTAAATTACATTTTCATTAGCCCCCCATAATATATGTGACCAAGCCCCCGTAGCGCAATGGCTCCAATTTATTACCCCCCGAAAAAAAAAAAACTAGAAAAGAAAACGGTTGCCTTTGCGATATGTACGTAGGTGGCGAAAATTCTGCTGCCGTGAGCAAAGCACGACGACCGACGACTAAAGGGAAAAATCCGGAACGTGGACATCGATGAAAGCAAGGGCTAGTGACCCTTCGGAGTGTCCATCGTACTACAGCCTTAAGGTGCTTTCGGCAATTAATTTCCTGCAAATCCGAAAATACACAAACTCCGCCAGCTCTGCTCTGACTTTCACAAAATTGCCAAGGCATGGGCAGGGTGAAAACATAGTGGGCCGTTTTGTTCCGGGGGTGGGGGGTTGATGGGGGGCTTAGAATCTACGAAAACTTTGCACGCTGCTGCATAAGGGATGATACACAGTTTCAAAGGCAAACACTTGCCGCCTGTATGAGGGATGGAGGTAGATAACCGTAACTTTTCTGCCCCGGGCTAAAAGAATATACCAGAAAAAAAAATTGGAAGGAAACCTGCAAGCTCTGCGGGAGTCCTGGAAAAATTGCCTACGCCAAAGGCATTTGATCCGAGAACGGAAGCGCCAATCCAGCTCACTTCTGAGCCGCCCATCCCCTCTGTCCCGCCATTAAAATAAACACATACATCACTTGGAGGGTATAAGTGCACAATTATTGCCAATTTTTTGCTGAGTCTCTTTCCTGCTCCATCGGCAAAAGGTGGTGTAGGAGGACAGCCAAGCACTCCTGGGGGACCTGAGGCCGTACTTACAGACATCCTTGCAAACACATTAGTGAACATGTGCTCGAAATAGATGGCAGCACCAGCAGCAGCAGCTCCTGTGTCGGCTATGGCAGCGCGGCATTGTCTCCGCTCTTGCCGGGGGTAGGTAGGTAGAGGACGATGGGCGGATTAGGTACCACGATTTCAGGACTCATATCCTTGCTGCTGGTCTCAAGTGGGCAGTGAAAGGAAATTGCCTCTGGACATAATTCAAAGCTTTTTTCTCGCTTTTTTTTGTGAGTGTTTTTTTTTTCGTCAATTTGAATTCATTACTGGACGTGGCCAGACTTTACAAGGCAGTTAGAGAAGTCATTTGTCAGCGCGCCAGTGTCTGAATACGAACCACTTCTGGTTTCTGCTGACCGGAGTTGGAGACTTTTACTAATTGAAGTCCCAAGGACCTATTAAAGGATGAAAGTTTATCCTGTGGAGTGAAAATATATCAGATATAGATAGAATTTTTACTACACGGTGGATTGTTATAGACGTGAGCTGTTTTTATTAATGTAATATCGAAGATCGAAGCCGAATGGAATGCTGTAAAAAAACGTACTTAGATCAGCATAAGCCTATTTACGACATGTTTTCAAATCTAATCCTGACGAAACGACCTTCTCTTCCTTACACTCTCCCTAAAAGAGTCTCATTTTTAATCAAGCGTGCATGCTAGCCTCGAGCGTCGTGCGGGCTAGTGCGTGCCTGCTGCATGCTAGGTGCGAGCTAGTTTCATTTTCATTCAGGCATGCATTCTCCCGTCAAAGGCATGTACGCTCCCGTCACAGGCATGCGACACTTCTAGATTAAAGGGAGTAAAATTGGGGCTTCAAAAAATTTATAAGGTCGAAGCAAACAGGCAATTATCGTGATACCATAAAGGGTTCCAATAGCACCCTCAGTAGATCGATTTTCGTTCGATTCCGCAGGTCAAGCAGCATTGGACGTGGTTTCTGCTTAGCTGGGGGACTGCCTGGTAAAACAACACTCGTGTTTGGAATGGTGCAAGCCGAAGCGAATGCATTTATAAATGTTTTTGCTTGTAGTGGGAATTTTTAGGTTTTCGTGCCAGTGACGTAAGCGTGCACAAACTCCACCAGAAACACCTAGATCTGTATCTCCAAGACTTTGGATACATTCAGAATGATCAATGATCAATTGATCTTCATAAAGAAGCACATAAACTTTTGGCGGCGATGATCTTCATACAGAACAAAACCTCAACAGATTCGAATTGACGTTTGGAATTCAATAAGACATGACTTAAGCCTTAATTCAGTGCAAAGGGATGCTTCTAACTCTAGTAATTTATTAGTTATTAACTACAATCAATGTTCTCTCCTTTTCAAAATCTAAAGCGCCATATTAATACGATTCATCACATCATATTCACCTTTCTATATTTCGCGCAGAGTTAGTGTAGTTGAAAACACATTTTTTATTAACAGTACTACTCTAACATTATCGAACAATGCCATAAAAGAAATATTCAGTTTGAGTATCACAGAATCCTTGTATAACATACACCTGAAACCATTTAGAAATTTTACCAAATTCTTATACCCCACTCCCCCTCCGCCCGCCCCTCCCAACATCATACAAAAGATTCTATTTTGTATTCAGACCGTTACATTTATGTACATACATGACTTGAAAAGGGAACGTCGATCCTGGCGCAAGGACTCCGCCACCGCAGGCCACTACTTCAGTTTTCCCAGTTAAACATTTCAAATTACTTCCTTTAACAACTCTAATTAAACTCTCCGCAATTTAAAGAGTCAGAGAGAGAGAGAAAACGGCAACGGGGCCAAAACCCGGCTACAATTATTGTGTCTATTCGAGTTCACATTGTTAAGGGTTTGCAGGCGCGGCGGCGGGCAATGATGTGGGGTTTCGCCCCGTAGCGGTGGTGATGCATATAGGGTCCGGGGAGGGACGAGGAAGGATGTTTTGTTGCTGGCGCATATGGAGAGAACCCCCGATTCTGTGTCGTCGTCGTTGTTGCTGTTGCTGGGTTTTGTAGAACAGGATGAAGGAGGAGTTGTGATGCAAACCTTAGTTCATTCAGTGGAAGGAAAGGGATTATTGTTTGTCAGGGCAGTTTTAGAAGAGGTAGGGGTATTTTTTGAAGGTGATAGTTGAAGTGATGGGGTTAAACTGAAACTTTTTTGGTGGACAATTGGTTTGATTTGATGCCAATAAGCGACCGAGAACTAATTTTTTCTTGAAGGGTGAACCTATACATGCCGAAAACTATGGGATGTTGTTTCATTTGTTCGTTTGTTTTATGTGAAAGACTATAGGGCTAAAAAAGACAAGACCCTTGTACTATTTTTATTCAGAAATATGAGAAGAATGAAAGAACTACCAAATCCAACATGGCTGATTTTGCTTACCGAGGATTGCTGGAGAGGGTGTAAGTAACCAAAATACACAACTTATTCATATTGAGCTGGACGTACACGAGGCAGTACATTTGTCCCTTACACGATGCTAAAGGGTACTGAGGTTTTTTAAATGTCCCGGTTAAAAAATAATGTACTACTACTCTTTGTGTGAGGGCGCATCGAGATCACTTCATTCTTGATTTTCGATTTTTAATATGGAAATCAGTCGAGGTGTGATTGCAAATACGTACGTAGGGGAGAGACATGGGTTTCTTCTTCCTTACTTCGTTTGGGGCAGTAAAATTCAACATGAAACTTAAACGAGGCGAGGTGAATTGTAAATACGTAGAGGTGGGTTCTTTCTTTCTTTACTTCTTTTGGGGCAGAAAATTCGCATTCATATTTTTTTGCGGGAATGAAGTTTTGTACTGGAGAGAAATCCCTCACATTTTTTGAGGGATTGAAGTTTTGTACTGGAGAGGAATTTTTTACTTTTGGGGAAAAGTGAAGCGAAATTTTCAACATGAAATAAGGTGAGACGAGATTGTAACTATGTAGGTACTGGAGAGATATTTTTTATTTCGTTTGAGGCAGCAATACACTAGCACCTCGCCTAGTTTGTGAATTGATATTGTGCTGGCTTTAAAGAGGCATCTCTTACAAACTTTTTTATAATCATGTGCTAACCAATACTACTCTCTACGACATAATTTTGAAATAAATTTGTCTACTAAATAATCTTTAAGCCGCGTTTCCACTAAGCCGACTACCAGCGGTGGTTGTACTGCTGATGGGTTGTAGCTAGCAGCTGGCAGCTATCCGGAATTTGGAAATTTCTGATTATTCTTCAACTGGTTGAGCCAGCATTTGGTAAGTTTGACCACCATGCAGGTAATGTCCAGAGAGCCAGTGGAGGATACAACCATCGCTGGCAGCCCAGCTAAGTGGAAACCCCGCTTTAACGACCGAGGCCGTTATAGCAGTTGTGGTAACAATAAAAGTCAATTACCATACCTTCAATTTTTTTTAAGCAAAGCAACGAACTCTCATAGTTTTCCTATTCTAAGCTTAAATTCTTGGTAAGGACTCTAATATATTTTGCAAAAGAAGTAGGCCAGATACTGGTTACATCCTGTTTTGCTCTTGCATGTTTTACAACCATGTAAAAATCGGAAACCTATTTCCTGTCCAATTTTACAAATTATCAAACCTTTTATTCTCCTCCCCAGAAACACAGAAAATCCTTCTACAGAATAAGGATAATTTATTCCAGTCATTCCTTTTAATTTTTACAATTTCCAGCTATACAAAAATAACACTCAGAAAACACTATGAAATTACACTAGAATCGTGCACGCTCCTTTTACCTAAAGGACCAAAACAATTCCTTTTATCTGCACCGTTCCGCGTGCCTCCATAAACTTTCGGAACCATCACATTTGTGGCACATAACAAGCATAAATACAAATTTTGCATAAAATTATGGAAAATTGTGGAGTTTGTTGTATAAGGGTGGCAAATATGACATTGGGCGGGCGGCTGGTACAGGACATATACAGGATATACACGATGGCTAGAAAACATCCTCCCTCCGCCGTATTACCGTATTCAGATCATGTTTCAGGAACGAGGATGTGCTTGAAACAATGTTCAAAAGTGCAACATTCCTGACTCCTCCTCAGTGCGCGATGATTGCAGGCGAACCTGAACGAAATGAGTAGTAGCAGCACAAGAGAGAGCCTGGTGGTGGTGCGCTCCCTCGGGGCAGCGCTCCCCTGGCCGAGGTGCCACATGACACAACAAGGACGCGCAATGCCGAAATGGCATGTTTGGTATCGCCTGTAAAAGTGAATCTGCGAAATCCTTTAAATCCTGGCTTATACTTATGGCCTTGCAAGGAATTTCCTGACGGTGTGGAAAGAAATTGTGCCGGAAAAAAAAACAAGGTAGGAAATTTCTCGGTCGTCCCTCTATGTACCGACCCCCCTGTTTCTCTAGCCCCGTCGAGATTTGTTGATGGGCTTGTCCTGCGTGCAAATGTTAAAGCCTTTTTTATGCTGCCGTTTGACAGACGCTCGGGACGATGCCTGTTAAGAAAAATTGCAGAGACGCGGTCCTTGCAGTACGTGCATAACCTCTGCCTGCTTGGGTGTAGTGTGCCCTGCGGGCCGGAACGCTCGTTTTCCATCTTATTAAAAAGGCAAACAAGCAACGAAAAATTGCCGAGGATCCTGGGCGAGTTTTTTTAATAGAATTATCACGGCTAAAAGGAGCGAAATGTGGACGTACGAAGAACTGGCTCCCGGATCCAGAGCAGCGCAGGCCAAGCCAGCCATCCAGCTAGTAAGAAGGATTCACTTCACGTCCACGTCTGGTTTTAGGTCCTTGGGGATAATACAGCCCGGCAACACATCTTCTGAAGCAATTTTAATAAAAAATTTGAAAAACGTGTACACAGTGTGGCCTAAGTGGCCTTGTTTTATGCCCCGGCAATCGGATGCGGAAGTTATGGAATGGGTAATTTTTCATCCCTGGGATTCCTGAATACTGAGCAGAAGAGTAGTGTTCGCGGGCGGTGGTGGCGGGCATATTCCCCGTCAAACAATGCCAGATTAAAACTTTCCTTTAAAGGCCCAGATGTAAAATTGTTCGCCATGACATGAAACTGTAACACGAAACAGATGAGACTCCTGTAAAATTTCACGCTGACAGATCTTTGTAGAGGAAATTACGCTAATTGAGAATTACCCAAGAGTTTTGAGTATTTAAGCTGGAATATCAGTCGTTATTACTCTTCCCCAATGGATGGTGTATTATTCATTTTTAAGATTAAGGGAGATTTTCCGAAATAAATGGAAAATTCAGTTTGGAGGAGAGCTTTCGCCTTTCGCTGATATTCCTTCCCCCCCCCCCACCCCTTTCTTGCATTGCTGTTTTTCAGCGAATTTTGGATGTTGCTAATGTGACGTTTTAATTAATAATTGAAATGGTTTTTGGGGGAGGGGGCGGTGGATTACGTTTTCTGTAGAAGCATCTGGTTTCAAGAATCTCTGGTTAATATTCATGGTGTTTAGCTGACGGAATTGTCAGCGGAATTAATGGGGATGTCTTATGATTCCTTTTTTGTTTTTGTTTTTTAATGTTTTATGGTAAATGGAGCAATATTTAAAGTGCGGTATTCGAAGGCAATTTGTAAAGAGTGAAAGGAAATTAACGTACATATAGTCTACTAAAAACAAAAGTCAAGATTTCATGGAATTTCATATAGAATTTAAAATGGCACTTGCAACTTTGGCCGCTGAATTAAACTTGCACTTTCGAATTGAAAGAATAAAGCAATCAAATCTACAAAAAAGACACTATTGTAAAACTTGGGAGAAACACTTTTTGTAAGCCCACATTTTTGGTGGATCCATGTGGCTTGGAAAGTTGATTTTAATTTGCATCATTAATATATCATCTGGAGCTCATAGATCAAAATCTCAAAATTAATCATTATGCAATAAACATAATCTTTCTATAAAAGAAAAGCTCTTTATGTGTTTTTAAACATATACACATATAGGGTGCACCATCTAGACCAGGGGTTCCCAACCTTTCTGTGGTGCGGGCGCATTCGAGATTGCAAATCAAACTGGCGGGCACAAGTCGGATTTAAAAACAACACAACACATTGGTAGCACAGTAAGAGTTTACAACGACCGCTCGCTGTGACAACTATATTATACTAATAATACAATAAAGACGCCGGGAAAGACATGATTGTAAGGCTTCTTTCATATTGGATGGCGGTTTGGCCGCGATTTTATTGCTTTTCGTACTAAGTAAGTCAGTTTTACTCAAAGCTACTTAGCGAGAAAAACAATAAAAATGCAACCAAATGGTGGGACCTAACCGACAAAGTTAGGGTCTAAAGGTCTAATTCGCGTGGACAGATGTTAGTGTAGCCAATTTAGCAAATTTCTCACTACATCTAGCAAGATTTTTAAAACTAAAGTAACTTTTAAAATTTTTTTATTTTTAAGATTTGTTTTTTTTACGTATTTTAGCACTTTGTCGCGGGCACAATTAAATATCGTCGTGGGCACATATGCGCCCGCGGGCACAAGGTTGGGAACCCCTGATCTAGACCTTCGGTATTTCAACAGTGCACAACTCGAATATTTTTTCGCTGATTTTGACAAATGAGCAAGATTTATTTAGCATATTCTCTACCATTTATTTCAAGTAAGTTTTTGAATACAATATGTATGCAACTCTTTTTCAGACATTCTGCGTTTTTCTACGGTTCGCTTTAGAGGTAATTAAAAAGGTAATAAAAGGGTAATAAAACGTATCATTTTAACAATCCTCTTGATTTGCTCTGGCAGTAATATTATCATAGTGCAAATTAGTAAAATTAAGGGTTTTGACTTGGACAACCCCTAGATCGACAATTTGATCGAGTTGGTTCAACACCTTGTCGTTGAGACGACTGGTGTGTGTTATGCTTAAGAGAGAAGGGAATTGCTTGACATTTGCTGATATTAACATGCAATTTGTTAGTGGTGCACAGTCTTGTAGTGCATTGCATTTCGACTGAATAAAAGACATGTCAGTTTGAGATGTCGGTCAAACAGCCTTATGAGATGCGGGATATTCTCTAATTTCTTGGACAGGTTAGAGATGAATATATTAAATAGGCCCAAGGTGACTACTCTGAGGAACACCGGCAGCTACTTCAATTGCATTTGAAAGGAATCCTTCGAATGACCTGCGTTCTTCCGTAGAGATATGATCTTAACCATTCAACTAAAATGTAATGATCAGCCATATCAAATTCCTTGGTGAAGTCAATATAAATAGTATCAATTGCTGAAGTGAGTAAAAGTAGCATCAATTTGATGGCCACTCTTCATACTACAGGTCAGTTTGGAGATCTGATCGTGAAGATCGTGAACCTTTATTATAGCTTGTTCTGCACTTTTTGTTAGGATCTTAGAAGCAAATAAGTAAATGGTTTGTTACATTGAAATTGATTGATTGATTTATGTTAAAGGAATGAAAATGGCATTTGCGTATTAACGTATTAAAAATAAACGGAGGGACTTGGCAGTAATAACGAGTTTCTATGATAGTCATTAGAGGTAATAAAAAAAGTAATAAAAGGGTAATAAAACATAAAATCGTAACAATCAAGCATCAATTTGATGGCCGCTCTCCATACTACAGGGCAGTTTTGAGATCAAGATCCTGAGATTTGAAGCGGTCAAACGCCTTTTCTGTGTGCTTTCTGCACTCGCAGGCTGACGCTGTGGAGGATCAGAAATAATTGATCCGTTGGTGGGAGTTTCGTTGACATCAAAGCTCCGCTGATAATAATGTCACTGCGGGAGAGGTTTGGATACGAAGGCAAAGGATTACGCTAGAGGAGTGGGTAGTGGAATTTTTAGAAGAGGTTACTGGTGTTGTTAGCTGTTAGATATTAGTTAGAATTAAACCTACGTATAGTACGACTGGATCTATTGCTAGAGGAACTTCTTAACTTAGATCTAACTTGATTAGTTCTACCACTTTTATTATTGCAACGGCTGCGGCTAAGTTTTTTCCATATGAAGACGTCCGATGTTGAGTTCAGGAATAGCCACTCATATTTGGAAGGCGTAACCACCTTAAAGTTCCTGAGTATTTTTTACTTCTCTCTTCGAGGAGATACCACTTGACAATCTAGTACAGTGGTACAATCGTTATATAGAGAAGTTGTCTAGAAATAGTTTTCTTATACAAGATGGATCTATGAGCGTATGTTGGCGCTCCTTTAAGGAGATACGTTGTTGAGATTTCCTTATTAGAAAGCGAAGTGTTTAGTTTGTTGGTGATTGTTTGTATCCTTCTTGCGCTCTGCTGTATGCACCTTCTTTGATTCCACCAGTAGGCAGATCCAGAAGGAGATCGATAGAGTCTGGAACCAGAGGCAATGTTTAATATTCGACTGTAAGTGACTGTCGAACTTGGAGTAATGCCGGATTCATCGTTGCGGATGAGTCCCGCCACACAAATTTCCTAAAAAGAGAATCATCTGAACTACGATTCATTGTTGTGGATAAAGTGTGCCGCAAATTTTGTATGATTTGACATTTCGTCAAAGTTTTCTTGGTAAAATCCTATAAAGTGGAAATATAAATTTTAAAAATGAAAAATCAGAAAAATCGTAGAATCCTTAAAAATGCTGAAATATATGAAATATCGACATAAAACATATGATTTTTTGACAATTTCGAAAATCCGCCGCACAAAAGTTGAAGTTGATTCAACTTTTTTCCAGGGAGAAAAAAAAAAATCCCAAAAATATCCCAAAATTGAGAAATGTTCAATTTTTCATACAAAAAGTATGCGCGCACATAAGTGCGGCGCGACTCATCCGCAACGATGAATCCGGCATAATGCCCTAGAGGAGGCCAAAGCTATATATCTGGATGGATAGATTTAACTAAGAAACCTATAATTCGGTCTATAATTCATAAGTAGTCTCGTGTATTCTTCAGCAAACGTCATAAAAGCTAAACTACCCCATGCTCAAAACTACTGTAATAATACAACATCAAATCCAGTTGTGCTCATCTCGGATTTGCAAAAAACAGAACAAGGTGTAAAATGCGCCCCTGGCTAATTCCAGCAGAATTAAAAAAACAATCTTTCATTTCGATTCTTATAATCACAAAGGAAACAATTTTAAATTTGTTTTCCACTTTCAACAACAAAACTAGCAACAACGCTTCGTTGATTCTGCATTAATTTCTTTTATTTTTCATATTTTTTCTTCTGTATTATGAGAGAAGGAAAAATGCAATTCCCAAATGGAGGAATTTGCTACTATCTCAATAAAGCAGCGCCAAGCAGCAGCCAAGGGAAAAGTAGTCCACTATAAACGTGTACAACCCAGTAAACATCGTAAAATTGAAATTTCCAACTGTTTCCTTTAATCTCGAAAAATTCACAAACCAGGAGCCGTGAAACAATTTTCATTTGTGAAAAACTTTTGCCAAATTTTGATGCTGCACCTGGATGCAATAACTGAAAGTGCAAAATTGTTTTCGGACATCCCCATCGTCCCATCCCTTATCGCCCAGGCTTACTGGCCGCTCTCTCTGCTGGCATTTCCAATCCGTTTTATAAAAAAGGAAAACAAACGGAATCCTGTAAAAATGCATTTAGTCTATCGGGGTTGTTGTTGTTGTCCAGGAGCTGCTGAAGGATCAACAAGGATGGGCTCTAGGGGAGGATATTTTTCATATTTTTTATTTTATTTTTTATATTCATACTGACACACAAGCTTGGCGGATTTCCTGCTTTTGAGAGTTATTTTCAACTCAACGCAACCATCTAGGGACCACGATTCAGGACCTAACTTGATTGTGTTCGTGTATATCTTTTTTCCTCGTTATTATTGTTGTTGGTCCTTGCTGCTTTTGTTGACAACTGTGCTGCCCTCTTTTTTGTGCGCGGGAAAGTAGTTTATCATCGTTTTATCCGCGGTTTCATCTAATAATTTTAATAAAAAACAGAATCCATTCACATGCTGCAGACATATTTATGGTTACGGTTAACTGCCTTAAATAATTTCAGAGTTTTAAATAAAAATTCATAAAAATAAAATAAAAACACACAAAGTTCCCTATAAAACCCCATTTAGTGACACCGAAACACTTCTTGTGTTGTGTCTTGAACTAAAACTTCAACTTTCAAAGTGAGTGCACAAAACAAAGTTTGTTACGCGACCAACTTCGACATCCAATAATTTGTCTGTGGGTCTCAATTAAACTACAACTTTCAACCCGTTATCGCTAATGAAGCTTAGGATGTGGTTAAAGTTCACCTGCACAAATAGAAATTGCATCCTTGTAAAGTATAATTAAAGTAATTTCAAATTAACAAAATAATGTCGACCGGTAAACTTTATTATAGCTTGTTCTGCACTTTTTGCCGGGATCTTAGAAGTTTGTGCAAGCAAGTAAATGGGTTGTTTCAGTGAAATTGATTTTAGTTTGGTGTTAAACTAATGAAAATGGTATTAACTAATGAAATTGCGTATTAAAAATAAAAGGAAGGACTTGGAAGTAATAACGGTTTCCTATGATATACATTAGATGTAATAAAAAGGTAATAAAAAGGTAATAAAACATAAAATCGTAACAATCCTATAAATAGGTACGTTATGGGGCGTAGTCTGGATTTAATATCTTGAAATTTGCGAAATGGAAATTTCATTGCACAGACGAGCACTTCTTATCCTTGTACGCAGTGCATATTAATTATATCCTGAGTTTTTTTTTTGACGATAAGTCTATTTGCGGCTAGAGGTTCTGGACCCATTGGCTTACTTTTAGACTACATGATCAAAACATGCAATTTAAGACTATACCACATTTCTTAGCCACAGCAGTTCCGGTGATGAAAGCAGATCAACAGAAGGACGGAAGGGTGAAAACTCTTGGGTCATCCTCATACCCTGTAGCACACCGTTTCTAGGTGCATCGTTTGGAGGCCGTACTCTGAAAAAATTTTTGCGCTACCAGATGATTTAGGAAAAACACGAAATCTCCTATTTTGAGCTTCGAAACATCCCCCTAATGTTAAAAGAAGAAGTTCTCAAATACACGGTGTAGGAAATTGGGCATAAACGGACAGACATAGCGAAGGTGTTCGGTTGTCTCACCGGTATGTTCTGTAGTAGATGTTATACGGAGTTCTTAATCTGGATACATGACGCCCAATTAGCTAGTGTCCCAAAATCTTCGACTTGCTATATCGTTGCATGGCGTCCCCAAGAGGTCAGGTTGAAGTAAGAAGGCCAAGTCTTAATAGCTCCTTCATCTTTAGCCAGGTACTGAGAGAAAGAACATGGCGATGACTCTATTTAGCAAGCGGCTTCTATACCCTCTTCATTGGTGTCTGTGAGAGTTGTTCCAATTGATCTGCTTTCTCGTTGGTCTTGACTTTGAGTCAAGAATAAGACCCAAGTACTTCCCGAGTAAAAATACCAGATAGCCTTACAACGGGCGAACCTCGGCCGCTTGGCGTTTTAAGGGGCATATGATGGCCAAGTTTTTAACCTTTTGTAATGGGAGCACATCGGGCTCATGACGGCCAAATTTAGACCAAAAAAATGCTGAACCAAATTGTATTGTTGAATGTGCCTTATGGGAACTTGATTATTTTCGTTATGTACAACTGCCTTTTGGATTATCCTACTTCAAGACTATCGTCGTCGGTTTATTTTAGGGGAATTGCGTTGGAAATGAGTTTTATTGGGGAGTGAAAGTTACACACGACATGCTGCCCGAGGTGTGGCCGGCCCCAAAGCAGCCGTCTGTTGAGAATATCGTGGCTATGGCTGAAGATGTCGCAGAAGACTCCGAAGTATCGATCGACCACTTAGTTGGACATCAATCGGCGGTCTTTATAGAGAAAGACTTGAAGATGTTCCCCTATAAAATTGCCGTCAGTGCATTAGCTGTTAGGCGCTAAAAGCGAACCGCGTGTCGCCTACGTTCAAGCCATTCTAAATCTCGACCACGAGGAAGATAACTTTTCTTTTATCGAAAATCATCATGAGCGACAAAGCCCATTTCCATCTCTGTGGATATGTGAACAAGCAGAATTGTCGCTTCTGGGGCATCGAAAATCCGGGTATAGTCCACGAAGAGGCATTACATACATCTGCTCAAAGTAACTACATGGTGTGTTTACGCTGAATGCGTCATCGGCTCTTATTTTTTTTCGAAAACGTCGTGGCCCAAATGACTACTGCGGACGGCGAGCGCTACAGAACCAAGCTTAACGAACTTTTCCTTCCTCAGTTGGATTGATTGGGACTGGAGAGGATGTGGATAGATAGGATAGAGCAACGGGCATACCGAGCGAGCCAAGGGCTGTATTTTCAGGTCGTCTTTGATGATTTGCACTGGCCGGAAAGATCGCTCGATTTAACCCTTTCAGACTTCTTTTTGTAGGGGTTTCTTGAAGTCAGAAGTTTATGTCAACAAGCGTCAAGAATGTGATAAATCGTATGGTCATCGATTTTGGCGGCGACCAAGATCGTTTATAAAAATGTTAAATAGAAGTGGTCCGAGGATGGAGCCTTGTGGAACCCCCGAGCTAAGTATGGCAATCGTGGAGCTACAGGCACCTAGTTTAACTTATTGAGAGCGGTAAGTTAAGAAGCCATTCAGAAGTTTTTTAGACCTACTCCGTTAGAGAAAAATGGATTTCCAAGGAGAGTTTTTTCCAGAAGCAGTGTGATTAACGCTATCTAAAAAAACGTTTGAGAAGTCGAGCCGGGTGAACAGAACACGCTGTGCTTATTGAAGGAAAGGAAATTTCAAATATTATACGTGACTGTATGATGAGTGTGATGGCTAGCATACCTACATAATAGATGGTTTTTTGTTTCATTACCGAAGTCAAGCAGCATTAGGACAGTTAGTACTTGGATGGGTCCCCTTTGGAATATCGCTATGCATGGGTTTTAGTTTTTAAAATTTGTGTAGATATCTTGTTAAATTAACTGTGAAGAAATTTATCGTATTATACAGTTTATATGGGGCATGATTTTTGGTATCATTACATTTCATGAAACCATTTTCGTTCCATTTCTAGCCAAGACGTCATTAGCAAAATCATTCCATATTTTCGTGGTATTACCATATATGCACGTTCCACTCATACACACTAGTAGTAGTAACTTATACAAAACTTACATTATGCAGCCACAATAACTTCCTCCATTGCGGGTTCGATTGTACGTGACATTCGAAGTATACATCATCGCCTTCCTTGATATCATCAGGGGACAAAGTTGAACCCAATCGAAGGGTCACTAGTGGTGGATCTGAAATGAAACAAGCAAAATATCCAAAAATAAATCAAATCTTGTCTAGAGAATTGTATGCAAATTTTACACAATTTCAAAGAAAATACTTTCGAGAGAAGAAGATATGGTTGTGGTTGTAACTTAAAGTTATTTGCATTTGGGTTAGTGTCGTTGTCCTGCACAGTGCACAGATCTTACGAAAATGCAAGGTTGTGACTTTTGGTGTTATTTGAAAATAGCAAGAAAAATATAATGCAACAGAAAATAGCTTATTTTTTTCGTGTGCAACCATCTTGCAGATTTAAAATGTATAGAGTGCAAATGAGTTGTTTGTATATAACAGCAATTTTCACCCTACATGTATGCAAATGTAGTCAAGCCAGCCATGCCGTATAATGGCTAAGATGAGAATTGGTGAATATGGAATCTTTTCTTATTAGAGTTTTATGGTTCTCGGCATATCCTTTGCAATTTTGT
The DNA here is from genome assembly GCA_949987705.1 of Thereva unica. Classification (NCBI taxonomy): domain Eukaryota; kingdom Metazoa; phylum Arthropoda; class Insecta; order Diptera; family Therevidae; genus Thereva; species Thereva unica. The sequence continues at coordinate 9,673,936 of OX465285.1, forward strand.
TTATATTATATAAAAGGATAACCCGAAAAGCCAACGAGGAGAAAATGAAATGGCCAACGGCGAATTAATTGACCAAAGAAAAGGACTAAAAAGGATCAAATCTTATCAAATACAGCACTATCTCCTTTCAGCACCAGAAGTCAAGATAACGATCCCTTGAGAGGTTTCAGACATTGTTCACCCATAAAAGGAGTTGATTATTCTAGAAACGAAAACTCACATGATATCTTTGTCCTTAAAATGAGTCCTGCACGATCCCAAACCACCAACTATCCTTACATATATATGTATATGTGTGTATATAGAGGAGTTGTGGACATCTTTTTGGACTAAATATCTTGAAGCAATTGTATTTGTATGTTGGATTCTTGGTTTTATTGCTGGCGAAGGATATTATGATATCCTTGAAATTATATCAGCTAGCTCTCGTCCTCTTATCAACAGTCAGCCTGAAATGTACGAGCATCAAATACAGTCGCATAAAGGCCAACGAGCGGAAAGTGTGTAGAGATAGAGACTGTGCGACAGTAGTGGAAATCTCTGTATGTACTGTTGTGTTTTCCAGGTCCTTTTAAGGACTCAAGTATTTGGATATCCTTGTGATAAAATTAACGAGGCTATAGAATTTATATATGTATGTATATATGTATGTAACCATATATGAATTATGTTCGCATCGTTGGTCTTATGCTGTTGTGTGTTGTGTTACCTTCCCGCCACTCTCTACCTTCCTCTACGTTATACGTTGCGGTTGTCATTCGTTGACACTCCTTCTAACGATTCGCAAACAAAAGATTTTGCGAAAGTGTGTGGAATTTCCGTTTTTGTTGTTCGAAATTTCAAAGGTTTTAAGTTGTTTGTTAAGCATAGAAAAGCCATGACACGTGTCGACAGTAATTTGAAAACATTCACCAATTGGTTGGGCGGTTGTACACCCCTTCCTCTTCCCGCTGTGTATATATTGATTTAACAAGCCCAAAATGCCACCCCTTTTATCGATATCCGCATATAATTTAGCGTCAGTTTATGACAAGTTCAGGATTATGATTATTTTTGGTATTTTGGCGTCAACTGAAATGGTGTGTATATATTAGAGTTGGAGCGCTTAAGATGGTCCTTGTTGTGATATTGTGGGTATTCGTTTTTTTTATGAAATTCAGCGGGGGTGGCGATAAATTATTTTTAGGGGAATTAATAAGAGCTTACATAAAAAAATATAACGGAGGAAATTATGGTGATTATTTTATTTGAGATTGTGGTGCGATTAATGCTAATAATAATCGAAGTTCTGTCGGGGTTGGGGGACAAATAATGTATAAAAAATCGAACATTTTCTTCATTGGAGCTCAGTTATAGAACTTAACACTAGCATACCATTTATAGATTTTACCCTTCTGATATAAAGAATCTCGCTATCTCCACCCACTATATATAATCCATAAATATCCTACAAAATATGAAGTTCATGTAAACTTCCCCCACCAAGATCAAGAAAGAGACATCTAATAACACTATTGTATAGTTTACAGTATAGATTTCTATTACAGACTTCAAGCCGGATTTATAAAACTTCGATTTTCAATTCTAGGTCTCGATCGATGATCGCCAAAAAAGCACACCGAGTCGTCGAGAGCCATTTTGAAGTGGGTTATCGATCAAACCGATCGTTGATCAATGAGCAAGCAGATCATTTAGCCAGAAAAGGCGCCAGTAAATCAATTTAATCATTCCCGAGGCTTTCTATGGATCACCCATTGATCACGGTTTCGGGCCGCTTCCGGAGAAGTGCTACTGCAGAGATGCTGGAAGACGAGATCACTGATCGGTTTGATCGATGGCTTTTAGATGCAGTGGCTTGTGCGGACTTATGGGTTAAGTTATACACGGCCACTGCAGATCAGGTCGAAGTATGCGGAGGACACTGGTTGCTTTAATCCGCCAAAACAAAACGAAACAAGGTTTGTGAAAAAGTTGGTCCAGTTTTGAATGTTAACTGATAAGCTATCTGATTTAATAAAGTTTTGATATTTTTTTCACAGTTCCTCTTTTTTTTTCAAACGATAAACTAAGCTTAGGAATACTCCTTTGTACTGCAAGCCGCATCGCGCAGGGCTTGGTGTAATGCCTAGTAAGCTTATTGCAAAGAGAGATACCTATAAAAGTAACGATTGGAATTTGAAAGGTGGTCAAACGATCATAGCGAGAAGAAACTTACGATTGAACACAAGTTTATTGCCTGACATCTGATTGAAAGAAGAAGAAAATTAGTAAAATATACACTAAGCGTGCATAAAGATTGATTGTGAGACAATACTCTGCCATCAATTCAGTGGGTTGCGGTACCTTTTCGTTCGATATTATCAAAGATCATATCTCAGTAGCCTCAACTTTATCACAGGAAAAAAACAGCGATTTATCTTTAGTCTCAATCGTCGCGATGTTATGGTACGGTTTCCATGGCCAAGTGTTGCGTTACCTACTTACGGAGTTCGAAAATACTGACTGCGGAAGATTGTTATGCAGTAACTGCGACGGGGACATAGGTAGGCTATGAAAGCCGATACCTAGTTTCTCCACGCAGTAGTATCATAATGGCTGGGAATATTTTCTTGTCTAAGTAGGCCGGGGAATATTTCTAGCTGGTGAGTAAGTATAGCTGGTGACATATACAACCGTACATGCATTGCATTCAACGGTTCCATGATATGCGGTGAATTTCCTCTGAGACATAATTGCATGGTTGTTTACCGTCCCGGCTTTCACACATATGCCGAAAATCTAAGTAACGAGTCAAGAACGGGTGCATGCAAGGTGCATTTGTTTGTTGTGTATGCTTGTATGTATTATGTCGAATGCGGCAATGCAGAAAAAGTTGAAAGTAGCCCGACCTTTGCGTGGCATGCATTCCATTCACGGAATATTCCGTCAGGCGGCATTTGAATACACACACTTCTATATTATCTGTCAACGAATGCAACGCATGTACGCTTGGATATGTCACCAGCTTAAGTAGGAATCAATCAAGTTTAGTTGTATTTTAAAACTGAACGTTCAAGTTATTATTCAACTCATCGTCATGAGTTTATAAAACTATGAAATTCCTGCAAATCCAACAAGATAGTCAAAATCATTTGGTTGGCAGCAAACTTTTATGATGTATCAAGAAGAATTTTACTACATCCACATCCATTACATATAAACCTTTATATACAAGCGGTAGTAGATAACAAAAAGAAAATCCAAGGCCAATTTATTATCAGTTCTGGTAACCTCAAATTCTTATTTGATCACCACTGTCATGCTACCTGCTGCCCCCAGCTCTTCCACACACTTAATGGGAAGGTCTATAAGGGACAATGTACCCCCGTTTTATAGAAATGCACCTAACTTTTGGCTAAACATCTTCGTAAACTTATCATATTTCTCCAAAGTTTATTCAGACACTTGCTAACTTACACATTTTAAGCCCACACCGAAAAGAGTTGATTCTGTCAACCCCTTCAACTTCGTCGCAATAGCAATTACTTCTAGTTTCTCCAAAACCAGGAATATAATAGTCAACAAATAGATTAGGGAGATCTAGCATATAGGCCAATTCTAAACGACGGTAGTTACGGCTTCAGACATAAAAGGCCCGCAGGCGATCTATACTCTGTAAACTAAATTGTTTAGTTTGTAAACACTTAAAGTGTTGTTGTAGTTGTAGTCGACGAGAAAAAAGCTTTCTAAGCCCTCCAATTTATCACCTGTGGATGGATAGGTTAATAATAACTAAGGTGTCGAAAAGCCTTTTAGTTTTTTTTACTTTTTCCAATTGCCTTTTCGTCCTTCCAAGCGCCAGTGCTATTTTTTAAGCGGTCCCCTCACTAAGTACCAACTCGGTTGAATGCTGCTTGACCTCCTTATGACCTTATAGAACACCTTAAGCAAAATTAAAAATCAAAAAATCTCCATTCATGTCAGTATATGATGTAGAACTAATGACTGAGGCATCTGCTAAGGTTTTAGTCGTAATATTAGCAAAAGATCAACGATGGAATGACTACAAGAAATTCTTAAGAGGTGCATGTATCTCTTCCAGTCGTCAACCCGTGTTTTGCATATTTTAAAATTAGTGTCTTTCTTAAATACACTCATCTGGGTTAGGGCGGGACTTCGAAAACGTTCTTGGCATGGTTTGATAAAGTGCAAAAACTAATCGATGTCGACGCCATTTGTTCTACCATTGACCCACCTTAGGAATATAGCAACCCTGATAAAATGGTGTCGCTACTTTCACAGCTACTGTTATATCCAAATAAACACCCTCTTTGATAGCAATTTAATACCTACAAAATATTAGATTAGTACGCTCATTCGCTCTATCTGCAGTCTGTAATTTTCGCTCACTCTACAAACTGGGAATTTGTTTCTAAATAGAACAACTCGACTGCCGAGCAAGCTTTCGCAGGCTGTATTTCCGAACTCCTACGACATCCAAGAGTTCAAAGGCAGGATTCATCGCCACCACCTTCAACGCCCTCCCAAAATTATTCTATATCCCGTACTAAGCTTACTTCTAGACATTGCACTTTGACATGACCAACAACATGACGGACTGATAGTCGTGATAGGGTGATTACAGAGCTTAGAGCTGCCGTATAAAAACTGCCTAATGAGCCGACTGGTCTTCATCTGGTTATTCTTACTTTGGTCCTAAATTGGCAGGACTTCAAAGGCAATAAAAATTTGGACAGTATTCTGTCACGGATCTATCGGTTCAGCTATTGGGACACCTGCCATATTGGTGAAGAGGGCCCTAGATGATCCTAGAACGTTATGGCTATGGGTTCACTCCTAGTTAATGGTCAAGTCAAAGCGATTTCGTTCTGTGTTGTGGGTTGGTCTATCAACTTGTAGACGTATAGCCTCGAAGATCAGTTGGCCTTTTAAGTTCCCTGTCAGTGCTCCGCGAAGCTATCGAGTATGATATCGTTGTTCGACACGCACCTTCTGGAACATATTAAAGTCTTGCCACAAACTGTTACTGTTATGTAAATTTGATTTTGTTGTTAGTAGGTCTGGTCTACAAATGTGAGGTACGAAGAGTGCGAAATAGATCAAAGTTACGGCCGACTTTATTAAAAAAAAAGAAAGATTTGGTTGCAATGGCGAACGTATTGATTTATCTGTGTCAAAGGTACGTCAGCATATCAATCATCCCGTCCTCAAAGTTGACCTTTTCTTTCAAGATATCCAAAAACGTGAAACTTCCCAATTAGTATAAAATAAAAAATACTTTTAATTCGCCGAACTGAACTTCCACTGGGATGAAAATGCTCACAACTTTTTTTTCTCATCCTCTATTATCTAAAAAAGGGTTTAATCCGCATGTATTTGAAAGCAATTAAATTCTAACCTAAAGGGATAATCGGGTCGTGTGTCATTGTCATTGGTGGAACATCTGTCAATATCAATACCGACATAGGCCTCATACACGACGATGTTGCCAGACCATTACCTCGTACGCGCGATGATTGATTTACTGGCATTGACATGTTGTTGTTGTTGCTGTTGAATAGACAACTATATCTTCTCTACAAGCACCACCATCGATACGACACCATACCATTCCCACCACCCTATACTGTCATTGTTGCTGCGTTTCAAGAGGAATGGTTAATGGAGCCCGTTCTCTCTCTCTATCTATATCTAGAATAGGGGTTAGTGGTGGTGTGTTTCGACAGTAAAATTCAGTCATGGTTCCACTTTTCTTTTTGGGTTTATAGGGTGTGAGATTGGGGTAGGGTGTAAAGTAGTAAAAGGGATGTTTTTCGGGGGGTGGAGGGAAGGGTGTGCATAGCTTCTCAAGCAGCTAATTGACTTGTTTTGATATGAATTACTTCATGAATGTGGAAGGCGGTATACCGCCGATAATTTGACATAATACAGAGCTCAATACTTTGTTGTCAGGCTGGTTAACATTAACTGAATAAAGGATATATACATATGTATATACACATATATAGTATATTAAGGTTCAGGGTTTAAGGATAGTGATTAATCACTAGACCGAGATTTTTCCCTTTCATTCCCCAAATGGGTTGGCACTCAATTGGATGATAACCCCCCCCCCCCGGGCTAATGTCCGTTTCTCCATTATGCCCTATTGAGGTTTTGACATTTTTCTTCTAGGACATTCATTGAATACGGGGGGGTCCTTTTGAAAATCTGTCAACCAAGACTCGTCGAACTTGTCAGTTGAACGTAATGAGCTGCTCTCCGAGATAAACTGATATAGGCTTTACGAAATTGGCTGATATTCAGCAGAAATTGTCATCGTTGAAAGGTCGGTCGGGACCCATAATTTATGTATAGGCCAACAAAATTATTCGATCTTTTAATTAATTAAGAGACTATATAGGTCCACCCCTGTGTCTATGTATGTATGTATGCGATGGAAGGGAAAAGTGTGGTAGAGAGGGACTTGGGTGGCTAGAAGAAAACTTTATGCTTTGCCATTGAGTATGATTATCTTTCATGTTTATTGGGTTGTGAAGCAGATTGTGTAATTGTGATTTGTAATTACAATTCTTAAAATAAAAATAAAAATACAGAATGTGTTCCTGGCCTCGAAGTTACTCAAGCGATTTGTGTTTATATGTGTATGTAAGTAATCTAAGCATGAACAACAACAATTGCCAGTATTATTTTTTTTTCTTGAGTAATTAGTAAGAACATAACCATTAAATTCACATCCTTTTCTTAATTATGCACTGAGAGCTGTATAAGCTACAAACAAGCAGCAAGGAGAACGATTTTACGTGTATAAGTGTGTGTGCTTTTCTGTTGCTGTTTTATTATTGTTGATTTTATTCAATTGCGTTGAGTGGTTGTAGTCTGACTTTCGCAGGGTTTCCATCCCCGTTGGGTAAAGTTAGAAACGCAACAGCTGGAATAAAACTGAATATAACAACCCAGCATCATCACCAGTCGCTTCTTGAGATTCTCTCACACGAAGGATTGGATTTTATTATTATTTTCAAAAAAAAAAAAAAAAAAAAAAATAACGGCAGTGTGTATTGTAACCAAAGACTCGCGCGATACTCGTATTCTTCATGACATTCGGTAAGTGTTCTTCTAAAAACACTCATCTCAAGAAAGCTTGGTTCGTCCTTTTGTTATACCATAGAAATGGTTACCGTTCGCGTTCAGGGGGCGACACAAGCAAGACCACCACTGGGTAACATTTTGTTGTCGTGTACATTATAAAATATATGCGACAAAAACTCGACACACACCGTTGACGATACTTGAATAAGGCAGGTCTATAAGCGAACTTCTTTCACCATATTAATTCTCAGGGGTGGTAGAGTTGTATATGAGGAGAAGAAGGATTTGAATCGTCATCGCCTTGGGCTGAGAAAGGGATGAACCAAGGCACCAAGAAAACGACTCGCCGAAGCTTGAAATCCATTTTTTTCGAGTGAACATCAAATTATAATGCATGCAAACACGCACACACTGCGTCCTTTTGTTTCTCGCCCCCAAAACGAACATGTCTTAATTTAATAACAAATCCTGCCTATGTGCGAGTCCTGGATCAATGGTTATGTATAGGTCCCATCTGATGTAAAAAAGTGTATATATATCCTTAAAAATCCTTCTCTCTTTTTCTGCCATTCAATGCGTTCTTCACATCCTTTTCTGTCAGTGTTCACTTTCGACTTCGGGATGTTACTTTTCCTTCTGTATTTTTTTTTTTTAGTATCTTGTATCTGTGTCCTTGTGATACACCGTTAGATCGTGAGGAAATTTTTGATTAGTAAACAAAATTTCCGCCATTGAAAGTTATAAAAAGGCTTTTTTTGAATTTTTTTTGCGAAAGTACACACATCCACCCTTGCGCCCGCACGCCCCGCTCGCACCGCCCGCCCGCACCGCACTCGAATCACTTTTATGAAATTCCACACGTCCTGATGATATGAAATCGTGTCATGTAACATGGGAATATTTATCCGATGCGATTAAAGGAAGAAGTTTTTGGGGCACAGATGAGATTATCCTTGATACGAGCTTTAGCTTTTACATAATTAGGGAAAGTCATGAAAAGTTTAAAGTAAACTTCGCGGAGAGTTTAGTTATTAAGAAGAACGCGAATGGGGCGCTCGGTGTATGTATGGGGAACTGGGGAGGGTTGATTTAAATCGAAGAGATGGTGTGTATGTGTGTGGGTGTTTGGGTGTATGTGGTGGATTCGGATTAACGATAAAGTTGCTTGCTTGGTAGAGAATATGTCTATTTTATTAGATTAATTAAGCGTAATTTCAATTTGAAGGGCTGTGGTTTGAGTAAACGTAAAAATAATGTAGAAAATTTTTAATGTGAAAAGATAAAATCCTCTTAGCGGAGAGCCTATCGTCACTTCAAATGGAATTTGTGTTATGCGTTAAGTTTTTTTTCCAGGAAGATGGGAGTATATATTTTTTTAAATATCGTGGCTAAAATAATTTCTAAGTTCACTTGCTTGAATAATATAATCTTAACCAGCCTTGTACTTCTTCTTTGGTGAGGTATTGCGACCAAAAGTACCGCACTCACAGGGAAAAGGAGGGGTAGACCCATTCTATTCAAGACAAAGCCTGCAGATGGGGTCCATCATCCTTTTTATCTCTCTTAAGTGGTAGTTCTGCTCGCGGTGTGCTCTGTAAGGGTGTTATGTGTACACCTCAAGGATGTGCCGGATCGTACACCTCAACACGGTATAGAGCCGGAGAAGATGACCAATCCAGAACGGGTTCGGCGAAAGACTGAATTTGACCCGGTGAAGAAGTTTCTTTTATAGCTGGAAAGCTCCTCGGGTAGAAAGCTTTAAAGCTTCGAAGTGAAACTTTTAAAGACAGAATCACTTCTTTTTGGTCTGGTGGTGGTTTGATATTTATTTTTCTAAAACTTTTTTGGTAGGGGGATTATTAGTAATGAATCGAGGTTCGTTACAGCACTAATCAAGCCATCAAGTGACATGGCATCAAGCGAGCATGTGTAGCAAACAACTATCCGGTCAGCCTTTTTACTGAGCTCTAATAATTCTTTTGCCGAGTTAACAGACACTACAGGAAGGAACCACTTAGAGTTGGACAATCCAGGAGCGGTCTTCTAGTGTTTGGTGTGTTTCATCCAAGTCCAATCGCCACCAAACAAAACTGATGGGTTTCCCAATAGCCGGTTCCTGACAGATAAATACAATGTAATTGTGGTTCAATAAAGTCTTATAAGTATGGTAGGAAAGAAAGGATCGATCCTGACAGAATCTAATTTCATCTTCCGCATTGGAAGATAACCACTCTGGGATCACTGTTCGAAAGCTGAACAAGGCTTCCTTTCATGTATTGGGACTTCTTGTAACAATATCCAGAGTTTGCCTGGATTGTTACATACAGAATCTTTTTAGGCCTTTTGTATACAAATAATTTCAAATTTAATTCCAATGCAAATTAAGTTCAAAAAACAAAACCATTTGTTTACTTTAAATTTACCACAAAAAAAAAATTCCTGAATATTCCAAAAAATATTGCCCAATATTGTCAAGAGTCCCAAAAATTTTCTCAACAATAATCGGTATCCTGGTACATTTCCGTAATATCATATTTCCGAGCGGTGGGGTGAAATTCTCATACACTTTTTTTTCTTACCTCAACCCCCTCCCAACAGGACCAGGACACTCAAGGCAAAACAAGTTCTGGATTCCAATCCTACCCCGTTAAAAAAAAAGAAAATACCACCCTGCCGCCCGCACAAACAGCAAAACAAGGCTATACCATTTCTACCAAGTAGTCAGATGGTTCATTGTGAATGAAATTCAATTTCGGATCCACTGTCATATTTGTCTTCGTTTTTTTGCCTGCTTCTTCTCGTCGTTTTATCTCGTCCAACCTTATCAACCCTTCCGACCATTTTGTCTTCTTTTGGTTATCAGAGTTAAAGTTTTGCCCTTTTCAAGATTCGTGAACCAAGAGTCTAGAAGCATAATAAAATGAATCTCTTGTCATTCTTTACCGAACCTCGCCCTTACACCGCTTTCGTAATCCCTTGCCACAATTCATCCTTGGGAAGGATTCTTCCTGGATCCACAACAACAACAACAACAACACTCTCCCCCCATTTACCCCTTTTTTTGTGGCCCACTGAAGAAGGACCTCTATTTGCCAGCAATGCAGAGAGCTGTCCAGGCCGAAACGGGAGTGGCAGAGGAAGGAATCATAAACAGAAAATTGGACGAAATTGAAAGTTCGGAAAAGAAATGCCGGGAATGGTTTATGGGGGATGTGGGTGGGGGTGGGGGATGGGCTTTTCCGGAAGGCCAGTGCAGAAAAAGTTCCACAACTAATTACATAGACGTTTTGTTCGGCTATCATTTCGGAAGCATCAGGCCAGAATAAGTTCTTGTAAACTACTGTTCAGTTGTTCTGTGCGCGGTTTTCGAAGACTCTCTCTCTAGATCTGTGTGTGGCTATGGTTATGGCGCTGGTAGACGGGGGATATTTTTACTGGACAAAAGGCCTCAGAAGATGGAACTTTTACAAGACGCAGAAAATGCGATAAGAAAATTGATTTGCCTTTTGTTTGTGTTTTTGGGCTGTGTGCTCTGCCTGCGCCTTCATTTCCAAATAGATTTCTTGGATTTCACAGAACGAGAACGAGAGCGAATTTTCTTCTCCAACAGTTCCCAAAAAGATTCTCGACGGCGGAAACATGTGGTAATGGTCTTAGTTTTTTATACTCTTTTAATTTTCCATCAACATTTCCTTGCTTCTGGCCACACAAACCGCTTTCACACAGATTCCAGATACAAAAATAACTAAGAACCTGCTGCAAGAACTACTTTAATAGAGAAGGAAACTTTTTATATTTCTCCCTTGGTGAAGTTTTTTCCGTGCGCTTTTCTTCTGGTGTTTGTTTTTATGTGATTTTGGTGGAAAAACAAACTTTTTTACAGCTTATAGTTGTTCTGATGTAAAAACCACCATCATTTCGTATTATGTATCCACCCAAGTATAGGAAGCAAGCTGTGCTGTAATATTGTTATATACTAGCTTTACCAACAACATTAACAAGGATAATTAGCCAAATATTTCCATAATGGATGGAGGAATTTCTGTAATGTTTTAGCTGTTGTGTTATTTGATATTACGTATATCTAATTCTGACAGGCAGTCTAAATTAATTTGTAACTTAATTTCCCAATAAACAATGAGACTCGCCTGAGTAAAAATAAAACTCACTCCCAGCTACAGGCGTGCACCATCCCGTCACAGCTATGCACGCTTCCGCCACATGCATGCACGAAAACGTTTGCAATCTAAATGTGCAAGACTAAGACCAAGGCTATCAGTCTTTTTTTTTTTTATGAAAAAACCAAGCTTAGGTGTAACCCTTTGTACTACCAGTCCGTCATGTCGTTCAGTTCATGGTGCAATGTCTAGTAGTAAGCTTGGTTTGAAGAATAGAGGAGAATAGAAAAGGTTAGAGGGGGTCTGGAGGGTGTAGAAGAAAATGACGATGAACCTCACGTTTGAACTCTAAGGTATTGTACGAGTTCGGAAATACTGACTGCGGGAGATTATTCCACAGTCGAGTTGTTCTATTCATAAACGAACTTCTAAACCGATTTGTGCGTGAACGGGGGGGCTGTAGGGTATGGGGGTGAGCCGATCGGGCTAGTCTTGTGTTGCGGGAAAAGTATTGCCGTGCAGGCAGGAGGTCCTGAATTTCGGTGGAACAGTCGCCATGGTAAGAGCGATAAAGTATGGAGAGGGCTGCTACATTCCTACGGTGGCTCAAGGTGTCTATGGAGGCGCGAAAGGGGCCATCACCAATGAGTATGAGGGCACGATTTTGCACCTTGTCGAGACAAGCCAAGGTGTTTTTTGGGGCGCCTGTCCAGATATGCGAGTTGTATTCGAGGGGCGGCCGAATGTAGGATTTGTATATTGTAGCCAATGCGGCTGGCTGGAGGAGGAACTTGCATCTCTTGAGAAATCCAAGGCATTGGGAGGCTTGTTTGGCGATTTGGAATATGTGATCGTTCCATCGCAGATGCTCCGTTAAAGTTACCCCTAGGATGTTGAGAGTTGAGTCAGCCGTTAGACTCTCTCCATCCACCGAGACAGGAGGAATGTCGATACAATTTTTGTTGGAGATCAGACAGTACTTCGTTTTTGTGGCATTGAATTCGACGCGGTTCATTTCGCCCCAATGAAGAATCGATTCGATATCCCGGTTGATCGAAGTCGACATCAGTTGACGGTGGTAAAGACAAGGTCTGGCTCGTGCTTGTCTTATATTGTCGAAGGTGTAAGAGAAATTTAGAGTACCGTCATCAGCGAAGCAGTGAAGTGGGTTGGAGGGGATTGAGAGCAGATCATTAATGAAGATTAGAAAAAGTGCGGGTGAGAGAATTGACCCCTGGGGAACTCCGGCCGAAATGGCGTGGGGGTTGGATTCGACGCCATCCAATACTACCTTGATTGAACGGCCTGAAAGAAAGCTCTTAATCCAGTTCCTTAGAACTACCAATAGCTTGGAGTTTATTCAACAGAGCTGGGTGCCATACTCTGTCAAAAGCCTTTGATATATCTAGAGCAACTAGGCTAGACTCACCAAAGCTGTGAATGCTTTGGTTGATACGCTCGGTTAAACACACAAGCAGATCGCCAGTAGACCGTTTAGATCTGAAGCCGTATTGCCTGTCGTGTATAATTTGGTTGGATTCTAGATATTTCATCAGCTTTTTATTGATTATTGTCTCCATGATTTTGGAGAGAACAGAAGTAATTGCTATTGGGCGGTAGTTTAAGGGGTCGCTGGCTTCACCTTTTTTTGGGATTGGCTGAACATGAGCTAGTTTCCAAGAGTCGGGATACACTCCGGAGAAGTAAGACAGGGCAAAAAGTTTGCGCAGAGGTTTAGCCAAAGGTGAGGCACATTTTTTAAGTACCATAGGGGGGATTTTGTCGGAACCAGTGGATTTATTGGCGTCGAGTTCTTTGAGACACCTAAACACCTCGCGAGTCCTGAAGTGAACTCCGTCCATTGAGTGGGTGGTATTCTCGAGAGTGGGGGTGACATAGCAGCATCGGGTAAAGAAGAATTTGCGGCGAACAGAGAAGCTAATAGGTCGGCCTTGGGTTTGCTTTCTATTATCACTTCCTTGTTGTGAATAAGGTGTTGAGGAGGAAGTAAAATTCTTCTTGATGGCGGTTACCAAGGACCAGAAGTTTTTGCTGCCTGTAGTGGAGCTAAGAATCTTACTTCTCAATCTATCATCAAATGATGATTTGACTTTCCTGATGATGGAGTTACAGGAGTTTCTCAGTTTGACGTATTCACGACGAAGTGGCTCATTAGGCGAACGTCTGTATGTATGTATGCAGTCTTGTCTTGTTATTGCTTTTGCTAAGTTCGCTTGTTCTGCATGAAAGGACTAGTTCGCTTGGCTCAGGTTGCGGTCTCGTTTTCGCGCGTTACGCTAACCAAAGGTTTCTTTCATGAATAGAACGACTCGACAAAGGAATAACCTTCTGCAGTTTCGACATTTTAAACGCTCATCGCTATGGTCTTCAACATCATCCCTGTTCCTCATAACCACAAAAATATGACTTCCATCGTACTAACGGAACTACTACACATTACATATACCATGACGTGACCAATGGCATGACAGACTAATCCAAAGTAGTAGTTCAAAGCCGAACGATTTTTCTCTTTGTCTTACGTACAGGGAACAGGATGCCTTTTTCAGTCTTTAGGCGTCGCTTCATGTTCTCATTCCTGTACAACCATCATGGTTTGCTTTTTGTAGTGAAGGCCCTCTTCATACACTAGACTGGCAGGGATTCCGACCCTTTGCTATTTTGGTTTCGACTCGTGGGTTTTATAACATCCTTCTAATTAACGTTCATGTAACATTTATTGAAAATCCTATCACACCTATTCGATACGCCATTATAAAAATCCAAATGCCACCCGCTAACAACGACCTAGTAATCAAAGTTGATCCATCAACCTACAGATATCGACCTCTTTCCGTGATCCCCGTTAATCTTAACTGCATCTAAAAATACCGATTAATTTCCGCTTCACCAATGGATCTTTTGTTCTAATTAATTTATCTCCTCTACCATTAAAGGTGTTGAGTTTGTTTTAGAACTTTTTAATGAGCTTATGTCGGTCGCCCTTTTACCCATCTAAGCATGCATTCCATGTTATCGGGTTTCTTTGAAGTGTGGGAGTTCTACTATATAGACCTTCAGGTACACGACAGTAATATTATCTGACATTGCTATCAGCAGGCCGAGGTTTAAGTGGGTGTTATACTAATGCATCGAGATAAATTTACCAAGGGGTGAATGTAATGGAATCAATCTTCCGTGAATATGACGTAGATACTATCCGCCTACAGATCCTTTTGATGTTGTGTTGTATGAAGGATATTCTTTCAGCACAGAAAACGATATTCTATGATAGCCGAGATAGGCAAATCCCTCAAAAGCTTGCGGATACACTCTCTCGCTCTCCTTACCTTCGGCAGAGTTTACCGCAGTGCAGCACGCGAAATGCTACACTCGCCTGCAATTGGTGTTGAGTAATGTAGTACACCTAAAAATTTATATGCAATTTGAACCATACACCATCCAAACCTTGCCCCTATACAATATACCCCTACTATATATGCAATGCATATACATGGAAATCTTTTCAATAGGGCTCCCACCCCCTCACATCTCGTTACGGAGTCATTTTCTAGCAGGCCCCACACAATCCCTCCCCCAGATCCATCTACCCAGAACACCCCCATACCGAATGCATGTGGAGCAAAGAATGAGTATCCGAGCAGTGAGAGCCTTGTATTACAGAAGTTTTTAGCTGGGGCTGGATTCAACCCCCTCTCGCCGCCGCAACTTCATATCGATGTTTCCAGGAATGTTTAACAACTTTTGTTCTGTTATTGTATGTTGCCAGAAAAAGTATGTTTGTACATGTGTTTCCAGATGTAGTTTGATGTCAGTTTGCATTACCGGCAGATAGAAAATTTTGGGACGAGCGCCGACCGACTTGGAAAGTATGTGCGCCCCCAGTAGATGTCTATAGAGGTGTGTACCGCGCCGACCAGTACTACGTAACTGCTGGCTGTAATTGCCGAAAAGTTTTATACCTAGAATGCCCCGAAAGTTACTACACAATTATTATTGCTGACGATGGCCTGTTCGTACCTTGTCTTTCGTAGAAAATAATAGGGAAAAATATTAACTTTCCGCTCTGCATTAAGGTCCTGAATGACAGGGGATTAAAGGGACGAAGGATAAAAATAAAGTTTTCAAACACACACGAATTCGGTACAAACATCTTCGGTTCTGTTTTGTTTGTGCTTTTACTACATTGTATATTTTTAACACAATATTCGTGTTTTTCCGTAACTTAGTTGATTTGTGTAAGATTGATGCTCAGGTGAGATTTAACCTTGACCTCTTTGGTATTTTGCGAATAAAATGAAAGATCTGGCAGGTACTGGTATGTACGTATGTTTACCGAGAAATATGAATGATATGTGTTCACGAATCTTCAGGATAAGTTTCACTTTTGACTTTAGCTGTCACAATTATTTATACTGTATACAGAAGACGCCATTAAGTGTTACTTTGAAATTGGACAGCATTTCACCTCCTACAACATACCGAAGACAAGAAAAATACAAGTTGTGTGGGATTGTGATAAGAAACATGGATCCTGAAAGTTACTTATGAAACGGCAACTGGGAATTTGGAAGCAAACGTTTTGCGAACAATATTTTTTCTGCACTTTGAACATGGACAGTAAGGAAGATGAATTTTACGAACTTTACCTAGAAGTAAACATTTTGATGTAGGAAATTGGTAGGAAATGCTCAATAATTGGAGTGCACGGCTCAAAATATTGGAATTTTGCACCATAAATAAAAAAGTAGCTCAGGACGTTTTAGAAATAGATGTTTAAAAGCCATGGAAGACTTTACAAAGCTCTCTCTCCAGTAGGTATATTGATCCCACGAGTTACGCTGTTTCATTGATAGCAGTAAAGTATAATCTCGAGCAGGATATGGCCTGAGGCTCCGGTACCGAATAAGCGCAGAGAAAATATTTTACAAGGGGCGCTTTTATATAGGTGCGAATGGTGCACTTGCACCGGGCACAATTTCAAAAATTAAGATTTACAAACTTGAGGATTATCAATTTTATTACCACGATTTATTTTTCCATAGTTTATTTTTTTGCTACAATATTCCGCAAAAGATTCAAGAATAGGAAGGAGAAAAATCTCCCAATGGATAGAAAAATCTACTACTGTGCCTCGAGAGAGCTACGGTGGGAGTGCTTACCGGACACTGTCTGAAAGGGATACATGCGACCCGCTTATGTCTTGAGACCTACGATTTATGCAGAAGCTGTAAGATCCCGGGCGAGCAGGAAAGTGGACTACATCACCTCTGTCACATCCCAGCCCTAAGCAGAAGGAGACTAACCACATTTGGTGACCCCTTTTTAAGCACGCTTGCAGAAATCTCGAAGATTGGGATCGCGCAACTAAAACGATTCATTACTTCGTCAGGATGGTTTAGCGAAGAAACGACACTTATAACATTAGGTTGAAAGTGAGATCACAATGGGCCAAGGCTTTTAGCGTAACCTAGAACCATTATCTCATTCATTCATTCTACGCTGGAGCTGAAAACTATGCAATAAATCAAAGGGAAAAATTGGCAGCACTGCTCAGGAGAGCTAATTTAGAGCGCTGCCGAATATGCTCCCAAGGAAGCATTAGTGGAGTTTTCATAAATTTAATAGGACAAAGAAAACAGGCGATTATCTCGGTGACCATAAAGGGTGACATTAGCATACTCAAGAGACCGGTTCTCGTTCGTTATGGGGGTCAGCAACAACTAAGTACTAAGGTGGGAACCGCTTTGGTAAAACCACATGCGCGTTTGGAATAATACAGATGTCTACGTCTTATAATAAAAGTCCGCTGGCAAGAGAGAATTACAAATAAAGAACTATGGCACTGTTCGACCAAGAAAGGATCAGGCGGAGCAAATGGAATTGATTGGCTGTAAAACGAGAAGCCAGCCAAACAAGCCCTTGACTGGAACCCGCAAGGAACCTTTCGAGCTGGATGACCAAGAAGAACGTGGAGGAGAATCCAATTGAGAGAGATGATCCTGGATGGAGTTGAGAGCTGTCGCGCAAAACAAAGTCCGCTGAATGGTAACAGCTTTTGCCCTATGCCAATGAGAATTAAAGGGGAATAAGTAAGTTAGACTATGTACTATGTCCACACGTAACAATGATGCCATCAATCATGGCGGTTGCATGTCTGGCTGCTATTGAGGATATTGACTTTGTGAAATCGAAGCCCTGTTGTTTTAATTTTTGTCAAAGTGTACTTCGTACGAAATTCTTGTCTTTGTTGTGAGCTCCTATGACATCTAGTCCCTTAAACGCAATGCCCATCGTCACCTTCTTTTTAACCCTCCAGTTTCTTATTAATCTACCCTGTCCTCTATTACTTTCTTCGAACCAAACTTACTATTAGACATTGCGCAACGACGAGTACGATCTGATGGACTGATAGTACAAAAGGTGACCACTAAACTTTAAGTTTTACATCAAATCCAGATCCAGATTTCTGAGAGCCAGTGCTCTAGAGATGGAATCATAGCCAGTGTTATCGAAAGCACCTTCGATGTCAAGGAATGCGCATAAGGCAGTTTCCTTAGCGAGGAAGGCCTTTTCGATTTTACTGACCAGGTGGTGTAAAGCAACCTCTGTTGATTTACCTTTAGAGTAAGCGAACTGGGAGCTATGTAGAGGGAGGGAGAGCTCCAGTTTGCACCTAATATGAAGGTCTAGCAGCCTTTTCATTGTTTTCAAAAGAAAAGAGGTTAAGCTGATAGGTCTGTATGATTTAGGCAGCTCGAGGGGTCTGTTGCCCTGTTTCGGGATAAAAACCACCACGACTTTCCTCCAGATGGTTGGAATGCATCCCCAATTGAAGCTGGCTCTAAAGAGGCAGACCAGGTTGTTGAGGATCAGATCGAGGCCCTTCTGAAGAAGTGCCGGAAAAATTCCGTCTCCTCCAGGTGACTTATAGGGTTGAAAAGAGGCCACTGCCCATTTAACCTTGTCACAGTCGAAGATATTCCCTGAAAGACTGCGGGAATAGCGGTCTGGGATGGTCCTATGACTACACCCAGGATCCAATGGATAAGCGGTCTGGAGGATTGACCCTGGAAAGTGCTCTCTGAGCAGGCACCTTAAGGTTTCCTCATGGTTAGAGGTGTAGGAGCCATCCTCCTTTTTGAGTAGGCCCACTCCGTTGAAGGAGTCTTTGGAAAGTAGCTTTTGGAGTCTAGTCGCCTCTGGTAGACTGAATGCTCTCACAGTGTTTCCGCCAGGCAATCCTTTTGGAACGTCTCAACCTATTCAGATGGTCGTTTTTGTATTTTGTTTGGAAATCATAGTGTTTTCTAATGTGAAAGATTAGAGTTCAGAAGACGAGGTATTGGGACGATTGAACGTGGGAATCAGTGGTGACCTACATACATATGTCACTTTTGATTGACAGGAGACCTACTTTTGAATAATAAGTGATCTAATGTAGATGATCAAATTAGGTCGCCAGTCAATTCATGGTGACATATGTAGGTCACCGCTGATTCCAACGCTCAATCGTCCCAACACCTACTCATACTTATATACCTAGTAAATCAGTGGGTTACATATTTATCAAGGTTAGATTGACAACTTGTACGACCGCTTCTTTCAGAGACTAATTGCACAAACCGGCCCCAGGACTTGAACCCTTCTCAAAGGCTATTGACATGTGTATCTACTGTTCAACCTCCCCGTAGCTCAAGCCAATTTTCGTTAACAAAACAGCCACAAAGTCAACGACATATGCATTTTAAAAATTGCAATTAATAAAGAAAAAAAAAAAAAATTGGAATAATTTTAAAATTTATTTTGTTATCGGAAAGAATCATCCCGACTGCATACGGGGAAAAATTGCCCTGTAACATAATAAAGTCATAAGTGGCATTCTCCATCGCCGCGCTACCGCATACACTAATAAAGAGCCTTGGTATAATTCACCCCACTCATACATCAATCTCTGTCTATGCTCTCCCCACTACATTCAGCGAACGGAAGTGGGGTTGCTGGAGTGTCGGGGGGAGCGTGGGTCGAGAGAGAGAAAAACGAATTTTCACCATGGAGGGAAAAAAGTTAAATGGCATCCAATCTGAATAAATTTCATTAAAATTTTCGTGCCAACAACACACACAGCACTGTAGTAGAAAGGGGAGCAACATGCCGATGGAAAGAAGGTGCGCGCTGTGCAGTGGTGGGGAACACACACAGGGGGGGTGGGTGGAGGCATGAAAATTGGAGGCTTGATGACGTCCCAGGATCTAGATCCAGATCCAGATCAACCTTTAATGCATGTGTTCTCGGGCATAAGCGTACAAAATTAGTAGCATAAAAAGCCAAGGATATATCCTTTCGATATGTATGTACTTGTATATACAGTCAGGCTCTCTCTGGCACACACAATGTTGTAAGCCGAGCGAGTGCGGGCGGCCCCCGCAAGCCTGAGACTGTTAATAATTCAGCACCGCATAAAAATATACCCGCGTTGGCCCGCGATTAGAATGCATGAATTCCTATGCCAGTTTTCGGTATGGCCTCGGCGCTCGTTACACGTTGCTGTCCCTTGCCCGCAGCCACACCGTGTCCCGCTTAGGGGATGTGTTATCTTCTTTTATCCTGTTTTCCTTTTATTATTGCACATTATCTTTTCCTCTCTTTTTTCAGTGTAGAGGGGGGCACGGGGGGCTGCTGCCTCGCATTTAGACTTCTGAGTGTATCTAATTTCGCATGGAAATATCCTTTTTATGTGCGGTACCTATCCCCACTCTATTATTGTATTTCGCAGAGAAAACATTCCCCATACCGCAGGATTCGTCCTCATCCTTTTTGCGGAGATCCTGCTATACTATAGAAGCTACAAGACGCCACCAGAAGCAGCAGCAGCAGCAGTAGCAGCATTGCCCCCGGGCTTGGGGGCAACTCTTTAAGCTAAGCAAAAAGGATACACAAGCGAAAGGCGATGCGGCTCTGGTGATGGGTACCATATTCAAAAGGATAATGCTCTAAAGTAGAATTGAAATTTTTATTGTAACGATATAATACTCAAATGAAATGGCGTTTATCTGTTTTTTATATCCTTTTATCACAACTTCATGTCTAAGTTGGGATATCCTTGTGAATATGTCGTAAAATTGTCTCCTTCGTGCCCTGCATTTGAGCGATAGATGTGCGAAGTGCTGTGATGGTCTCAAGGAGATGAAGTTTATTGGGGGCAGCTTTCTGGTGTAGTATCTTTCGCGCGGCTCCTTTTTTAAGGACATGGCGTCGGTTTTTTTGGGGGGGGGAGTGGCGCAGAATATGTACGCGCAAGGATGTAGGCGAAGGAAGAATTAATGGAGAAAAATAAATGTTTTAAATCGCCTACAATGTAGTTAAAAATTGATGATGATGAGCTGTTAAGGTTGTAATGGGGAGGATAAAGCCAGAGCTGCGATGCGATTTTGCTTCTTGGAGGTTTTGTGCTTTGTGTAAATTAATCTTAAGTTTAATCTCAATTTCGTTTGCACGGTAGACGGGTGTTTTGCTGCTGTTATTGATATTATTAAAAACAAAAGAATATAAGCTCATTTTGTCAGTAGACAGTATCATAACTCAAGACATTTAAACTTTACAAAAACTATTTCCAAAACAAATTTTTTATTCTGTGTTAAAACAACTAAAAAACAAGACAAAATCCCTTTCTTCAAAACTTAAAAAAAGAAAGAAAGAAAAATCAAAATAATTTCAAAGTAAACTTTTTGAACATCCATTGGCAGAGGAAGCACAACGACAACAACAACAACAACAACAAAAAAGGACAGACAGAACTTTCTTGTCAAACACAAGGACATCACAACATGTAGAATAATAGAAAGTACCAAAAAGTAGGAAGTATTTTTCTCGTGTATGGGACATGTGACATTTTTATTTTCATTTCGAATGGTAAGAAGTCATCTGGAAAAGAATTTTCAACGTGAAAAAAACTCACGTTTATTTTGTCTAAAACATGCGGCAATTGAAAGTTTGACGAAACTTCTACACATACACGTACACAGTGGAGCATCCTTGTTGTGTTTCTACTCTGTTTTTATATTTTCTTCTATTTTTGTTTTATTGTCTAGCACTTTACTTGGAATTTCGTTGTTTTTTTTGCGCGATTTTAAGTGAAAATAAAATGTTTATCTACTAACAAGAAAAAACACAAAAATTCAAATTTTTAGAAGGAAAAGAATGGTGATAAGCTCAACGCTCTTCCAGCATAAAAACATTCATAAAATAGACGTCGCCGGATGGAGGGACTAGAAAGCAGAGCAGATCGACCAAGTGTACTCATTGAAAAGAGATCAGCAGCAAGTATGTGAATGGGGCGTAAGGTGCTATAGAGGTGCCTGCTGCGACTTTGATCACCACATGGTGAAAGAGCAAGGTTTAGAGCACAACTATCAGTTCAAAGGTTACAAAGAGTTAAAAGTCCCAGATACAGATCAACGATACAGAGAGTTAAAACAAATCAAAGAAATAATGTCCAGAGGGGAGGAATTAAATTTCACTCAAAATCTGAAGATGATGTTATCTGAAGTACTATTCGGTGTAGGTACAGTCTCATTTACCAGGGTTCTCTTAGCAAGAGCATTTGTTTTTACTCTAATTCTTACAATTTTCCGAGTAGGTACAGGCCGTATCAGATCCAACTTTTTGAGTAGCGACAGAAGCAGAATTCTGCCTGCTGATTGGATCCGATACAGTCTTATCACCTAAAAGTTCCAGTAGTTCTCGTTCCGTTTGTTCCACCTGTATTAAAAGACTTGACTCCATCCAGTCTAACCAGCGACTTTTTGAACATACATTTCATTGATGTTTCTGAAGGCCGTTCCAATTTTCAGCTATTCCCAATAAAATATTGCTGGTTCACAAGCACCTTTAGTCGAAGATTACTAAATAGGTCTGTTTTTGGATCTACAAAGCTCCATCATCAACTCCTCGAGCCACGGTAGAAATGTACTGTCAAAATTTTATCTCTACTATCATAGAGACTGCTCCGTCGAAATAAATGCTCTCCTGCCTCCACGTTAATCCTATACTCGCAGCACCAGATTAGCCCACTCGTCTCGCTCTTACCACTTGAAGCTCGTATATTCACGCACTCAACAAAATAGCAATTCGTTTCTAAATAGAACTACCTGACTGTGGAACAATCTTTCGCAGTCGTATTTCCGAGCTTCTACAACATCCAAGAGATCAAATGCGGGGTTCATCACCAACTTCTTCAACACTCCTTCGAACCCTCATAACCCTTAACCTATTCCCCCCGTACTAAGCTTGCTGCTAGACATTGCAATATGACGGACTGGTAGTACAAAGGGTACAGCACTTAGCACTTCCACATACAAATAAAAAAAAAAATAGTTTAAAAAAACTAAAAAATACGCATTTATTTTAAAATGAACTAAAAAGTAAAAAATAATTTTGAATGTAAAGTTTTTATTGCTTCAGCTAGTATATGGAAACAACCTACCTTTCAAAATGTAAAAAAGCGTGGGGCTCTTTACCTATATTCATATATATGCCACATATTTTATTAACATCGGAACTTTTCGCCCCACGATTTTTTACATTTTTAAAGGTAGGTTGTTTCCATATACTAGCTGAAGCAATAAAAACTTTACATTCAAAATTATTTTTTACTTTTTAGTTCATTTTAAAATAAATGCGTATTTTTTAGTTTTTTTAAACTATTTTTTTTTTATTTTCTACTTTTTATTCTATTGACGTGACAACGTCTTATAAATCGGTATACCCTGGGAGTCATTCGCAAAAAAGTTATCAACAAATTCTCCGTTACCTTATGACTCATCGCTCTGTTCGAGTCTCAAGTCTTAAGTCTCAACTCTCAACTCTCAGCTCTCAACTCTCAACTCTCAAGTCTCAACTCTCAACTCTCAACTCTCAAGACGTTGTCACGTAAAAACTTCGCCCGTATTCGGACTTTACAGGCAACCAGGTATTTTTATATGTATTCCCCCATATTAGATTTAAAATGATGTCACTCAGCTTACTGTACTACACTCTTCATAAGCTTTTATTTGATACCCATACCAAGCGCGTTGTAATGAAAAAGGTGATCCACATTTTGGGTTCGTCGTCATTTTGTTTCGGCCGCCATTTTGAATTTGGAGTGACTCCACATAGATAATTGTATTCTACTTGTCATACCCTTTCATTAGATGCCCATAACGAGTGGGTTGTAAAGAAAGCCATAGCCCGCCATTTTGTGTTAGTCGCTATTTTGAATTTTGAATGACGCCACATAGTAAATTGTATTCTACTTGTCATACCCTTTCATTAGATACCCATATCAGGGGTCGGGGAGCACAATTGCAAAATTCGGCCGCCATCTTGGAACCGCCATCTTGATTTTTTTTTTAAATGGTCAGATTGCATTGTCATCCAAACTAAACATGTATGCAAAATTTCAGCTTAATCGGAAACCGGGAAGTGGGTCAAATTTAACTTCCAAGATTTTATTACAGTTACAAGTGAAGCTAACAAAAGCGTATTAAAAATGTGAATTAGCTTTTTCATACTTAAAGTTGACGAAAACAAAACATTGCTTTCTACTGACTCTCATACTGATGATTCATTATCTACATATTATTAAGGCTTACTTAGAAGTAAAACGAACACTTTGCATAGTTGGCTTTACACCTAAAGTAAATCCTGCTTGGCCACAAATAGTTATAAATTTCTAAAAAGCTACATAGCTAGCTAGCATCAAACTAGCTATAAATACGGGCAACTGTGGGCTTTAATCAAAATTTCTATCAAAACGATTCAATATATTATAAACTGACTATGCGTTTGAATTGAACCTCTTGTAAACGATCAATATGCCGTTTCAATGTGCCTCTTCAATATTATTGAGAGACGTATTGACAATATTATTGATCGTCTACGAAGCCCTTCAAATTATCAAAAAATCCTAAGCGGATCTAATTAGAAATCAACACCGCCACAAACGATCTAACTCTAGCAAAACTTCGTCCATAATAATATAATTATTTTAGCATCCATATTTTTTTTTATTTCTAATTACTAATTTTTGAAACAAGACAGATTCAAATTTTTCATTATAACACCATAAAAATAATCTTAAAAAACCTTATGTATATCGATCACCATAATCACTCATTTCGTGTCAGTTAATTATAAAAACCCCATTTTTAAGTTGTTAGCATAATAGAACAAAATTTATTTTTCCAATTCAAGTTAAAAATCGAAATTTCTACAAAAATCGAAAAAAAAAAAAAAAAAAAAAAACTCCATACACGATCGATCGCCACTCAATCCTAATCATCTCAGAAATTTAACATTAGCTCCTCCCCTTCTCTCTTTTTTCCTTGATCGGCGCCATGCTTGTTCTTTCGTTAATCTACTAAACCCGGCCATGATTGGTTTGTTTCGGCGGCCATGATTATTTCTGCTTTGTCGAATTGAAAAAAAAAAAAAAAAAAAAAAAATACATGTCCATGATAGCAAATGCATTGGCTTAGTCGAGTCGCAAAATTTCAATCGAATATGAACGAGAGTGTGCCTGTGCTTTTGTTTGTGGTTGGGATGGTTGGGATTTTAAAAGTTTTTTTTATTGTTGTTTTTTATAACAATGACTGCATTTATTTTTATATTTTTATGAATTAAATATGTAATTCTTTATGATAATCTGACATTTTGAGTCTAGAAGCTGGTTTGAGTGGCATGGGTGAATAAATTACTCACCGAAATTCGCATGAGTTGGAATTGGTTTTTTTAAGTAATGAGTGGCACTAATTGCATCATATATTGGTAAACGGGAACATCAAAATAAACGTTTTTTGACATAACTATGTATAAATATTAGAACAGATCCTGATTATGTGTGGAACAAATAGAAAATTAAAAAAAAAATCAATGGAATAAAGTCAAGCCTTCCCATTAAAGATTATAACAAGGAAATAATTTAAAATAATCAAGATTTGTATAAATATGAGTTGAAACAGAAAGCGACTTTTTTTCGAAAGCTGGTTCAAATAAGTTCTTCGACTTTGATTTTGACTTGACCGAGTTTGGTTTTGCGCTTGACTCCAAAGGCGATCCATGCTGCATAAGACAATGATCTTATCTGGTAGCCCTAACAAGGTATCCCGCCAGCTGGGTTTATATATGGGTACCAAAGTTCGGCTTAGGTCGAATCTCCGCCTCCTCGTTTACTTGTTAGACCTGTACTGCCGGCGTTACAGCCTTTGTTGGCTGGTAAGCAGGATTTGCTTGTTTCAGGAGGTATAACACTCCGACGAGGCTGTCTATCGCTAACCCCGACTTATGACTCAGCTGGCTACTTAAAAAAAAAAAAAAAAACTCATACAAGACCAAGAGTTCAGACGCAAGGTTCACTGATAGACTACCCTTAACCTATTATATTATTTTTCCATTTTCGAGCTAAGCTAGCTACTGGACATTGCACCAAGACCTGAACGGAATGACCTATTGGTAGTATAAAGGAAATTTGGCTGATCGGTAAAATGCACTCTGACCACTTAGCGTGGTGCGAGAGAAACATCTTTCTGAAAATTTGTAAAACATTGGTGAACAATAAGCTTGTCACCTTTTGTCTTGAAGACTTTAGAACGGCTTACTAGACCAATATCTCTTACAGAGGACACAAATGAATGTTCTCTAAAATACGAAGAGGTTATCTTGATAGCCTTCCTGAACACGGAATGTACTTTCTTCAGCACCACGGCAACCCAGGGGCCAAGCGGAATTCGAAATTTTTAATCCGAATTATACACGCGTGCTAAAACTCGTAGCTTTGGTACAGAGTAGGGAGGTAAAGATGACGTGCCGTGGAGTACTCCAGAGTGTCGCTATTAGGGCTTATGGTTATGTGCAATGTTCTGAAGATACATTATCTGACCTATCCCTAACAGCTAAGTACTTTGGTTTAATTGTGGATCCAAAGCTGCAGTGGAGGTTCAACGAAACGAATTGGAGGTTCAATGAGGATAGAGCAATGAAGACTAGCTTACCAGTAAGAGGATCTTCGGAGAGAGTTGGATCTTGACTCACATCGCAATAATTAGAATACAGTAGAAATTGAAGCAGTGCTAATGGTTTTATCGTATGACGAGCCCCTGTTGTAAAAGAATACTTCAAATCCACACTAGGCTAAGTCCCATGAGGAATCGAGGACTTTTTGATGCGTCGGCTCAGGAACACAAGTTTAATTCGAGACTGAGTCGAATGTAGGAGGTTGTAGGTTCGAACTACTGGCTGAAGGAGGAACTAAGAAATCGTAAGCTTTTTTGGCCATTTGGAATATATGATCATTCCATCGTTAAAGTTAAGCAGCTTCGCTATAGTCGCCATCTGAAATATGGGGACGAGCTAAACATTCCCTAGCACAGATTTAATGATCCTGGCTCAACAATATCTCTACCTAAGAGAGCCTATCCAATATTGTAGAATGTACTTGCAATTGCCTTTAAATATATTTAAGATTTTGTAGATCGGACGTTGTTTTCTGGCTACCATACCGAAGATCCTATAGACTTATAGCACTTCCTTTCAAGTAAATCCGTTCGACATTGATCGATTTCATCCCTTGAAGTGTAAATTCCAGAAAACAATTAAAAGACTTCGATTTAAAAAGTAACCCCCTATTGACATGCTGTCTTCCTTCAAGCATCCTTTGTGAATTACATACTCCCACACAATCTAATTCCTTTAAAAAAAATTCATCATCGTCACATGCGATTCCAAGAAAAGAAAAAAAGCAGAAAATCAAAGTTTTTTTTTTTTACTTATCGTCCTAACTTCCGACAAGCTTATCCCATAGCTATTCCTCCTCCATATACCAGCATACGTACGTCTACCGTGGCGCAAGGACTCCACACATTAAGCTTCGGAAAAATCCTTGAAAGCCCAGGCAAAATCATTTTCTCGAGGAAAAGTGTTGCGCTTAGGAGATTTTGTGAAGTTTTTCATTTCGTGTTTGTATCAAACTTCCGTGAAAAATTTTCTACACCTCCTGCCGCCACGTACCATGTCGACCAACCAACACAGAGAGATAGAGAGGATACCCTGATGGTATCCTGGAATAGATTCATATGAAGACAGTCCTTGGTGCTACCTAATACGCAAAAAAGGAAGATAGATAAATCTTATGTATAAATACAATATAAAATGGTTATATATGTGCATGTGTACATACACATGTGCTCTGGGTGACAATCTCCAGGTAACCGTAGGCAACTGTGCAGTTCATGGCATAAATGTTTGGAACTGAAAAGGGGATTTCTAACTTTTAAAAGGATCAACTCAGTTAGCTTGGAAGCATATGGCAAAGTTTAATCCCTAGACTTTGATTTGATGCAGCAGAGCAGGTGATTTGAATTAAAAGCGAAAAAGATTGCCACGAGCCAGACCTCTTCTTCTCTCTAACGCCAAAAAGTTGGTAGAATTGTTCTGCATGAATAGTTTCCACTATTTGACATTTAAGGACCGGAAAATTTTGTTTGCTAGCTCACCTACTCCTACACCAAAATCCCTGCGCATACCTACATATACATATATACGTCTCTGATAGTGGTCGTTGGTGCTGTGCTAAGGACTACCAGATATCTCGCTTCAGTTAAGTTCAAATTGTTAAAATGAAGCACGTATGAGTGTGTTTGCTTTTCTGATTTAAACTTTTAATGCTTGCTCCTTGTCTTGTCGCTCGTTGTCTCAACAACTATTTAATGAAGAATTTAAAACTTGCTCAAGTTTATTGCATGGGGAACTTCCAGCTCTTCGGGGTTTTGTAGGGAGAAAAAAAATAAAACAGAATCACATTTCACTTTTTAATTAGAAAATTGTTGACTAACTTAGACGGGAAATTCTTAGATATGACAACAAAATCAATTTTTTCTATTAGATAGCTTCTTTTTCCTGCTACGAGTAGAGAAGTTTACACAGTTAGAAAAAACCAGTTTCAATTAAAAATGCTTCGTGCTTTTTAATAGAATTTAATTCACAACTACCAATATCACACTTGGTATTCTAAGGGTGAACTAGTTAAGTTTAATTTCAGCTAAGATTGCACAGTTTGCATTCTTTATAGTCGTAAACTTTTAATAAAAAAAAAGTGAACAAAGATTGTCCAGACTAATCAAGTAAACACTTATCCAACCATTAAACATTTGAGATAGGGAGCACTTAAATAGTTATGATAAACACTTTTAGAGAAATAAACAGACAATAATGCTGGTAACTGCAAAGGGTGCCATTTACCATACTCAATAGATCGGTTCTCAATCGATCACTGAGGTCAAGCAGCATTGGATCGGTTGGTACTTAGTGGGGGACCGCTGTGAGAACCCTCGCGCTTGGAGGACGAAAGAGTGAACAAAATAAAAAGCTGTTATTACTCTCTTATATCCACACTCATGGTTTAGAAAGAACGGTGAGTCCTTCTTATATTCTGGTAGAAATGAAACTGAAAGCCGTAGAAGTGGCGTTGGCGTAATACTCACCAAAGAAGACAGGTCCAGCCTCATTAGCTGTCACCAGTTTCTGAGAGGATTATTACCGTGCGCCTGCGTACATAAAGGGAGCGTTTAACATGTGCTCCCGGACGCCATTACCTGGCCTTGGTGAAACTGAGGATCATGGCGTCGCTAGTTTCTGTAGTCCATCAAATGCTTACCGGTAGAATGGTGAGCTCCAGCTTTGGCGACTGGTAGGTCCCTAGGGTTGTAAGTAAAGGCACCCTGCAAGAAGGAGTACTTTCACCGCTCTTATGAGTTGTAACTAGTTTGTTGCACGCATGGAGGCAGAGAGACATCACGTCCTGGCGTACTGGCGTAACCTACGTCACTTTTAAACTCCGATGCAAATACCACACAATGAACCAACCAGCATCGGGAGACAAAACCCATCAGCTATAGTGTGAATGCTGCCCGGGCACTGTCTAATAGGGACCTACGATTTTTGCAGAAGCTGGAAGAATCCGGACGAGGAGGAAAGTGTACTATATCTTCTTTGTCACTGCCCAGCCCTAAGTAGAAGGAGACTGACTACATTTGGTGACCCCTTTCTAAGCACGCTTGCGGAAATTTGGAAGATTGGGATTCATTACTTCCTCGAGATGGTTCAGCGAAGAGACAACACTTTCACATCAGGTTTAAAGTGGGATCACTATGACATAAAAATGGCTCTATCCTTCTGGCCTAAGTGGATGAGCTTACACCAACAGTTCAGCCATATCTCACCTAACCTAACCTATTCTGGTGATATATCAAGAGAGGTCATTGGTGTTCGTTCTACGGAAGCACAAATCCCAATTGAGGATAAACGAGTAAGACTCGGATAGTTGTTCTCTGATAGTGCAATGCTATGCTATGGCTATGGTTCAAGATTGATATCTAAAATTAGTTTTGATTAGGCAATTTGTCGAGTTGCTGAAAGGTGATTTACATCGACGAGTGAACCCTTGTGTGGAAATTTAGAAAGAGATCCCTGCAATATGAGGGAGTCTCGGCACAACTGGGTGCCTTTGCAAGAAGCACTGATATCATTTGAGTAATACAGCGAATTTGATGACAACTAGTACATTTAACGCGTTTTATGTATGTATTAACAGGACAAATCGTTCGAATGACTAAGCTGTTGGCAGTTTATAGTACACTGTGGTATTTCTACATCATTTTTTTGGTTATACAATAGAAGGCTTGCTATTTCACGTGTTTGCTCGTGGTTTCATATGTTTTTTCGAATAATATCTCCATAGAACAATGTAAAATTTCCCTTAAATTCCACCAGCATTAATATCTGCATAATTTTGGCGCATATTGAAATAATTGAACAGAAATTGATCAGATGTTCAGCAGTAATATTGCCGGACTAAAATCAATTATTATCAAATTAAACAATTCCAAGTAACCCCTAAACTCAACATTGTGTACCCCTTATCAAAACTCCTGCAAGCCTTCATTCTCTCGAACAACAACAACAATTAATGTCATTATATCTAATCGTTGATTACCATGACAATCTTATACAATAGCAACGGATTATTATGATAATGTCCTTAATGACATACCTTTGCATTATTAAGCCTTCAGTCATGAGTTTTGAATTCCATAACCTCGAAAATTAACAGGCTATGCCCGGTGAGCCGCCTCTTCCACCCGCCCCACTCAGTTCGTCCTGCATTATTGCAACTAATTAGAGGCTTTTGATTAAATTACAACTAGATTACAGCAAAAGGAGTTTTAATACTGTAATAATCAAAGGACACCCATTCAGGATAAAACCCGATTACAATTGACGCAGTGCATACGGGGTTATGAATTGTATTTAAAAAAACACAGAACTTGTTGTTTCGTCCGTTTTGTCCGGGCATCGATTTATGGTGGTGGGGATAAGTAGTTATCCAGGGGCTTAATAACAAGCAACACACAATTACAGAATCTGATAAAAAATGCATGGAGTTTCGCATAAATGCAGGTTGGCGGTGGTGGGTATAGTGCTTCGGCCGCTGCATGTGGTGCTGGTATTTAGATTAAAAGTTTCTGGCGCGATGTGTGTGCTCTCTATCTAAACTGGTCGGGACAGGCTTTCTAGAAACTCCATTAAAATAGCGCGAGACTATACAAAATGTAGAGATTCGCGCCTAACCCACAGCAAATTGAACCGAATAACATTGAGCCTAATGCAAAACACCCCGATGGTGATGCCTTTTCAGCTTCTGTTCTTTGTATTTTAACACCGGCGAACGTAAGGCGGTTTCGGCGCTTAACCCCTTCCCTATTAACCGCCAGCTATCTAAATTCTAGGCGCTGATGTAATTACAACTATTCCAGCGATAGAAGCAAATATGCGCTTCAATGCATATTCACAATCTGTAGAGTTCACATGCCTGGTACCTACCTATACAGAAAGAGAGAGGGAGCGAGGGTGCATAATGCACTCTACATAATACATCCTTATGCACAGGTGTGATTGTATGAATTTTATTCTAAACATAATATCATGCTATATATATATAGGAACGCATTCACCAACATACATGGCTCCATATCCTATCAGACAGAAACAATAGGAGAGTCCTGGGAAATGTGCCAAGATTCGTTAATTTAATGTGTAAGTCCTTTCAGTGGCATTCATGTCTGAGAGAGCTGCCAGTTCAGGTGTATGAAGTAGAAATATATTTCATAATTAATGTGACGTCAGCTACAATTAACACCTCGCTTCATATTATATTTAGATTTACACTTCTGGATACCACCACACATGAGTGCTACTTGTAGTATATCATTAATTTCTTAATCCTATAGACAAGACACAGAGGATCAATAATTTTTCAATTAATTCTTTGTTTTGATTGTTGAGCGTTCGATGTTTAGTGACAGGTTAAATAGTTGTGTATGACCAGGCGGACCATCGACCGGTGAATGCGCTGTGGTTGTGGAATGTTGACGATTAGTTGATTGGAGTAGGGGAATTGGTTTAGAATTAAAAGCAGGAGTAGATTTGTTAATGTTAACAGTGTTTTATTTTTATGTATATGTGGGAAAGGACATAGCCGACCTCAAAAAATTAAGTAAGGATCGATAAAAATTTTAAAAATTAATTTTGTTTTACTTCTTTCGACTTTTAAAACTGTGAAATACTTTGAAATTACAAGAAACGGCCGGTGTTAGTAGCCTAGTGGTTAAGGCCGCCCTACTACCATTCCAGGGGTTCAAGGTTCGAATCCAGCCCGTCATATAATTCATCTTTCAAATTATTACACCTAAAAACCTTCTTTCTTTCTTCTTTGCAATAAATTTCCAGCTCTTTCTTTCTCAAATCTTGATGGGAACAGGGTTGCGATGGAGGATAATCAATTTCTTCCTCGCTATAGCTTCACAATCGCACAGTGGAAGTGCTCTAATGATTTAGGAGTTGCTCCGCATAACTGACAGCTGCATTAGTGTTGAGTAGGATACGATTATAAAATCAGTTTGTAAGAGATGCCTCTTTTTCTTTTGAACCAGTACAATGTCCCACCTCAATTGAGGCGAGGTGCTATTGTAATGCCAAAATGACAAAAACAAGCATAAAAAATGAAGAAAGCTAGTATCCATTACTAGTTTGTATGTTTATCACGATCAAGCCTGCTTACCCAGCAGCTGGCAGTAGCAGGTCGCAGACGCCGTCTTGGCCTTGATCGACAGTGGAGTCTTGGCCTTGATCGATTTTCCTAGCCAATTTTTCTGCACTGCGTTCATTCATCCTTTTGTTGACTGGGATATACTGATGCTCCATAGCAAGTTACGATACGGTCGAGAAAAGAGCTCTTCATTTTGTTTGTAGCAGTCGCTGATAGATGATTTCAGTACATTCTCTCGAGCTTTGCTGAAAAGACTTGGAACTCACCTTGCTGATATTTTTGTGAATCCAGGTGTGTTTGATACAATTGTATCGTAATATTGATAGCAGTAATACCACAATCGCCTTCCACAGCTTCATGTGTGTCCTGAATATTGCCTTCATTAACGTTGGTCGACGGAGGCTGCTTATTGTTTTGATTTTTCCCTTTATCACAACCATTTTGAAAATTCTGGGCCTAATCGAATACTTGGGTTTTGCTCTAAGTACCATTGCCGAATTGTTCCTGGAGTAACTTCAAATTTTCACTCGATTTTATACTTGCGTAACAGACCGGGTTGTTCATAAGGAACAAACTAAAAAAGTTAGGTTTCCCTCAAGCCCTTCTATTATGGTTCCAGTCCTACTTAGCTGACAGGACCTACCAAGTCCTTTTCCGTGGATCCAAATCCGCGACAATTGAGGCGTCATCCGGTGTCCCTCAAGGCAGTCATCTTGGCCCTATCCTCTTTATTCTTTCTATTGATGATATTGTTACCTTGCTAAGACACTGCAGAATCCTGATTTATGCTGATGACATCAAATTGTACCGTCACGTAAAGAGTACGGAGGACTGCAAACTTTTGCAAGTCGACCTCGACACCTTTTACTCCTGGTGCGCTAACAACAACCTGGTTCTTAATATTAGTAAATGCGAAGTCAATTTATAACTACTCATTCTTTAGTGAGGGTGTCCCCCGTGTTAATTTTGTCAAAGATCTCGGGATTAGATTTGACACCAAGCTGGACTTTTCTACTCATATCAACTATATTTCTTCCAAGAGCAGCTTAGTCTTGGGTTTTATAAAAAGGTGGTCCAAAGAGTTTAACAGCACCCTGATCACTGAACACCTCTACATTTCGCTTGTCAGACCTTTACTTGAATATGCGTCCCAGGTTTGGTCTCCTCACTATTCTTCGCATGTTGAAAAAATTGAGTCGGTTCAACTTAGGTTCGTTCGATTCGCATTGAATCACCTTCCTTGGGAAGACCCTTTAATTCTTCCACCATATGAATACCGACTTAAGTTACTCAACTTAAACACTCTCCACAAGCGTCGTGAGGTGGCCGATGTTGTTTTCGTCCACCAGCTTCTTAATGGACGTGTCGACTCAGGTTTTCTAAGTCGCCGTGCGTCGTTTAGAGAGAGCCGATACAATCTGAGAGGACCACCGCTCTTACACATCAACTCCTCTAACACCAATTATGGCCGATTTGAGCCTGTTAATCGCATGTTCATTAATGTAAATAAAAATATTAATGTTTTTAGCGTGAGCACGAACAAAGATCTACTTAAAAGGAGTCTCTTTGTTCTCTCTTGACTGTTTATGTGTTTCGCATGCAATTTGTTATTGGTACCTTATTTTTTATGTTTGCATGTCTCAGCCGAGCCCACGTGGTCGTTGGCTGAGCTGAGAAGTGCGCCTTCTTCATAAGAAGGGAAACTCTATTATTATAATAATTCTGTTTCTATATGAAACGGAGAAAATTTGCAGCGATCGATTCTTTGGAGCCAATTTTCCTCCATTCTTTCACATATATCGGCCGAAAAATTGGCAGTTTCGCGTTCGATATTGGCCCTGAACTCCTCTAACCTTGTCGGCATGTTAGCATTTACCATCGACTTAACGTAACCCCATAATAAGAACTCTAACGGCGTTACATTGCAGGAGCAAGGTGGCCATCTACAAGACCGATTCTTAAGATTAGATGGCGACCATTTTAATCAACGAAAAAATATGGTTAAATTACGTCTCATAGCACACGGTCAGTTTTTGCGGTTGGAAGGAAGTCCCTTGAAGCTAGTGATGAGTAAGACTGGTCTTGCTAAATGTGCAAGACGAGATAAGGACAAGTCGGGACTAAAAGATCAAGATAGCAAAACTTTTTGTTTATCACTGAGTGCCAAAAGTCTTGCAGGAAAAAGAGAGAACTGCAAAACTTTTTGCAAGACTTAGCATTTTAAGGAGACAAAATCCCAAAATATTTGAAAATTGGTCCACAATTTCCTTGTGACTTTCTAAAAAAACAATTTTGGAATCCAAAACAAACAACATGGCCGCCGGAGATATCGCGTTTTTCCGAGTTTCTCACGTATTTTTTTCTGCACGGATAGTTTTTTCATGTCTAAATATTCACGTAAAATGTGATGTACCCGCTCAGTTGAGATGTCTACAACCTTATCTACCTCAAGCACTTTCATTCTACGACCGTCCAATATTATTCCATGGATTTTATCGATTATTTCCATCGTGGCGACCTCTTTTGAGTGAACTGAACGTTCGGCGTCACGTGCGACCACAACGAAACTCAGCGCACCAAGCCTTTCTTTGGTTTCGGTGATGGTGTCTTTATGCAAAATATAATTCTCGGGATTAGATTTGACACCAAGCTGGACTTTTCTACTCATATCAACTATATTTCTTCCAAGAGCAGCTTAGTCTTGGGTTTTATAAAAAGGTGGTCCAAAGAGTTTAACAGCACCCTGATCACTGAACACCTCTACATTTCGCTTGTCAGACCTTTACTTGAATATGCGTCCCAGGTTTGGTCTCCTCACTATTCTTCGCATGTTGAAAAAATTGAGTCGGTTCAACTTAGGTTCGTTCGATTCGCATTGAATCACCTTCCTTGGGAAGACCCTTTAATTCTTCCACCATATGAATACCGACTTAAGTTACTCAACTTAAACACTCTCCACAAGCGTCGTGAGGTGGCCGATGTTGTTTTCGTCCACCAGCTTCTTAATGGACGTGTCGACTCAGGTTTTCTAAGTCGCCGTGCGTCGTTTAGAGAGAGCCGATACAATCTGAGAGGACCACCGCTCTTACACATCAACTCCTCTAACACCAATTATGGCCGATTTGAGCCTGTTAATCGCATGTTCATTAATGTAAATAAAAATATTAATGTTTTTAGCGTGAGCACGAACAAAGATCTACTTAAAAGGAGTCTCTTTGTTCTCTCTTGACTGTTTATGTGTTTCGCATGCAATTTGTTATTGGTACCTTATTTTTTATGTTTGCATGTCTCAGCCGAGCCCACGTGGTCGTTGGCTGAGCTGAGAAGTGCGCCTTCTTCATAAGAAGGGAAACTCTATTATTATAATAATTCTGTTTCTATATGAAACGGAGAAAATTTGCAGCGATCGATTCTTTGGAGCCAATTTTCCTCCATTCTTTCACATATATCGGCCGAAAAATTGGCAGTTTCGCGTTCGATATTGGCCCTGAACTCCTCTAACCTTGTCGGCATGTTAGCATTTACCATCGACTTAACGTAACCCCATAATAAGAACTCTAACGGCGTTACATTGCAGGAGCAAGGTGGCCATCTACAAGACCGATTCTTAAGATTAGATGGCGACCATTTTAATCAACGAAAAAATATGGTTAAATTACGTCTCATAGCACACGGTCAGTTTTTGCGGTTGGAAGGAAGTCCCTTGAAGCTAGTGATGAGTAAGACTGGTCTTGCTAAATGTGCAAGACGAGATAAGGACAAGTCGGGACTAAAAGATCAAGATAGCAAAACTTTTTGTTTATCACTGAGTGCCAAAAGTCTTGCAGGAAAAAGAGAGAACTGCAAAACTTTTTGCAAGACTTAGCATTTTAAGGAGACAAAATCCCAAAATATTTGAAAATTGGTCCACAATTTCCTTGTGACTTTCTAAAAAAACAATTTTGGAATCCAAAACAAACAACATGGCCGCCGGAGATATCGCGTTTTTCCGAGTTTCTCACGTATTTTTTTCTGCACGGATAGTTTTTTCATGTCTAAATATTCACGTAAAATGTGATGTACCCGCTCAGTTGAGATGTCTACAACCTTATCTACCTCAAGCACTTTCATTCTACGACCGTCCAATATTATTCCATGGATTTTATCGATTATTTCCATCGTGGCGACCTCTTTTGAGTGAACTGAACGTTCGGCGTCACGTGCGACCACAACGAAACTCAGCGCACCAAGCCTTTCTTTGGTTTCGGTGATGGTGTCTTTATGCAAAATATAATTCTTGATCAACACACGAAATTCAATTTTTTCCATTAATGTTGAAATGCCCGATATGGTCTACTTGCTGTGAAATAAAAACTGCAGATTGCTAAAAATTTGCCTGATTCTATTGTATTAATATGGCAGCTAACGGGAGCAGTTAAGGTGAAACAGGTCATAAGAAATTGCCAACTACTTTTAACATACGTTCATCTTTTGTCAAATTAGTTTCAATCCTTGGTCTATTGGCTGGTATCTGCAGAATGACCCTGGTTTTCTGCTAATTGGTTTTCAAATCTAATTCGTTAAGCATTCGTTTGATTGCTAAGAGGTTGTGGCGGACCTATCTACTATACTGATGCGTAATGAT
Organism: Thereva unica; assembly: GCA_949987705.1. NCBI lineage: Eukaryota > Metazoa > Arthropoda > Insecta > Diptera > Therevidae > Thereva > Thereva unica. Next base: position 9,710,933 of record OX465285.1, read on the forward strand.
GAGTATTCAGTGCTACCAAGTGTAAAATTCAAGAAGACAGTCCTTCCTTTGGTTAGAGTTTCCTTAGGTCCTACCCGAAAATTTGTATGGATGTCAGTAAGTTCTATTAGACGAAAATAAAAGAGTAAGTAACAGAATTGATCCTTAAGAAATCCTAGCAGATAAGGACACTCTAGTGTAAGAGCCATAGATTAAACGCCAATAGTCCTAAATAGAGAATATAAAACGCTACAATTCCAGCGCGTTTTTTCAGTGTGCACTGATTCATAACTAAAATGGTACTCAATGACGTTTCAGAATCGTGCACATTTGTCAAAATCGGCTAAAGAATGTCAGATTTATTTGTTGTTGAAATACCGAAGGTCTAGATGGCGCACCCCATAGATGGTGACGTTAGGCAGATCTAAGAGTTGAAAACTCTTCGAGATCAGCCCAAGTTCGAAAATAACGAAAGATATTAATGGCGAAATAATAACAACTTCTAAATTCTGGAATTTTATGTTTCATAAAAAAAGTTTTCAATTACTATTGACTTTCAGAGAAATATGAAACAACTTACATTTCTATTCATTCTGTCGTATGCACCCTTCTATCAAATTGACTCTGTTCAACCGTTATATATAGCTTCAAAATCAATTTAAAACCAAAAAATTGAATTCAATATCCCCCCACAAAAAAAAAATATAACCACTAATATCGATCTATAATCCCCCAGTCAGTAAAGCCATGCATGATATTATTTGCCTCAAAGTTTCACATTATTCACCACCAAATGCAACACTATAAAATATGAATACAAAATATTGAAGTATGTAAATTCTCAAATGAAGCGTTTCTCCGCGATATACACAGAGTGAAAGAGATAGAGTTTCAGTAGTATATTTCATAGTAAACTATTAAGCCATAGAATATCACTTTTTAATGGGTTTTGCTCTGGATACGTCATAACGGATTTGAATTATTGCAATTTAATGTTCTGCAATAAATCGGTATGTGTATACAAGTCATATCTATAATTTAGTATAGGGTATATATGGGGGAAATCTCTAGAATTTAGTTATCATATTTCTCTACTTACATACGACATTTAACTTCCATAAGGTCTCCATGAAGAGGCCATTTACATTTGGATTTTCAGCACGGCATGTTATAGATTTGCCATCATCATCAGTCGTTGGTACAAAGCTCAATTCCGAGCGTGTTGTGTTATTAAGGATTTCATCCTGAAAATGAGAAAAATAAAGGATTATGTTTTTTATTATTAAAATTAAAAATAAAAATAAAATAAAAATATGTTTTAATCATGTTAAGCATGACTACGGATAGCACACAAGCACTGCTCCAGCACAACAATCAAATTCCAATAAATTTATTTTTGCATTTTTTATCACTAAAAAAAATATCCTGCATATATTGAAAAAAATTCTGGTTCTTAATTTCCGTAATGGATGTCAATTTAATAAAAAAAATGTGAAAAGTTTTCCCTCCCAACTACGCCCCGGGAACAGCGTAGTGCATCGCATAGAACGGCCATAATTAAAACGCAATGAAATTATATTTATGCAAAAAAAATGGCAGAAAGAAAAAATATGGAAATATTTTTTTTATATCCCCGATAATAAATTTCCCATTTAAATTCCTTATCCAACTTTACGATATTAAAGTTAATTTCCCCAGGTTAAATGCACTCGGTAGACACAGGTGTACATTGGTGCATAATATAATTACCCTGGAGACGTACCTATGTTCTCTAGGATGCAAGTACAAAAAAAAAAATTAAACAACAATCCCAGCAGAAAATTAAAAAGCAATCTGCTCAATTGTGTGTGTTTCAAACACGGTTTATTTCAACCACAAGCTCACCCACACACACAAACATAAAAGTATACTGGATAAAGGAAATGCGCATTCGTGCAGTTACTGCATTTATATAGGTAGTCTGAATGCAGGTGGGAATTGCACTTTGTAGGAATCTCAGACGCGTTGCAAAAGTTGGTTCGGGTTTGGCCTGTTTACCTGATTTCTGTATAACATTGGCGGGCGAATGGATGAACTTTTTAATTTGGAGAAATGAAAATTTCGGCTTTATTTGCCACATATATGAAGGCAGATAATTGGTGCAGGTATGTAGAGTCGATTTTGTTTTAATTAACCACACTAAAGAATTTAATTAGAGACCTTTTCATTTTTGAGGTGAGACTTAGTTCTAGGGATCAGTTAGTCGGTCCTCTTATGGTACGTTCGGTGCGCACATTCGTTATGGAATGTATGCAGATTAAGATTTGTCTCCTGTGTTTCTCATCTACTTTTCAGTTTTCATATAGATTTGACCGCTTTTTATCGTCACAGAAAAAAAAAAACGAACGACAAATGCACAAAATTTTGGTGGCAGCGGTGGGATCATTAACGAGAATAAAAGGAACTAAAAGCAGGTCGTTTATCTAGATTTATAAAAGAGTAGATGATAGAATGGATGCCTGAAGAACAGCGACGCCAGGGATCTAGCAGCACCGGCATTGAGCACACAATTGGAAAACAACGAACAAGCCAAGTTAATAACAGCAATGTTAGGCTTTCCCTGAACAATTCAGGTGAACGCCTAACAAAGACCTCGGAAGGTGGTAGCACCCGATTTGTCACTTTTATCAAAACCCAAGAAAAGTCACTGTAGACGAACACGTAGCAGATCTGTTAGCAAATCCTAATCCCATCTCCCCGCGGGGTAATTTTTCGGAAGGGGCTAACGGGTGAAGGCGATAGCGAGCTCTGTGCCCCATAAAACAAAGTTTTAAGTCGGTTGGGCTGAGCGTTAGCAGCCCGTTCCCATGAAAAAGACCATTGTTAAAAATCAGCAAAACGTATGAGACTGAATGGACAACACGACGACGACCTTTGCTTTTCGAACCAGGACATGAATCGGATCATGGAATGTGAGAACATTACTTGTTGATGCACGGATGGATGAAGCCCTCAGCGAGATGAACAGATATAAAATTAAGGTAATGGAACTCAGCGAGACCAGATGGTCCGACGCGAGGGAATATATCAGTCCAATGGGGGACATAAACGCAAAGATCGGCCCCAACAACACCGGCTTTGAACACACAATTGGAAATCAAGGCCTAAGCCAAGTTACCAATAACAATGGTGAGTTCCCACCAACTCATAGTAGGTAGAACTTACTTTTTCCACAGGAAGATACACAAAGAGACCTGGTATCGCCCGATGGGAGAACGAGAAACTACATAGATTACAAGGAGAACTATTCTGGAGGATGTCAGGAGCTTTAACGGAGCAGATACTACTTCTTCGGTGGTGGCATTACATTTTCGCCGCCTTGAATTGTTCACTTGCACAGGACTTACCAGAAAGCAGTAATAATGCACAGCCAATAAAAATCACCACCCGTGCACCATCCAAGATAGAAACAGTAACTGCAATTTCGACAATGGTCAATGATAAAGAAGCGGGACGAGATGACATCCCGCCAGAATTGTTAAAAGCTGATACAAGCCTCGTTGCAGATGCGTTACAGCCATCCCGGGAAATAGCATGGAACACTAGTACCTTTCCGGAGGATTGGACGCAAGAACTCATAGTTAAAATAACCCAAAAGGAGGACTTAACAATATGCGACAATTGGAGAGCCATCTGTCTATTATCAACTGTGGATAAAATCTTGTCAAACATATTATTATGAAGGATAAGAGAGGCAGTAGAAAAACGCTTAGAAGGCAGCGGACTGGCTTCAAGAAGGCCGACTTAAACCAAAGATGCGGATAAATGCTCGAGTGGCAGATGTACAAAATTTTGGTGGCAGCGGTGGGATCATTAACGAATCTATGTAGTGAGATGTAAAGAACTAAGAGCATGTCTTTTATCAAGATTTAAAAAAAGGGAAGATGATAGAGTTGATGCCTGAGGAACAGCGCCGCCAGGGAGCGAGCCACCACCAGCTCTAGCAACACCGGCCAAGAACACACAACGCATAAGCTGAATTACTAACAGCAATGTTCAGCTTTCGCTGAATTTTGTAGTTCACACTAATTCATGGTAGGTGTTGAAGTAGACTGAGTCTGAAGCAGCCATAACAACCTATTATGCAAGCAATTGTAAAAAAGTGTAATAGGTGATGTCTCAAATAATTTCATGAGCGTGTACAGTTTCGTGTCATATATAGCTGGACACTTCGGAGTCATCCTTTCCTTGCGTTTCTTTTCTGAACTTTTAACTTTGCACTGAAAACACCTAACACAAAAGTTTTTTTTGACTGTCCACCCTTGACCGACTTTCATAAACGAAACACACAATAATCTCTTAATAATGAAACTCTTTAGAAAATGTCTTCTTCATTTTATTAACGCTCGCGGCTTCCTCCAATTTCTTTTCCTGTCATTTTAAGACTTTTCTTCCAACTATGAAAAAATAAAAACTTTTTCTTCTTCTAACAAACAATAAAAAATTTAAGTAAAACTACAAACAAATTATGACAGCTGCAATTTCTGCAATAAATACAAACATACACACCCACACAAAAACGAAATAAAGAACCGTCAGGTAAAATTTTTTTGCAGTCACCTGTCAGTTTCTCACCAGTCCCCAAAGTACTTGCAGGTATTTTCGTTTTGCTGGTTGATTGTTCTCTTTAGAAGTAACAATTTACCGTCGCTCCTTGGTGGGTTTTGAGCGTTAGTTTTAAAGGATAACAGGCACTGGTCTATAGTTTTAAATTATTAAATATTCAAAAGGGATTCAAACAAAGCGACAGTTCAGAAGAAGAGATACAAATTGAATCTCAAAGGATCTTTATATTGTCATAGAGTAACAAGAAATGAGCATCCTTTAAGGAGTAATGGTTTTTATGTTTTTTTTAAACTGCTTCAAGAAAGTAGATGGTTTCTTTTTTGGTTTCGTATTTGTTTGTTGGAAAATTATGGACAGTGATGGTTGGACCAACAAAGGGTTTCAATTTAGATTTTGTTATGAAAATCAGGGGTTTATCCAGGAGCTGTAGGACTGGGCATGTTCGTTATGCACCAATGACAGATCGAGAGCGCGTTCACTGGTGAAGCACAGAGTTTATACGTGGAGATACTTAAACAGGTTTGTAATAGCTTCAGCCTATCTACCGTTCGATTAACTATCGTTCTGTCAATTCGTTATGAATGTATGCAGATTAAGATCGTTAGAAATCTTCGTGTATCCCGTGTAGTTTTCATAAAGAATAGCATCGAGAGGAGTACCTGACCGCTTTTTGTCGTAACAGAAAGCAAGAGCGGCAGATGCACAAAATTTTGGTGGCAGCGGTGGGATCATTAAAGAATCAGTATAGTGAGATGTAAGAAACTAAGAGCAAGGCGTCTATCATGATTTAGCAAAGAGTAGATGATAGAATTGATGCCTGAGGAACAGCACCGCCTATTTGCGAATTTTGTGGTAGAAAAAGCACAGGACTGTTGCGAAGCTAATGGATACAATAGAGAATAGGGCAGCACGAACAACAGCCACAGAGGACACGTTCTGCTCGAATTTGATCTTGGAAAACAAAGGAATTAAATCGACCTTCGTAACTGCTGGACGAGGTTGTTGGTATAGCAGCGAGATGGTGAAAAAGAAATTCCAGTGGGAGGTTTGAACAACAATGTCCGATCACCGGAGCCAATTCATTTGAGCCATTAAAAGGTAGGGAAGACAGAATTGAAACTACGACAGTTATTTTTTAGGCTGGGGGTGCCAAAGATACCACACAGGATGCATGTACTGAATCCCAGATGCATGCCCTAAAGATAGATATAGAGAATGGGTTTCGACGGGTGTGAAATCCTACTGAAGTACAGGTAGAGGAAATTATCAAAGCATTGGAATATTTTAGGCGTGGTTCAGTAGCTTTGGAATGGATTCAAACATTTAACAGGTGCGCGAACCAAAATCAAGTGATGCTAGCCTGGAGTGGATACTTGCAAAGTAGAGGTCGACTTCCGAGTCTTTCGCAATGCTATTGGTAAAGCAGCGAACGAATCTAGAAGCGAATCTAGAAATTGGTGGTCGAGGAAATTGGAAAATGTTGGGATGCAGTAACTTCGGGCAACGAAGCTAAGGCGTTCATTAGTCTATCAAAAAGAGGATGCGCATCTAGAAGATACATTCCGCAGATGCATCAAAAATTCGACGGAAGACTTATAGCACTATCCACAGAACACGAAATCAACTACCAGGTTTTAGGTGATGGAGAACTCTTGAAGATGACACCTGTAAACTGTGTTTGGAGGAATCGGAGGTGGCCATGCACATTGCGAATTGCTGTCCGGCACTGCTGAGGAGAAGAGCTGGTGTCATGGAACTGCAATGTTTGAAGGATGTTAAGCCGGTTTCCGTGCGTCGAATGGAAGTGAGGAGGCAGTAGGCTCGGGTACTGAGATGACTCTAGGCCGAAGGACGAAAAGGAATCCGCCAAAACCCTTATCAGCTTCTGTGGATTTCTTTTTCTTACTTAAGGATCGTATGGCAATTTGTGCTTCTAACACTGGTAAGTTTGATTATCAAAATCTTCATGTCTGGGGTTAATCAATCAAAGCCACATGTACCAATACCATTGTAAGAAAAATTATCCCAATATGTCCCACAAATGATTCAAAATTCTCTCCCTTTCAGAAAACACCCATCTCTACACAAATAACTCCTGTTTCCATATTATTAAAAAATTTTCACTCCTTACAAAAATAATTTCTTTTACTTTTAAAAACAACAAAATTCCCTTCACAGGTAAATCTACCCGTTAATTAATGTAGATCGTTAAAATGTTCACGTTATTAAACGGCCGTTATTACCCTCTCTAGCTGACGATGTTTATAAATCCTCATTTCGACTACATCATTCCCGTTGGAACTTAATGCGCCGGAGGAGTAGTACTGTCAGGATCTCTCTAAACAATGGTTTTTACCCATGGTGTGTAGCAGCGGCAAAGATTGCGGTACCAATAAATTCTGCCGCCATCGAGGCACCAACGCGGTAGTAATAATTTTGGCCATTAACGCACTCAACACACATACACCGAGCGTAATTATAACAATTTAAGGAAAATTCTCTCGAGGACTAAAAGAACATTTAACATTTAGCAAAGAATTTTCAACGGGAAATTAAAATAAATGGAAATTGCACATTTAAAAAATTACTCCTTAACTGTGGTCCACTTAACAGGGGCTGGCCTTGAAGATGTGTGGGTGTATGGGGGTGTGTGGTTGTGTGCTAGAGAAGGAGAGAGCTGGGCGGGAGCGATGGGCAATTATTTCTAATTAAAGTCGCTCCACTTACCTTGGTCCTTCGTAGCTGCCGCTTCCCTTTATACCAGGTAATGATGGCATTCGGTCTTGATCCTGTGCTCTCGCAAACAACCTCATAACGTCTGTCGGCCACCATCGAGCTAGGTGGTGAATTTATATTGACTATAAGCGGTTTCACTACGAGAAGAAGAAGAAATTTTTTTTCAGTTTTTTTTTTTTTGCTAGATTGGTTTTGCTAGAGATCCTTACAGTGCATGTCTAAGATAAAGCTCTTTTCTTTCGGCTTGACAAGCATGGTATTGACGGCTTGACAGGTGAAAACTGAATGAAGATCCGTTCTTTGGACTGATGGCCAGAGGAGACGGTTTTCGATAACGTCACCAGAATTGTGCTCGTATTGATTATCAACTAGGAGTCCATTAACTAGCCAACGGACTTGCGGCTGTGGGCGACCTGAAAAATATAAAAGAAATATATATTAAATTTTCCGAAAACAACAAATATTTATTTAAAATAAAATTTCAGAACTTATAAGTCCTTTTCATAATACATATGAAAAGAAACCCGATTAGCAATGGTGATTTAGACCAGTTGAAAACTAGTTATTGAATCTGAAACCGTAAAGCAAACAAATTTATACTGTGGTTTCAAATTAGTGAACTGAAATTTAAAGTAACCTCAGTTCGCATACAATATTCACATATTCAACTGAGAATAAAAGGGTCCTCAGTTTGCCCAACTGGACTCGAACTGCAGTTAAATGTAAAAGCTCGCTTAAAAGACGGAAATCAACTGGAATCATGGAATACCATTCCAGTGAGCTTTTACATTTCTAAGTTCTGGCAAAAGGCAATAACAATTTTAGGCACGAACTGACATGAACTGGACTTGAACTTATGTGGATTTAGCTGAACATTATTGAACTGAGGTCAGTGAAGCCGGGGCATTACTTTAGAAAATAAAACGAAATAACTTTGCACTATTTAAAGATTCCAAAAAGTAAAAAATAAAAAACTAATTTTGGACAGGAGGATAATTCTCTCAGTTAGCCAGCAAATCAGCGAGTTGATGGCAAAATTAAGTCTAATAATTAGGTCTAAAGTTACACACCGCTAAAAACCGAGAGAGCTTACTGCAGACGGACATCTAGTAACTCTGCTGGAAACCCCTATTAAGAAGAATCTATAGACAGATGGACCTCTCTGGGGCACTAAATAGGCCATATATGTCCATCAGGTTGAGAGTTGACAGCTCTCTCTTATTAGAAGAAGCTACTAATCGACCTTTGCTTTTCAAATAAGGGTTTTAGTTGGAACGTTTTAGTATAACGTTTTAGTATAGTTTTTGCCCTAGGATGGCGAGTCGAGTTGGAATAATACTTATCAAGAACTCGGACCAATTTTATTCAATTGTCTAGCGTAATCTCTCTAGGTATTCAAATTAAGTAGAGTTGAAAATCAATTAGTCAACTGAGAGTATCTCATATTGGACGATTCCCTTTTAGAAGACCCACCATATACTACGCTGAATCCTCCCTTTTGACGACAATTCTGGCTTCGGGAACTCTTGTGCCGGTTCACTATCTCTTGTATACGATCTTCAACGATTTTTATTCGGTTCTCGTTTGTGTCTTACGCTATCAAATTTTTATTGTCGGGGTATGAAACGGTTCAGAAATGAACAATATCTACTTTTTTCCATCTTTCGCAATTGCCTTTTGCTTGCCATACACGAGTGTCATACCCAAACGGTCCCCCAACTAAGTGCTGGCTACGTCCAATGCTGCTTGACCTCCGTAATCGAACGAGAGCCAGTCTATAGAGTATGCTAATGGCACCCGTTATGGTCAACAAGCTGATTAGCGGTTTTTTTTTCGATCTGTACAATGTCTTAAAGCTCCAAATTTGCTCTGTTAGGATCATACATATAGGCAGCTCTCAAATTTCGCTCCGCTTAGCAGCGCTCCGATTTTTCCGGCTGGACTTCCCTTTCATTCTTCTACTACTATCTTTACGAATTAAGTTTGCTTTTGGACATTGCACTTTCTATAGGTCAGTCGACAGGTCAAGGGGTATATCACTAAGTTCAGTTGTTTCATAGGGAATTGCTAAAAGAGGGAAGGCAGACTAACAGGCATATATGGATGGGAGAAGAGGTCTACGAAATCGAACCAAGGACCTTTAAGATCTATTTTCTAGGTTTTCTTTGTTACTAGAATTTTTCAACGTTCTAATTATTTGCTTTCTTTCCCGTGTGGTGGTCGGGATTATAGTGGTTAAGACAAGATTCTACAACATCGCCGCAACCTCCAACACGTCCAACAAGAGTTCTAGAAATATCGTTACTGTAAAGGTTATTGAATTAAACATTGCCCTCACCTTCTGTATTAAACGAATCCAGGTAGATGATAACTCTAGCGACATTGCGGACAAAAGACCTTACCACCAAAGAGCAAGCTGCGAAGCACCCATCTATTTCTTGCTGTTAATGATGTACTACGAGTTATCTTAAAGACGCTCCTATACCTTACAATTAGAAGTCTCCTGCCGAAACCACATCATCTGACAATATCAATTGTCCAACAGTCTCACGCAAGCACCATGCATGGTGGAATACAAGCGACTTTGCAACAAATAGTAGATTTTGAACGTACGGAGCGTAGTTAGGAAATTTTGTACGATCTTGTGTGGTGCGCTGTTGTTTCAAAACCATCACGATCACCCAATAATGGGGGATCTAGCAGCTGATTGCTTATGTCCAACCAAACCATTTTTGCAAAGTAGGGTAGACTATGCACAGAATGACAAAAACTTGCGGCGCTGACTTTGTTGATGACTGTAACAAAAGATTGGATAGCATGGATGCCTAATGTGTTACAAGGGACTGGACAAGCTACAAAATTACTTTTTAGGGCACTTTAAGATCAGTATTTTATTTCTGTGGATGCCTGCTGGGTAAACTGATATGGTTAAACAATAGTCGCCTAAACTGAAATTGGGACAAAAATTTGACCAAGGCAGAAGTTTGATGAATTTAAAGAATTCAAGCCACTTGAAAAATGTCGTAAAATTAAATAACAAGGTGCAAATATGGAAAACAATGGGGTTTTCAAAATTTTACAACTTCACATATAGCCCAAAAGGAGTTCGTTAAATTTCTAAAGGACCTATCGAACGCCGCTCTTGAACGTACACACTCCTTCCCATCTCGATTCCTATTATTTCAGAAAAGCCAGCAAATTTTATAGCATCATAGAAGTTTGACAAAAAAAAAAATGGAAAAAAATAACCAAGAAAAAGAATGACGAAGGAAATATTCTCGCACGTTTATTACATAACCTTAGGAAAAATTTCCGGCGATAACAACTTTACCGCCTACAAGTGAAGATAATTCAATTCTGCGTCAATAAAAAAATGACACACGCAACTGCAGCAACACAGCCGCAACCAAGCAAGCATATATGGCACTTGAGCACAGTTTTCATAGGAAATTCTTTATTCCAGCTTTTAACTTCGTTTTCATTTCGTTGATATGTCGTCCTTCTCTACTTTCTATATGGTGGTGGTTGGTGGTGGCATATTTTTCCACAACATCAAACTTTATTTTCCGCCATAAAATTGCCCAGGGTAAGGATCGTAAAAATTTCCCCAGGTGCCGCCGTAACATGTTACATCAGTCAACCTCAGCTCAGGAATTACAATGGTGAGAGAGATACATATGTATATATGTAGTATGTAAGAGATTTCCGCTGGCCCTAGAAACTTAGGGGATGAGGTGTAAGCCTTGAGGTAAGAAAACGTTTCACTATAATAAAGTGTCATCCTATGGTTGCTCGTCGGGAGCTTGTTCTTTATTTTTTGTTGTATTTATCAGTGACGCTGTTGTTCCTTTACCATCGTGAAATTTAACCAACTTACATTGGCCTTTATGTTTCTGTCCAATCCCAGCAAACATTATGATTTGAGATCGAATCGAAAGCTAATCGTTAAAATGAACTACAATTGCGATCTCGAAGCCGTTTTCGAATTGAAATCGAAGTAAAAAAGAACGAAAAGGACCGCTAGGTCGAATCGCAAAAGCGATTCGAGTTTCTTTCGTTTTTTTCGCCAAAACGAAAAATTCTCGAAACCTTTTAAAGGCGAATTTTACTTTTAGTATTGTACGCGGTTCTCTTCTTTTAAAATTTCGATTTTTTTTCGTAAAAACGAAATATTACCGTAATTTTATTTCAAAGTATTTCTTTCTCGCTCTCTTCCTGTTCGAGAATTTTTCGAAGCACTCTAAACTTCGAGATGATGTTTGCTGGGATCCCTCTCTAAGACGTAACCATAAACATAGAGGAAAAGTTTCCGTTCAAGTTCTCCACTCAGAAAAATTAAATGCCCCTTGGATAGTGGCGTAGTGGCCATATGCTCTCTAGTGTCCTTCGTCATTCTATGTTTCCATTCCATTTTCCTCGCAGGAGGCACTAGCATACATATATATACGACTATATAGAAAACCGCCCTCGACCCTTGGCTGGGGGGGTAATAGAAGGGAATGATCTGGCAGAAAACAGCACACAGAACATCAACGAATGGAGCTCAACATTTTAAGAATTTTAACTTGATGAGCTTGCAGGAATCCTTTTCTTGTTATTGTTTCAAGCTCGAAAGAATGAAATTCCAAGCGCATGTAAGAAGGACCACACCTCCAGCTCCAGCCAAATGGACGAAGGACGAAGGAACAGCAATTCAGCTTTGGTTCCCGAAGGCGTCACCATAATAAAATGTGCATAAAATAAATAAATGCGAGTTTTGAAAGCATAGAGATAATGCACATGGCATAGAGAGCGAGGATTGCTGATGCACACTTCCACTTGGTTGCCACTAGAAAATTCACTTAAGGACTAGTTAGGGGGATGCTGCACACAGCTCTGCTATTCCAAAAACGGCGGAACTGGTGAGAGCCGAGCCACCCATCTTTCTAGCCGCGCCACAATTCCGCCCGTACCCGTCGTGGTACCATAGGTCCGCATTCGTGCCAACCAACCCAGACACATATCCTGCAATTTTATCTCGAAAACGAAGCCATGCTGAAGGCAAAAAATAGTTCCTAGTCCTTTCGATTCTTTTATTAAAGAAACGGAATTGTTTAAGGGGATGTGAAAAAGCAAAATAAATGGGAAAAGTTGTGCAGAATTTACACCCCAAAAGAACACCCTCCGATCCACGTAGCATCCGCGAGATGTTAGTAGCATTTCTGCCGTATTTTATTCGCTCAATACGAGCTCCTCAGGACTTTATTGTCATGTCTTTAGGTGTTAAGTGCAAAACTAAATAAGTTTTATAGTCGACCCACCCCGCCGACGTTCTCTCTCCCTCTCGCATAGTTCCTTCCCATCAGGAAACAGCATAAAAATAGGAAAAGAGTTCAGCCAAGAAGATAGCAACTCTTTGCCTAAAAGGATCCTGGATACTCTACACACACCCAGATATCCCCATATACAAACACACAAACTCTTTGGTAAGAGATATAAGGAGTATCCACCTAATGCTGACGCCGTGCTTCCACTTCTTTTGCTTCTACTTCTTATTTTTTATTTTATTTTTTTTTTTTCGTTTCGTTCTCTACAGTACTTCCCTCATGTCTTTCCTGATTTCTTTACGAGACAGCGGCGTGCATATATTCCAAGTTTTTATTTCAGCACTGTCAGGACGAATCCCGCTCCCAGATGGTTCCTGAATTCAATTTGAGAATTAAAGTGTAGCGAAAATTTGATAGCGTCGAAAGCGAGTCCGAGCCCTGAGTAGCTACTTAAGATAAAACTTACGGCGCTACGTGAGCGAGATTTTTAAGGGTAATCTTATTATCGAACGCCAGCACGAAGCTGGGCTTTACACGGATGTGCAGAAGAAAGATGAGAGTATTGGTATAAGGCAAAAGGAGGAATATCATTAGAGGCATTGGTGTACTTGAGAGAGAGATATACAAATTTTTAGTGAATTATGAATTGAATAAGTGATTTTAGTTTGGGATGCGCACATTAAGACTATATGGCTTGGAGTTATGTAGATATATTTTGGTGTCCTTGATGAAATATAAGACTTTCCTTTAGTTCGTTGCATTGACAGCAGGATGAAGGATATGGTGATAGCTGTACGGAGGTAGAGTCAAGGTGTACTAGCTTAAACCAGGTGCTATCTTAAGTGCCGAAACGAACTTGTAAAAGTTTCACTGGTTTCGGGCTTGACCTAGATTTCGACTGAGGATGATCTCGATTCAGAGGAGCGAACGATTGATTTTGTCTCCTAGATATTCTAACAGTCGTCCGCCACAGACAAACAACTGGATGGCAGAAGTTATCCACAAGTAAATTTATGATGCTATTAAAGAAAATTCAATTCTGTATAAAGTACCATGTAGGACCAAATGCCGCGTTCAAGCATGACACTATCAGTGAAGCGATTCGATTATTGATACCCTACAAGTCACTTGGAGCACACGGGTTTCCCATTCTGCTTGCTGCAAAGGGCTACTACCCAATTACACTTTTTATCATTATTTTATGCCATGAAGGTAGGTTAGCACGAAAGTTGAGGGAACCATCTTCAGCTGCTATGCCATTCGGTCGTTCCTTTATCCGCACATCCTATTACACACCAAAAACTTTTATGTAAAGTATATAAACTGAACAAAGAGTTAAACTGTGCTAAGTGACCTACTTTCATTGTGGCAACTGAAAAAAACTTTAATTAAAAAATCGGTCTGAAAAAAAACCCACCCTGGTACCACAACGTTTTCTTTGTTGCGAAACACTAATACTTTTAAATACTAAATACCTTGGATTGACGCTAGCTTGGGTTAGAGGACATACAGGCATCGATGGGAACGAAAAGGCTGACAACCTGGCAAAACAGGGGTCAACCTCGGAATTCTGGGGACCGGAGCCATACTCTGCCATTGGCAGAGGGTTGGTAAGGAACTACATCGAGAAATGGGTCGCTGAGGAACACCGGAGACGGTGGGACGCTATGACCACGTGTAGGCAGGCTAAGATGGTGCTTACGTTGCCGATTACCGCAGCCAGAAGAAGGATCCTGCATATGCAAAGGAGAACCCTCAGATGGTTGGTGGCACTGATTACAGGACACGGATGTTTCAGGTATCACCTAAAAAGAATGGGAATTCTGGAGGATGACACCTGTCGGATGTGCCTGGAGGAACCTGAGACGGCCACACACATAGTGTGTCACTGTCCGGCGGTGGCGAGGAAAAGGGCTGCCATAACTGGACTCCATTGGATGGAGGACATGAGGCAGACTCCCTTCAATCAGCTGCTTGCGATAACTAGGGGAGTCGAAGTAAGGGAGCAATGGGACAACCCACTGCAACCCCTATAAGATGACTCTAGGCAGAGGGACGAAAAGGGACCCGCAAATAGTGGTCTTATTCGATATCCCTCGAAAATCTATATATAAATACCTTGGATTCGGTTCCTTAGTTCTTACAGATGCGTAATATTCACACGTCTGAGCCTTTGGTTATATCGAGGAATGTACAATGTTCCTACAGGTAAACTTGTTTCCTACAGGTGCCCAAATATTTCCTTCAGGTGACTGTGGGTAGGGGGGGTTTACAACTTCGACCTCACTCCTTCCTACTCTTCACGCCGGAACTCGGACTTTTAATATTGACTCTGCCATTTTTCGAAACCGTGGGATGTGTTCCTGACGAACCGATACCTGGAAATGGCACGCATAAAGAACAACTGTTTTTGCCACATCGGTATGAGCACCCCCGCTACAGGCATGTAAACTCAACAATACGCCCCCAGAGGTATACACTAGTAGATGCACTCGCAGCGACATAGACCATTCCAAACGCAAATTTCGTTGTCTCAATCGGTCTCTTAACTAAGTACTAACCATGTCTAATGCTGCTTGATCTAAGCAATCAAACGAGAGCTGGTCTACTGAGTACGCTGGTGACCCCCTTTTTGGTCGCCACGATAATTGCCCATTTTCGCGTACCGTGCTTCGTTTACACTATTGGCGTATCGTACCCGTTTCGCGTGCCATACTTGAGGTGATTTGCGGCAGAAGACTTAGTTCATTAGAATGCAGAGATGTACGCTGTATTAGCATAGACCAGTGAAAACTTACGAAGGGTCTAAGCTAACAAAGATACTCTTTTACACCCCCCAAGCAGCAAAAAAGCCACGAATTCCGACACTTCTAAACCCAAATTAGTTTTGGCCGAGGAACGCGATCTTGATGAGCTAATCACTATCAATCGCGTCACTTTATTGTGCGTCCCGAGGCACAGGGTCAATGAAAGGGCGCACTTCTTGGCCAAACATGGGTTTGATAGGGGTTCTAATAGGCTTGAAACTGCCTATTGGGGAACAAACCAATTCGGTGAAAATTTCCATAGACTTAAGGATTCTGATGAATTACACCGAACACTCGAGGTCTTCACCTGGTTTGTGAACTCCATCGTTTTATTCTTATGACCCCCCGCAACGCCGCCAGAGAACTACTGGAGTACAGTCAGAAGGAATCCAGGACATTAGTTGGCTCCGTCACCGGAAATGGCATATTAAATTATCACCTATGGAGAATAGTAGGGCAATTCTGCCTGCAGATTCCCCAGAGTAGCATGGTTCTACGTTTTTTCATTTTTACTATCTAGATGACACTACATTAGATCGTCAAAGTCAGATTTCTCTCACGTCTGTTTCATAAACTGGTTGAAATTAGGGCAAAAATTAAGATATTGTCAGAGGATTTCGAAGGACTAGGTCTACGAAGCAGAAGCTTTTGGGAGGGCACAGTCATGACTCTCAATATCAAGAGAACTCCAGTAAATGTCTGGATTGTATTTTTGGCCTCTATTCGCGAATCTGGCGGCGGGAAAGCGAGTACGAATTTGACAAACTTCAAGGCATTCTTTTAATGTTTTGCAAACTATAGGTTCCGCCATACCTATTTTGAAATCATGTAAAACTTCTTTTTGATATGATCCTGCGGCAAAAAACCATAACGTGCAATTTATTTTAAAAATCGCTGCTTGATCACATGATCTGGCCCTTGTGCGAAAATTTACGTTAAGCTCATCCAATACATATTGGAATCAGAAGCGTATTTACCCTAGGGCCATAGGGGCTAGAGCCCGGGCGGTATATTGCGAAGGGCGGCTCCGTATTCAGTCTTGAAAGCCTGAGAGAAAAATAACGAAAAGATTAATACCCTTTTCCCAATATGCGAACAATTGCTGAACGAGTTCTGGGGGCTCATATCTTCATATGACGCAGCAACTGTCAATTTTGCATTCTTATGCAAATTAGATACAATTGCCTAATGGAACATCTGGACTTAACCCCATAAAACCCCAAAAATACTCTTGATCTTGCGGATTATATACAAAAAGAATGCGTTCTTTTAAAACAATTCTTGGCATCACATTAAAAAAAGGGTTTTAACAAACTCAACCTATCTTTTAATCACAAGAAAATACATTACGTATCTCAGTAGGTATTGGGTCACTTGAATCTGGGAAAATTTGCTCTCACCGCAGTTTCGAGCTTTCCGTTTTCCGTACTAAAAAAATAAAAAATAGAATTTTTTTAGAAATTTCTGTAAACAGTAACGAGGATTTCCAATGAGTTTTGAAATCATTATCTTATTCACAATCGAGATTTTATCCAGGATAATCTAGGTTGATGTTTATGATCAAATTAAGGATTAGGATTAACCTCGTTGATTTTTGCGGTTCTTTATGGTTTTCTCGAGGATATTATTTAATTATTGAGGTAATCTCCTCAAATTAAAGAATTAGTATTTACAAAAAGTCTAGAAGCCCAGAGTAATCAAATTTTATTAATGAGCCAAATCTATTCCATATAAAGTACCCAAGACAGCTATGATGGACGAAAAACTATTTAACTATAGATAATTTCTTAATTTAACACATTAATAAAATTACTCTTCTTAGAAATATTACCAACTAACCAAACTTTACTAGACTCGGTTTCTGCCAGCAATAATTAATTCTCTCTCCGCGATGCTAACAAAAAACTTTTTCTTATTTTATTGTTATTAAAATTCTCAACGCCGAAAAAAACCTCTTTTCCACGGCTTTTGTTTATATTCTTCCCGTTTAAATTTATCCAGGATCTAACTTTACCCCTTAAGTCCTGGATGTGGTATTCAACTCGCTGAAGATGTTGCTTACTTTATATCTTAGGGAATTTTCAATAATACATGGGAGCAGGAGGTAATGCATGACTAGAGAAATTTATCTTTTCTTCTGTTAAAATTAATTAGCCACCTCCCTAACCCTTAAATATAGATCTCTACTCGCTGCGATTTTCTTCTACAAATTTCCATCATCAAACGTTGTACCGTTGTTGGTAGCTGGAAAAGGATGGTTGGGTGGATGGGTGGGTAGGTGGATGCGGAGGTTCGACGGTAGTATAACAGCAGCATCCGCTCATAGAACAAGAAGAAGACGACCTCGATGAAGCAACTTAATTCCAGCTTAAGAAGATGATTAATGCCCCTAATGAGTTTTTTGTGTTCTCTACCTCATCTCCAAGTGGCGTTTTTGACGCCTATAGGGCTTTGCTACTTCTAAGACTTTCCAGGATAGTAAAATACAACAAGAAAAAAAAACTAGATATTTCAAAAACCCACCCGAAACCTCTTTGTCTGGGTGCTCACTTTGCAGGAGAGTTGCAGTGCACTTCGCTTCTCTGTAAGTGCTCGTTTGGATGAAAACCTTTTGTAGTTTTAAAGTCTTTTTCCTTTTTCTTAATTGCTTCTATACCAGCTCTGTAAACACCACCGTTGGGTTCTTGTACGCACAATGATTCCATCAAGAATTTACGAGCCGTATTCACACCAACATCATAAGACGTTGTCGTCGCCTAGCTATCCCACTATTCCCCAACCCCCAACCCTCTACAGCCACTTGAACAGGCGATGGCGTCTTGGTATGCAAAGGATTTCCAACTTTTATAATCCCATCGGGGCCATACTTGCGCTTTGTCTTGATGATTCCGAAATGAATGAAGCAAGTCGCGATGAAAATTGTAAAACCCTACCATTCACACTAACTACAACAAGGACTCTCTGCTGTCGCCATAAGCCACCAAGCCAAGAGATGGTAGTGTAGCTTCACACGTATAACCACTTTATATAAAAGGCCGGGAGCTTTCTATATGTGTGTTTGAAGATAGTTTAAGGCTCTCCGCTTCGTGCTCTGTTATCCACGTTATCCACGTCTGCATATCCTTAATAACACGAAGTCTAACAATGGATCCCCAGTGAATAGTGAATGACCGGGAGGCTGAGATTTAGGGTAATGAATTTTCCTTTTGTCACATACAACAGAGAGTGGAAGAGGCGAAAGGCGCCTTTTTTTTCTATTCCATCTATTCACGGAAGGATCCTGGACTTGTCGCTTCTTGTTGTGGAAAGAAGGATTAGCTCAGCTTTCTCTTAGTAGTTTTTTTTTTTTTGAGGTTAAGGATAAAATAATGAGAAATAAACAAAGATAAAAACTTTTTATCAAAAGATGATGAATTTTTAGGGAAAACTTTAATTTGATAACCTTCAACGTGGTAGGATCTAGTTTTTGAAGTTTTCTTGGTTCAGTGCATGAGTTGTGGAATATTGTATCATGTTGAAAACTGCTGTTAGTAATTGCTGAAAACGCATAGGGAATGGCATACCTACTACATAAAAGCCACATTCATTTCACATCTATGTATGTAGGTACCATAGCTCTGTAAGCTATTTGATTAACACATTCCCTACAGTTAGAGTTGAGCAGGACTTCTAATTAGTGGTACTTCTACTTGGTAGTACATGCAATTGGTAGAACTTCTAATTGGTAATACTTCTTGGAGAACTTCCACTTGGTATTACTTCCCGGAATACTTCTACTTGGTACTACTTCTTGAAGTAACCCAAGAAGTACTATCAAGTAGAAGCACAGCAAGAAATCAATCAAGAAGCTATCTTGAAGCTATCACAGTGCTGCTAAGAGGTGCCAATTTGGAGCACAGTTAATATGCTGATTGGAGCTTTAAGGAATTGTATAGGGGGAAGAAAACGGACAAAAGTAGAACGGTTCTTCTTCGATCCGGTGGTCAAGCAGCATATTCGACGTGGTTAGTACTTAGTTGGGGGACCGCTCGGTAAAACTGCTGCCGCCAATCGCGTTTAGAAGGGCGAAAAGGAGACTATAAAAGATGAACAAAAATTAATAATGTTTAAAAATTATCGAAGAGTATGAGACTTCTTCGCCGCCCTGAATGGTTCATTTATACAGGAACCTCAGGAAACCAGCAACAATGCACAGCCGATAAGAATAACCACCCGGGCCCCATCCAAGACGGAAATAGTAACCGCAATTCATGCGATGGCCAATGGTAAAGCAGCTGGAAAAGATGGCATCCCGCCAGAATTGTTGAAAGCCGATTCAGGCCTCATAGGAGATGCGCTTCAGCCAATCCTGGAAATAGCAAGGAACACCTGTACCTTTCCGGAGGATTGGACGGAAGGTATCATAGTCAAAATACCAAAAAAGGGGGACCTAACAATATGCGACAACTGGAGAGGTATCTGTTTACTATCTACAGTGGGCAAAATTTTGTCCCATATATTACTATCTAGGGTAAGTGAGGCAGTAGACCGAACGCTTAGGAGGCAGCAGGCCGGTTTCAGGAAGGGCCGCTCATGTATTGATCATATCAACACCTTACGAATAATAGTGGAGCAGTCTACTGAATTCCGATCCCCCCTTTACCTTGCTTTCGTAGATTATGAGAAAGCGTTCGACTCGGTCAATAGGAGCTTTATATGGCAGGCACTACGGCGACGTGGTCTGCCTTATAAAATAATAGAATTGATAAAAGCCCTATATAACAATTCCAAATGCAGAGTTCTCCATAATGGAAAATTATCCGACAGCTTTCAGGTGAGCTCAGGAGTACGACAAGGATGCCTACTCTCGCCATTACTATTTCTTATAGTAATAAATGACATCCTTGTCGGCGCTCTAGATAGTAGAACAGGCGGCATACAATGGGGTTTGTTAGACCGCCTTAAGGATCTCGACTACGCAGATGATATCTGTTTGCTGGCCCACAGACACCAGGACCTCAAAAACATGATTAACAATTTGGCAACAGAAAGTAGTCCAGCAGGCTTAAGGCTACATGAAACTAAAACTAAAGAAATGCGGATAAATGCAAACACCATTAAACGGACTGCGCTGAATAACCGTCGCGTGGAACTGGTCGATAAATTCTGCTACCTCGGTAGTTGTATTACCGGAAATGGCGGTGCAGAAGAAGATGTCAGTTCCAGAATAAATAAAGCACGAGGCGCATATGCATGCCTGTTCCGCATATGGAGATCAACGGAGATCTCAACTAACACCAAATTGCGGCTGTTCAACTCTAACGTTAAGGCAGTTCTTTTGTACGGTTGCGAAACATGGAAAGTCACCCATTTCATCACAGGGCGCCTACAAGTCTTCATCAACAGATGCCTTCGTCGTATCCGTAATCCGCTGGCAAGATAGAATTTCAAACGAAGAACTATGGCGCCGTGCCGGCCAAGAAAGGATAGACGACCAAATCAGGCGAAGGAAATGGAATTGGGTTGGCCACATCTTGCGACGCGAAAACGAAAATCTAGCCAAACAGGCCCTCGACTGGAATCCGCAAGGATCCCGTCGAGTCGGAAGACCTAGACAACGTGGAGGAGAACCCTACTAGAAGAAGCCGCAACAACTGGGAGATCCTGGTCGGAGCTGAGAGCTGTCGCGCAAAATAGAGTCCGCTGGAGGACAACTGTTTCCGCCCTATGTCCCATAAGGGATTAAAGGAGCGTAATGATGATGATATATGAGTCACGTTGATATTATTAATAGAACGAGAGCTGGAAGAAAATATAGACTATGATTATGTCATCACCGACTTTGCATAAATGGAAGACAAGACAAATCGTGTTTATTCTATAAATGTGATGAGTAGAAGAATCCATACCTATACACAAACATAACACATATTTTAGGGTGCTGCACGCTTGTCTAGATTACTGTTGCTAGACAATTAGAAAGTTAGTAATCTAGTTTTGGGGCCTCTAGACGATTAGAACGCAGAGATGTGAGGGTTTCCCTTTTTGGGTATCACTCTATTTTCGGGGCCTCCTTTGGCCTGGAGCCCGAGTCCTAGTTTTCCCCAATTGTGACGGACCTGGGCATATCACTGCGTTATCTCAAGCTAACCTGGGCTATGTCAAGATCTGGATAAAAATATTAAACGTCACGGCAATAAAGAGGAAGCTTAGAGCCTCACACGTTCTTCGGACATGCCGTACGTACTGAACTACATCGTAATTGGAGAGGTTACGTATTGTCATCGTCACCATTGGCGCTACAGTACCCTGTGAGCCTTGTCCACCTCAAGAATCTTCTTTCAACGTTCTCGGCCTTGCGTCTTGCTCTTCCAGTTGATACTTTACCAATTGTGCGTAAGTCTAAGTCTATATCTTATAGATACGTGTTAGCTGATATGATCGATGATATCACATTCTGACAAACGAATACCAGACTGCACGATGTAATGAATGTTAATGTGAACAAATGCTGTTCAACGGCGACTGGTGCGATCTGTTGAGGAAAGGCAGAGCAGATTGGGATGTGCCACATAAAGAAAACACGCAACCTTATCTTGAATGCGGAAAGTGTGATAGACCGACAGGGATTGTGAAGAAGTAAATTATCTAATGGACATGTACGAGATCTATGGTCGAAATGGAGGATTTATTATGATTATTATTTGAGTATGAGGGCAACTCATATGGTGAAGACCGCGGCCAAATGAAGCCTATTGCGTACATGCCTTACTAACAAAAACTTTTTGGCTCGCTGTATAAAGGCGTCTTCAGTTGAAGAAGACCGGACCTGAGTAGGGCTCAGAAGCTCGGTGATCAGCCCCACTCTGGTACTACTCAGGTCCGGTCTTCTTCAACTGAGGTAAAGAATATATTACGAAGCATGTTGGTGTCAAAAGAAGCGTGTAATAAGGTGGACAAGATCGCATGGGCGAATAAAACTAATAAAGCTGAAGTAGATACTGATCCAACCAAGGCGTTAGAGTGTAGGAGCCTCAAAAATGGCCTGAACCCAATCTTGTGTATACAGAAGGGGCGGAAGAAGTTGTACTGTCACCTAACGTTGACTACGTTGTGGATTACACTTTTCCTATTGACCAAAACCGATTTTTCCTAGTTATTCAATCAGGTACACCTAGCTGTCAAGACCATACCAAACCCCCTACCACCGACCTTTGGGATGGCATTCAGGCGCCTTTATCATTAAACTAATGAAACCTTCAGTATGTGTTGCAATCTCCAAGGAAAATGTCATATTCCAATCAGAATCCGCGTGTTATTGGTTTTGCCTTGGTTTTATTAGATATAATGCACATAGTAATTCCTTCCAATTCAATAAACCCAACTAAAACTCCCAGACTATACACCAGAGTATAACAATAAAATCGTGCACTAACCAAAAACGGCAGACATATAACCCAAATCGAAATATGTTGTTCAATCACTTTCAAATTCACACAACAGTTTCAAAACATTTTCAATTCCCAATTGATGCATTACCTAAAGAAAAGTTTTCGAAAAATTTCCACCCAGGAAACTCTTGAATTTGAAAACTTTCCACAATACTGAGTAAATATCGTTTTATTTCCTTATGATCAAACCGGACAGCCATATAAGCAACAGGATCTGCTAGGATGTTGCCATTATACATACACAAATACGAAATGTAAGCTGATGTCGTTTCCAATATAAATATTTTACAACGGCTGACTTCGGTCAGGAGAGTGAAAAAAGCATATATACGAGTATATGTATCTACATATAGATGTATCCACCCACAAGAAGCTTAAGAAGACTCTGGACATCTGCAGCTCTGCTGGGCGTCAACTATGCCGGTGCAGTTGATAACTGTGGAAGTTTGATGTCACAATATTTTAACTTTAGTGAATTTGAAAAGTTGAAGCCGAATCCTGCACGAAAGAGGGGACTACCAGAATTAGGGAATTCATGCGAAGTTTGCCTAGTAGTTTACAAACTAGAAACTTGAAACAGTATTGAAAACTTTCCATTGCGGTATAAGGCATCTGGCAATGATGCAACACTATTAAAGAAGGGAAGTGTCAACAGACAGACAGCCGGACAAGTGGACGGAAGTGCTGCATTAATTATTCGAACCACCACTTAATAGAAAATTTAAAACTTCCCCCATCATGATATAGATGGGGCGAGCAGCATCTGGTCAAGCTGGGTGGTATCTGCCGCTATTGATAACAGAATGGTCAGTCACTGAACAACTGCTTCTATACGTGGCTATAGTATAGAAGTAACTAGCAGACTTCCTGTCAAGGATTTGATACGATTACAACCAATACTGTATAGTATTAAAATAGCGGAACAGAGAACTGCATATCAGTGCTGTTCCCTCCTCTAGCCATGTTCTATATCCTAGTCCTTGGT
Organism: Thereva unica; assembly: GCA_949987705.1. Classification (NCBI taxonomy): domain Eukaryota; kingdom Metazoa; phylum Arthropoda; class Insecta; order Diptera; family Therevidae; genus Thereva; species Thereva unica. Next base: position 9,734,781 of record OX465285.1, read on the forward strand.
ATTTATGTGAATTTCTGTGGAGGGCTTCGGAAGATTAATGCGATCCATCAAGCTTTACAGTGTAGACACTTAATGTCTGTCATTCGTCTTTGTTGCCATACTAGAATTCCAGCATGCACCACCCATTTACAACAAGGGAAGTTTGTCTTGTGCAGAAAAATAAGTCCACAAGAAAAAAAAAAGAAAATAAAAAAAGGAACAAAAATGGTATCTAGAACACATGCTACACGCTGCTGCATCATGATGTGCCCGATATCTTGGAGATATAGCATTCAGAAAGTGTAAGACTGAGCTTCAACAGAAAAGAAAGTCGCGCGTCCTTCTTATGCTGCAACAAAGGCAGGCAGAGCTATATTCGAGGACATTCAAGTAGCACACAAATACACACAAATAAAAAATGTTTATGGGGCTCTAAAAAGGAAGTTGTTGTCCGTAACCTCAGGATTTTGTTCTCTACTAACATAATTTCTCAGAGCATCCTGAAAGGCATCCGAGGGAAGTATAACCACGCACTTCACTGAATGGCTTCACTGTCCTCAACATCAGTTATGTTGCCCCGTGGTTTGGGTTATAGCTCTCCGGTACTTGGCTCATAAAATTTAAAAAAAAAAAAAATACAAAATATGAAAAAACCCCTAAAAACCTGGGCCATGCCAGTCAGAGTCAGGCAGGACCAGGAGGAGCCGGGGATATACTTATATGTAGGTGCGCTTAGTCAAAAAAAAAAAAAAAAAAAAAAAAACTCGAGCTTTCTACAAAAGCCTGAAATCTTTTTCCAGTGGTCCTCTCATCTTGAAAGAGCTTATGTATATATGGCCCAGAATTTTTCCTCAACATTACAACCCGTTGTAATGTTCTGAAAGTGGTTATGTAAGCCTCCATCCATACACTATACCTACAGCACAGGAGGACACATATATGCACATCCATACATATAGGTGGAGTTTTCTAGTAACAGACAAAAGTTTAACATGGCCACCGCCTTTTTCGGATATTTTACTCTTCCGGTCCATTGAGTGCTATAAGCCCGGAAACTTCATTCTATGTTAAAAAGGAAGAAGGTAAGTAAAGCCTTGCCCAATGTATTAATATCGTGTACAACCATCCTAAGTGCCCTACAGACTTGAAGTTATGAATTTGTTCACCAAATCGATATAGCCTGAAAATGCTGTACGTTCATAAGGAGGCCACATAGCCAATTTTCGTTCTGTGACCAGAGAGCTCGTGTATTAGTTCTATAGAATCCTTGTGGCTATACATATATGAGAAAGGCTTTCAGGATGTATATGAATGAACTAATATCTTGCCGCAATAATATTCAAGTGGCAACCCTTCGAGTGGGTATGTAAGTGCTTTCGGCTATTATAACTAACCAATGATCGGGCAAGTTCTTGACTACTCATAACCGATGCCTAATTTTATTACAACTCTACTTCAAATTCGGAGGTTTTTTAATCAAATATTTGGGGGGGAAAAAAACTTTGAATAGGTGAAATAAAAAGAGGAATATAGAAATTTAAATATAGGTAAAAGTTCTTACATAACATCCATGGCAGCATTGAATGGCACGAGGAGTACTAATTAACTTATTACTCAACTATATCTTTTTTGCGTGAGGTTTGAACGTTGCGTCTCTTCGGATATAATACCTAAAACCAAAAATCTAGAAATAAGGAGCCGTAAGGGCCATCATACCGTGGAAAGTCGGTTTGGATCGCTATTGGAGTAGGACCGCCAAACTTCTGGCAGAGAAAACTCATGTAGAAGCAATTCTACTTGTTGACATAATACCTTGTTGAAACCTCTGCTCAACATACATACCTCCCTCACGACTCTAAACGTTTACAACTCTCCAGGAAACTGAAGGGAGCAGTGGATCACGTCAACAATAGCGGTCTATAAACGACCACATATGAACGCTAAGCACAAACCCTGGGTTAGAAGTGGGATGAACAAAAGTGGTGAGAGCCTTTTTGATTAATTTTTAACTACTCACTCACTAAACCGCAGCGAATCCTACATTCAGTAAAAGTACGACACCTGGATTAACGGATATTTATGAGGTGCTTAGACCACAATTTAAGGTGGGCGAGTCATTGAATATGATGAAGGTTTGATGAGGGAGTCCTCAATATATGAGTCGGTCAGTTTTCCTTGGCGAACTGGGTTTTAAACGACTCACCATCTGCAGACGTCTTAAAACTGATGTAATAGAACAGGAAAACTGCATGGTCCTAGTTAAGATCAGCCAGAATAAAGTTCTTTTACATCGCTAAGAAGAGTCACATCTGGAGAAGTTATAAAGCTCATTGGCTACCGTAAAAAAGTTCATTAGTAGAGCGAAATGGTATTCATATTCTATAAAGGTCCACAAAACTCTAGTAAATAGTTCATCAAGAGATCTTCGGCTTAAAAAATGACGGGTGCCACAGTCGACCAAAATATGTATATCTTTCATCTTTCAAGAAGGACCAAACCAGCAACGACCTTTATTGGGCCTTTGGTCCCACTGCAGGCAGCCTTACACCCAAAACTAGCCTAATCAAGGCAGGTATAGAAAGCATTCTACTGGGTCTCCAGTGTTGTACCAGTATACGCCTCAGTATCAATCCAACCAAAATGTTTTTGGTACCGTTCACCAGGAGTCTATAATGCCAGGATAGGCAGGATAGTCGTCTCACAAGAAGATATCTAATACATACGAGTGAAAATATATTTCAAACTGAATTAGCACCAGATGATCAAGGCTCGCATATCTCTACATTCCTCCAGCATAATTCGCGGATCCACTTAAGGTCTACAACACAAAAGAGGCTGTTCTGGGATCACCTTAAAATATCACAATTTGGACACGTATGTAGTACGTATATGGCGCTCGTGCCCCAGAGAAAGGACGTCACGACATAAGCGACGATCAATGAACACTGCCCGTTAAATTACCACTGAAAAAAAAAAATGGGTCGAAAAAACTGCTGCACGATCAGAACGATCGATTGAACGATTCCTAGAATTCAGTTCAGAGATCTAAATTTCCAACTTCTTAGCTTGCTGTTTACTGCTCATATACATTTGTCCGCTCGCTCTTCACGATATTTGCCATTGTTCCTTGGGGGCGATCGCTTTTTATTTTTACTCGGGTAACCTATAATGAAAAAACACTTCTTTCTAATCTTTCATTGCCGTCGAGGTGAAACGCCGGAGAACACTCTGGATGTGTGGAGATTGGTGGAAGTGATATTGACGACCTTTCATCATTGGGTTAAGCAATAAAAAGCTCAAAGGCACAGAGAAAGAGAAAGAAATGCTAAAAGAAATAGCAGCAACGCAATTAGCGAGGTGGAAGATCGAAAGGGCATTGCGAAGCCCTACGGAGCATATCTGAAATGTACTTTTACAAGCTTCTTTTCAATGTACCAACAGCAAGGAAATAGTTAGGCAACCATGAAGCTCCAAGGCACAGACCCAGATCTGCTGCATTCCTGGTCTTGACAGAGCCTTCTTATACATCTTCCAAGGAGAAACACTTTTTGGAAAATTGCGAAAACAGCACAGCTAAAGATGGCCTTTAAAGGAGGTAAAGGAAGGTACCGAAAAAACCATGCTCATGTGGCTATGGGTGGCTGACTGGCAGAGGTTGTTGTGGTAGTTTGGCGAAAAACTGAACAAATATCTCATGATCATCTGTTTTGTCAGACTAAAGCCCAATGACTGTTTAACACTATTGTCAAGCTACCAGTTTGTGAGAGTTGAGTAGCCTCAAAATAACTAGCACTTGCAGGAGATCTTCTCCTGCTTCGGATTTGGAGGCTGTCACTGAGGATATCAATTTTTCGTAATCGAAACCCTGTTACAGAAATTTTTTGTATGGATTTTTGTTACAGTATCTTCTATTTGCTGTGAGCTCCTACAAGATCCACGATCAGGAATAAGGTCCATCACCTTCTTCTTTAGCACCTTAGAGAAAAATTTATTAATCTATTCTGTGCTTTATTTAGTTCTTTGGATCAAGGTTACTACTAGACACTGCACAATGAGGAGGAGGTACTGGTTGTACAAAGGGTTACTCCTAAGCTTGGACTTTCATATTTAAAAAAAAAGTAGACTAATCGAATTTTCAATGGATGTATATGACTTCATCCGTCAATATTCTAAACTTTGCTCCATCCTTGAAATTGAGGACCTGCCTCATACATTTACCTCACAAAAAACATTTCCGCGAAAAAAAAATATTTTTAAAAAACTTTTCCTTTTCTTTACAGAATTGAACATAGCAAAAAAACAGAATTTAAAAATCATTTAGAAAAAAAGCCTACAAAAATTAAATTTGAAAACGGTTAAGAAAAAAAAGGACGAAAAAATCCTGGTTACTTACCACCCACAACTCGACAGGTAATGACGATATCGTCGCCCTCTTGTTTTGGGCCAAGCTGTGAGCCATTCAGCTGACGACCCCATCGATCCAAGATAATCGGTTGTTCAGGAAGGACTAAGGGCGAAAAAGGAAAAAAATTATTTAATTTTTGTTGATAAGCAGGAGGAAAAAAAACAAAAAAGGGATTTTGTGCTTTAAATGAAATTCCTTGAAATTTTTACCATGAACTTTTCACGGAGTCGAAGAAGAAGAGAAGAAAAAAGAAAAACATTTTTCTTTTTGGCATTTTTCTGATAACAGAGAGTTTTACAAAATTTTTGAAAAAGGAATAAAACAAAAATATTGATGTAGACATTTTCTAGGAAAAATTTCAAGGATTTTTTGTAATTAAAAGGACATGCTTTGGGTGTTTTTTTATTTTGGGAAAATACTCACTAATCACAGATAGATTGTATCGAAAACTCTGCGTTTGACTTGTGCGAAAGTCTACACGACACCTGTATATTCCTTGATCATGGCGCTTAATATCCTGGAAATAAAAAATTTTTAATATTAATATTATGAAGAACAAAATTTTAAAAAGGATTTTTTTTTTTTAATGTCAATAATTCAAAATCTATAACAGAATTTCCAATTCAATTCCTGATTGATTTGCGGTTATGTAAAGTGCAATTCCTTAGGTAAGGTGGAATGCAATGTTGCTATTCAGCAGGGAAACCTCCATCACACAATCATCAGAGCAAGATTTCCATTAGAATTCTTTGGGGGGATTAAATTTCTGTAGAGGCTTGTGCCAACTGCTCGCAAATTACTTAGCAGAAACAATGGGAGTGCGGTAACTTTCATTACGATAACAAATTGTTCTCGACTACAACACAGTCGCTGATGTTCGGGTAGGTGGGGGAGTTTTGTTGAATCCGGGTGGAGTTGGTTGAATCACAATAATTCCCCCATCCCGCCCCCTCTCTCGCAAAATAATACTTCCACAATACTCTATCAAAATTTTTGAATGACTGCCGCTGACTGAAATCTAGGTTAAATATGAAAGAACCTTTTGTTAACCAGTGGACATGTTTTTGAATGGGAATAATATCAAAATCAGCATATTTTATCTCTCCTGAAGGTACATAAAACCACCGAAGTTAGTTATGTATATGAATGATGTTTTGTACTTTTGACGTTGGTTTGGGGTACATAGAAAACTTTCAGTCAGTTTTGAATGATAGACGTAATAAGTCTCCCGGCTGTTTATTTTGTTATGGAATTATCACTGGAACAGGAGTTTTTTTTTGTGGGAGGCAGGGGGGAGATAAATATGTAACACAACGAACGAATCCTTTCGTTTATTTTATTCAATTCAAAAAGTTGTAATATGCTATATGATAATGAGGAAGCTTTAATATTTTTAGGTGTAGTACGATGCTCGGTTGGTATAGTAGTCTTAAAGAGTTACCAAGGAGCGAATGTGGGAACCGGCCACTACCCAGCGGAAAACGAAGTGCTTCAATAGCCATGTTTGAGAACTCCTTAATAAATTTACAGCGCTCCCGTTCGCATACCAGTTCCATATATTTTCCACCATTTCAGCGAAGCATATCTTTTTATGCTCCTTCAGAAGCGTTCTAGGAGCATTATTAAATAAAAAGCTTTTAAATAAAGATTATTGCTCGACGCCTGTGGTTATATGATTCGGCATCGAAAAGCTATTATTTTGTTCATCTTTTGCAATTGCCTTTTACTTTCGAAGAGCGAGCGTGGTTTTACCAAAGCAGTCCCCCAACCAAATTCTAACCACTTTCAAGCTGCTTGTCTTCCGTATCGACCGAGAGTCGAGTTATTGAGTGTGCTAATGGCACCCTTTATGGACACGAGCATAATCGTCCGTTTTCTTCGTTCTATAAAATTTATGAAAACTCCAGTAATGCTTCCTCATTAGCATATTTAACAGCGGTCAAAATAAGCTCCCCTGAGCAGCGCTGCCAATTTTTCCCACTCGGTAGTTTCTGAGAAGAAAAGGGACGATACATAGAAAAAGCAGAAAAAATCAGATAAAGGATATGTAGATATATAGAAAAATACGGATACGAAGAAAGCAAAATTTCATGGAAATAAGAAGAACTCTGGAAATGGCTCTAAGGAAAACAAAATACGAGAAATTGAATCAGTCCATTATGAAGTTTTCGTGGGAGTCGAGTTGAGTTTAAGTTGAAATGACACTTAAACTCAACGGCTTTTTCCATTTCGGCTCGTCTCGTACGTCCGAATGAAGTAATGAGAGCAATCTTAGGTTGACGAAGATACCAAACCATATGTGTAAGTACCAGCTTCGCCATCTTCATTTTCTCCCGATGGAGTTACCGAGTGGTCACCAAGGGTAGTTGCCTATTAATCACAATATTGTGTTGCACGTTATGATTCACTGATAGCTTAAAATTGGGAGGTTTGGCTAACGACGGATACTTCAATAGCAGTTCTTTACAAATACCAGTAAATTAGCATGGCATAAATTGCGTGGTTTTCGACTAGATGCTGATAAAAAAGTGTAAAACAGAAGTAATTATACGAGATGGCAATTTAATGCACTTGGCCTTTATATGCCCGTCGAATGATCGTGTTTACAGCTCAGTACTCGGCTATTTAATTCTTTTGGTCAAGTTGGGCTCTATGGGCTTCCATTAAAAATGGTTTAAAACTCTACGACTACCATATGTCCCTTAAATATCCAAGCGGCCAGCGTTCGCCCGTTGTAAGGCCATTTTTTATTGTTACTCGGGCAGTTTACTTTCACGCAGTAACTCATTGGTCGGATTGTACTACCACCAGTTGTACCGCAGGAAAGCCAGAGGATTCTGATTGGCTAACTTAACTAGCTTAAAAAGTTTGCTCCTTTTAAAGTCAAAAGAGCTTATCGTTAGTTCTGCAATCTTTCAGTAAACTCTATAGATATCATGTCGACTTCGAAACTGTGTAAGATACTTTGCCTTGATCCCTATCGCTACATTTTGGATGGGTCGTTTATCAATCGGCTCTTGTAAAGCTCACCTTCTTAGCCATTCCTGAATAAAATTACATTTCACTATCCGACATCGGACGGCCTTAGTTTCCCCGCTTACAACAATATGCTCATGGGTGTATCCGGCCTTCATTCGCCCGCCCCTATATCATTAACTTAACGCTGCATGTTTTAGTACTCGCGATGCATGCTAATAGTGCAAACTAAAAAAAAACTTGTCTATAACTTAAATCCAATTAAAATTTTTACTTAATTTAAAACCAATAAATTTAAAAACTCCGGAAATCTTCCATTGAAAATCGTGCACTTACAAATCGATAAACCCCCAATAAATAATGCCAAAAATTCCAGAATCGAAGAACAGTTCTCTGCCGATTTTCCTGTTAATCCTATTAAAGTCCATTTTTCCTCCCCAAAGACACCCCCTCCCCCACACACAACCAGGGCCTAAGGTGGATTTCGACCTGCACCCACCACACCCCCGTGCATCCACCAATAACTAGGACCTTCAGTGCCTGAATAATCGGCCCGATTAGTATGCACCGCTAAATGTTCGATATGGATCCGCACTAAACCCTCCCGGACTAATGGTTTCTTGTTTGTAGCCATAGAACCGCTGGTTTTCGCCCCCGCACAGTCGGACCTCCTCGATACACCTGAGTGCCGCAATAAATATGTCCGGGGAAATAGCTGCCGTTGCCACTACTTCACCCCAACCCCCTCCCACTTTACCATTTTAGCTCTTTTTCATCCCCCCAAATGGAAGACGACGCACAGCTAAAGAGTATACCTGGGCCGATACACAAATAATCGAATCGTTTTGGTTCAAGTTTTCTCCCACCTTTCCGCAAGGATTTATCCACTACGGCATCAACCCGGTCTCGTGTATAGCCGGAGTTCCCACGATGTTTGCCAGTTTGTCTGTTTGTCTGTCTGTTTGCCTGTTTGTATAGTGAAATTTCGGCTTCTTTCATGATGTTTGTTGTTGCCCGGAGGCGCGCCCACTTTCTTGTTTATGTGTTGTCTCCGGCATATCCTAAATGGGTTCAGTCAATATCACCGGATCGAGTTCAAACCCTTATCGTATACCGTTGCTCGATAAATCTTTGTTCGATTTCGGCCGGTGTCATCCCTTTAGTCCTTTTGGGTACTGTTCGTAACGCAGGGTCCAGGGCTAAGTTCGCCGATTCCTATACCCTTTGGTCACAGATGGGGCCAGCGAGTCCTTTGGTGACCTTAATAATGTCACTCGGACAGGACCTCTTATGAATTTCTGTCAGTTTAGTTAAAGTTTATATTCCCCGTGACTGTAGAAGGGCTTAAACTAAGGGGGAGACGGTAAGCAGACATTTTGTAAGCATCCTGCGTACACTCGCCCACCCCCATCTCCCCTCAGCATATACCGGAGCTGGGGGGCTTTAAAACGTGAAACAAGTGGGGCTCACCTACACGAGAGTCTATTATAAGTTCCACTTCATCTGGGTGTAGTAGCTCCTCAACAGTACGCTCCTTCGCCATTGTATTTAAATTAATTGTGGTAGAAGCGGGGTTTATGTTTATTGTAAGCTACCGCTGCTGCCTGCTTAAGGGGCTGGCTGCACTGGGAATATGGAAGTGGAACGTGAAAATCCCAAACTTCTTTTCGCCTTGATCCCATTTGACTTGATTTTATTGGACCAAAAGTTATTGATATTGGCCAGATCTGGTTGTTCTTTGCCGCCTGTTGGTGTCTGAATTAGCAGATGGTCGGCATGGGAAGAGTTTTGAAATACTTGAGAAATAGTTTTCAGATTGGAATTGAGATTAGTGTTCATCTATTGGGTAGCAACAGCCCAACAGTTGGAACGAATTGCGGTTGAGTTTGGATTTTTAGAAAAGTGGTTAGGACTAATCTGCAAACTTTATGAATTGAGGTAAAGTTTGGTATAATAATAATTGCAGTGGTTATTAGATGAGTTCTTGGCTTGGGTTTAAAGAAAATAAGGGGGTTTTAAAATACAAAATATGTATTTTATGGTCCGCCTGGGCAGCAGAATCCTCCCCGCCTGTCCACCAACGCGATTATGGAGGACCTAGTGTCATAGGTGGACTACGTCAAAGTCCAGGAAGGCATTCCTTGGTTAAAGCAAGTCTTTCCAAACTTCACGCTAGAGTCTCTAAAAGACCAAGACGCATGGAACCAAAGGAATATCCTTCGTAGAAGTAGCGAAGCATCACAAAATAATCCGCGCCCTGGATAACGACAGAAAATGAAAGATCCCAAACACCCATGGCGGTGGGTGCAAGTCGCCCTCGCTAAAGTGGCTATGGAGATCCTCACTATGCTCAAAGTTTTAAACCCTCACATTAAAACCGATAACTGAAAGGTTATCAAAACGAAGAAAGGTTATCAAAACGAGTAAATGCACCTAGGCTAAATTAGCCCGGCACTCTTATGATCTTATGCGGAACACTTCACTACTGAGCCTGCGGAGACAAGATATCTCAGTTATAGTGGAAGTGCTGCCCGGACCCCGTCTGATAGGGACGCATGCGATCCGTTTAGGCCTTGAAACTTATGACTGTAAGAATCCGGACGAGGAGGAAAGGGTACTACATCTCCTCTGGCACTGCCCAGCCTTAAGCCGAAGGGGACTAACCACATTTGATGAGCCCTTTCTAAGTACGCTTGCGGAAATCTCGAAGATTGGGATCCTGCAACTGCGAAGATTCATTATGTCCTCGAGATGGTTTAGCGAAGAAACGAAACTTTAATATCAGATTTAAAGTGGGGTCACTATGGCATCACAAGAGGCCTATCCTTTGGACCTAAGTGAATCAGCTTAAACCGCTCAGTCATATCTAACCTAACCTAACCTGGTACTATGGAAGAGATTCCAGAAGCCGGAACTGGAACTGGATTCCATGATAGAGAAGATCGATTAACTTTAACTCTCTTCCATGAATATACAGGATAATTTATTTAGGGTCTCCCTTACATACCTCGGGATGGACTCGTATGCTCAAGTATGGCCCCAAGACAAGGTTAAGGATGTGAATTTGGTCTAATGACCTGAGTATTCTCAATGTAACCACCTAGGCCTAGAGTCATCAATTCTTCTACGAAAATTAAGGCGGATGCTTACCTATCCAGTGATAAAATCAATCAATTGACCTATTTCGTGTCATCACACTACCATAAAAATCACACCCCAACTCAAAACTCCCTTAATTATTAAATATGTGAAACTACAGCAGTAAAACAGGAAAGATAACATGGTACCAAAAATCATATCTTACATTTAGTGAAAATATAAATTGAAATCGAGCTCACCTTAATATCCAGAGATGCTGGCGTTGAATCAAAACTGAATTTGGCACGAGAACCGAAAACTTGTGGTGCTGACCAATGTCTTGGCTGGTCGGTAGTCATCTTATCGCGAACGTCGAAGCTAAAATAAAATAAGAGGAAAGAATGTGAGAAAAAAAAATTGATAAAAATTAATCGAATTAGAGTAGGTTGACATAGAGAATTTTTTGGTCATGGAAAATTTCACACATACATATACTATGCACTTAATCCCATAGGACCCTATATACCCGCAGTCTTCCTGACATAAAATTACATATGTAGAAGATTCTGTTTAAGCAGCAGATCATTAGAGCCAAGCCTAGAGTCATTTAATGTAAGGAAATGGCATACTAAACTACACTGAACCTTATGTCACATTGGGGGTATCCTGTTTCTACTATGACACTACTATACCCAATAGATTCTCCCTTTTATGTACTCATTGTCAGGCCTTTTCCGAGTGTTCTAGGTGTGGTGTAAAGATAAAAATTATGTACTTGAATGGTTAAGGAAGGATTTTTTAAACTTTCTTTCACATATGCTAACAAACATTTAACATACACATATATACAACCCCACATACTAGATAGAATCCTACTTTACAGAGCCTCATGTGTCCTCAATCCAAGCAGTCATTACGAAGAGTCATGACTTTACTACACTGTCGCTGTAGAGACCTGATATGTGGGGAAGGGATTAATAACATCTGGTATATAGGGCTTGGATAATTCACCGACACTTTTTCCAAAAAAAAAAAAAAAAGGGTTTTAGCAGGGAAACGGAATTTTTGGACTAATCCTATCAGTTTTCATAGAATGCAGTCAATGACAACATCTAGAAGAAAAAGTAGAAAGAAAAAGTAGAAAGAAAAAGGATACGAAATGTACGAAGACATGAAGGCGATTAACCTACTTTGAGAATGTTCGTCCTTTAATGGGTTTGGTGCAATTGGATTTATATGTAACGATTTCGATGTAAAGGGGTTCATACTTTGGGAGGCTTATGCAATTTGGGAAATTTTTAGCGATGTCGTTTTGATTATTTTAATTGTAAGTGAGGGTGATGACCTTTAAAAGATTTGGAGTTTAAAAAAAAAAATAAACTCCAAATGTATTTAACTTCAAGTTCAGCTACTGTCAAACCACTAAGGAAGTATTAGGGCTACAAAACAACATCAGATGATAATAGATCACCAATGAGATATGCATGAAATTCCAAATTAGCAATGTAACGAAAGAAGTTCAAGTCGGGATAAAAGTAGATTCTACAAGAGAGTTGCAATAGAGACGGGGTAAGTAGTTGAAACCCCCGCATTACATATTAGACAACTTTAAAAACTTGTTAAACAAAGTTGTTAGACATTAATCTGTATCAAAGAATGAAATTTAATAACGGGGAAAGAAGAATAGAAAATTCTGTGGGTGGAATACTTTCAAAAATCATATAAAATCCTATATATGGCAAATTCAGCAGCGCTGAATAGTAACCCCAAAGAGCTAAGAAACTTTTTGATATAAAATAACAATTAATCTACGTTAAATAGCAACACAAACATGAAAAATTGTAATTCAGCTGAGCTGAATACGAAGATAATTAAAGATTTTGAAGTTATCCCTTAGAGTTAAGAGAGGTTTAAGGAACTTAAATCTTTCCATAAAGACGATATTTACGTAGATCTTTTTAAACTTCATTCATAGTATTCAGTAGTTATTCTATCAGACCTTTCTGAGCTCCGCTGGAATTTTCTTACAATCAAATATTACAAGTATAAGAAATCTACATTCAGAATGGGACCTCAGAATGGGACCGTATAACTTTTCATTCGAAAGGCTTGAGCAGAAGAGCCTACCCGCGAACAAAGGAGCAACAGTTGTGCAAGAATTGGACAGGAGTCAATCAAGCAATATTTGGCTGAATTCAGCTAAAGCTTTTGCTGAAAAAATAAAAAGCTAGTTTCCGACTGCAGCAGAGATGCACGACCAAGAGCATTCATTAAAAGACAAAGGGCAATGCGGCGGAGTGAGTTTATTTGGGGCACGGTTCTCAGAGTTTTAATTTGGGTGCCTTAGACTCGAGACTACCAAGACCAGCTAAGACTATGAAGACTTACTACTGTTCTAAAAACGGATTTATCTTATCTGATATTCGAGCTAACAGTGCGTTAAAGCACCGTAGAACTAAGATGAAATTCGTTTGGGACTATCAACGAGCCCTTGATGAGCTAAGTACTCTCAATCGAGTCATACGTGGGTCCTGGGTCTTCAGGGTTTTATGGGTAATGAAACGTCAGATGCTCTGGGCGGCCCGAAATCGGTTCGGCCCTAGACAATCGGGTGCTGATGTAATACGCCAACCACTGGCGATTTACGCCTGGCTTGGTGAACTCAAAGCGATTTCGCAAAGGGGACAAAGATTAACTAGGTTATAGTAGAAAGATGTCAGAAAAACAATTGGTTTAGTTATGGGATACTGCGGCCTAAAGTAGGACCTATGTTGAATCGAAAGGACGCAGGATCATATCTGCAAGATATGGGCAGAGGACCATTATTACAGGCTGTGATTCATGAAGGAATAGTTTGACTTTCCTGTTCTTTGTTAAAATCACACCTATAGTTTTTCTGGCTGACCTTCTTTCATCAAAGAAGTCAAATATTTAGACAGATTGCTAAGCTTTCTTGAAACGATCAAGGTTATAAATTTGAGAAATAATGGATGTTAAGAGCATCAAACCTTGCGTCGCGAAAACGACTGGAACCCGCCCTTGACTGGAACCCGCCGAGGTGAAATACCTAGAACAGCTGTGAGGTCCTGGTCAGAGCTGAGAGTTGTCGCGCAAAACAGAGTCCGCTAGACGGCCCTATCTCCCATGAGGGAGTAAAGGAGCACAAGAAGAAGAAATGAAAAAGCACAATAGTAGTAGGTATCAGGTCGATTGAGTCTGAGAACCAGCAGTGACTTTGATATGTCACCCTTGATTGACCGGTGATCTACAAATGTCACTTTTGATTCAAAGTCTCTGCTCCGTAGGTACTCTTTGAACCTGATATTTCACTAACAAGAAGAAAGAAAGTCAGAGACTTTGACACCATTTGTAGTAGAAGAAATAGGTGGAAAAAAATCTTAGTATCAAGAACATATTTCTACTCTTGAATAAGAAGTCCTTCAATCAATAATTCCCAGGGATTATAAAAATTGTACTACACAAGAAAAACACTTTAATATTAACAAAAATCCTCAAGAAACACCTCAAGATGTAATTGAACGAAAGCAATTAACTTATATTTTATATGCCAGTGATTAATTTTCACACAATTCACCACATTGAATCTAGCTAGCACTAGGAAATAAAACCAACATTCTTCGCATTTTAAATGTGGAAAGTTAAAGCATAAGAACCATAACAGAAAATTCGTGTCATTAACCCAGTTCCATCTAGTATAGTACGCCTAATGGTGCTCCTAATGAATAGCGTGCATCTTCATACTCAATCATGGTTCTTGTTTTTTTTTTTTTTGGTTTTTGGTGTGTGTATGAAAGGTGAAGTAACCTCGTTCTCCTTAGGTTTTAAAGCTGCTAGAAAAAGTATATCCCTTCTACCCACACCCATCCCATAATAGCAGCATAACCCCGAATATACCACTGCAACTGAGCTATGGAATTTTAAAGGGGTGCTGGATATAATACAATTAACATGCATGAAATAACCTTATATTAGGTTCTCCAGAAGATTAACCCTAAGTATGGGGGGTATATTCTCATATGGGACCCGGTAGTAAAATTTTGTCCCCAGCTGCTTTGTTCTTAGTGATGCGAATATATGTTAGTGTGTATGTATAGTATGCATTGGCACTAACCGAAATGGAATATCAGTTTGGTCAGGTAATTAAAATGAAGATTGTCATCATACAGTTTGGGGGAACAAAGAACAAGCCCCAAGCTCATTCCCTTTTTGGCTGCTGTATGCATCGAAGACTTTGTGCACTTATGAATAGCTTTTGTGGCGCTTTAAATACCACTTCATGGCTACAATGGGTGTGTTTTCACAGAGGATACCACTCACAGAGCCTGCCTTGTGGTACCAAGTAGAGCAGTAAAAGAAGTTATGAAAATAGCCTTAATTGCAGCCGTTACACAGACCCCCCCGGTGGTCGTGCATAGTATGTATGCATGTAGTACTTACCTGTATAGTGGGATACCGGCATTGTCTCGAAACCATAGAACCATGTAAACATCATCCAGAGGTGCTGATATTGGGCATGGCAGGGACACCATTCTCCCTTCAACTGCATCGACGTCCAATGTTCGCACTGTAAAAGTTATTGTCGGTTCGGGGGTTGTTTTTAGGGGTCGTGAAGTCGTCCGCCAAGGAATCGTATCCAAAGAGTTGATGGTGTAGTAGATCCCAGCATTAAGCAGCGCCGCATTGGTGTTGGTGGTGGAGGTACATGAAATGAAAAGAAAGGAGAAAAAGTTAGTGGTAATAATTAAAAGTTAGGAATCAACAGTACTAAAGCTGCTGAGAGAGAGGGTTTTAAGGAGAAAAAAATCTGTAATGTGAAAACGTGCAACAATAGAATTTCAAGTCATTAAAAGTCACTAAGGTTTTAGTGGTTAACTTTATAACAAAACGAGGGTGGATTTAGAACCTCATTTTCTTCGTCCTTAAACCCATACCTCGAGTTAACCCCTGCATTATCTCAATCAAATATGCATAAACTGTATTTAAAAGTAACAAAATTTAAAATAATTTTATAACCAAAAAATCCAACAATTTTAATAACAAAAAATACAAATCCACAATTCGCGATAAAATTCATCATAAAAAAAAAACAAATAACCGAATCCTTCATGGATAAACCCAAAGGACAGGCAATTAATTCCATGATTTTGAAATGCCTCGTGGTGTGATGAATTTGTGATGGAGCACCATGTTGAGTTGTTGAGGTCGTTAAAGGCGTTATACGCTGGCCTCCGTTTGGGAATCCCTGCAGGATAACATCAATTGGGAGTTTATTAAGGGATAATTAAAACCCTTGTACTTTAATGGCTATTCATCTTCTCTTGGGGAAAGGCCTTCTTCTAACACATCGTGTATGGCCCTTATGGAATTTTCGTAATTACCATAAAAAATAATATGAAGAGATTTGTTGACATAAGCTGGTATGAAGAGGTTTCATATATATGTATGTACATATAGTGGTGGTAAGGGTATGAGAATGTTGTGGAAGGAAAGTGTAGATGACAGTTTTGAATGAGATATATAGGGTGTTAAGATAGAATATGAAATCGATAAGAGTTAAGTAGGATACTGAAGGACTGGCTAAGGGAGACAATTTGATATAGGTTATATGAGGAGTTTGGTTTTTGGATGTCGTGCTAGAGACAGAGAAATGATTTTTCAACCAAGACCTAACTAAATATTGTTAGTTCTATGTGTTGACATGCATTTTAAATTTCATTGAGAACGATTTTAAAACCTAGAAAGGACCGTCCGACCGTCAACAAATTTGAGTGCAATTTGGAAATCAACGTGAGAATGCTCAAGGGCCCTGAAAGGCTCCGCTTAGCTTTAGTCAATCCAGACCTTCAGCGTTCAGTATCTTTCATTCAGGTCTGATCGACAAGGGCCCTCTTCGCCAAACTGATGGGTGCCTCAATAGCCCGGACGGATAAGGCATTTGTACAACATACGTCTTGGATTGGCTGGCTTTGAAGAATATGCTCTCTGAGCTGAACATCAATGAAAACAGCTCTTTCATATTTCGAGCTACAAATATCCACAAGAATATTGGCTTAAATTGGCCGCATGGTTTTTTTAGCTCCTAAATTTCAGATCGCAATGAGATCAATAGTGAAGAGCTTGCAAATTTAGCAAGACCAAAGCAAGACCAAGACAAAATTGGAAAAGGAGAAGTTAAGACTGCAAAATCAAGATAGCAAGATTTCAACCATCCTCGAATTGGTAAACTTCTACCACCGTTTTATACCATACTAAGCTTCCCGAATGAAAATAAAAGATAGTCTTACAACGTGCGAACACCGGCCGTGATTGAAACATAGTCATTGACCATCATTGGATTGAAACATAGTCCCAGTCATCAGAAGGGTTCCCAGGACTGTATGGCACACACATGGTCTTTGAGTATGATAATGCAAAGGTCGATTGTTCATAACTAAAGTGATCAAGTTCCCATAAAAAATTTTGCCGTCGTTTGCCCGTAGCTACTGCTCAGTAGTTGGTTATTTAAATCTTTTGGTCAATTTTGGCCATTTTGAGCCCGTATATGCTTCCATTAAAAATGGTTAAAAATTCTGCGGCCATCATATGCCCCTTAAAAAGCCAAACGGGGCGTTGTTCGCCCTTTATATGGTCTTTTTTTTTATTTGGGTAAAATAACTTCACTTCTGTAGGGCTTATTGAAATCTAACGCAAAGGAGAAGGATAAAGCTTATACCTAAATATTTTTTTCTGGCACGCCCCGTATGAACCAAAAATAGTGCAAAACCCATCTTATGCAATCCAGTAAGCATTCACCCATTAATAAAATTCAGCCAACTCCCTCTCTCAAATATTCCAACAATGGCTTATATTTTTCGCCATGCCAAACCTACGACTAAAAGTTACTCTTAATGACCATAATTATGTTTGTGTTTCAGAAAAATATCAACAAACCCCCCCTAGAATTACGTTAGTTAAAAAGCAAAAGCCGTTAAAAAAAAGAGTTTCATACCTAATTACATTTTACCAAAAATTTCTCAACCATTTTGAGTTCTTTTCTCTTCTCTCTTAATAGCGCAACTTTTTCTTTCAATGTTGGCCAAACTTTGCACACTAAAACAAAACAAAAAAAAAAAAAAATCCCGGAAAATTTCATAGGATATAAAAAAAGTATTTGGGAAAACAAAATACAGACCCAGAGTTGAGTTGCACAGAGTCTCCCATTTAAACTTTAAACTCGGAGTTACTTTTATTACAAACACAACAACAACAACGAAATACCATTTGTGTTCCGTTTTTTTAAGTGCTGACCAGGATAAAAGTTAAATTGCTTAAGATGCATTTTTGTAGCTATTTGGCACAGGAGTAAGTACTGTTTGGGCTACTTAGAGCGTCCTTTCAGAAAGGACACTGTTTGCATTTCAATTGCACACAATCGATGATGGATTGAGCCATCTGAAAACATTGTATGTCCAGTAAGTAGTATGGCCTTTATTTATTTACCAACAATTGCCTTGATTCTGGGGGCTGTGTTTGCATCCACAAGGCAATTTAGTCCTCGCTCCACCTCGTAGCCAAGGATACCAGAGAGAGAGAGAGGGCTACAGCACTTCCAGAAATTTACCATCAGGCCTTCTCCTCCCTCCGCCCGCACTGCATAGTATTAAATCTTCCGGGTGGTTGGCCTGCTTTTGGTGCTATTAAGGGAAGAAGTTATACGATGACGTTTATGGTATGCAATATGCATTAGTGAATGCTCGTATTGTTAATGTGAGAGTGCATTCGAAATTCCAGGCCAAACAAGCTCGTAAACTATGAGCCAGAATGACGGCAAGGAAATTGACGTATAAAATTTCAATTTGGCATCTCAACTACTCAGCCACAGCAGACACGAGACACACAGGGACTTACTGGATTTCCCATGAGAATCACGGTATAGTAGACACGCTGGCTGCTGCTGCTGCTGGTGAAATTATTAGAGGACCCTACTTTGGGACGAAACTTTGATGAGCTTCCAGTTTACGAGCTCAGTTGATGGCTTTTATGGGGTATTTTGCTGCCTTAATTGTGATGTAGCTGCAGATTCGAATTTATAAAATCTATATTTCATAGACCACCACCCTTTCTAGAGAGAGAGCAGACTATCGCGACCATCATGGTGGAAATTAACAGATATAAGATTTATTGTAAAAGTTAAAAGCATTTCGAAATAGTAAAGAGAAATTAAGTAGTCGTGGAAAATATTCCTTTTTACAACCATCCTGAAAATTTTTAATCCTACAATAAAGACTAAAAACTTTTCTATGTGGTCAATGTCCTAGAGTGCGCCCTGAATACATAATGTCATGTCTATTGGTTGTAAGAAAAGTTATAGGACCTTAGGAAGATAACCAGTGAAATGAAGGGAACATATACATATAGAAGGTTTGATCTAATCGGCCACGCTTATGAATATTCTATCTAAGCAACCCAGCTAAAAATAATACGCCTGACCAATTAAATCTTTTGGTTAAGTTGGGCCGTCGTGAGGCCGAATTACCCAGGATAAAAATTCGACGGCCATCGTATGCCCCTTAAAAACCCAAGCGGCCGGCATTCGCCCGTTGTAAGTCCATTTTTTATTGTTACTCGGGCATGGAAAAAAATGCTTTGGACAAATAATAGTTGTATAAATAACTAGACATGGATAATATAGTGCCAATTATGCTGTTGAAACGGGTGACATTGGGACTGATTCATGTCTATCTACACTACTTGCCTACACTACGTGCTTTACTAATGGAGATCGGTCAAAGTAATCTTCATTTTGATATTGGGTGTGGGCGCAAAAGATAAAGCATTATAGGCCGATAAGTTTGTTATTTTTGACCTTTAGATCCTGAAACGCAGACGACATGGTAATGCTAGTATCCGGAGTTTCCCTCCACCATAAGCGAGATTATGGAGATAGTTAGTGGATAGCTTGGCGAGTGGTCGAAGCGTGCAGGCTATCCGTTACTCTGATAAAGGTAAAACTGATGTTTTTACTACGGGGATTATTCTGGACCCAAAGCTGGTACAATATCTAGGAAAGGACAAATACGACCAGTATATCTAACTATGGAGCGAGGGCATTGTGTGCCCTATACATAAAAAAGGAGATCAGCTAAACTGCCGTAACTATAGAGGCATCACTCTACTGAACGTAGCATATAAAGTATTTTCAAATATTTTATACGTTAAACTGCAGCCTTACGCAGAAGAAGCTCTGGGAAACCATCAAAGCGGTTTCCGTCCCGGAAGATCTACCACAGACCATATTTTCACTCTTAGGCAGGTCCTAGAAAAGGCGAATGAATTTAACATAAACATACATTCGCTATTCATAGACTTCAGAAACGCCTATGATAAAATAAAACGTGAAGAATTATACAAAGCTATGGAGTACCTAAGATTCCCCAAAGACCTCGTAAATTTGACCAAAATGACAATGAAAGAGGTATTATGCAGAATAAGAATTGAAGGAGAGCTATCAGAACCATTCAACGCCACAGTAGGACTAAGACAAGGAGATGCTCTATCGTGCTTACTATTTAACGTAGCTATGGAAAAAGTGATAAGAGACGCAGGAATTAACACCGCGGGCAGTATTTTCAACAAGTCGGTACAAATATTGGCGTACGCTGACGACATCGTAATACTAGCCAGATCCCCCGTAGCAATGAAAGAAGCCTTCATATCGCTAGAAAGAGCAGCAAAGAAATTCGGACTAGCAATTAATGAAGAGAAAACGAAATATATGTGCATCTCCAAAAGACGTAATGATCGCCAGAATATGACAATTGATACATACAACATCGAAGCAGTAAAAGAATTTATATATCTAGGGACGCTAATTTCAAAAGACAACGACACGACATTAGAAGTTAAAAGGAGATTAGCGCTGGGAAACAGATGCTACTTTGGGCTACGTAAACATTTCTATCAAGGAACATATCAAGAAGCACTAAAGTAAAACTGTACAGAACTCTTATAAGGCCAATACTACTGTATGGATCCGAAACCTGGACATTAAGAAGTAACGAAGAACACCTCCTAGGGTGCTTCGAAAGAAAAATCCTGCGCACTATATATGGAGGAATCAACGAAAACGGTGTTTGGAGGAGAAGATACAATCACGAATTGTATCAGTTGTATAAAGATCCAAACATCATTAAAACTATAAAAATTAACAGAATCCGATGGGCAGGACATGTTGAACGTAGCAGTGACGACAGCATAACAAAAATTATTATGAACAAGAGACCAGACGGACACAGAGGTACGGGACGTCCAAAAAAGAGATATATAGACAGCGTAGAAGAAGATCTACGAACCCTAAGTATAAGAAATTGGAGACTTCAAGCCAGGGACCGACAGTTCTGGAGGAGGATGTTGCAGGAAGCCAAGGCCAATAACAGGCTGTGGAGCTATTTATGATGATGATCTAACTATGCCAGTAAGCAGACCTTGGAAAAGAGATGGGGGCTTGAAAGCACACAAGTAGGTATTGCGGTACTTGTGCCTGGGAAAACAACCGGTTTTTGATCAATGTTATTAAGGTCATTAAAAGGTGTGTTACTTTCCTACTTAATGACCTAGTAATGAATCCATTATTAATGGGTAATTAACACAGCTTTTAATGACCCCAGGCACAAGTGCCGCACTACCTACTCAAACATGGTGCGTGAATTTCTTTTGCTTGCTATTTATTTTTCTTTAGTGGACGGTCGACACCTGAATCTAGCTTTAACTAGCAAGTCGTTCAATTCTCAATTCGCACCTCTATAGGATCTTACTTGGAAGATACTGGAAGCTGCTCTTCTGTCTATGAGGATATGGTGGGATATTTGGTTGCAGTATCTTTCGCTGGGAAATTGCCATGTGTATTTGTGAATATCCTTTTTTGGGGAATATGCTGAAATGGCGATCATATTGTTGCTCATAGAAAAATCGATAACACGTTGTTCGTTATCGTTTGATGTTTCGTGGAGATTTTCCTTTCTAAAAGTCGGTTTGTGCCAGGTTTCTCTTCTAATTTTGGCGTTGAGGTGTCTTATCACTGGCGGAGGACCGGATCCTTGAATTATACTCCATTGGATAGAGTGGCCCAGCTATACCCCTGGGGATTGGGTACGTCCGCTGTAGGTTGATTATCCAGGAGGCGCCAGCGAGGAGGTGACGGTACGATTTTGCCCCTAGGGCTAATAGTACAAAATCTGAATCCTAAGTTTAGTTTAAAACATAAAAAAACGAAATACTTTGACCACGAAATCACGACGCATCCTTCCAATTCCAACCATCCTTATGACTAATAAAAGCGTCCCTTAAAATAATTTCCAAAATAATAAAATTTTCAAACCTCTCATGTAATCACTTCTGTAGAATATCAGTTTGTTTTTTTTATTCCTACAGCTTATGTCAACTTTATTCATTTATTATCCTTTTAAGAACGTCCTTAATATTCTCGAATGTAATAATTCCCAGCTCAAGGACTGTCCATCTCGCAAGAGGCATTCATTTTATCCTTAATCGTAAATTGCGGCTGCTGTATATTTTGTTATTACTGTTGTCCTTCGCAAGGGGAATAAAATCACAATTCCTGGCAAATGTATCCGTAATTCAATCATAATATTTAATTCAACTCTTGCTCCTAAATAACACAGAGCCGCCAAGTCTGCTTGTTTGGCTGCTTGAGCTTCCCCTCACGTACACACCCGCCCAAAACCCCAAAAAAGAAAACACACACAGGACCCAGAGAAACCGGAATTCCCCCCATTTCGAAAGGACACCTCAAGCATCCGATAGCGCTCGACACAACACTCGATCCGTGTGCTCCCTTGGTCTTCGTTACAAGTGTTGGGCATGTTTTGATTAATTATTTATCGAATGACTTTTATTTTGGCTCGAGTCCTTGACCCGCTCCTGCAGCATCCTTTTTTCGCCCAATAACGGATGCAGGTGACGACGACGACTGCCTCCACAGCCATTACTGAGTTAACCACACCACACCCTGCCCTTTTTCGTCAGAAGTTTTTTCTTGCTAGAGTTCCACCTCAAGGATATCGTGTTGACCTTCAGCCCTCCAATGTTTGGCTATGTGATTACCTAGCTGACAGCACACTCGTTGGAAGTTGAAGTAGAAATTCCTTCGACGTTCCTGCCACAGCATTAGCGGCTGGGCGGTCCATACATCTTTCATTGCGGCGGATACGCCAGCAGCTTTGACACCCTTCGTCCTGTTTTTGTTGCGGCACAGAAGGTGACACCACAGT
This sequence comes from Thereva unica, assembly GCA_949987705.1. Classification (NCBI taxonomy): domain Eukaryota; kingdom Metazoa; phylum Arthropoda; class Insecta; order Diptera; family Therevidae; genus Thereva; species Thereva unica. The sequence continues at coordinate 9,757,509 of OX465285.1, forward strand.
TTTCCAGCGAAGAAGAAGTCGGTCGTGGTCCTTGGTAAACACGAAATTGATTGTTTCGTCGAAATGGACTTGTGCTCTGTATATTTCAGGCGGTGGCTATACACAGCCCCACCTGCGTCCCTACATCCTTCCTGCTCGGTCTGCCTACTCCCCGAATTCTCCCGTACATTCCCTTTTCTTAAAGGATTTTTGTTCAGCTCTGAGGACTCTTCTTCTGCAGGACCAAAAACATCCCCACCATCAGCCCTTCAGCTGTTGTTGAAGTTGATTGCATTCTTGTACTACTTCTCCCCAACGTTTTGCCCGACGGGTTTTTTTCCGAGGGGGTTTTTTATTTTCGCCATGGTACCTACAATAGAACGGGTTAAATGGTGTTGACTTTTGAATACTTGGAGATATTTATTCTGTCCTCGATGGCATAGAGAAAAAGAATCCTTAAGCTGGATTGCTTTGATGGTGTGTGGCTGTGCTGGTGTGCTTCGTAAATGAAAATCGTTTCAGGGCAGATTTTCCTGATAGTATACAAGGAGGTTCCTTGATAGGATTGTCAGGTGGAGATATTATTCCGAGAGAAGGAAACAGGATGAAATTAATTCCGATCTGATCCTGTTAAGCTCTTAGTTTCTTCCATGCCTTCATTACTTCAACTCTTTCATTCCTTCGATTTGTTATTTTCTGATCTTTTTTCTTCCCTACAACTTTCTTCTTCATTTTCCTGTTGGTGTTGTTGTTTTGTTTTTGGTGTTGTACTCGTCCTGACAGAGCTTTCAGCTTGTGTATTTTCTTTTTTCGCTCTCTCCCTTCTTAGGGCTGTTGACTTCCGTCGTGTCCTGATTAATGCTTCAAGGAACTTCTGTATTGTGGTGTATCTTGAAAAATTACTGGAATTATCGGAATCGATTTGATGAAATTCAATTTTACTGAATTAACCAACGACAGTGGCTTAGATGTTGAAGATGGTTTTATAAATTGTTCGAAATTTATTTTATTTGGGTTCTTTTAGCGGTTTTTTACCAAGGAGTTGTTGGTTGGTGTGGTAGTGAGAACAGTTTTTGTTGATGGTTTTGTGTTTGGAATTTTTCAACCGTTAAAATTTGCAAATAATATGATAATCCAAAGGACGATTGCACAAAACGAAAATGTTATGCACTTGGCCTTCATATGCCCGTTGTATGCCCGTGTTTACAACTCAGTACTCGGCCATTTGAATCTTTTGTTCAAGTTTGGCCGTCCTGGAATCGCATGGGCGGACCTTGAAAATGGTTAAAAACTATATGGCCATCATATGCTTCTTAAAACCCAAGCGGCCAGTGCTCCCCCGTTGTAAGGCCATTTGTTAATTTTACTTGGGTGGTTTAGGTAGGAGTGTATAAACACAATTAAAGCCAAAAAATCGAGTGAATTATGTCGGCATGAGTACATCAAGTTGAAAAGCTCTTGTAAATCCAAGAGGTATTATTTTTTGAATATAAATGTGTTTGAAGGACAACATGGAGTCCAAGCACGCAATTATCTTTTAGCGAAAACTTGCCGCATACTGCATATTGGTTGCCCGCATCGCACGCACGCTTGCATCTGCTTCTAGATTTAGTATCAATTCCACCAACAAGTTTCTAATATCAATTACGTTGAAACCAACACTGTTGGGATTGACGGAACTAAGGCCCCTGTGCTGAAAATCGAGTCTACACGACACGTCATGTTGTTTAGGTTGAAGAAAGTGACGTTTCGATTGAGTTACGACCTTCAGCAGCGGGGTCTAGAGTGGAAATGCTAAGTTGAATTTAGGCCTCTGTACTGAAAGTCGTGATTCGACTGAAAGGTCACTTTCTTCAATTCAAACGCCATGTTGCGTCGTGTAGGCTCGACTTTCAGCTCAGGGACCTAATCTATAGCTTTAGATTACACGCTACAAGCCAAAGAGCTGACATTGGAAGACAAACTCCCAGGCAATTAACACTAATAATCGTACACAACGAGCAGATGGCGAGGTCGACACAAGTATGTATAGAGTCTTCACCGACATCACTAAGGCGTTTTTTATGTGATCGTACTGTCAATGGTGTTATTGTAGTGGGCACTACAGCGAGCTCTAGTCGGACGAAAGTAAAAAAAAAAAGCTGCTAATGCCAACAAACAATTTTATTCCACCCAGCAATCGATTCGAACGACGAGCAACTGGATGATAGTCAAGCCTTCGAATCCCATCACTACCGAAACCGGCAATGATAAGACAACGGGTCTTAGTGTAGTGGAATAGAACCAGACATTGTAGCTTTGCCGCCAAACTAAACAAAACTTAAGGAATGGACTGGCTTCCCATCACTACTTGCCGACTCCAATGCTAATAGCTCTGCTCAAATTGGTACCGCCCCATTTTGAAGTAGAGAAATCCACTATTAACGCTGCACCGATTCTCAGCAGTCTCTTGGAGGCTGCTTTTCAGCAGGTACAGTATACAAACGTCAGTATGGACAACGTTAATGCTTAAGGCCAATTCCGTGAATACACCAGATAAGTTATCCTGAGTTCTCCTTGAAATACCGCATAGGTCGCTTGTATTGTACACGAACGCGAGGATCCAAAACAAAGACCAGTGTGAGTTCTAAAATCAGGGACCTGGAAAGTTCCGTGTTTAGTAGAGCCTTCATCTTTTGTACTCTAGTTGGTATACTATTTTCCACCAAGAATTGTAAACCATACTTGCATGAACCATACTGTCGTTCGAAACACTCTTGTTTTAGTCGCGGGCTATCAGAATTTAGAGAACAGTGAAATGGAGGACGTCCTAAGATGACGAGACTCTGGTAATGTATTCATCGGTACAGAACTAGCATCCTTCGAGCAGGATAAGTCCGCAGAATTATGCCATGGAAACCAGAAGCTCGGACAAAGAAGTCTTACCGAAAAATCTTTAGACAGACTGCATAGCTTACTCGACCTCGCTCTGTTCTTGAGGAAACAAAAAAAAAAAAAACCTGAAGTAGAGATCTGGAAAAAACCCACCCTGGCACCACGTCGTTTTCCTTCTTACACGCTAGACCTCCTATTTGGTGGTGTATAAAAAAATAATGCCTCCTTCCTTGGCCCGCTACAGCTTAATGGGGCCATAAAAGTCCCATCCATCCTGACACAGCTCTATTTCAAGCTTAGGGCTTATACAACTGCGGCCGGTGCCCAGCGGAGCTTGTTAAACAACAGTGTAAAAAGCAGCCCTCGATGCAATAACTTTTCTTGGTCTTGGTTTGGTAGACCCGACAATGTTGGCCCATTCTTTTTCAGGACAGTGAGAGTTGCTCCTTTTATCTCGCTGGTGACTGACCAGCTCATCATCGCTAACAAAACCTCTACCAACTACCCACCGCCTCGTTTCACTAAACGGTTTAGAACAAACTGCTTAACCTTCTCTTAACATTCTGTTGAGTTCCTCCTGTCCTAGGTATAGCTTGAGGATTCGTGACGGGTTGGATTTTACTGTGGTGGGTTGTAAACTTGCACCTCAACACCCAATCTGGAGGATCGGTCAACTATACATACTTCGTTTGGAAACGGTGTTTCACGTTACACCCTCCTCCGTCTGTTACTATTTTATAGACAAGAGCGTCCAGGGGTCGTTAAGGTAGCCTTTGAAAGCATGGCGGTAGATCGTAGATATTATGAGGAGATGGCGTTTATCAGGACATATCTCTTTGGTATATCATTACTACCACCATTTCACCCCTTCGCGTAATAGGTGGGTTGTCATTCGGCCACTTTAGCCAAGAATCATTAGGTGATGGTTATATGGTGAACCATTTGGGAACACTGTCAGTGTTGGTCTGTACCGCTGTTTAGAGGGTCGTAGAACAGGGCGGCAAAAAGTATCCCAAAGCAGTTTGTTATTATTCTTCTCATCACTTGTGATACCAAGGGACTGAACAAGTTAAACAATAAAACTGAAAAGCTGGATTAATATAAAAAAAACGTCCCCCAAAACGCCCAGACGAGCATAATAGCTATTTGTTACCATGAAGCATGAACAAATAATCGAATTTTTTAATCTCGATGTGATTCCACTCGTGTAACTTTGATTGTGTTACACCTACGCTCGTTACTTTATTGTCTTACATCAATAAATCAAGGGCTATAAATACCGGGGCAATAACAAAAGAGACTACAAATTTCTGAACAAGCATACAAATCAACTCCAGAATACTGCTTACACAGGGACCTTTCTTATCGATTACAAAACACCCACCAGCCAGCCAAGCCAGCACCAGTACAGGCACCAGCAGCGGCATCTGACGCACATCAAAGTGTTGACGTTAATAAATTTGATAAAGCCCAAATTCAACACCGTAAATAAAATTTATTTAACGTTGCATTTCCCAGCAAACAGCGAAAACCTGAAATGTGTAAATGTATTGGCACAGAGTACAGATGGGGGAAGAGGATCGACCTTTGTACGCTGGAGGGGAGACAGGATCTACCTTTTGCACGTGGAGAGAGTATATTCGTCCTGAGTTGTGTTAGTTCAAGTATTGCTGGACTATGCAGGTATATGTAGCTACTAGTATGGACAGGGATCGATTAAAAAAAAATACACTCCTATTCGACCAACCAGCCACCAGCAGCATTGCAACTCTACAGCGGCGAATGTCAAATTCAATAAATTTTAAGGCTTACGACACTGAATCCATTTAACCGGAGATGAAATATAGATTGGCGCAGAGCACTTTGGCGAAGAGGAGCACCAACAGTCCCGGCACCAGCAGCGCCGCCATCAGGTACATGACAGTGTAATTAGAGGCGTGTCCAGTCATGATTAAAACGTCCTGTGCTATGTCCGATAATTACAAAGTAAATTACAGTAGTTTAAGGACGACTGTCTCTAATGCCAAGCCAACCACCCATTCGCGGCCTAGGCGATCTCGCCCTTCGGGGGGTAGTAGTTGTCGTCGGTTTTATAGCTGTGCCACACCAAAACCAACAAGGTAAGCAATTAATTGCTATAAGGGTTGGGTGGCTGCTGCAAGCGGCTGGGGTAATCATCAACCTCACGGATAGTTATAATAACATCGTCGATTTTATATTTCAATTATAAATTCCCTACAATATCCTTGCCATCGTCCTTGGGCTGGGGCGGAGCTATATTGGAAAGAATTAATTAAAAATTATTTCTAGAAGCGAGCAAAATTTTTCTCCAGCGTGGGCACGAGATACTGTCTGGAATTGCTGATTGAATCCGTAAAGTGCATGCTCCTCTCTGATTTGCGGAGGATATCTCCTCGCTGGCCAAGCTGGAAACCGAGGAGAGCGAAAGGATATCTGCGACACGATGGAGCGCAAAAGAATATCAGAACCAATAATGGTACAGTGAAGGCTGGTCTAGGGGTCTAGAGGGAAGCAGAAGGACCAACCTATAAGATGTGGATGCAATCAATGAGACTCATTAAGCTTGTACCGGTTTTGAGTACTAATTAGTTTTATAATAACGAGTAACGGATCCAGCGCAAAATTTCTCCTTTCTAATTGGATATGATCTCGATGGGAAGCATAAAGTGCTGAGGAATCTTGTTATGTAGTATCCCATCTCTCTGGCAAGTTTCTAAATTCGTACTTCCTGTTGCATCCGGATATTCTTCATTAGCTTTTCCAGGATGAGTGAAGAAATACTTAAAAATCTTGAAAATTATTCCTCCGTTTGCCCAATCAACCTCTGGTTATAATTCTGTATTGTAGCTCCTGATTAGAAGCCGTGCACTAATGATGATAAGCTGATAAAGGAGAAATTCTAGTTTATGTTCAAGGGCATCATAACCTTGTAAGTTTAAACTTCAACAACACGAAGAGAAATGTTTGCTTTAAGGCCATACAAATATTTGTTGATAAAATATAAGATCTTAAGCACAAAATTTCACAGATGAAATATTGCTCCCTTAATTGATTCAAGGCCTACCTCCGCAGTTGGATGATTCTCGTGGAGGTCAAATGCCTAACCAACTGGAAATTTGTTGCTATAAGGGCTTATAACTATGATAATTAGGGCTTAATGTCGCACAGCTGAAGATTTGTCCTCAACGCTGAAAATGTTAACCTTTTTAAATGTCATTCCAAAATTCATTGACCTTGTTTTGCACTGTGGTGGTTTTGTGTGCGGTAGAAAAAACATGTTTAACAGAGACTAAGTTTGGTATGGGGTGCTTTGGCGCGCAGTTTTAATGCCATAGGTTATGGACCTAAAGTTTGCGGGTTACTTGACCCTGTGGAGTTTAAGAAGCTTATCAGTGGTTCAACCCGTAGTCTGGACATCTCTTTGAAATCTTGCAGACTGCCTATTGCGTGCTGTCTTTCTTTGGAATTCACACAGAAAGAGAACTGATGTTTTCCCACACAGCTACGGCAATATCTGATGATTGTTGATTGATGAATGAGCTGTTGATTCTGTAATTATCTCTTCAGGGTTTATTTATCAACCCATTATTTTTCCTTTGTAGAACGTCGTCGTAGGAATAAATCAAGTCTCCAGGGCGTTCCAACTTTGGCTGACTACAAGCAGGCGCTAGTCAAGAATGGCGTTTTCGATGGCACCTATTGTAATCCTATAGCCCTAAATTTTATTCTCCTAGCCTGGAAGAGATTTACTTCTGTCTGAAAACCCAGTCGACCGTCCCATAACTCGCCCACCAGAACTATGCACGTTCCCGATACAGGCATGTATCCTCATAGGCATAGACCATTCCAAACGCAATTGCCATTTTCACAAGCGGTCCCCCAACTAAGTACTAACGACATTGAATGCTGCTTGACCTACACAATCGAACGAGATCCGGTCAAATGAGTATGCTAATGGCATAATTTATGCTCTCCAAGATAATTGCCCGTTTTCTTTGTCCTTTGCAGTTTTTACTTAGGCGTACCATGTCGGTTTCATGCTAAGGGCAGGCGAATTCTCTTTTAACTCAGGGGTACCGTGACTGTTTCGGGTCCCATGCATGCATTTTGACGTCTTGTGTGCCTGCTGCAGGGTAAGAGACGGGGAGTTTTATGTTTAATCAGGCTGTTTATTCTAGTCTGCCGGCATAATGATACGCCAAATGACCGTCTGGTGTCCGAGAAAGGAGGTGCAGATAGTTACATTTTTTTTATTTATATAATAGTCTAAGGTTAGGTTGCACTCTTTGTACTACTAGTCCGTCATGTCGTTCACGTCTTGGTGCAAGGTCTATTATTAAGCTTGGCTCGAAGGATAGAGGAAAGATAGATTAGGGGGAGTCGGGTGGGTGTTGGAGGAGATGGCAGTGAACATTGCGTTTGAACTTTTGGGTATTGAATAGGTCCGGAAATACAAACTGTGGTAGGTTGTTCCGCAATCAAGTTGCTCTTGTTATAAACGATTTTCTAAACCGGATTGTGCTCAAAGATGAGGGCGGTAAACTGTAAGAGTGAGCCGAGTGGGCAGGTCTTATATTGCAAGGGAAATGTTGCCGTGGAAACATAAGGTTACTTATTTCAGTGGAGCAGTCGTTGTGGTAAAAGGGACAAAATTTTGCAAGAGCTACTACATGCTTACGGTGGGTTAATGAGTCAATTGAAGAGCAAATGGAGCTATCACCAATAAGTTTGAGAGCGCGGCTTTGCACCATCTCCAGCCAAGCTAAGGTGGTTCTCGGAGTTCCGGCGCAGATATACGAGTTGTATTCTAGGCAGGGACGGATGCAGGACTTGCAGATTATAGCCCTGATCAACAGCTGATAGCAAGTTGGTATGGGGGGTTATTCAAGCGCAGATCTTAGGCTGATGTTATGTCTAGGATGTTTAGAGAAGGTTCTGCCGTTAGGATCTTATTGCCTTCGTTTTCAATGCATTAAATTCGACACGGTTCTTGAGGCCGTGTTTTCGTTAAAGAGGAGCTTACGGTGATGCCATTTTGGCCGACCTATGATAATCTTTATAAACGGTTTGTCAAAGTTCAGAGGGGCAGGAGTGGTATTGGACAATGTGAGCCTTCTTCTTCAAGAGCAAGAGACGGGATACAAAATCCTAATGATTTTCAAAAATATTAGGAACGAATTGCGAAATCTCAAAATTTTTTTGTTTTTCGAGATTTAATAATTAAACGTTTTACACATATCACCGGTGCAGGTAAGGGTACTTCTTGATTTTTGGTTAAAGGTTATATGTACATATGTTTGAAGCTCTTAGCCTCCTTTGAAAAAGGAATATTTTTACCATCTAGCAAAGGATTTTTTAAAAAGTTACTTCCTTCTATCGACTTAGTTTATTCACTTGTAAGAAGTAAACGATCGCACTTTATTAAGTCTTAACTAAAGAAAAATACCCCCTAACAAGCGTACTTCTTATGTAATATATTATTTTTATTACAAATATAAAGCTTTAAGTAAATGTAAGATTAACGACAACACCCAATATCGTTGTTGGCAATGTTTCATAAAAGAAAATAAAAGTAAGCCGCAAGGAGTGCTGCTCCCATACACACAGCTTTACCAATAAATCTTGCCTCCATCCCATGAACAAAAAACATTATACACCCCATCTTAAGGGGTAAATGATTGGAAATTCTCTGGCGTCTGTTAACCGCATTGCATACCTGCCACGAAACCCTCATAACAGTCAATCGAAACCCGTAAAAGCTTCCCGAAGCTCCACTATAAAATCCAACCTCAATCGCTGCTGTCGTTTTCAAACCATTCCGTTGTTTATGGTTTTGACTATGTGGTTTATGAAGCAATTACCTAAAGTGCTGCTTACATTTGGAGCCCCATTCATCGTTCCATCAAAATGCCCTATCAAAAGTGCTCATTAAATTACCCGCAAAGAACAGGACACCAATCAAATAGCGTCAGTGCCACAGCCCCACTTTCGAGATGCTTTAAACGAAATTAAATTAGTCCTTTTGGCCCCCGCATTGCATTTCCTGTTTCCACGTCATCGATTATCAACTGGGGGGCACTGCATTAGAGATGGTAATCCCAAGTGGCAGCAGCCATACCCCCCAAGTCCGAATGGTGCTGGTGCTCTCGGGCCGGGGGTCCCATTTTCCAAACGTGATTAAAGTGTTGGTCTTTGTTAGCAACTAGTTGTGCCCTGTGTGATACACCGAGGATCCTTGTGCCATATACATAGCTCCCCGGGCCAGGCTGCAGCACCACCTCTCTCAGCTGGAGTCGAGAGAGAGGAGACAGGTCACATTTCATTGTGCGCTGAGATAATGTGTATGCATTTTAGGGATTACAGTTGAATGCACTTTGAAGCCACATCCCGGAAAGCCCCTTTACCTTTACGGCTTCTAGGCTATTATTCAGGATGCCGCCTACTATATCAGTATGGAAAATTGCGGAGAGGCACCTCCGCCGCCGCCCCAGCCTGGAATTGATGCTGTGCCCTGCCCTGGCTTCGGTGCATGTTGCTAGTTCAGCGCTATCGGGCCTCTCGTTAAGGGCAGCACCGCACCACCAATGCCAGTGTCATCCCAGCAGTGCTTAATTAACTGACAGATTAATACGAAGTCTGCATAAGCAAATATTTATCTTTTGCAAACATTTGCATATCCAGATGTGCCATACCAGTTTTTCCCTGCCCCAACTTTGCCAAGGATATATCATCGTCACACTGCGCTGCACGGTACATGCTGAACCTTTATACAATCCTTACTGCAAGCACAGTCAACGTCAACTTAATGATATACAATGCGAAAGCTTTGCGAGAATTTTAATTACTTGCAAGAATTTCCGAGAGATCGAAGGGTTTTTTTTTCGTTGCTGTCCTTGTTTCGGTTGGGGGGATTATCATTATATCTTGGCTGAGAAAGGACATTTTTCAGCTGGTAACCGCCGTAACGTATAACGAACAGTAAAAATGCTATAGGGGGAAAATTGCTGAGTGGACGAAGATGATGATGAGGCCCCGATTACTCAAACAGACTAAAGAACGTCTATTGAGCTGCAGAATTTTCCGACAGGATCCTTTTTGACAATAAATAGGGGACTCGGTTTTTATATCAAGTGTAGTCTCATAAAAATACTCTTGCTTTGATGCCCAAATGAGCGCTGGAGATTCATTGAAATCTTCATTGCAAAAAGAGCCGCACCGCGACTCGATGATTGTTGAATCAGCAGCATTCGCTAATGGCTAGCAATTGAAAAGTTCTTATTTTCTACGTAAAGCTTGATGGACAATATAACATACTTTAATCGACATCCAAGAAATTTTAAAATTAATACCTCAACAAGTCATTCAAACGTTCGTCAATATCTTTGCGTAATATACATAGAAAAGCCGGACTACTGTCATTGAAACTTGCTTCGAACTCGATCATGAGCTTTACCAAAAAACTGCGAAAGCAATACACACATAAGAACCAAACTCGACAGTTTATCCATACCGAAGACTATATTTTCTCTCAATGATGACTACAACTGGAAAGCCTGTCCCAGATGAACAGACAATCTCTCTTACTTTTTCTCCGACGAACTAGAAAGAGCTCAACTATTTAACGACAGAACTTCGAACGAAAACAAAATCGCTTTTAAATGTGGGAACAACTTCATCTTTGGTTCTTGTAACCTATCTACCTTTACCACTTCTACACCTGCCTGAAGAAACTATAACAAATCAAGCAGATTCCCTTTTGGCGAGGAAAGGAGTTTAAATAGCCATTCGACTAAAAATTGCCACGGTCCTGACAATTTGCTCCCTAGTATTAAGCATGCTAAATGGTTATTGTAAGGAAAGTTTATCCACACCAATCCATAAAGCATAAGATAAACACTCGGTACATCATCCATTCCTAACCTCTTTGTAAAACACGTCTATGCAAGGATTCCCCCACAAAAACATAGTTTCGACCATTTCAAACCACATGGCCTTAATCTCCCAATTCCAAAAGTGATATGCAGAGTGGCCATCACTTTTATACTGAATTAAGCAAGGCCTTTGGAAGAGTAGACCACCAAATTTTAATTGAAAAACTAGTAAAAGCTGCAGTACTATCTTAAGAAGAACACAGATCATAAGGATTTCTCTGGAATACAATAAAATCCAACTAACTTCCAGTGTTCCTCAAGGTAGTCATCTAGGTCCTTTTCTTTTTAACATTTTCGAATTGCTAGAGAAACTAGACTTGGATCTATAAAGAGAAGGGCTACAGAATTTGATAATGTATGGATTACAAAAACTATCTTATATTACTACATCAAGAATATTATTATTGAGTTCTATGAAGAGTTTTTGAGTCATTGGGGAAGTGCGGATGGCCTCGGTGATGGTGTTACCAGTAAATAGTTTTCGGTTGTAGATGTTTGTGAATCTACAAGATCTGCGGTAGGTCCACAGGAAACCTGCATGTACTGCTCATCAGAGTATCTATGTTATGGTTACAGTTAGCTGGGCACCTAGCGTCACTCCTACGTACTTGGCTTGATGCCCTTCAGAGGACCTATCAAGATGAGAAAACACCTGAGTAAAAATTGTGATATTGAAAATGCAGCCCGCTACAGGAATGTATCAATAAAAGACGCACGGAATAATCCAATTTAAGGACGGTACGCCCACACTTTGTCTAGAGTACGGGAAGCAAAATTGGCAAAACGGGCAATTATCTTGTTGACCGTAAAGGGTGCCATTAGCATACTCAGTAGACCGATTCTCGTTCGATTTCGTGGGTCAAGCAGCATTGGACGTGGTTGGTATACTTAGTTTGGGGGACCGCGTGGTAAAATGGCATTCGCGGTTGGAATAGTCCAGCGTGCATACCCCTATATCGGAAGCATTATTAGATTTTTTGCATATAGCGGGTATCAAGAGGTTTTATCATATTTCAAGTTAGTTATTGTTTTGACTTCTAAGGTATACTTGTACACTTTATGCAATTGTACATTTTTGGAGGTTTTGTATTTAGGTTTCTTCCATATTCACGATTTTTTGTACTCCTAATTAAAAAATGTGAGTTTGCAAGCCATGTAAAAAAACTTCTACTGACGGACCATACCAGAACGACACACTCTTCTATACTCCTATACTCCTTGCAATTGTATATCTCTGAGCCAGGCTCTAACGCACAAAAAACGTCACATTTTTATTATTTTCCTTTTGTGTAAATTTTCAAAACTCTCATAGTTAAACAGAGTCACTTGAATTTTTGCCCTCTTCGCTCACACACAGTTTTAAAGAACACTTCGGTCTATGTACTTGACTTTACTTTCACCCTTAAAGGAATCCTTCTATTAAAGTCAAGAGCTTGGGTAAACATTGTTCCGCACAATTAAGAATTGTCAGCCGTACGAGACTAATGTTGTTTGAAAATGGAATTTTCTAAGACTTGGTCGTTTGCTGCTTGCTGGCTGCTCGCATTTTTCATCTTCTTTCGCTTTCTTTTATCTTTCGGAGCGACATTATACGCTGTGTCTGTCTTCCTGGATGCGCCCCTCATCATCAACGGAACAAGGTAGTAGTAGGTTGACTTTAACTCCTTCGTCTCGTCATGTTATAGTATATAGGTCCACCCAATCTGTCTCTCTGTGTATATTCTGCTCCATCCTACATGCTCGTTCCGAAACAATCCAACCATTTGCTTGTTACACGCTAGAAGGTAACTTTCCTATCCCAGATGAAGTGTAGATAAACATGCTGAATACAGCGGAAGATATCAAGGATAAAAACTCCCTTTTTACATCGTATATGCACGATAGAAATTCCATTGCAGAAGTGATAAGGACGATGATGGCGCAGAAATGTGTTCCGATAAAAAACATTCATTCGGAATATGAAGTGTCTTTTTCACCAAAGTTCGCCGCATAGTGATGCTTGTCGCCATTTTTCTAGATTATATACTTCGCTCGTTGTGGCTGGTTTGCCCCATCATTGTCCTTTCTGTTGACAACTTAGCACTGGGGCAAAAAAAAACAACGTCCTGAATGTTCCTTACAAGCACGCGAACCCACCATAAGAAGATCATCGCTTGTACCCCGCACACTCACGTTATGGCAGATGAAACAATATTTGGGTAAATTTATCAACCCTTTTTCGCAAATATTTATTATCATTCAGGTAAGAAATAAGGTAGCAGGTTTTGTATCATTTGCGTGATGTAAACCACCTTTTTATAAGCTCCCCACATAGATAAGTGCCTGTGCCTATCTCTCTTGTTGTCATTCTTCATCTCCATCTACCTGGGATGCTCTTTGGATTAAAGTTATTCTAGCACTCCTCAAAACCACCATCCAAGGTGTTTTCGTATCGTAGAGTATCTAGAGAGATAGATTGCTCTTGGGCGCATAGTGCTTTTTGGTTTGTTTATTTTGCAATTACCTGGTAAGCTCAACGCGTTTACCTTTATTGGTTTCTATTATGTCACGTACTTGCTTTAACCTTTCGAAGGAGAACAATTTAATTTTTAGCCACGATTAGCTTTCCTTTCCCTGTTGGCGTAGCGATTCCTGGCTGGCAGTTAATTGTTTAAATTTTGGATTAGATGGTCGCCTCCCATCTTCTAGCCAGGATTATGTACTATTTTAATTTTAAGCCTAAAAGCATTTTTGTTGCTCGAACATTTCGAGGACATGGTAAATAATTGAACAGGAGGAGGACTTTTTGTTTTACTGTTAAGTAGATTAATTTTGATGGGGAAGAATTAATTGATTTATTTTATATAAGAGTTTTGGAGCATGAGCGTAAATATTTTTGGAAATGAAATGTTAACAGAATTCTTTTTTGGGGGGCATAGATTACATGGGGGGGGGGGAGGTTCATGACGAAAATTACATTAACATAAAGGCTACTTGCGAACATATTTCAAACGATCTTTTTTATTCCAGCAGTGGATCTAGTAGATCTAAAAAAAAAAATAGCAGTCGAATGATCTCCAAAACCTTAAACTCTGTGGCTCCATTGAAATTGCTGCAGCAAAATTTTTTTAAACCCAGGCAAGATCCAATTTCAACTGTTTCACCTAAAAATTTTGACAATTTAAAAACCTCCAGCTGATCTAGTAAGTACACAAGATCGGATATCACTCTACCTATTTTTAGTTTAATTTTGTTTTATTGATTTATATAAACTTTTTCCATTTTTTTTGATGTACATACGTGTTATAGCGTGTTAAGATTATAATTATCTTTATGTACCAATGAATTTTAATAATAATAATAATAATACTACTACTACCACTAGTCTGTTGTAACGAACGTTGTTTGGTTTTAAGGCTTCAAAGATTTTTAATTTGTATTTAAATTTCGTCTTGGAAAGGAAATTTCGTTTTTGTTTTCGTGCCAAATATTTCCGTAGTTCGTCCAAATAACATTTTATATAATGCCCTTAAAGTTACCAAGATTAATTGAAGGGTAATAGCTTTTCCTCTTCTCTCACATATCTTAACTACCCCTTCTTCCGGCTATCACAACAAAGCAACCATATTGATAATACCCGGTACTCAGTCGATAGAGTATAAGAATCTTGGATTCAGGGTATGAGTCGAGCCACACGTGGACCCTGCTCTCTTCTGGCGGATTCTAGATGGCGCGCGTTGTACTGTGGTGTCCAGCCTGGCGTTATGGTCCTGCTACGTGGAGGGGGTCAGAGTTTGTGTTTCGTGGCAGTTTTAAAATCTAAATAAAAATGTATTTATGTTCAAGTTTGAAATTAAGAACTCGCGCGAGTTTTACTGGGAAGATAACAACTTTGATTTACTAGTCCAAAAAACTACACAAATCAGTCGTTGGTGTGGGTGGGTATTATATTGTGAAAACATTTGGCGAAAAGGTTCGAAATAGCTGAGATATAAGTTGCTATGATTTGTGGTAGACATTCACATCTTCTTTTTTAAATTAAACTACCCGATTATCGTTGGTTAGTAGTAAGACGACACAAGCTGATATTCTCTGTTTCCGGTTTTATATTGTCATCAAGCCGAATTCTATGGGCCAACCAGAGGCAGTTTCTTTTCTAGTCTAGCATACAATGCAATGAGAAGTGGAAGACATTCCTCTTCGACAGCCTCGACACGTGCTGCGCTTTTTTAAAGGATTCATGGTGTACAATATTTCCAGACTGTAGTGAAAACAAAGAACTTAATCCAGTTACCAACCTATTTTTTGACGGTGGACGAAATAAAAATCCAAGGTACCCCAAGGTGAGATTGCGCACGTAATCATGGGCTGATTTTTGGAATGGCCTGGTCCTTAATGGGCGAAATGTTTTCGCGGCATATATCCACCCAGGGAGACTCGCTCCGATCCATATCTGCCACCGGCAAAATGTTTGCTGCAGGAAAGATTGAGGTGACCTTTGTTTGATCTTGCTAGATGGGTTTCTGCCCCAGCTTACTCCTTATTCCAATCATTCCTTGGTTTAAAAGCCTTCCAGACATGATAAATTCGCTTCTCTACTGATGAGAAACGTTACTTCGAAAGAAAATTTAATTAAGGCTTCCAAAACTTTGGAAGTGTTGAAATACGCGTAAGGTGATAATGCACTATCCAAAGCGTATTTCTTGATTTAGTCGTTTGAAGAAGTCAGACAATGCATTGAGAAGGATAAAAGACCTGGTCGTCGATCGAAGACTTCCGATGAACACCAGCTCAAAGAAGTCAAAAGATTTGGTGTTCAAAAATCGTCGATTGACAATTTGAAACCTAATTGACACTATGAAAATATCGTTTTGGGTCGATACAATCGGTTTTGAAAGACCAATCCGGGTTTAGACGCTCTCTAAGGATACCTTGAGCTCATAGGGAGGGGGGGACACTTTGGAAGACCCTTACTACGTTTTGATCACAGTACTATTTCACTAGTGCTTTTACAGAGTCTCGAACATCTTTGATGCTTTAAGAGAAAAATTTTGAAATACCTCTCTTCTAGTTTGTGTCTGCTTTTAGCTTAGAGCGTTTGCTATTCCATCATACAGTTTTCCTACTCTGCAATACCATCAGAGTAGGGTAGTTAATGAAATTGGTGGCAAGAAAGAGGCACACTTTAAGTAGTTCCATTGCGATAAAAATGATATATCAAAATAGCCAATCGCAAGCAATATCAGCTAACACCCGTAGCAGCATCCCTAGTACCACGATACATTTAACACAATTTATTTGGGTTGTCCCAAAAATCATAACTGAAAGTCGTTAAGGCACTAAAGCCAGTCAGTATCATCTAAAATATTATATTGTACAATATAACAAAAAAAAATTCCCATCTGTTGTCTCTATAGTGTCATCAACCTTTCCCCTCCCATCATCTAACCCAAAAGTTCATAAAAGCCACCTTTATAAACACTTTAAAATGCCCGATAACCTTAATCTACTCATTTAATTTAAAGATTACACAATCTTCAATGATTTTCCACTTGGCTTTTCTTTAGCTGGTAACCACCAGTGTTCCTAGTGTAGATTGTCGTTCCCTTTCATCTTGTTGAACTTTGCAATCACAATAAAAACACACATAGAGCCATCAGGAGATCATTATCAGAAATGTTATCCTTCTCCGAGTGAGACCTCTTGAGCTTTTGGCACTTGATGTTACCAAAGATGTCAACAAGACCAGCTCTCCGTTACCCAAGGACCAAAGGAGAGACGGGGCCAAAAACCACCACAAGAGCAAGTATATATCACCCATTCCCATGGAATTCGAGTAGCCCCGACTACATACATCCAGAGATAGAGAGAGAGAGAGAGGGAGAGAGTGGTGGTGGGGATATAGCATTGAGATAATATCTGGATTATGCTCGACCATTTTAAGGGGTTCATCGTTAAAGGATATTTATGAGACAATGAGAATTGCTTTCAAGTGCTTACATTCACTAATACATCGGGGATTTGGACTCCTCCTTCATGAAGGTCCTTAAGGAATCTAGTAAATGATGTTTGAAGTGTTTTTTTTTTTTTTTTTCATTTTAATAACGACAAAAAATCAACGCAAAAAGGATGTCATATGTCGGATTCTCGATTCCAACTGGGAAATCAGTTAATAGTAGATTCTCGGTTGCTCTATACACACTCCCCTCCTTCCCACCCCCTATGAAAGGAAATATTCTCTAATATTGATTTTCTGGGGAGAAAAATACTTTTCCAACCCCTTTATATATAAAAAAAAAAAAATCGTGGCTAGAGAGCTCCAATTACAAAACTTCACAGTGACATTGCAGGCATGTGCATGGCGAACAATCTGGAGGAGCTTGTACAACAGTTTACAGGAACAGACAGGATCCTCTTTTCAACTAGCAAATTGTATATGTACAATATACATACATATATACATAGTCACATTTCCCTTTGCCCTGCAGGGATTGCTCGGTGCGAAAGAAAATCCGACACAATCCAGACTATACGGAATGGCAAAGCTGTCTTTTCGCTATGGTTATATGGGGGGGGGGGGGAGCATGGCTAGAATTTTCTTTGATCCTTTTTGTCATTGCATCTCTAAAAGAAGAACACGCTTCGCCGGCATTACTATTGTAGTCGATTGTCATTCTGGTATTTTGGAGATAACAGCTGCAATGGATGCTCTAAAAGGCGTGATTGACGGCTGGGTGGAAGCGTAATTCAATATCGTGTATTTTTTTTGTTGGTACAAATTGCCCGGATGAAGCTGTGTCGAAGTGTTATCCTTTAATATTTGCTAATTTCAAGATGTTGCGTTTTTTTTGGTAGTTGCATCATTGACGTTCTTTCTCGGTGTGATGGTTGAGAATTATTAGGGAGTATCAGAATTAGTAGGAGCAGACAGTTATAGTACCTAGGTTCTTTTTTATATGGAATGAAGATTGGCCTCATTTTATGAGGCTAGATGAAGACGATTTACTAACATCTCTGTTCACCTCGAATTTTTTCGTTCCCAGGCTGAAATAAGCATTACCTACTTACGTTCGGTCATTTCTTGCGACGGTGCTTCCAAAATAATCATGGTGTGGTTAGATGAATTGTACAGGTCCTGAATGAAACGAGATTAGAAGGAAGGCGAAATCGTAATAGCTCAGATTTTGAGGACCTCTTCAAGAGAAGTACAAGGAAGCGAGAACAACGCTAAGCAAGTTCATCGCTGGAAGTAAATTGGAGCACTGCAGAAGGTTGTAGCATATAAAATCAGGGAGCAAGGGCAAGCGCTCTTCGCTGATCATTTGCTTCGCGATTCTCCAAAATTTACCATACGACTTGTTTCCACAGAACCCTGTACGACCTGGGGTAGGATTTTGGGACCTTGCTTCGACGGCATACCGAACAATGCGGGTAAGCTATCTGCTACGATAGGGGGTTGTCTATTAATTACGTGAGGCGTTTAGGGCGGGGGAGGGGTCAGCCCAAATCTTACCCAAACTCTCCTGGTGAAGAAAGGGGTCTTGGAAAATATCATGTATCAAGAAATAGTGTTTCTGCACGAAAGTCCCCCATTAACTCAAGGCAAGCAGTGGCATTTCAGACCAGATCCTCAGGCACGGCCCGATGAAGGCCACAGTTTACTCAGTCTACTTCAGAGATGAGGACTTCAGGTATCCGCGTGACAGGCCGTGGCATGCAAGTGACGCCATGATTCCCTACAAACACAGACGAAGACGACAGCTTACATAGCAGGTTATTCATTCAAGTGCAAAAATGTTCATGGCCTCAACGAAAACTTCAAGGTGGTTTCAGACCCACGCCGTGAACACCTGCGTACAAGCGCAAATGCGAGTGTGGACGGTTTTCGTGCCTAGGTCGCACCATGCTTTCCATTCTGAGTGGATACAAAGTGAATTCTTGCCTTCATTTCACGTCTTGAGACTTAATAGAAATTCAGATCTTCAGGCAAGAACTTACGATAAACGATTTTTGGCAGTTTTCGTGGACTTCAGGGTCCCATCCAGTTTTTGGTCAGTGAGTGTGTAGTTGGCCACAAAGTGAAAACATTTAGGCCAGTAACATAGTAGCCTCTCGATTGTTTAGCCTCCACCACGAATACTGCGGCGTACGAGACAAGTAAAACTGACCTCCACCGAATTTTAGCGTAGAGAAATTCTTGTTGAGTGAGGAAGCAGAAAAAGGCGAGTGGAATAGAACAGGGGCAAGGAGTTTAAATCATAGTTGAGAGCCTTGAGCCCATATGTACTCCCATTAAAAAAGATTAAAACTCGACGGCCATCATATGCCACTTAAAATACGGTCGGTGTTTGCCCGTTGTAAGATCAGATTTTATTTTTTATTCGGGACTATAGTCAGCTACTGAGAGAAATAACGTGGAGATGTCGGCTTCTGTAGTTTCTTCACCAGTGTGTCACCAGTGCCTTCGATATTCCTGTGACCCACTTAAAAGTGACTCTGCACCTCCCGGACCGTGGAAGATAGCTCTTTCTGAGAGTTTTGGACCAGTTTGAAACCAGTTTATACCGGACAACTCTGATGCTTTAATGTTCACTCGGCTATCTGATAACAGCAATACTCTGGCTCCAGGCCTTCGGGATGACTATATTTCTAGGTAGGATTGAAAGATAGGAAAAAATTCCGCGTGGAAAACACTGATGAAGGTAGCAGGCGCTAGAATATTTCAAAGTTAGTCTAGACTCTAAACTCCAGCCCCTACGGGTTAGTAATCTTTCCATTCTTCTCTGGTAGCGAGCTGGGTATTGGTGTCTGTGTTTTACCCGGTAGACAATACTATTTCATTCTGTGTAGAGGTTCCTATGGTAGAAACCGCTAAGCAAGAAGGATCTGTTATAGTCTCTGGCAGAAGGGGGTCACCAAAGGGCGGAGACATATGTCAGCACTGGTATAATCCCTGCCAGGCACAGCAAACGCACCATGGGCGACTTTCATACCATCTCTTGCTGAAGGTCTGCATACAGGAATAAAAAAGCTGTACTGGCCTAGCCTGGCCGTTCTTTGAAATTGAGCTTCCAAATCAGTTTTAAATCCAGAATAAGACCTAAGGATTGGGATTAGCTCACTGCTTCGTTTGACTCGCATTGCAGTGCCCTTCCTACAAGGAATTCAATCACTCTGCACCGAAGTATCTTGTGCGCATTGCTCACTGCGAGTTGGACGAGGGAGTGACGAAGTACAGGACAGCGAAATTCCTAAAGGGTTCGTCCTAGGCCAAAGCCTGTGGAGCATCATGTATGATAAAATACTACCACTATACGTCAGATTGGCTGAGTCTACTAAGGGCCAATGGACCCATAGACTCATACCAGATGAAGAGAAGTGGGTTATGAGGAAACTTAAAAGCGTGATCAGGTGAGTGGACATGGAGGTTATACGGTATACATTCACGGCTTTAAATTGACTGATTCACCGTTCTACCCAGAATGCCCGGACGATTCACGGTTCTGCCTCTTTAAAAGCCCGAGGTTTGAGGACCAGATGATGAGGCCGGAAGACGTGTGGAAGAAGCACCAAAGGCCACCTACCAATGACGTCATATCCATATCAATAATCTCTTTGATTGTGTGGAAGAATTTTTCGGATACTAATATCATCACGTCGAGGACATTCAATGCCCTAAAGGCCCCCATACACGGTCAAATTGGATGTACATCGAAGGGCGGATGTACGACCAAAACTATCGATTGTGAGCCGGTCGACCGACCAAAACTCGTTGCTCTTATGGGTTTGATGAAATTCTGGATGTACAACCAATTTGACCGTGTATGGGGGCCTTAAGGTGTAAGAATTAAACATCCCTAAAACCTTAAAGCTAAATTAAAAGAATTTTTTTCTCTCGTGTCTGAAATAAAATCCACTAGGAAAGTTTTTAAATCACCTTAATTAAAAAGGATAACTTTAAAGCATTCTAGCATCCATCGGTGAAGGACTGATGGAGGTAAAAAGCATGCCCCACTAGCAGCTCCCCGGAGAGTAATGCTACTTGAGAGCAGTTGCGGCAGCGAGCACATTCAGCCCAGGAGCGCGGCTACGATTAGGGCATTTATGGCTCTTTATTTTCCATCCGTAATATTCCTTCACGGCCATAATTTTAATGGCATTTAGTTTCCAATTAAATTTTTCTCTTGAATGCGACAAGTATTTTTTATGATAATAAAAATATAAAGTATAGATGCCACCCCCGTACATCGTAATGCACGGCTAGAGCTGGAGAGAGGGTGGCAGAGAGAGAGAGAGATCGCCTAGGGGTAGTTTGTGGGGTAGGCCGCAACCTTCTAAAAGAGCTCTGGGCTGTGTAATATATTAAAGCGTGTGCAAGTGCCATTTGGTTTGAAGTGTCCCATTAAAAATATGAAAATTTTTTCTGCTGTATACGCGCGCCTATAATTTCCCTTAGCAGAATTTCTCCAGCCACCCTACCACCCCGCCCACACCGCCCCGAACAGACCAGTGCCAACCCCCGGACCGTATACAGTCTTATTGACATTTTCTACGAGAGAAGGAGAGAGTCACATGCTTTTAGAAACTAGGAGATGGCGGAGGAGGAGGGGATGTAGCTATGCTATTATAGTGGAGTGGACGTGAATTTTAAAGGCCATCGGCGGAAAGCAATTTTACGGAACGGAAATCGAGGGAGCTCCGAAGACGGCAGAGAAAAAATTTTTATGACTCTTGAAACAGATGGCGCTAATTGTTAAGTTTCATACTTTTATTCAGGAATCATTTTTAGGGGCTGTGGTGGGGGTGGGCATTGTTTTTTTTTCGTTGTTCCTGCAACCAGCAGAGAGAATCCCGCCCAGCATTCATCGACCAAACGTTTTGTGTGTTTGGGGGAATTTCTAGTCTTTATTGGTTTGAAGGACACCCATGATGGGTCTGTTTTGGGCAGAATGGTCCAAGACTGTATATATAGGAATTTTGTGTGAGCAAAATCGCTTAAAAGAAATTTCCCAAAACTCTCGACAAAAGCGTCGATTGCTGCTGCTGCTGCTTTTATAGCTAAACGCGTAGGCAGCGCTTGCTGCCGTTATGGCTACGATTGCCTTTGCTTTTTTGATAGGAGTTTTACTTTTCTAGAAAGTGGCCCTTAAGCGATTTATGGCTACTTGAAAAATTAGACCGTGCCCAGAATTAAAACAAAACTTTCCATAAACGGGGGCACAGTATCAAGCGGGGGCGGATGATGAAGGGCGGGGTTGGGGTTTTTTTTTTGTTTTTTGTTGGGGAAATCTAGCAAATTAAGCAATTTGCTTATGGCATACTTAAGGTCCTTTTACAGTACTATTCAGGAATACAACAGCAGCTCTCAACATTCTTGTTTAAATAAGAGTGGATGGAGTTAAATTTATTTTTGGAGGAAATATTTTTTGTGTCTTTTAATAATAATCGTCTTAAAATTATTTAATATTTTTAAAATTCTTTTCTCGTTTTTAATGATTTTTTTCGATACTATATTTAGCTGGGAGTCCATTAAAATTCAGAGAAACATCTGACCTGTAAGGAAAAGCGAGATGCTCAATTGAAATTTTTAAACAATCTTCGAGATCGGTTTAACGACCGTCTTGACCTTAATGCTTGGGCTTCCGGTCTAACTGAATGCTGTCTAACCTAACTTCAAAGATGCAGGAGTATTCTTTATATAACTTCGATCAATTTTATTGATATCTCTTGATTGATGGTAAAAACTGAACCTAATAATGATCCACAGACCTAAGTCTAGCAGGTCGTTACATCAGTGGTGGGCAGCTGCATGTCTTGGGAGCCAAACAAGCCCTTCCAAAACATTCCTATACTGCTTGTGTGTTCGAGTGACAGAGAGATATAGGGACAACCGTTGAGTTGGTTTTGAGTTCGAGTGGGAAGATATAAACAAGAGCTTTTGTTGCTCCGGAAAAGTCAGCTGTTGCCCACCACTGGGTTATATAATTACAATTGACAATAAACAACCCCAAGGTAAGTTTCTTAGCAAATAAAAAAGAGATCCTTTATAGGGGGGAAATTAGGAGAACAATGTTTTCTTCATTTTTCGTCTTCGTTTGCATAGGATTAACGGCGTTCAGGTACCGTGGTAGAGGTTCGGGTGTGATTACTCACAGGAATATCCTTGCACCCCTAGTTCGTCGTGGTAGCCTCTGGAGCCGTCCACATAATTGGCCAACAATTCTCCAAAGGAAATTGCTAGAATTTCCCACTCTAATAGGTACCACCGCGTCAAAGCATAGCGAGAAATTCGGCTTCTGTTGATCAGTGCAATCAGCATTCTGCTAGTTAGGCATTGGGTGAAGCCGGTTGAGTAAAACCGAATGTTATCGTATGCACTTTTTAGCTCCTTTCCGACTAAACCTAGCTGTTCGCCATTGGATTCTATGACTGAACCGTCCGCAGTACAAAAAAGTTCTACTTTTGGGCTCCAATAATTCACATAACAATGAAATTGTATCTATAATTCGGGAATAGATATTGATTAAGGGAGGTTGCTCCACAGTCAATCCGTTCTCGAAAAGAACGAATTTCTAGACTGATGTGTGCGTGAAAATAAGGGCTGAAGAGGATGTGTGAGGATTAGCCGAATAGTTGAGTTCAATACTTTTCTCAGAATTCGGAGACTTCGGAGATAGCGCCAAATGCTAATGAAGAATACTATATAGAAAACAGAAGAAAATAGCATGCTTACGAAGTGGTTGAGTGGTTGAAGACAGGCCAAAGCTACGTCTTTCCTAACATATGCCAATTCCTCTATGAGGGACGTCAGTAGGTAAAATTTGGGTTTGACTTAGTGCGAAATTGGGGAAGAAAAAAGTCGCTACAAAAGTTTGGCAAAGTAGATACAAAAGTTTTTGTATCGTGGCTTTGCATGCGCAAGATTGCAATCCTCAGTCGAAACCAGCGGTCATAACCATCGGAGCTAACAGAAAGCGCCTTGCTAGAGTGTTGTGCCTCTTAAAGCGGTCCACACACTTTCAACGTAACGTCATGTCTGAGCGATAAACTGTGTAGTTATGAACTATTTTCACTCAGTCCTAAGAATTGAGCTTCTGGACCCTCTTTTGCTCCGATAAACTGCGCAGGTCAGACAGCCCTGTACAACGAACTGAAGAACCCACACTACAGTACAGTTTTTTACACAGTTGTACTGCGCAGTTAAAACTGAGAGTTGGTCTGCCGCTTAGGGCAAGGAGAGTCCCGTCAACTAGCCGATAATGGTTCAGACGCCGGAGATGTCGAGATCGAGGTGTGGGGAAGAAGTAAGGAAAGAACTTACTTGTATCGTCGGTCCGTCAAATGCACTGTTGTTGCGGGTGTTGATGACACTTTCACTATGATCACTATGTGCTTTGCTCGTTATCAGTGTTACCGTTCTGCTACATATGTAGTAGTTTTACTACCTTTTTAGAAAAAAATGATAGTCTACTACACTACTACATCAAGTTATCATTCTACTACATTTTTTTCGATAATTCTAATGTTTTTTATTCATAAGTCGATCGCAGCCTTAGATTAAGGAACTACAGGAAAGTCCCTCACGTATAAAATCTCTGTTCGTGAGCGTAGTGAAATCTGGGGTCAGTGACTGTTGAGGGTTTGCCGACTATCAAGTTAGTCTGATTTTGTTTACAACCCATTATTATTTCAGCGAAAACATAGCTTGACGCTCATTATGGCAACTCGATGTAAATAAGGCGAATAAAATGAATACTTTTAATCTAAAACAAACTCGGGTTAGTTACACCATTTATAATTCAAGAAGGGCTGGACCGATTTTTATGATTTTTAATTTGTTGGATTTGTCTCTGTTCAAAATAGCAGAATAACTTTTAAAACATCGGGCATTTCACAAAAAAAAATGTATGAAGAAAATTCAATTTCTCATGCATTTTGTACGGAACGGCTATTTTGATGATATCACGATATACATATGAGTTCCAATGAGGCGATTTGGTGTAGAATTATCATTCCCCATTCATGAGCGTCATCCCATTTGTACATTTGGAAGTGCATCTGGAGAATGGTGAACGAGCTTATTTCAACGCATCAAATGTTACACAACGTGCTGAAACACCACCAGCCTATTAACTTCGACCAGTTTATTTTCGTTTCGCGAAAGCGATCCGTTTGCATGAACTTTGTTGTACTCTGAGATGCCGCGTTATTATACTTGGAACGCTCGAACATCGAAGAAATTTCAACGTCGAAAGCAAGGCGATGCGGTTCCTGATCATCTGGATGCGCGTTCTACTGATGCACTTCGTCGCGTTTACACAGTTCATCCGAAGAATGACGAATGCTTCTACAAAAAAAATATGCTACCTCTCTTTTCAAAAAGGTAGTAGATTTTATTTCTCTCAAAATTCTTCTTACGGTAACATTGCTCGTTATATGAAAATGTATGGGAACTGAGTTCTGAACTGAAGTTCAGTACACAAATTTGCTCGAACTTGTGCAGTTCGGCCGTCGAAGCTGGGCCAGTGATTGTCATCATCAACTGAAATGGTTGTTTTTTATGTGAAATACTAGTATACTAACTTCGGAAGCTTAGCAGGATATGGCTTCTCGTTTGCTGTTCTTACGGGCGATGGTAAAATATAGGGATGGAATTTTTTGTAAAGAGCGAAAGCCAGAGCTATGACATATTATATTGGTCGGAAGAGTACCTCGTATCTAACCGATCCTATTCTTTTGCATCCTTAAAGTCAATCTTACTACTAGAACAATAAGGCGATTGGTAATACAAAAGGATGATTTATAAGCCTGGATTTTTCGCATAAAAAAGATGTTCACAGGTGAAAGACCATAGCACTGCGTGGAATCGAACCACAGTCCTTTTGGATGATCGTCTTCGGCTATCGAGGCCCCTTCTTAGTTATAAAACGGTAATTTATTTGTACGCGCTTAAATAAAAACGTTCCTACACCCAATGGATCATGGATCAGAATGGATCAAGCTGTCTCTGTTTATAAATAATAAGTGGCCGATAATAGAAACAAGGTCTGGCTTCTATTTGACTTGTAAATTTGTTGAGTAGTTAGTATGATTTTGTATACTATAACAGCTCATAAAGACAATTATCACAATATAAATGTCTCCGGTGGTTTTACATACAACGGCTCAAACAATTTCACTCTACTTCCCTTCCCTTCTTTTTTATACCAGTAATAATTGAGGAAGTAATGTCGAATTCATTTACACCAAGCAAATGGCACAGACGACATCTTTTTGTGCTTCTAGAGTTTGGTTTCTTTTTCATTCTCGCAAGCTCACCACACAGCACAGGTAACTTGCCATAGATACAGCCAAAGAGAAAGTACAAAAAAATCCTCTGAAACTGACACTCTTCTCTCTCTAAAAAAAAAGTCTTCCTGTGGATCACTTTAAATTTTAATTTTTCCTCCAAGTCATGCTGCGTAGGAAGTTCTCTTTTTCTTCCTTTTTGTTATTTTTCTTAGAAAGTTTTTCCTTTCTGGACTTACTTATTACCTTTTCACGTCCATCAACTTTTTTTTTGTCACCATCCCTACTTAATTCGGTTTAAAATTTGATAACTCAACACAAATTCACGTCAAAAGCTGGTAAAAGAAAGCAGGATGTTATCCCCACCGAAAAAAATAAAAAAAATAACCAAGAATAAAGTGAAAGTTGGTAATGGCACAACCTTGTTAAGGTGTATGTGCTTGTGATTGTGTGCGCGAGTGTATGGGGCGTGTTTGGTCGTGTGCTGCACGAGCGTGTCTTATCAACTTTCTATATTGAATAAAATGACCCAAGTTAATTTTTAAATAGAAAATTTCCTCTAAGAATGACATTAAGAAAATTCCTCTGGCATTAATTACAAGTTTTTCGTGTGACTCGTCGTCGTGGTGTGCAAAATATTAAAATCCTATAAATGAAGAGAGGGAGAAAGTTCTGAAAGGTGCACACACTCGCACAAAAGTTCAATGTATATTGCAAAATATCATTCTCAACTGACGAGGGGTAGTTTTTGATTGGGTTTATTTGATTTCGTTTTTTTTTGTTGATGATTCCTTTTCAAATTTGATTTCCATTAAAAATATTTATACGGAAAGCAAACGAAATTGCATCTTCTGCCTTGTAAGGATTTTAATAGGGAAACTTTTCTGATTGAAGTTTTCCTTCTTTTTTTTTTTATTTTAACATCACATCAACTTTCACTGAGTAATGCCGAACTCCTTTCAAATTGTATGGAGACGCGCACACAGCGGGCAGGGATTGCTGTTGATTCTCTCCTTAAAGGTGTAAGACAGGTAAGTTTGTTAGCACATGACAAGGACTTTAACAAAGTTTTCAAACTTTTAAGATGCTTCTTTTGTTTTTACTTTACTTTGTGGCTGTATGGTTTCTCGTCTTCTTTTTTTTTTCATTATTCATACTTCATGACTTGATGTTCCTCCCAAAAAAAAAAAACCCAAAAACAAAATAAAAGCCGCGCTCATACAGTCTGTGCGGTAAAAAGTTGCCTAAGCTACAAGCATGGTAAATGAGTTAAATTAGTCTGTTCGTGGTGGAATGCTTCTCAGGAAAGTATAGGTATATACTACAGTATGGATCTAAAAGAAAGTTGCAAAATCATCGCCGCATTCTGTGTGGTTCGCATAGAAACTTAGTAATGCAAAAAGGTAATCATAAATATGGTAAAGGATTCTTTATGAAAATGAAAAGTTTCTCTCTGGTTTTTTTCAAACCAGCTTCCACCACCTCCCCCCTTTTGAATGGCGTACTGCGTCAGATGCATCAATTCTTTTCATCTAGAGTGATTTCACAGTGCAGTATACAGCACTAGTCTTGAATTATGTCTTAGAGAAAGCCCTGTTTTTATATGGTTCTTTTTCAATTATGGTAAGATCATACCATAGCTGAAATCTCATGAAGGTCAGACGAATGTGAGTTGCTAAAGGGTTTTTTGTTGGAAAGCAGTTCATCTCGCATCATATGCACACCAGGTAAAGTCCCTATAGAGACGGCAAACTCACATTTAAGGATTTGTGAACTAGAAACATAGTGGATAATAAGCGTAATGGGGTCCCTTGGCTATCAATAATATTGTGCAATATTTTGATTTGTGCAATATTATTGACGGTCTCTGGGTGATATTGTAAGATTGTACGTAAAAGCTCGCTCAAAAGAGAGTAATCAATTGGAATAATGGAACATCATTCCAGTGAGCTTTTGCATTTCTTAACCTGTGGTTACACAGTGCGAGTTAGCTTGCGACCTGGCCTAGTCAATTACTGCAGTGCAACTACTTGCCCTGTCTGATCGCATCATGCGAGCTACTATCAGTACCTCACATCCGAGTTACTACAACATTTTTTGTTTTCACTCGCCCTCGCCAACACGCCACAAGCAGCAACTTGCATGCGACTCGGACGTCAACTTGCAGGGTATTGCGAAATGACAGTAGCACGTAAAGTATGTAGCTACTGAAATCTTTGAAAGCTACTGACATGCGAGTACAGAAGTGCAGTAGCTGCCTACTGTCAGGTCAGCAACTCGTACTATGTATGCCACGCCTTAGCTTCGGGCGAAAAAGCAACGACATTGTCAAGAACGAACTAAAAATGCCAGCCAATGTAGCCAGTTATGCGGATGGAACTGAACTTTATTAAACTGGGGTATGTAAAAACGAGGCAAAATACTGTGATGATTTATGCGCCATCTATTGGAAGCTGAATTGTGAACTGTTATTTGGCTGGAGTTTGAATTAACCATTTCAAGGGCACGGTAGCCTAGGGAGTAAGGCGTCTGGCTGCAATCCCAGAGGTCCCGGGTTCGAATCCCGGTTCCCACCTACATAACTTTCCTTCTTTCTTCTTCCCTTTTTACATTCCTGATTCCTTCTGTCATAGCCTTCCTTAGCCTTTCCCCGCTCCACCAAAGCGCAGGTCATCGGTTGGTTGATGAGATTCAACTCGTTTCAGCGAGCTGTTTCTTGATACCCGATGTAGCGATAGTAATGGTTGGGAGTAGGTGAACTCAAATATCGCAGGTAGGTTGTGGCTGCTCCTTCTTCCCGACCAGAGCTGCTGTTCGACACTGCACTCTATACGAAGAGAATAGATTGTCAACAGTATAAAGGGCCTTATACAAGAAGACAAAGCTACTCAAACATGCCGAAAGGAAAGAATATTTCACCGTAGTCTAGAAAAGAAGGAAGTTTTAGAACTTAAGTAAGGTGCTGGCGACCGGGATTGATTTTGATTATTCGAAAAATTGCAGAGACGTCCCCGGAGCTATCTAAAGTCGATACTATTAATTTCGCATACCAGTGGGCGAATATTCCAGGCCATTTTTTTCACGAGATATAATCCAATTTTCTACCAGAGATTTTTTTGTGCTAATGATAGATCACTTATTGTACTTACTGGATGTTAAAGGAACACGTTTTGGCGCCAGGGCGGGTTTTTTTCTTACAGTTTTCTTTGTGTTTGCGAGTGCTTCCGAATTGGGTTCTTCAGGGCTCTTGACTCATGGGTCGAGGGGCATGAACAATTGTAATGGCGCCAAAATTGCTACAACAGCATATCTGCGTAATTGGGTATAACATGGCATACTGCACCGGGCGCAAAAAGTGGTAGCTTGGTGTTTTAATCTTTTGGATGCTAAGGCTTGAGGCTGTACAAACAAGAGAAATTAGCTACTGAATGAGAAAAGAACGTTAACTAAAAATTTCGAATATCATGTCCTTCAAAGTCTAAGCTATTAGAGACAGTTTAAATACTGAATCGGTCTTGTCGCAGGCTTTCCTCTTTAAATACTTGATAAGCACAATATAGTACACGAGTATATTCATCACAAATTTCACCACAACTCCGTCTGCTACAATTCTATAAAACAAACTAGCACACGGGCTCCATACTATGAATGACAAGGACATTTTGTTTCACTATGCATCTATAGAAATAGTTACTCGACCCGAGAACCGAAATCATTCTCAATTAATGCAATTTAATTTGTATACAAGTACAAGAGCGATTCTCTGCCACACAATAATTTCCAGTTTTAGAGAACATATTACTAAATTCCAGGTTATTATATAAAATAGATTATGTTTGTTTCCGAGAAAGTTTGTTTGTTTGTAACAAACGCCTTCAAATTAACCAGAAATTTCTGCCTGAGTGTGTAGAATTGCACTTATGTGTACATTTCAGTATAATGAAGATGTTTTAATGTTATATTATGAAAATTTCTTCATATATTGTTAAACTAATTATTGTCTATGTTTTTGTAGATATTTAAGGATATCGCTTGAAAGTTATTCCCTAGTTACACACCCATAATTCTCAAACGGCAATAATTTGTAATCATTTAAGATCTTAATCGTTCTTTAAGGCCTTATAAAACTTTAAACACCACAAAATAGCATGTCCTGGATGTCGAGAAAGAGAGAAGGACGAAAAGAAAAATGCTTCTGAGAAACAAGCACAGAAAATATAAATTACAAAACTTTTATATCCTGCGAGTCATAAAATTAACAATCCACTCTTCACCATCAGAAATATATTGTATATATAAAGGGAAATAAAGAAAACCTCCTTGAGTTTTACGACCTCCTCTTTGCCATCATGTAAAGAAATCCCCCAACAAGTGCCTCCTTATAGTTTGCAAGTCATAACTCCGCCAACGATCCATGAAATCGCTTTCTTAGAGTCTCCCTCTTCCCAGGCCGACAGGCCACCAAGAAGCCCCCTAGGCGGAAGGAGCATAAACCATTGGGAGAACCGAAGCCAGAGCCTAGGCATTTGCTGAACAATTCCTAGCACAACTCAATAATCATTAGCACAACAAACCCGGGGAAAATCTAACGCAATTAGCATAAGCTCGCGCAAATACAGAAAATACGCAGGTCATTTTCGTAGTGGAAACATCAACGCCATCTATTGTGACACGCGAACAGGACACACAGAGGTAATCTTGAACACTCGGTGAAATTAATTACGAAAATTAATTATGACGGGAGTCCTTGGGGCCCCCGTTTACGGTTATATCGGGGACACGGACTTAAGCGAAACAATGAACCGAGGAGGCCGGGGGCCACACGCAGAACTGCAGCCGCCCGAAGGGAATTCAAATTGTGATCTTCGCATGCCGCAGGAAAGGGTTGAAGACTTGGGTGGAAAAGGTTCGAGTCCATACTTACTTTGGGTCGATAGGGGGTGGGGTCGTGGGTGAAGCCGAACGTAATATCCTTGCCATGGAAGTACCTTATTTTTTTTTCTTCTTCTTCTTCGCCCAGCATTAATAAACTTTTTCTCTCTACCTCCTGTGTCGTCTTTTGTTTAAGGTGTTTAGGGCTCGCCTATTAAGGCTGTTAGCCTGCCTGTTTTTGGGAGCAGGTGGTGTGAGGGGTGCTTGGGGGTAGGGGTGTTGTCGGCGGCGGTACCCCGGGAAAAATTGCAGAACACGAGGGTAATTACGCGCCATGTAAAAAGTTCACGTGTTGATTAAGACTTTCGTGTGTTAAATATTTTATGGGCAGTAATTTGTTAAGGACGGAAGAGACTTTTGGGTCCTGTGCGGGGATTTTGTGGTGCCCTGCCAACAATACCGCCCGAGGCCAAAGGATAATGTAGGGCAGCCGAGAGGAAAAGTATTTAACTCGTTGGCTTGGAATTTAAAGTGAACTTTCAAAAAACTCGAGCTGCTCCACATCCTTGTTTAAAGAGGGCCTCCACCCCATACAGATCCTGTGCGTCAGCATGTATCCTTCCGACCCAGATCCAAGGCCTCGACGCTGTAAGACTTTAAATTTATGGAAATACTTTCCTCCCTTTAATACTTATTTATGAACGTTCCTTAGATCTAGATATGGGATATACACATTCATACATATCCATATATATGCATATACACACACACATCCTAGGTAAAATTGGCTGCGGATAGGCAAGCGAGATAGCACCAGAATTCTCAACTCTTATACACTACATATATATTATATGAATGGTGAACTTTTACACAGGTAAATCCACATGCAAAAAGGACTAAGCTTAGTAGATATTTGCTACAACAACAACAACAACAACAAAATATATGTAAAAAAAAAATAAAAATAAATAAAACTTTTATTTTTTTTTTCTGTAAGGGTCTAGGCGAAATTTTGCGGATAAGGTCAGAAGGGTATGATGTGGTCCTTTTGTAATGGAAATTTTCTTAATACGAATTACATAGGCCATGGGAAGATGCTGCCAGAGTTTCAGGGTCATAAGTTTGTCGAACAGATCAAAAGAATTTAACAAATAAAAAAAAATTTGTTTTAAGCTTGTTCTTCTTCTTCTTCTTCGTCCAATAAACTTTATTCATTTTGATTTGATTGCGGGGGAGAGAGGAGGAGGAAGTTGAAGCTGCTATCTACTAATTTTGGGAACTATTTTTTGTTTTTTTATTTTGTTTATTCTTTGATTATTTTAAATTAAAAATATTTTGAATACTTTTTCAAGGGTGGGGATGCGTAGGTAGGTAATATGGTGAATGCCTTTTTGGGAAATTTTGTATTTATTTAAGGGAATTTTATTTGGAAAGAAACTTATGGAGAGAATTTTATTAGAGGTTCTACAATAGAATACTCAACTAAAGTAAAGGTCTAAATCTAAGGGGTGTCTCAGGTGCATAAATGTGGAGCAAAGCAAGAAGAGACAAAGACTGAGCTTCAAAGAGTATCTCTCAAAAACATAACAGACGCCTAAATACGTCTGCATTTAAATGTTGGTATATACGGCTGTTAGTTGGAACATGCGATGTCCAATTGAACTTGCGTAAGGTATATCTCGAGAAATTTCTCTGGACAGCTTCGATTCGATCGGATGCATATTCAAGAATCTGCCTGACCAGGAAACGAAAAGAGTCTTTAGTGTCAAGGGGTTTTATTACATTGGTAGCATCGGTAGCATTGTAAGAAAAATCCACCCGAATTCAGATTAGGCTAGTCGCTAGTAGATAAAAACAAAATTTGGCAAAATTTTCCCTACAATTTAAGGTGAACCTAGCTTTGGAAATTATATTCGCCGCTGCCGCCATTCTTTGTGTATAAAGTCGGCTGAGTTAATCGTTTTAGCCAGCTGTAGCCATCCTGGATCAAGTATCAAGTAAGGCTTAACTTCACTAGAAGAGGATTTAACTTATCTTGAAGATTTGAAAAACTTGCACGCCCAGCTTAATATGAAAGGTCTTTACTTTAAAAGATCTGAAGGCACGCACAATAAGTTTCTTGAGTAAAAATAAAAATGGCCTTACAACGGGCGAACACTGACTGCATGGGTTTTTAAGGGACATATGATTGCCGTAGAGTTTTTAACTATTTTTAACGCAAGCACATACAGCTAAACTTGACCAAAAAATTTAAATGGACGAGTTCCGCTGAGCTGTACACATGGGCGTGCAACGGGCATATAAAGGCCAAGTGCCGTACATTTTGCTTGAGAACAATCGGCCTTTGGATTATCATACTTAAAGACTACCGATGCACAAGAGGAATAAGCTCACTAATCGCTGGTTTGTTGGACGTGAAATGTGTGGTGCATAGTTTAGTGGGAAATTTTGTTATTTAATCGATTGAAGAAAATAAAACAACCGAAAAAAAAAATTAAATTTTTATTACAGGGCGTCGATAAAAATTTTGGAATGTTCGATATATGAATGAAGATTTTTTGTTTGTGAGGAAGTAGGTACTGGAGCACTTGAGCATGGGAATCAAGGGTTGGTGTTTGGGATTTAGTATTACGAATATGAATAAGTGACCTGACATTGAGGTCGTAATGTAGTCATTATATAATAGGCCTTTGGATATGTGAATAACCTCCGGTGTTAAAACGCTTTTATGTTTGTTCATTCTTTTCTTTATTTCAAGCGCGAGTGTGGTTTTACCGTAGCAGTCCCCCAACTAAGTACTAGCCATACGTCCAAAGCTGCTTGACCTTTGCATCGATCGAGAACTGGTCTATTGAATGTGCTAATGCCGCCCCTTGAGGTCACCAAGATACATAATTGTAAGTTTTTTTTCGTTTTATAAAATTTCTGAAAACTTCAGTAATGCTCTTTTTGAAGCATATTTGGCAGCGCTCCCAATTTTCCCGTTGTGTTGCTTTAAATCGGCAAACAAAAAGCACCCATTTCTTATTTGTTTACCTAGGCTGAAAGAGGACGTAAAAAACTCTTCACGCTGTCTTTTTTCGTCGTGCTTGACTGAAAGAGCTTTTGCGCCAGGATGCTTATGTCTTCGACTACAATAGGCCTAAAACTTAATTTTTATAAAAATCTTAGAGCCGATTTTTTGGGCAGAACCCAAAATTTTCTTGTGGCTTTTGAATCAATAAACTTGAGGGTGGTTAAGTACCAACTCAATTCATCGATATTTGCTTCTCTAAAAGGTTCGTAGAAAATCTTTGCTTGATTGTAGTTAGAAAGAGTTTGCAGTTAACAGTTAAGAGTTTTGAATTCGTTTCCGTCTTATACATTCGACCTCAAGCTTGAATTATGGAAAATTGGGAACTGCGATCTGATTATGGAATTAACTCCAAAATTACTTGAGTTGCAAAGTCTGAGTTGTTTAATTTTCCCAAAAAAAAAAAAATCTTTAAATAAGATATATTCTTAAATATAATTTCTACAACGAACGCTCGTGGCTTAGTATAGTATATACATATGCTACAACGATATCCTTACACAGTTATCCATGATTCCAAATGTAATCAATCAACCATAAATCTCATTTTGCAGAAAAGAGGATTAACCAATACGAAAAATATATATCTTTTAAATCACAAAAATACGTGCAACTTTACCCCGAAACATGTTTACCAGGAAAGCAGAAACAGGATGAACGAAAAATTAGTTTCAATTCTTTGCCAGTCCATTAGACCTCATCAGAATCGGAAAGCTTCAATCAGGATATCGGCATGACGTACATATATCCATCAAGCTAAGGCCCTTCCAAAAACTGAATAGCAAATGTCCTGACAATGGACTTGATTGGGTCCTTGTCGCACTGGGGGGACATTCATATATATAACATAAAGCATGAAGGATACACATATACATATATATAAAAAGTTTCGTTCGTTCTTCGTTGTGTCATTCAGTTTCCTAATGGGAACTTGAACGAGTCCTGAAGGATATACTGGAAACTACAAGGTGTAAATGGGATAAATTCTCTCCTCATCCTTGTTTTCCGCAGATTTTAGTATTTGTCCATGGCAGATGGTCTATATGTATGGATATATGTGTACAAAGCTCACGTAATATTGAGACTTGGGGTGGCGATGAAGATGATGATGATGATGGGGTGGTTGGTTGGTCATAGTATAACGTATCTGATGTTGAGCTGCCATTAAAACGTAAACAAATGAATTATGGACGACTGTTAGGAGATAGTAAATGGGCAGGGAATACGTTTTCAACATGCAAATATAAGGACATTTGAGGGATCCCAAGAATAAAGGCTATTCATGAGCTTGTGCTGTTCTGGGTATAGTCTGCTAGCATCGGCAATTTTAACGGATGAATGGTCCGCTTGATACGAAAATTTGTTCCCCTTCTATGAACCAGGCAGGAGAAGGGGGACAGGATTCTCGTGGATAATGGCTCCATTCTTCGTTTTATTTTTATGCAATATTAAGGAGAATGGGTGGCCATTTCACTAGTATTGAATGAAAAAAGAGAAAGATTTCAATCAATATAGACCCATTGGTAAGTTTAATAGGATTTACTAAGCACAAGCAAAAATAGCGGCTATCTCGTGGCAATAACGGCCAATCTATGGGGGGATATTGAGAGACTATTCAACATATGTGGCAAATATTTACGATTGAAATCGAATTGGGGTAGGAGGAGAATAGTGAGTAGTCACTATATGGACGAATATCCTTGAACTCGTTCCTTGAAGACGACGTAATAAAAAGGAAAAAAAAAATATTGAAAGGAAATAACCTTCTTCAAGGAATCAATTTTTTTTTGTTGTTGTCGTGGGTTTGCGCCTTAATTACGATGCGATGACTTTGTGATGTTTGTTTGCCCATACAACAACGAAAAAACTACTCAATTTTTCCATATCATCCAGGCACGACTTTAACCTCCAAGCGCAATACAATAAGGGGCAGCTTCATCCCTTATATATATTTTAAGTATACGTACTCTCGTATTCCAGTTGGTGATAGTCTCTTTCTTCTCGTGGGTGATGGTAGTCCATTATTTAACCAGAGTTATTGTTTGGATCAATTAACTGGGTCATAACGAACACAAAGACCACCCTGGGAAAATGATCACATGTGGCCGCCGTGCTTGTCTAGTATAGTATATAGTGTAGAAAGCAAACTTTTTGCGGAAGTGTTCCGCCACCGCCGCCGCATCGTGCGCGCTAAATAGCAGTGTCCTCAGCTATTCAAGCAGAATTTGACTAGGAGAGAATTTTCTATGAACTAAATGAAAATCTGCCGGGGATAACAATGTTCAGTCGTATTTTTGGGGCCATAGTGTAGTATGAGAAAACAATAGCGTCAAGTCGTCAAAGTGTTTGCCAGGCCGTGTGTTTTCTCATTTTGATGGGAACATTGCCCGATGCGCCTTTTGTTTGTTCCGCAATTTCTACTAATCTTCTATTGTTTTGTCAGGCATAGTGTGCTTCTTGAAAGATTGTTAGTAGTTGTCCCGAAGCGGGGGAGGATTACACCCTCTGGCGATTGGGGCGCATTTCTATTTTGAGATATTCGTTGTCTATTTGTTTTTGCGCGCTAGGCACAAAACAGCAGCCCGGCAAAAGAGATACATGCCGCAAGGACTGCGAATATTTCCTTTTTTCTTTTAATAATGAAATCATTGAAATGTTCAAGGATTCTTCTGAAACTCTCCCCCGTAAAGTCACAAGTGATTATGGATGACGGAATACACCGAACGTGGTGGTGGTGGCTGGTAATAAAACAGTATCAGATATTCTCTATCGCATTAATTCAAGGAGATATCCAGATATTTTTAAGACAAATGACCTCCAATAACTTTCAGGACAACGGAAATGTGAAAAAGCATAAAAAAAAATAAAAATAAAAAAAAACCTCCCGAAAAAGCTCCGGCACATCAGGATTCCTATAAAAAACAGAAAATCGAATTTTCGTTTCCATCACAGTCGAAGTGGCTTTCATAGTCCATCTCCAAGTATTCATTAATTCTGGTGAACACCCTACCCTACTTCGCCCTCCCACCCTGGTCTCCCCACTCCAACAATCCCTCGTCATTCGTGTTGTCCGTTTACCAAACCCACGGTAAAGGACAAGCGAAGGATAATGGTTTGTGTGTAGGCTTCCATGACCATCAGTAACCGAATACTAAAACCAAAATGCACGTATAGCACTCTCAGGTGTCCCCCCTAGATGATGGTTGGGCTTGGTAGATGGGTGTGCAAGGATGGAGAGGAGCAGCAAATCCTATTGGGGTCAACATTTGTGCCATTCAGCTATTTTATTAGGGAAGGCTCCTATACACGTCGCTGCCATCTCATATAGAGGAGAGAGAATCGAAAGTGCTGATATGTGTGCCTTATCCTACTATACTATATGTGACAGACATGAAGGTGCCAGCTACAGGGAAGTAAATGAATTTCTTTGATCACGACATCCTGACAGGATCACGTCCCAGATTGATTTATTTTTCAATCAAACCAGTCATACCATGGCTGATATGACTTCTTCCTTAATTTTCCTGATGAATAGCGTCCAAACTTCAGATACCTAGATGCGTTCCCAGATACTGCGAGGTGGTGGTTGGTATGGCTGCATTGAGCTCTTATTTTCTTATAAAATCGTGCTCAAATGAAAGGAATAAATGCGGGTGGTTCTGGTGGTGGTATGAAATGGGAAAGAGATAACAAAATCGAGTCACGAAGATATTTGTGCATTTTGTAGATTTGTAGATTTTCACATCGTGAGTGGTTGATGGTGGAAGGACAGTGATTTTCGTGATGAAAAGAGGGACTGGGAAAAATGGTTTCAAATTAACTAAAAATATGAGCCTGAAGTTCCGAACGTTCGATCGAACGATTTTAGAAAAAAAAAATTAAATTTTGAAACTGACTATCGGACCTTAAAAAACAAGTAAATAATTGTTTTTTGATACCAGACAGACAGTGGGGGCCTCGAAAAATATCATACCTAAATTATTAACCCCGAATTATAAACCTACCCCTAACTCACCCCCTAAAAATGATTTTTTTTGGAAAAAATAGTTAGAGGCCGAGTGCCCCGCTGGATTTTTGTGGACTTGTTAAGGGTGGTGCTAGTAACCACCACAAAAAATCTCAAGTCCATATCGTGCACGGGCGATACCCCTAACTCACCCCCTAGAAATGATTATTTTTAAACAAATAGTTAGAGGCCTAGTGCCCCGCTGGATTTTTGTGGACTTGTTAAGGGTGGTGCTAGTAGCCACCACAAAAAATCTCAAGTCCATATCGTGCACGGGCGATACCCCTAACTCACCCCCTAGAAATGATTATTTTTAAACAAATAGTTAGAGGCCTAGTGCCCCGCTGGATTTTTGTGGACTTGTTCAGGGTGGTGCTAGTAGCCACCACAAAAAATCTCAAGTCCATATCGTGCACGGGCGATACCCCTAACTCACCCCCTAGAAATGATTATTTTTAAACAAATAGTTAGAGGCCTAGTGCCCCGCTGGATTTTTGTGGACTTGTTAAGGGTGGTGCTAGTAGCCACCGCAAAAAATCTCAAGTCCATATCGTGCACGGGCGATACCCCTAACTCACCCCCTAGAAATGATTATTTTTAAACAAATAGTTAGAGGCCTAGTGCCCCGCTGGATTTTTGTGGACTTGTTAAGGGTGGTGCTAGTAACCACCACAAAAAATCTCAAGTCCATATCGTGCACGGGGGACACTTTTAACCCACCCCCTAGAAATGATTATTTTTAAACAAATAGTTAGAGGCCTAGTGCCCCGCTGGATTTTTGTGGACTTGTTAAGGGTGGTGCTAGTAACCACCACAAAAAATCTCAAGTCCATATCGTGCACGGGCGATACCCCTAACTCACCCCCTAGAAATGATTATTTTTAAACAAATAGTTAGAGGCCTAGTGCCCCGCTGGATTTTTGTGGACTTGTTAAGGGTGGTGCTAGTAACCACCACAAAAAATCTCAAGTCCATATCGTGCACGGGGGACACTTTTAACCCACCCCCTAGAAATGATTATTTTTAAACAAATAGTTAGAGGCCTAGTGCCCCGCTGGATTTTTGTGGACTTGTTAAGGGTGGTGCTAGTAACCACCACAAAAAATCTCAAGCCCATATCGTGCACGGGCGACACTTTTAAAACACCCCCTAGAAATGATTATTTTAAACACAATAGTTAGAGGCCTAGTGCCCCGCTGGATTTTTGTGGACTTGTTAAGGGTGGTGCTAGTAGCCACCACAAAAAATCTCAAGTCCATATCGTGCACGGGCGATACCCCTAACTCACCCCCTAGATATGATTATTTTTAAATAAATAGTTAGAGGCCTAGTGCCCCGCTGGATTTTTGTGGACTTGTTAAGGGTGGTGCTAGTAACCACCACAAAAAATCTCAAGTCCATATCGTGCACGGGCGATACCCCTAACTCACCCCCTAGATATGATTATTTTTAAACAAATAGTTAGAGGCCTAGTGCCCCGCTGGATTTTTGTGGACTTGTTAAGGGTGGTGCTAGTAGCCACCACAAAAAATCTCAAGTCCATATCGTGCACGGGCGACACTTTTAAAACACCCCCTAGAAATGATTATTTTAAACACAATAGTTAGAGGCCTAGTGCCCCGCTGGATTTTTGTGGACTTGTTAAGGGTGGTGCTAGTAGCCACCACAAAAAATCTCAAGTCCATATCGTGCACGGGCGATACCCCTAACTCACCCCCTAGATATGATTATTTTTAAACAAATAGTTAGAGGCCTAGTGCCCCGCTGGATTTTTGTGGACTTGTTAAGGGTGGTGCTAGTAGCCACCACAAAAAATCTCAAGTCCATATCGTGCACGGGCGATACCCCTAACTCACCGCCTAGAAATGATTATTTTTAAACAAATAGTTAGAGGCCTAGTGCCCCGCTGGATTTTTGTGGACTTGTTAAGGGTGGTGCTAGTAACCACCACAAAAAATCTCAAGTCCATATCGTGCACGGGCGATACCCCTAACTCACCGCCTAGAAATGATTATTTTTAAACAAATAGTTAGAGGCCTAGTGCCCCGCTGGATTTTTGTGGACTTGTTAAGGGTGGTGCTAGTAACCACCGCAAA
The DNA here is from genome assembly GCA_949987705.1 of Thereva unica. Lineage (NCBI taxonomy): Eukaryota > Metazoa > Arthropoda > Insecta > Diptera > Therevidae > Thereva > Thereva unica. Next base: position 9,797,628 of record OX465285.1, read on the forward strand.
AAATCTCAAGTCCATATCGTGCACGGGCGATACCCCTAACTCACCCCCTAGAAATGATTATTTTTAAACAAATAGTTAGAGGCCTAGTGCCCCGCTGGATTTTTGTGGACTTGTTAAGGGTGGTGCTAGTAACCACCACAAAAAATCTCAAGTCCATATCGTGCACGGGGGACACTTTTAACCCACCCCCTAGAAATGATTATTTTTAAACAAATAGTTAGAGGCCTAGTGCCCCGCTGGATTTTTGTGGACTTGTTAAGGGTGGTGCTAGTAACCACCACAAAAAATCTCAAGTCCATATCGTGCACGGGCGATACCCCTAACTCACCCCCTAGAAATGATTATTTTTAAACAAATAGTTAGAGGCCTAGTGCCCCGCTGGATTTTTGTGGACTTGTTAAGGGTGGTGCTAGTAACCACCACAAAAAATCTCAAGTCCATATCGTGCACGGGGGACACTTTTAACCCACCCCCTAGAAATGATTATTTTTAAACAAATAGTTAGAGGCCTAGTGCCCCGCTGGATTTTTGTGGACTTGTTAAGGGTGGTGCTAGTAACCACCACAAAAAATCTCAAGTCCATATCGTGCACGGGCGATACCCCTAACTCACCCCCTAGATATGATTATTTTTAAACAAATAGTTAGAGGCCTAGTGCCCCGCTGGATTTTTGTGGACTTGTTAAGGGTGGTGCTAGTAGCCACCACAAAAAATCTCAAGTCCATATCGTGCACGGGCGATACCCCTAACTCACCCCCTAGAAATGATTATTTTTAAACAAATAGTTAGAGGCCTAGTGCCCCGCTGGATTTTTGTGGACTTGTTAAGGGTGGTGCTAGTAACCACCACAAAAAATCTCAAGTCCATATCGTGCACGGGGGACACTTTTAACCCACCCCCTAGAAATGATTATTTTTAAACAAATAGTTAGAGGCCTAGTGCCCCGCTGGATTTTTGTGGACTTGTTAAGGGTGGTGCTAGTAACCACCACAAAAAATCTCAAGCCCATATCGTGCACGGGCGACACTTTTAAAACACCCCCTAGAAATGATTATTTTAAACACAATAGTTAGAGGCCTAGTGCCCCGCTGGATTTTTGTGGACTTGTTAAGGGTGGTGCTAGTAGCCACCACAAAAAATCTCAAGTCCATATCGTGCACGGGCGATAC